>JAPTHN010000019.1:5092812-5733995 GCA_026936325.1 Platynereis dumerilii | reverse complement strand
TGGTATAGCAAATTACTCTCTTACAAACTCAATTACTTACATGTATATACTAAATATTTAGACAAGTATTTATCGGTTTCATTGACTGTAGAAGCATCACATTGTGTATTTACATGATGACACAAATAATGTTTATACATTGGATATACAGTTGCTCTCGAAAGTCAGTACACCCCATACTATTTTTCAAACTTTTGTCTCTCAAAGGTAACAATTATTATATGTTCACACACTAACAATACAGTATGGAACACACAAGACTTTAAACCGAGCTATACTTCAGCAATTGATCAACATTGTCTCCTCGGATTTAATAATAGAGCTTTGAATTCATGATTCCTTCTACGTGAACTAGTTTTCCAGTTTCTGGTGAGGCAAAAAACCCACTCTGCATGATATTCCCACCTTCATGCTTCACTACTGGCACCAGGTTCTCCTTTGGAAACTGGAAAGTTGTGTTTGCGTTGCATCAAATGTATCGGTTATTCATCTGACCATAGGATTCAATTTTAGGATCTTCTGGCCAAAGAAAATTAGCCAAAAGGTCTTCTGGTTTATCAAGATACTTCTGGGCAAAGCGTACGCCTGCTTCCTTGTGTTTTGTCATCAGCATGGGTTTGTATCTGGGTGTTCCGGTAGTGAGACCTTCTTTGTTCAAATGCCTCCACATAGTCAGCATGTAGACATGTATTCCAGGCGTTGTCAGTTACTCTTGTAATTCTGTGGATGCAACCTAAGGGTATTTTGCTGCTTCCTAAATTTTTGGCATAGCAACTGACCCATCACTCACACCATAATTACTTGATTAAGCAAATTTCAGGATGATCAATTGTCAAGTACTGCTAAGGAGGATGGAAATTAGAATAAAGGTGCCAAAATAAAGGCGGAACAACAAACATTTCAGGCTTGCAAAGCAAAAGCAGATTGACCAAAACAGAGGGTGTAAAGCAATAAAAAGGCCAACTACTGTGAGGGCGTACTTACTTTTGCAATGGGTTAATTTCTTATTTGAGGTCAAAGGTCAAAATGACCTTGATATTTCAAGAAATCCAAATTAAATATTATGTAAGACTTTAAAGAAAAACACTTTATTGCAAAAATGAGATAATAACCATGACCCAATATTAATTAATGAGCCAAATGCAATAATCCTGCAGGGGTGTACTTACTTTCGAGAGCAACTGTAACTTACCAGTGATGTAGTCGAGACCGGGACATCCAAGACCGAGGCAAGGACAAGAATTTGGCATCCGAGAATGAGCCAAGGCCGAGTCCAACAAAATATGGCCCGTAGGCCGGCATCGAGGATGAGGCCGGTTCCGAGGCCTCCATCACTGGCCCAAAGACACCTGAGACCAAGGCAAGGCCAATGATTTGGCATCCGAGACTGAGCCAAGGCCGAGGCCATCAAAATATGAAGTTTTGATTTTACTTGATCAATATCAATGGGAATTCCTATAAATGCTAAAATCCAGGATAATGCCGATTTTTCCTCATTATCATCTGCATGTCCTTGTGGACCATATTCAGCAGTTTTTATGCCATTATCTTAATGTTGGTTAAAACCCACTTTGAGAACATGCCAAATAGAAGCCTCCACTGTTTTGTAATTCCAGTAAAGAGAAGATGGGCAATCGAGCATAACCAAAACCCCCGACCAACAAAAATGGGCTGATGTCTCTCGGCCATACAGCCGTAATATCCAAGCGAGCATTGTGATATAAGTCTGGTGTTATTTTAGATTGTGACTGACCATGACAAATGTGAAGACTTTAGTTATTGAGACACTATTGTTTTTCCACACACAGAAGTCAAAAGCCAATGTCAGCATGACTTTGACTAATCTTCTACTGACATCAGACTGAGGTCAGAACCTCACAATGATACAAGGAATTACGTTGCATGAACATTGTCCTTCAACCAGGTTTTTGACTGACCTTCTTCTGATGTCATACAGCAGATTTTTATGTCCACCCAAGGCCAAAATTCATCACAATTTCTTTGCCAACAATCAAACATTCAACAAACACAATCATTAAGTCAAACTCCTTGGCTTGGTCAATAACACTAATCACCTTGTTGAAAGGCAAAGGGGATTCCATCAGAGCACCTATTGCTTGGAGACACCACCTATACATAAATTCAGAACTACAAATGGAGACAGAACTATTGTGTGTAGCGATTATATAAACGGTTTGACCAGGGAAAATTGACACAGTACCTACCAGTGGAGTGCTAATTGGCACATAACATCACTCGATGGAGAAGAAAATGGTGATTATTTAAATTGCTGATCATTCAATGAAGTTCATTGTACTTACGTTCTATACCAGTTTTCAAAACAAGACCCAACTTCTTCAGTTCATCCAGTTGCTGAATGAGGGCGGCTCGCGGACATCTTGGAGAAATCTTTCCTTTGTAGAAGAGGTTGCTTTTCAAAATTGATGGAAAAGAAAAAAATTGGTCATGATATTAATATTTCTTTTGACATGATAAGAGGTATTTTATTGAATGAAGAGTTTTAGATAATCTGTTTCAGATGATACACAATTTTGAATCTCAAAAGAAATTACCTTGGTGACAAATCCGTGTGAAAAGCATTAAATGTTTCTGTGTCACTATTTTGTAACTCACCAGGCTAGCCAACCGAATTCTGGTTTCCATGGCAACTGAGTTAGTGTTGAAGGGTCAGGTACAGCAAAACACTCAGTCAGGTTGGGACTGTAGCCAAAATCGTCATATCCATAGATGCTGAAACCTTCATTTGCGACCATTTTAGTCGCTGATCTGAAATTAGCTCTTGTGATAATAATACTATTCTCAAATCTTTTTGGTGTTAAATTCTTTTAAGTCAGTTCAAGAGGTAGAAGCTTCTGCTCTTGATCTTCCAAAGCTTCTTAAAGGATATTGGTTTTGAATATTGATCAACCCCTTTGAATATCTGCTGCGTTACTTTAGTGGCAGCTGCCGCAATGAATACAAAAAGGCGCAATTTTACAGTAGAAAACCGTTGTTTTTACGGAGTGTACTGTTGTTTTAACGGTAACTGCCGTAAAAGTAAAGCAGCAATATGTTGTATGTTTGCCTAAAGTTATAACCCTGATTTCTTGTCATGAATATATCTATTGGTAGTCACAAATTATATATGTACAGGATGCAATTAGGAAATTTAGAGAAATTTATCAATGTTGACACTCTTTCTCATTAGCTTTTTGAAAATAAAATTGTACAAAAATTAAAATTAACTAGGACAGGGAGCACTACATCAGTAAAAGTTGACCCCCTCCTTTTTCATGATTTGTTTATGTTAATAATTGAATTACGTAACTTACGTACAAGAGGGCACATTTTCATAGGATTACCAGCCACACAATTGAGTAGTGGCTATTATCCTCTACACAATTTTTTAATGTTTAAATGACCGGGCTGATATAAACAGTAATCACTTTAGCAATTAAGCCAAGAGCGATTGGGGAGGTCACCAAGCCCGTTCAGCCACGAGCGGCCTCTGCATTTTAATAGTCATAATTTAGAATGTTTAGGTACCGAGCCGTGTAACAAAGACATTATGTGTCTCTTTTTTTGATATTTCAAGAAGTATGACAACAACACAACATTTTTATTCAGTAGTGAGTAGCTAATCGGAAAATTTGCAAACTCTAGAATCCTTTCCAAGGAATCAATAATTTTGTTCTTTTATACTCACACGGGTACAACGGGTCCTCGAATTCCCATACTGAGAGAAGCGATCGTCGGCACCAGGTACTTGATTCCGAGACCTCTGCATTTCTTTTCTAAATCGATCCCAACTTCCTCTTGTAGGGGGAGCTCTTGTGTCATCAACAATTCCATGTCTAACATGCAACTTATTTTCCACAGCGGACCGTTGAATTTACTCTTATGTCAATTTGAAGAACTGGCGTGAAAATGGCCACAACATACTCAGTTACTTCCGACTATAAAAGACAACATCAACCCTCGCAAATAGTCGATATCGAAAGCCGATAATCCTGAATTATGTTTTATTAGTATAACAATGAATATGCATAAAGTGCTTCAGTATGGTAAAACCAATGTCAGACAGGATTATATTAGCATAGTAACAATTTATTACTAATCCAGTCTTCCCATTGACTGATTCATTGTTATGAATAATTCATTTAAATATTGTTTGTTCTCCATTGGACATAGTTTTTCCTTATAAGAATTGTTATACAGTGTCAAACTAAAAGTTTCTACAACGTACGAAACAAATTTTAACAATGGATATGTATACTCAAATAATCTTTCGTTATCACTGCATCTGCTGACCACTTCCACATCACCTGGTATTCAAAACTGTTTCTGATACATATATGTTGGGCAAGAAATTCGGCGAGCAGAGATGGTGCAAGACCATCGGTTGTTGCAAAGATGGTGCAACATTGGAATTAGCCCATTTTTCCCCGCCATTATAACCTGTGATTTTCACCAAAGGCAAAAGATCACACTGTGAAAAGGTAAAGTTCATCATCAAATTTGGTCCGACTCTTGGAATTATGCCAGATATTAAGACCCAACTCCAGGAATTTTTGGTTGAAAAAGGGTGGCAACTGAGACAAGCATATATATATATATATTATATATATATGTGTGTACTGTAAGACTTAGCGATGAAAATGGAGAATTTTCGTCACGGGAGCTCAGGCTGGTCAAGGGGCGGTGCACAATTTTAATTTGGAAAAAATTTAGCTAAAATTATACCGTAGGGGCAGTAACTTCCCGTTCACTTTTAGCACCTGACTGACTGAAAAAGAGAACAGGAAATTTCATTTTGACCAGTGATCATTTGGAGAGCTGTAGCAGGAAGAGCTCCCCCAATTTTCTGCCCCCCCCCCATTTCTATCACTGGTAACACTTGAACGACAATGAATGGGTAATCTGGCCCTGCACCCTTGTATTATGTAATTTATTGTATTGTTATTGAAGGAACAGCAACAGAATGTAACAACATGATTAATTTTGATGGTGTAATAGATTAGGCTTATCCTGTAAGTTTCACTAATTATGAATTCAGTTCGATTAATGTTATGCTGCTGAGCTGTTTTAATGTGCGACACGCTGTGCCTGATTTGTGAATATGAATAGGCCTAAGTCGTTCTCCGTGTGCGATTACGATGCTGAAATCACTAGATCTCTAATTTATTGTCTGCATTGTATTACACAAGGTAGTTCTTTTTTCACGATATATCGCATGCAATGAAACAATAATTAATGTCCATTGCTATGCGGATGAATGGATGTTCAAATGTGTAGGTAAATAAATCTTAGGCAAATAGTCCCTGGCTCTTTCACATATTCTTATAACATCTCAAATGAAGATTGGTCAAATTAAGGGGTATGCCCCAGGTTTTCACCCGCCTCATAAAAGAGCAGCAGGCGCTGTACATTTGACCTCCGACTTCCTGTAATAGTTTGCTGACTGGTGATAAAAAATTTTAACTGCGTGATCCAAAACATGACCACGAACACAAAAATTTACGCCATTCATAATTTATGTGTTGGGGCTGGGCTCAACTTGCAGGTACTTTCAAAGCTATCGATTTATATATATTAACCGATGCTGATATAAGCGGGTGAAAAATATTCTAAAAATTTGAATTACATATGTTCAAGGCACGATGACACTCAAACATTGCGCCCTTTTTTGCATTGTGGGGAAGGAACATTTTTTTTTACCAAAACCCAACACCATTCGATAACCTGTACACCTGAAAATCAGGAAACTTGATAACAATGCTAATTTAGTGTAATTAAGAACTTTATTTCAATCACTCAAGAAAAAGGCCATTATAATTACAAGTACAAGAAATATATAGACAGGATAACAAAATCGATCCATTATTTTTACTATTTCAAATTAAATACTATATTGAACACATAGTCACATGGAATGACAAATATATCTAATGCAAAAAAAATGTGTAGTACCACTGTGAAAAGGACATTTTGAAAAAAAAACAACAACATACACCATTATACCAATAGCAAAAATGAAAGTATTTTTACACAAATTTCAATTCACAAACTGTAAATGTAACAATATTATATTGAATTACAAGCATGATTCATTAGATATGGACTCTCTACAATATTTCCCAAAATGATTCTTCAATGGTTTGTTGAATTCATTTTTACACAGATATTTATTTGACAACAACGCACACAAAACAAAATGTTTGTTCTTAATAGTAGGCTAATATTGAATCTACAGAGGGATATTAGCATGTTTCTTCCAGGGGTTCTTAAGTTCTTTGGTGGAGAGTAGTTCCAGGTCTTGACAAATTCTTCTGCGAGTTGCGCGAGGTTCGATGATGTCATCAACATAACCTGAAAGAAGGTGACATTAATTTATCAATCAAAATTCATATTCGTATAATTAAATCTTGCATCTCCTTGGAGCAAACAATGAGATAAATGGTTCCATTTTGACCATTGCAGTTGAAACACCTTTCAGCATTGTCGGTATCTGCAACTTTTGCGACTACGGTTTCTGATTGGACAAATCACAAAAAAATTACACAATTTTTCATATTCTAACTTGAAGAAGTAGTTCTCTAAATAAGCAAAAAAAAAAGTTACTGCATCCCTGAGATAATATTTTAGAACTAATAAATCATTATTCGTGACAAACCTCTCATAGCGGCAGGGAAGGGGTTGGCAAACTTCTCGACGTATTCTGCTTCTCTCTCGGCGACATCCTTTCCTCTGAAGATGATCTGAACAGCTCCCTGTAAATATCAATAATTGTTTTGTCAGATTTGGGATCATTCATTTATTCTCAAATGAATTAAAGTGACATCAGTATGATAAGATACGATATGCTCCATACTTAAACGCATAAATGGAATTGGTCCGAGCAACACTACAATTAAAACCATATGCTTGGCTTTTGTCAAACATTTTACAGGAAAATAAGTGAGAATTTTAACTTAATTTGCTGCTTTTTTATAGGCATCTGAGTTACCTTAGCTCCCATAACGGCGACCTCAGCAGTTGGCCAGGCGTAGTTAATGTCTCCTCTCAAATGCTTGGAACTCATCACGTCATATGCACCTCCATATGCCTTGGAAATATAGGGAAAAATACATTGCTTTTATGGATGAAATATGATAGATCATAAAATGAAAAGATTTCACATATTTCAATTAAAAAAATTTCCACATTTCACATTTTTCATTACAAAATCTCCAAACATTATTCTTGTTATGGTTTGACAACGGAAAATGTGAAGTTAAAGAGTCAAACACAACATTAGCCTGCATATTTAAACCTAGGATGAGCCAGTTATAGTGGTTGAGTTATACAAAAAATAATGAAAATCTTGCATAAACCTTTTATTGCTAGTTTCTACATCAAGGCGCGATCGGCTTCGGGTTCATTTCTTCAGATCAAGTGAAACACGTTTTGGTTTTTGCACTATCGTAGAAATAATAATGTGCAGGGAAACGAAACAGTTCTCTTTTGTTTATATAGGCATTGTAAAATTATCTTCTTTTCGGCATTAAAACCCACCTTTCTGGTGATGACAGTGATCTTGGGGACAGTAGCCTCGGCGTAGGCATACAAGAGCTTGGCTCCATGGCGGATGATGCCGTTATACTCCTGGGCAGTTCCTGAAAATTAAGAAACATTTGTCCCAATTTCAAAAGCATTCATTAAGAAAAAGGTGGATAGGACAAACGAAATGAGTGTCTTGAAGCCCGATTGTTGACTTCTAAACGCAGTTAAGTTTGAAACAGCAATGTCGACATAACCTAAAAGATAATTTTTTCATGATTTCATACATAATTTACATCTGGAAATAATTTCCTGACTAAATCTTGCACTAATGGTATAATTATGATGCAGTAACAACAATTATTGTATATGATATCATTTTCTGAAAGGCATACTAAAATGAATGATTATGATGAATGTCATACAAGAGCTGTTTTCTCCTATAAACACAGTGAACAAGAGGAGCAAGTCAGGGACTGACTGACTCCACTAACACCAGAGGGAAGTCAAGGCTACACAACCAGATTCCATGACATCTAGTGGCAATCTAATATGACACAAAATTTCTGCCCAAAGCAGCAAAAGAAACTATACTTCTGCAGATATATGCCAGGGCCCAGGGTAGATTGGAAGGTTGTGCAGACCTCTGGGATTAGTTCTTGGCAGCCTTTCGATGTAACAACAGATTTCGCGAAAAGGGAGTGATATGCACACAGACAACTGTTTAACAGAAACAATATTTAATTTGCCTGTTCTTTTTGTATGATGCAAAAAATACAAACCTGGCAAGAAACCTGGTACGTCAACAAAAGTCAGGATGGGGATGTTGAAAGCGTCACAGAATCGGACAAAACGAGCTCCCTTGACCGATGAGTTGATGTCAAGACAACCTGAATAGACAAAAACATGAAAAGGGATAAATTTGATTGGTTCAAAATAATAACCTTCACCAACAGCAGTCAATATACATCCTGAATATGAACTTAGGGACCGTTCAGAATTTATGACTGGGGGGAGGGGTGGGAGTTTTGCTGGAACTTCCCGTCAAAAGTTGATACCCCCCCTTGAGTTTCATGCGGCATTTTAGTACCCCACCCTTAGGGTTCACGCGTATTTTTAGTACCCCCCCTCGACATACAAATATACACATACACATATGCCGATTCCAGAATATTCCATTAGAAAATCGTTTATGTAATTTATGCAGATATAGATATCTTGAGGATGAAATTCATTTCCTGTTGTATTGCCAAGCATATGATGATTTGAGAGCAGTTTTATTAGATCCTGTTTTACAGATAGAGCCAGGTTATATTTTTTTGAATGTAGAGGATAAGCTTGTTTTGTTGATGTCGAAAAATATTGAAAACACACTGCTAAATTTTTATTTGATGCTATGCAAAGAAGGAGGAATGTATTTATACACACTAAGAAAATATTATGTATTAAGTTGAAATTGTGAAAGTTGTAATTTTTGTATGTACTTTTTGTATATATATATATATATGTTTCACTTGTGTGTCCTTTATGAAGCTTTTTGTGACTTGTAAGCCCTTTGTGGGCTGGGTGCTTTGGCACATGTCAATAAAGATTTTCTAACTCTGTATACTGTTATACTCGGCCACGCGTACAGATTCGCGTACTTTTGCGCATAAAAAAGTCCAAATAAAATGAGTTTATGCGTGTTTTTTAACATTTACTCTTTGTTAAAATTTCTTACCCCCCCCTTGGAAGTGTTGTCGAAAATTAATGCCCCCCCTTGAAACACGTGTGAAAAGTTAGTACCCCCTCGGCCAAAACTCCCAACCCCATCCCCCCCCAGTCATAAATTCTGAACGGTCCCTTAGATAAATATGAGACAAAGCACTAGCAATCTTGCAATCATGCACTTCATCTTGACAAAAGAGAGGTTTTGCTACACGTTCACGTGTGACGTATACGTGTACAAGTGCTATCTAATTACATTGTTGTCATGGCAACTCCCACGTACACGTCACACGGAAACGTGAAGCAAAACCTCTCTAAAGTTAATTAAAAGCAGTGATAGGAGATATGGCTCGAAGTTCTTACAAAAATTAATCACCTGCTGTTCATGGGCAAGTCATGCTTATTATTTCAGAGAAGTACATGCCAAGTTTTGCAGACATGCAAATTGCAAAAGGGCAATTATTAATCGTGTTACTGAATATTTTTCTTTTTGGTGACGTCCAGTGTTTTGCGGGGAAACGTAACAGTTTCCTCTGACAAGCTGAAACTTGTCGAAGATTTATAAAAAGTCTTGTTATTGAAATATACTCATTCTGATGACCATGGAGAAACAAAATATCTATATCCATTATAATTATTTTGAAACTATAATCTAACATACCAGCTGCCACTTTTGGTTGATTTCCGACCACTCCGACAGTTCGGCCATTCATTCTTCCAAATCCGACAACGATATTCTTGGCGTACTGCGGCATGATTTCAAAGAAATCTCCTTCATCCAAAACCTAAAAACATCAGAATTACATCGTTGTCCAAGAAATTATTATTATTATCAGCAAGTTATATTAATAGGGCAACAGACAGGTTGCTGTCATACAAGAGATGCTCAGTGCCTTGGAAGGTTTTATAATTGAAGTTCTTAGTTTATTGGTTGCATATTGCATCAGACAATAAACGCACTCATGATTTGTCCCGTTTCTTTATCTTTTCGATTAAGATTTTGATTTTATAGTGACCTTACCCCAGTGACAACGTCCAGCATGTTGTAAGCCGCAGTGCTCTCTAATGGGACCACAGTGTCCAGGCCGGGAACATCCGCATCCCTGGCAGAAAAAAGTTGTTTGATTTATCAAGTAGTGTACCTTAAAGTACTTCATTAACTACATCCTTATTCAACAGATATTTTGATTCTTGCTTTCAAATTTGTTTTTTCTTATTTTCAAATTTGTTTTTTCTTATTTTCAAATTTGTTTTTTCTTATTTTCAAATTTGTTTTATGAGCTTCATACAGAGGGTGAGTTGTACATATATATAAAACACCAGATTTGTAACCAACCAAACACAATAAAATTATCTTTGTATAGTGTATACTGTATACACATAAACCACTGAAATGAATTTTGATTATTTTGTCTTCATTGACTTTAATTATGCATTTACTAATTTTAATAGCTTGTTAACTGTGTGTTGTAAATGTTATATACCATGGCTGGTCAGATTTTCTGACTGGAGAGTTCTGCTTGTTGCTCAGAGGAAGGAAGTTGAAAAGTTCACGGATGCCGAGAAGCGCTTCCAGGTCATTCTCAAAGGCTCCGTGGGCAACTCCTGCGAAAAAACGATGAGGTAGAGATTAAATGCATGCTTTTGAAAATAATGATATGGAGACTACAGAGAATCTAGACACAGAAAGAAGAAATCATTGATGGACAGAAAGACAGTGAGAAAGAGACTGAAAGAAAGGTGATTGAAAGAATAAGAATCACGATCACGGTCAGTGGTGTAATGGACGGGGGCAGAGCGAGAAATTTACGAAATTCATGGAGATTATTGAATATATATAATGGTATGAAATCTGAGAAATGTTGCTTGAAAGTGCAAAAGAACGGAGCTGATCCCCTTCCCAAAGATAGATTATTTGATTGACTGATCAATTGGATTACTGCTCAGTGGATTGATAAGATCGATAATCTTGAAAGATAATATATCTTGAATATATCAAAACAATCATTGTTTAAAAACAGTATAGAACAGACAAGTAAAGTGATCAATGATAATTGGTTGTTGAAATGTAATGAAGAAAATGTTAGAAAAGGCCTACAAATACGGGAATTGGCCATTTATAGAGACAGTATTGATAAATGGTTGCTAAACACAAGTCAATGTAAAATTATCATTGAAGATTTGTGTTTAGGCTAGTCCAGCTGTTATGATTTACGTTTTATTTAATTTTAATTTTTTTTTTTTTTAATATTTTGTTGTTATCTGCTTGTTTTAAATTATTTTACATTTTAAATTCTTTACTGCTTTGTACAATTTTTTATGTACGAATAAAGATATATATATATAAATATATATACTTGTCCATCTTTATTCTTTATAAGAATAAAGATGGACAAAAATCTCACCAGACAAGGATGTGTGAGTCTTGGCTCCTCCCAGTTCCTCTTGTGTTACATCTTCATTGGTCACGGCCTGCAATAAAAAGAGGATACCGATGCATTCAATAGAACGACTAATCAATGACAACTTCCATTGATCAATTTAAGAATACATGAAAAGGCAGAGTGGCTCAGTTGCTAATTTCAAAAGCTTGCAAAAAACATTTTTTACAAAATGGATGGGGTTAAAAAGGTCACACAAAACCGATTTTAATTAATGGACAGAAGAGTGACACAACATTACTCAACTCAAGTCATGTTTCTCTCAGCTGAATATGGCAAAATAGTCACAAAACATTGCTGAAAATCAAATCACGCATAAATGCATAATTTACAAATATCAAATCATTTTAGATAAAACCAACAAGCGAAATGCTGCAAAGGGTTTGCTGCCATGCAGCCTTTGCTTTCCAAATACTACCATCCTCAGAGGAACAACATCACATATTTTACCCTACCATCCAAAATGGTATACAATGAATTTTAAAAAGATGCTGGTATCTTTCGCAAGAATGTTAACTGTCACATGATTATTATTCAAAATTGAACTATTGATGTTACTAGCCTGAAGATTGAGGGATGGATAAATTATTTGGTTTCCACTTCTTGTATTCATGCAGGGGCTTTAAGTCCTTCATTTTATGGTATGCTAAGATGAATGGATGATTGGGGCTTTTCAAAAGTCCTGCATTTATGTGCTTGGTAGGCTAATTGGGACACACTCTAAAAAATTTCGGGACAAAACTGGTTTTTATAAATCCAAAATGGTTGTTTTAAAATCCATATTGGTTTTGCATGGAAGTTTGGTTTTTCAAAAATCCATTTTCCATTTAAAAAACCAGTTTTGTCCCAAAATTTTTTGGAGTGCAGGAGGAGGACGCGGCAATGAGGCAAAGGATGATTGAGACAGCCGTCCAATAGGCCCGGTTGACCCTGCAAGAGCTGAATTCGAACCCTGGACCCTCCAATTGGCAACCCAGCAATGCTACCACTAGACCAACCCTCCCCCATGGTATGCTAAGAAGGACAGGAGTAGTCCGAAGATTATGATATGATAATCTTTATTAATGACTCCCTTTTCAGATTTTTCTCCTTCTTTTTTGTCAACTAAAACATACTAATTCTATCAAAGAAAACATTTTGCAATCTACGGCAATGAAGTCATGAGAAATGCAAGATTCAAAAGATCAGCTTTTTCCCCCAGCAGTCTTAGAACTGTTTATATTGTATACACCTGACAAAATACAAAATGATGAATAGCATAAGAAATGTTTGGAACCAACCACTCCCAAAATTCTGACACACCCTCAAAATAAACTATTCAGGTCTGTCAATAATTGGCTTTATGAACATGCATGGCAAGGCCCAAACAGCCAATGTTGATACACATGCCATTTGACATCTGTCACAAGAATCAAAGTAAGCACCTTCAGTAAGTATATGTTTTTATTTCACATTTATAAAGACTTATTTTTGCATTTTTCGATTTAGTTATTTCCATGTAGATCTGACATGTAGAAGACTCCTGCTCCATCTCATCAATCAATCGTGAGCTGCCAGAACATGGCTTAGAGGGCTGCACTTGCCACATCTATCTATCTATCTATCTATCTATCTTCTATCTATCTATCTATCTATCTATCTATCTATTTATCTATCTATCTATCCATCTATCTATCCATCTGTCTGTTTACCAATCTATCTATCAATATGTCTTCTGTCTATCTATCTATCTATCTATCTATCTATCTATCTATCTATCTATCTATCTATCTATCTATCTATCCATCTATCTATCTATCTATCTATCTATCTTTCTGTCTATCTATTTATCTTTTTATCTATCTATCTATCTATCTTTCTGTCTATCTATCTATCAATCTATCTATCTATCTATCTATCTTATTTTTATTTCATATTTTATCGAATTCTTGGTAAACTGGACATTCTTTAAATATTTATTCCTTTCAATGGGTTTTTCATTGAAATACTTTCAATTTTTATCACAAAATTGATGTCAATATAATATCTATACAAGTCTTGATTGGGGCGGTTTCCTAAGTTTAAAGCTAAAATGAAGCAAAGTCGCAGATCACATGGTATTTTTATCACAATCACAGTTCATAAAATGCACCAAAATGTCATGAAACTGTCAGAAATTCAAAGGAAAAAGTTGACATACCACTTTTTGCCTTTCAAGCTTCACACATATTTTCCTAAATGTTTTCAAAAATGCTTATTTTATCATTTTAATATATATTATTTATTATTCCATGTAAGAAAATATAAAAAAATTACGGTAACACCCAATGTAATTGTCCTAAATCACACACTACCAAATGCATTTTCACTTGAAAAATACAAAATCATACTGCAAACAACAAAAACATTTACTTTTTTATTTAATTTTCTACTTTTTTTAAAACTTTCATCAGTAAATTATATTTCATTCTGAGATAAATCTACATTTCAACGCATATTTCTTCAATTTTTTCCTTTTTATTTTATTTTTCCTTTACACATAGAAAGTGAATTTAAGCAAGAGCTATGCTACACAATGTAGCTGTGTAACCAACTGGGCCATATTTGTTTTTCTACTTTCAATGGCCCTTTTTGCTGACATAACTCACAGACATGACAACACTTTTCAAAAGTGAATAAATATACGAGCCCACATACATGTGGAGTAGATTCACAGAGATATATATCAGCATACAGTCATGTCATACAGTGAAGGCTTTTGTGATATGTATAACAGTGTATAAGGGAATAGTAGGATGAAATTCCATGCATTTGCAGTTCAGGTATGTGCATAATATCTTCTTTGTTTTATTGTTTTATTATATTTTATTGCATTTTATAAAAGTCTTAAACAGCCACACTACCCTGAGAACAAGGAGTTCCATAAATATACAGTGAGGTATATGTACATAGTATTCACAAACATTTAAAGAACTTTATATAAGTATTCTGATTTATTAATCTTTTCTGAATTATAGGCCTATCAAAGAATTATATATCTTATATTTTCTTAATTTTCAGCAAAATTGTGTAAGCCTATAAAGATCACAGACAGGAATATTGCAGAAAATTAAAATACAAAAACAATCTTAATGTCCTTTTGCAGAAAATTAAAATACAAAAACAATCTTAATGTCCTTTTGTGAAATTGCATTTTTTAATCAACAATTATGCACACACTTCATGGTGCAGTGATTAAACACAGTTGTTTCATTGATAATAATCAAGGAGCTGTAAATTTGGTGAAATTTCTGTAGAAACGGAGAAAAAGCATGGGTTATACTGAGACAGGTACATGACTAAATAAATTCAGCATTTTGGATTTAAATATATCATTTCGGAAATGCTTTAGATGTGCCAATTTTCACATTTCTCAGTGTTGATTTTAGAACAGAAATGATCCACCTCATTTTATGGGAAACTTTCAAAAGCAGCTTAATCAAATTAGATGCATCAATTTTGATCAAGGCAATTGTTTCAGACCAAAATCCCCCTCCCTTTACTTGTCTTTGGTAAAAGCCTGTGGTCCATTGCCTAAACTCATAATTCCTGACATCAATTGATCATTTCTTGATAAATTTAATGGAGCAGTCCCCGCGGAATAGAAGCCCATTTTGGCAATCTACTTAATTATTGAAAAAGGGATAAGCCTCCCTTAAATTCCATTTAGGCCACTGAATAATTAACGAGAGAGGGCGCAATGGGTATTGACGGGCGCGCCCTCTAGCAGAAAGAAACAAAATCGAATCATAAAATCGATCTCATGACTTAAGGATGTGCAAATGTCGTCTGCAACTAGTCTGCTAACTCAGTGGAAAAAAGTTGAAGAAACTTTTTGAGAAAGAAATGGGGAGCCAAAGAAGTAGGTACACAACAAATAAGCTGTATTGGATCTGTATAATCAAGGAAGAAAACTGCTAAATATTTATATAATTTATTGCTGGAATTTAGAATGAAGTTATAAACGTTAACAAATGAAGCTATTAACAAATGCCATCGAATAGGATGAATCAAAAGAGGAACTTAGTAAATTAAAAATAGCAGATGAATTATGTTTGTATTTTGACTTAACATTGTTAATTGTTCAATTACAAACAATCACTCCTAAATCCTAATAGCCTGAAAAGGAAGTCACTAATTAAATCCGCTCAATTCATGTAAAGAGATAACGGGTAATTACACCGATAACGTGGTCTGAATGACCCAGCATGTGACACGTTTTTCACTAAGTTAAGATACATTTACCAATTATTATGGAAGTTAGTGTTTACCTTTCAAAGTACAATGTATCCTGCCTTATCAGTTTGATAAAGTTCAATTAGCTCACAAATTGTCCACACTTAAGTAAACCAATATCTAAATTCATTATTCATAGTAGACTTAAATTGATGTAGTATACAGTCTTTCTCCATGGAATTAAGGTTAGTATTTGTGTAAATAAGAGCTTTTCTAAATGTTCTGCTCGACTATTTGATACTTTTCTTTTCTATAGAATAGGGAAATATGCTTTGTCTTTTGGATCATGTCACAGAACAAAGTCAAGTTTTCACTGAAATACCTTGTTTTCACCGTGTTATCGTTTGTTTATTTTATTTGGATAATTCTTTCAATCATTGCAGACTCACAAGCAGACGAACTAACTCAAGGTGACTACCTCAGCAAAAGCCAGGGGGCAGCAGTATCGATTTAAAGCAGAGCTTTGGCACCACCAAATGCAGGCATCAGCAACACAGCAGCCCAATGACAGCAGCAGCAGCCGTGGCTCACATTAACATAATTCCAATGGTATATTTACCACAGGCCTGGCTATGGCTGCAAGACCAGCATGGCTACAGAGCCAAACACATTGGCTTGTAGCTCAGACAAAACACACTGACTGTTTCAGTTAGCCATATAACGACACTTAAGGATGTTATAATGGATCTGTGATGCTGTTAAGAATGGAACTACCATTGTCATTGCAGAGCTGTGTACAGCAGCAGCACTAACAGCAGTGACAGCAGACTGGGTGCTTGTTGTCACACTGATCTAGCTGCTGCCTGTGACTCGGTGACTACCTGACCATAATATCAACAGCAGGGGCTCAGATATCAACAGCACTGACATCACTATCAGAAGGATAAACAGTGTATATCTCCATTACAAGAAGTTGTGCTACAGAAGGTATATCAGTAGTCATTGCAACACAACAGGAATATCTGTATCAACAGTTTCACGGATACCTTCAACACGTGGATACCATTACCATCTACCTACCCTGGTGACTGTCAATATACTACCACAGAGGGCTGCACTTCTCAAGTAAAGTATCAACCTAAGCTGTATCACACCACAAGCAGTATCAGTGTCAACAATAAGGATAAGACTCAACAGTTTCAAGGATAATCATTAATACACGGACAATATTGACGCTTTTTTAACTGTGGTCAGTGCCAAGACATTGCATCAGAAGGATACAAGTGTATCAAAAGGCTGTATCAACAGAAGACTGTATCAACATTCAACACTCCAAGTATCACCAGCTACAACAGCTTCAAGAGCTTCAATATCTTAATACAACACGTGGCTTTAATACGATTCTTAGGCCAGTGAGTGACTAGACTGTGCTGGAGGGCTGTTCGAATCCACTGCGGTATCAACAGATTGATAGAATCTGTATCGACAGAACAGATCTTTATCAGGAGGACATATCTCTGTATGAACAGGGAAGATCTGCATAAACGACAGATCTCCGCATCAACAGGGAAGATTTGCATCAACAGCAATAACAGAACGTATCAACAGTGCCACCTCCGGAACTCCCATGCTGTTACACAAAATGTAATCAAGCCTGGAAAGTGACAAGGTCTGATGTTGGAAAGCTGAACTTGGAACAAGTACATCCCTGCACAAACCTACAAGGACTGACTGGACACATGGATTAAGCATACACATGGATTAAGCATACACCAGGATTACCATAGATGGATTAACGTTATACAAGGTTCTGAGTAATACCCAACCAGACTAACATAGGGATTACCAAGTGATACCAACTGATGATATATATATAAATCTGATATCATAATCCAATATCATAATCTATAATCTCATCTTATCTAATCTTGACTAATCCATATATATATGATCTTTTTTGCCAAAAAGAACAAATCAACACAGAGAGAATAATTATGTTATGAGGGAAACGCCCAGTGACCATACCAAAATATAGGATCTGAAGAAAAGAAAATCTCCCAAAAAGCAACAACATATCTGATAGAATCTACATGATTGATCCCCATGATTGATCCACGTGATTGATCCACCAAATTGCCATTGATTGATCCACGTGATAGATCCACAAGATTGATACACAGTGATTTATCATATGCCCAGCTCTACAAGTGTATACCTGCACCGTGACAGTGATGGATAGCTGGCATTCTGTGTGACAACATCATATGGTGTTTTGTATAAGTCCATTCTATAGCAGACACAGTGACAGTAGCAGACTCACTGGCATAGTGTATGTCTATATGGTATCTCATATATTTCATATTTTCCATTTGACATCTAAAACAGGCATATTTTTCTAAATTTTGATATTTCTGCCAAGCTCTGACACAAATATCACAAGGAAAAGACAAAAGATAACCCTCCCCTGTTACCACGTGATATATGCTGAAAATACATTTGGGAATAGGTAAATCAGCACAGCAACTACATTCAGATAACGTTTTAAATAATGTTATTTCAGAACGTTTTAAATAACATTATTTCAGATCATATTAAAAGTTCCGCTCTGATATCAAATTTGACATTACTTTGATACTTTTGATGTGATAATTTGTGATACCATCCTACGCAGCACTGTTGCTGATAAGTTAAAAGATATTGGAGGGATTCAAGCATCATTTTTCCATGGGAACAACAATAAAACGTCGTGTAGAGATAATATCAAAATAACTCTTTTCGACTGATCAATATACGAAAGGACATCCCACAGGCTTTATCGCCCAGGATGCTGTTACCAGTTGCCATGGCAATGACATCGCAGTCATGACATCACAATGGAGGACGATTAAATGGATTAAATGAAAGGTCCAGACGAAGAGATGCTAGCCCCTACGCTGACAAGGAGGGGCTGGTGGAAGGGCAAGATGAGGTCTTATAAGTCCTACATCTTCCTAATCCTAGTGCCCTACCTCTGCTTGATCTTCCTGTTTCACACCCAGCTCCAGACGTACGACGGAGGGTCGAAAGCTCACGCCAACAAGAACGGGAAACAGAGCGACGCGGATGATAAGTTCCTGCTCCGCGATTTACGGCTCAAGAACGTGTCCCGGGAGCGCAAGGGATACATCCGTCGCCTCTACCAGAGCCGAAGCCATCGCAATGTTTCACGGCACGTCGTTAGCGTCGCCCATGAGGAACATATCAAGGTGGACAGTAATGATATCATTCACCCGGAAAATATCCACCCTGAAGATAAAATCCCTTGGAGGGAAATGCGTCATGTTCCTATTAGCTTCAAAAATGGAACACGCCTAACAGATATCCTACACATAGACAAGTTCACCATTAATTTCGACCACTCCTACACGTCGTACTGTGGTAAGCAGATAGCCCCCATGGATTCTAACTCTTTTTCGTTCCAACCGATTATGAATAGTTTCTTATATTCTGCATTTTATGACGATCGACATCCGGAAATCCGGTTTGTGAGGATTATAGCCCTGTTGAAAAAGGCTGAGAAGCCTGCGTTGTATTGCCATTTTCCAAAAGACTCGCGGAATCCCACTTCCGAGTTCATTTCCACCATGGCCACTTATTACGAAATGTGTGAAAACCACGGTAAAGACTTCGGAGGTTGGGTTTTGTCTTGTGACTTGCCGGACTTCGTCAGCGAACCTCCTTGCCAAGTAATACTCAGCTTGGATACGGAGTACAATCCAAAGTCTGAGGGCAACGTGAAAATCCCTGTTATGCTCATGATTAATCCATCTAGCCCAAAAGTTGACTTTGGAGTATGTGTTCCTCCGCTCTTCGGTTATATTCCCAGCACTACTTTAATTGAATTTGTAGAACTCACAAAAATCTTAGGCGCCCAGCATGTTATATTTTACGCCCACCAGGTCCCGCGGGAGATACAGAAAGTCTTGCGGTATTACGAGCAGATCGGACTAGCTACTGTCATACCTTGGGATTTACCTGTGCAGGACAAGGAGATTTGGTATCACGGACAACTGCTGGCCATAAACGACTGTCTTTACCGTAACATGCACAGATTTAAGTATCTTGCTTTTAACGACATTGATGAGTTCATCGTTCCGCACTTGTACTCAAACTGGTCGGCGATGGTTAATCATTTAGTGCATAACTCTGACGTAGCCGTCCAACGTCACGCTGGATACTCCTTCCAAAGTGCTTTCTTCGACCCTTTAATCGAGTCTACTAGTCGCGTCCTTTACGACCTTGAGTCTGACCTTCGGACAAAGTCCTTCAGCAAGGTCAGAACCAAGGTCATGGTGAACGCCCTTCAAATACACGAACTCGGCATCCACCACATAAGCAAACCTGTGAAAGAGACCTCTCGGACCATTTATGTCGAACCAGGGGTTGCTTTCCTCCACCATTATCGAAAGTGCGTCACGGACTTCGACCACCGGATGAACTGCCAAGTGTTTGCTCGGGATGAGAGCATATCCCGATACATTCCCACCCTCCGGCACAACGTCCACCAGACTTTGTGGATTTTGAAAGAGACGGAGAATCTCAGTTACAGAGACAAGTACATGAGCCGGCTGAGGTGAGAGTAAAGGAATCATAGGATATTAATATTTGTAACCAAATGTTTCTTTCATTCCAAAAAGACCCTTTTCTGTTATGTGGACACCTGAACAACAAATAACATGAATATTGTTGATATCTCAAGTTATTACCTAGATATTAAATGTTACCATAAAAATAGAGTATGAAGAAAATTCTAAGCAATACCAACATCTGTGTATCATGTGTATGGACTGATCAGACGGACTGCTCCGAACAAATCCACAAAAAAGTCCCAATTCATAACTTGTCACTAATACAATACAAACAAAACCAATACGTAGCTCATACTCGACAATCCTGTAAAATATAATACTGTTGCCAGTATGTCCAATTATAACAATGTGAGTCAATTTGAGTATGGGTGATAGACTGATAGTACAATGTATCAATGAAACACCGTATACCGATATCATGGATTTAACCCACCGATACCAATTATCAGTATGTACAATCCATGAGAAATATTTGGCAGATCTTCATGCCAGAGCCGATACCGATCATCAGCTATAACTATTGATTATAAGCCAAACACTGCCAATATATACCGATGATCGATTGACTATCGGATAATCAGATTGACTATCGGATTCCAATATCGGCTTCACATCAGTATCGTTCTCATTTAACTTGATACATCATCAAAACCAGTGTCCACATTTCAGAGATTTTTAAAAAGTGAGTGTCCACATGAAGGGTTTGAACTGTATTCCCTTTTAAAATGATAATTCTGAGAGTTCTTGGATTTATATGGTTCTATATTTGTAACAGAGATATGATTATTAATAAGAAATGATGTAATGTGAACTCTTATTTGATTGAACCACATAAATGGGCTTTCACATTTCATATTATGAATAAATATGATATATATTTAATGGTTTCACATTTAAAATACAATCAAGATAGTGAAATATAGTGTAAGCATAGTATTTACCCTTGTTTTGGATCGTTGAAACTAAATCGAATGAAGTCCGCAGATTTTCAAATATTCACCGTTGAGTTCAGTCGAAAAAAAAGTCTGTACACGTAGATTGGATTAATATTCAATCATAATTCAATTAGCATGGAATTACTTTCAATTATCATTCAATTACAAAGCTATCAAACCATATCAGGTAGCAAGAGACAATTGAAAATTAAATTAGGGATAGTAATTTCTGAAATTAGGACTAGGAAATTCCTGACATTTCAAAAGGAAATCTATTTATGTGAATGTAATATTTACATTATAATTCAATGGGAGTGCTTAATATTATGAACAGCAGGTTCTGTGATAAAAATGTCTTAAAATAATCAAATATTTATTGAAGATTATGTAATATTATGTGTTATTATTGTGTCAAAATAACAACTTACTCCGGATTTCTCAATTAATAAAGGTAGGCATAAATCAATATAAAAACCAATATTTATTGATTTTGAGTGAATAAAAGCAAGTGGATGAGGTTAGAGCAAAGGAATAGTGACAAAATATAAATATTAACAAGATATCTTTCAGTGAATTGCAGATTGAATTGCCTTGAAATCGTTATAAGTTTCTTTTCAGTTGATGTTATTTACCAAAGACAAGAAAATATCTTCTATGAAGTTTCAAAAATTCATTCTAACAAACAATTCAATTATTCAACTTTTGTCATCTTTACCATCAAGTCCATCATATAACAAATTCGATTCACCATGATAGTCGTCTTCAATTCATTAATTTTGTTTTCACTAATCTAATCTGCTAAATTTGTTTATTGATCACATGACTCACAATAATTCATATTGATTAAACTTCATCAAATCCACGAAAGAATGCCTAGCCTTTTGTATTGAGAAATTCAGGGTCCTCATTAAACCCATTTGTCACACAGTATTTGTCTGAAAACTGATTTACTATTTTGTCCAATGTAAAAGGTGCTTATCAAGACACAATTTATTCAAACCAAGTATTATTTATGTTAATTGTTATATGATAACATGTTTCACGTGTCACGATTTAAATATTGAAGGATAGTTCAATCTCAAATCAAAACGTTGAACTGAATGTATGTTTGAATAAAGTTGAACTTTATTGAATTTACGAAACAATATTGTTTTGTCTTTTTATTCTCAGTCAGTCAGTAGATTTTCTTGTTCTGTGATGTAGCAACTCAAATTTAACTGTGTGACCAATAAATGAAATGTGATCTAATCTAATCCATTTCTGCATATCTACAATACTACATACATGTCATTCTATCTATTCAGATTACAACGCAAGTCCATGGCTGTGTAGCTGTTTGTCTCTCCATCCTCTATCAAACTATCTATATCATTATGTTTGTCAGAATATCTATAAATTTTACTATTAAGCCAAAAATTGGTGCAGCAGCAAATTATTCCTGTATGACTGAGAAAAAAAAAATAGAAAATTAAGTAGGGCTTGTACAATTGTAAAACTAATCTGGGATTACAATATTGGCAGGGTCATAGGAATTTTGTAATTTGATGAGTCATAAAACTTGTTTTTGCTGTCCCAGAGACATGCTTTGCAAGATAATGATATCTAGCCACAAAAACAAGATTAAATTTGTGTTTACCTAATCTAGTTCAGTAAAATTTGTGTAATTTGCCCACACAGACTGGAAAAACTGGCAGATCTGCCATTTTTAGAAAAATACAAAAAATAGTAGACTTTGTGTAACATCATCAGAAAACAAGAAACACATTAGCAGATATATAGCAGATACAATAATAGATAGATGGATCTATAGATAGATAGATAAATTTTTATCTTTAAGAGGTCTGCATACCGGTTTTACCAGTTATGTAATGTTCTCGCTATATATATGGGCAAAATAAAATCTGCCTGAGTCTGAGTCTGATAGAAATCTGTCAGAGTCTTTAGTCTGATAGAAACCTGTATATTGATAGATAGATAGATATAGATAGATAGATAGATAGATAGATAGATAGATAGATAGATAGATAGATAGATAGATAGATAGATGCACAATTGCACAAAGAACACTCAGGTTTACAACATAATGGCTTAGAACTGGTTTGTAAAACAAATTTTAAGTGACACTTCCATCATGATTATTGAATTCCTAACACATTGTTGTCAGCAAATGAACATAGTAAATTGTTCTAAATACATCTATCACTGATAAACATTGACATATAACTATCGTTACTAATGTACAAAGTATTCACTACACCGGGTGTATACCCTGAAATAGCCTGAAATATTTCTAATAGTTCCTGCTCCACTACATGATATTGGGCCTACATTGTTCTAATTCACACAGTAATTTTTGCTGTATTATTATGAGAGTATATATTAGTTTTTTTTTGCAGTGAATTGGGGTTACAGCATGAACAGAATTTCGTTCAACCTTCAACAAACATATCTATCTATCTATCTATCTATCTATCTATCTATCTATCTATCTATCTATCTATATATCTATCTATCTATCTATATCCATATATCCATCTATCTATCAGTCTATCTACCAGTCAAAGAAACAAAAATGTTCTTCAAAGCTCAGGAGTGTAGGAACATTTCCTTAAAACGTTTGAAACAAACTGCAGCGTCCTCAAAATAAACTTAATTTCTCAGAGGAACTGCCTAGATTATTTAAAATGCTCTTTAAAGTTTTGTATTACTGTTGAATTCCCTTTGTAGTTCTTGTAAGCCATCTACATTGTTTAAGTATTCATCAAGTCGCCATAAAAGTGCAATATACTTCAATACATTCCACGATTATACAACTTCACACAACATATGTAGATAGATAGATAGATAGATAGATAGATAGATAGATAGATAGATATATATAGATTTATACCATACTCGCTGATAAATCCTTCAATATTTACCATGATATATCTCGCCATATATCACGTATATTTAGTGGTCATGTGACAAGTGGTGATGTCACAATGCACAAACACTGAATCAGCCAATCAGAAGCCAGCATTTGAATCATGACGTCATGACAGATGCCATTGAGCCTCACTCTGGAGTTTACAAGAGTTTTGTAGCTTGAACATAATTTAAGTTATTGACACTGGAATATTGATTTAAAAAATAAGCTGTTAATTTTGTTAAATAAAGAAAAATTTTATGACCATTTTGGTATTTCTGGTAATAAAATAAAGACATATTTAGTAAATCGGTCTTTATCTCCAAACACATGATAACAAAACAATCCTTTGAAACAGCGAATAATGGTATAAATCAGTTATACCAAAGGCATATTTGTGGTAGACGGGATATATACAGCCTCGGTGGTAAATATAACCCTCGGGCTACGCCCTCGGGTTATATTTACCACCTCGGCTGTATATATCTCCGTATACCACATATGCCCATGGTATAACTACTATATATAGATAGTTATAATTAGATAGATAGATAGATAGATAGATAGATAGATAGATAGATAGATAGATAGATAGATAGATAGAGGCTGGTGATACTTCTGATAAACTGAAGAACCTAACTAACTGACTGGTCTGGAAATCATGATTGCAAGTCTAGAAGTTGGCATAGATCTAGAGTTTCTTCATTTCTGGCAATAGAAGCCAAGAAACCTTCTTAGAAGCAAAAGCATAGTGTGATTGCCTTGGCTTGATGGTCAACTTCTGATTTATTCATAATCCTCAGGGAGAGCACAATTAAATAATTCAAAGCTTGGACTAATTGACCGCTGGGCCAGAACATCACAAGTGTAATGAAACTTGATAATATCCCCCGGGTGATGAATAAATATTGGGAGGGGAGGGGCAGGAGTTAGGGGAGAAAAATAAAAAGCCATGATTAATAGATTTTCAGCACCGGACACACATGTTGTCACTCCATAGGGATGTTGCCATGGGCTAAAGCACTATAGGGGATTGGGGTTAAGCTGCGGGGTTTGGCGGTTAAAGTGTGTAATAGACAGATAGATGGACGGATGATTGGGGCTTTACGTCCTGTATTTTTGCACTTGGTAGGCTAATTAGGACAGGAGGACACGGCAATGAGGTGAAGGATGTTTGAAACAACCGTCCAGCATAGGCCAGGTGACCCGGCAAGAGCTGGATTCGAACCCTGGACCCAGCGATTGGCAGCCCAGCATGCTACCACTAGACCAACCCTCCCCCCTAATAGATAGATAGAAAGATACATAGATAGATAGATAGATAGAAAAAAGGTTAACCTGGGCAAATCGGGGATTGGGGTTAAGCTGTGAAGTTCGGGTTCGATTCCAGCAATTTTGCTAGAATATTTTGTATTGCAACCCAGACGCCGAGTGGCCAGAGAGCTTGGTTGCTTCCCTTTAGGTTTCTAATTTGCCACCAGTTGGGCACGTAAGAGGCTTGAGTGGTTAAAGCACTCCAATATTCCAAAGTTTGTTTGTTTGTCTGTTTGTGTTTTACGCCTCTGCAGCACCTTAGTGGGCTATATCGAGGCAGGCGATCGCCGTATGTTGATGAGATGAGAAGACTGTGAGTCTGGCACATACCCTATTAATTCAGGGATGCCCAGGGTCCTTCAGTTGCCCCGGCATAGAATACTGGATACAACCCGCCTCCATTTAATGTCCCATGGGCTCGGACTAAAGTGAACCAATATTCCGAAGTACCAAGGTTCACTTCTGAGTTGGAAAATAACCCATAGACCTTTGATGAACATTCAAGAAGTGCATGTGGATGATAGGGCTTAACGTTTTGTATTTTTGCATTGATTGTTCTTATAACTCAGGCCCCAAGGGACTACAGTAGTAGGGAGGTGGATTCTTGACACAGGGTGAAAGTGCTGCCTGACAAGGATGTTACTTTTACTTGATTGCTCCAGTGCTCCTTCTATAACAGTCCATGTCCATGTGGACAAGAACAAGATTCTACACATTGGGTAAATGTGTAACTGGAATGTTCAGGACTCAGGAGTTACCACATATATTGTATCTCACCGTTTTCTGGCCAACATCATAAATCAAAGCCGTTTAACATTACGAATCAAAACCGTATAACATCATAAATCAAAACCAATCCGGTACAGGCACAGTGGCACACGGGACGTAAAACACCATCGCGCTGAGCTCTACATCATCCATCAATAGTCGCCTTATAGAACACATCTACTGCTGCCCCTAGGTAGCGTCACATAGTTACCATGGCAACAGAAACCTGACTGTGGAAGGCAGTGGCTGAATTGCCTAAAGGGAGCCACAGCCAGGCACAGGCAAGCACAGACTAGGGCTGTCAGTAGAATATTAATGAACATTGCAGCTCTGGTCCATTGCTTAAATTTCCACCTTGAATTTTTCATCCATCATTGGTAGTGGGGCTGTTAAAAGCCCCCTGAAGCATACTCTCTCCCAATGGGCCACTGTACACCTGGACATGAAGGCTGCACCTTGGGACATGTGCCAGAAAATGGCTACTGCCGGCTGCAGCATGTGCACGTCACACAAAATGGCAGCATGCAAGCATGCGATAGGTATCACTTAAAATGTATCACTCAGACTAAGTAGAGTAGTCTGAAAGATTTCCTAGAAGACTGACTCATATGTCAGTACAGAGAGAGCTATCAGGTTCATTTGTTGATAAAAAGATGCCAGTCATAGAAAACATGACCTTATCATATTCTCCGATGAAAAAATAAGATTATTTTGCTTCAAGTACATTCTGTTGGTCGGAGAAAAGGCAGCAACAAGTAGCGGCAGCACTTGAACGGTAAATTGAAAGATTTTCTGGAGCGCTCAACTGTTGAGTCAGTTCCACTAGTATTTCTTTATAGATTTTCCTTATGTTTGCTCTCAAGATAGCTCAGAATATTAAGTCAGAAATAATTAATTTGGCCTAAAATCAAAAATATATTAAGGATGATGGCTAACTGCTTTCACAAATGGGATTATAATGGTTACAGGTTGAACGAGATACATATTAACAGAAACCGAACAAGTGTTAGCGGCCATTACAGTAAAAGTAATAAGCATGGATCCAGAAGTGGTTTAGACATTCCAATAAGCTGGAAAATGTAGTTACTACAATGTAGTTAGCCACTTTTGAGTCAATGCTTATGACTTTAGATGTAAACTAAATAGTCTGCATACCTCCCAAATAGTCATTTGAATAATTTCAGTACAATTCCAGGACCTCCTGCTTTGGGATTGTTATAACTACATGTTAACTAAAGATAAGGCCTTCATAAGTGAAGCTAACATGATAAAAATTCATTACTGAAGTGGCATTGTTAAGCCTATAACTAATAGAATGTTATAACTTGGTGAATACACCTGGTAGATAGATAGATAGATAGATAGATAGATAGATAGATAGATAGATGGATAGATATGGTAAGTGCAGCCCAATAAGCCTCACAAGGGTTGGTTGATGAGAAGAAAGAGAGAGAGCGAGAGTCCTCAACATGATTCAATCTACCATGAACTGAAGTCATTTTGATATTATCCCTGCAATATGCAAATATGTCGGAAAGTAATAGGAATTTAATAACAAAATTTGCTTAATGGAAAAGCCAGGAACAATCTCTACGCTCATCGTTGCATTCTTCTCTGTGTTTCATAGAAATTCACATAATGAATATGCTAATGTTTTTGTTAAATGCTTGCGAAAAAGTGTGTTTCCATTCAATTTACCATGACAACTAAACGCTGAAGAAATCAATAGCCAAACTAATCATGTAACCACTTACACATTCCAGTGATGGAATACAGACTTTGCATAACAATGCCGGTTGTATCACAACATCGCTTTTCGGCAACATTGGTAATCAAATAATCATACGTCTTTCGAAATTGTGCCTGCGGGGATTTCTTTTAGAATTTCTTTCAGAATATCTTTTAGAATTTCTTTAAGAATCTCTTGCAAGAACTGATTCGGAAAAGTTGATTAAGAAACAGCTTCCAGACAACCACCCCAGCTATAAATTTTAGAACAGACTTCTTTTTTCTAGGATATTAACTCGATAGCATCTTAATGCACCGGAGGCTTCTAAACTTAATGGAAGCTCATGGGTGGAATGGAAACGTCTAGCTCAAGTAAGCTCACTAATGTCGCTGTGTTATTTAGAAATCTTCTAAAAAGAATTCTGCGGAGTTAGTTTAATCCAGCGTTGATTTGTTGTTGTCGCTGTTTCTAAAAAGTGACATTTTGCCAAATGTATTCTGTCAGAGTCAAAGAATTATGAGTACTTACATTAATCTGTTTGTGGATAGCACTGACATCACAATAGGCCCCATCCATCACATTGAAATGAACTGTCAATTTGTCATTAGAGGTCTACGTAACTTATGACCTCAGTGATAGGTGGCTAGTGTGTGACTCATTCAATAACTTGTCATAATAGCATTGCAAGTATAGGATATGACCTGACTTTGTTCTTGGCCTGCACTTGGTGTCTTCTGTGAGGCTTCAGGATATTTCTAGTCATCTTTCTCTTCTTTGTAGTTAGATATCCAAGCATTAGATATGAGTAAAACACCTCCTATCTAACCCACAGCAAACCCTAATATATGAAATCTTCATTAAAAAACTTTAAGAAAGTATCCTTGTGAAGTCTGATGAATTGCTCTTGGGCTGCACTGTTCTATTGTGAGTCTTCTAAACTCGCACTTTTTAAGTCGTCTCCATCTTCTCATGCACTTGGACGTCATCCTTAGTCCCGGTTTATCTTTTGAAGTCTCTTCGTCTCGCACTGAGATTGTCTGAGATTCAGCAGAATATTTCTTTTAATCATCAAAGATGCCATAGACCATCAAAGTGCATTTTACCTGTTAAGCTGCGAGTAGCAAAAACGGTGCAAAACAGAGCATAAAACGGAGCAATTCTGAGAATAAAAACCTTGCACATCCGAACAACCTTGGTCTTGGCCAGGGTTCTAACATTTTTGCATTTTATCCTGTTCTTGCTTGTTGTGGTTAGATTTCATGTTTTTACTTTTATTTCCTATGGTCTCATGTCATAAAATAACCATGTGGTCATCTGATACATGTAAGAAGATTTTTCCCCACATATCATGCAGTTATCTTGTTCACTATTAATATGTTAATAACTTAATATATGTTCTTTGTATGTTCTTTATTTGACCATCATATTAACAACTATCTTGCTGATCTTTCCGAATTTGCGGTCCACTGGAAAAATAAATTTTCCAATTTTCAATTTGCAAACTGCTTTTGCCACATCATTGAGAGTTTTTCGTTGGTCTGCTAATCTTCTTATTTGATGAAGTACCTAAAGTCATGTAATTAGTTTGTTTATTGTCACCTATGCTGCAGGATTTGATAAGCTCTGAATCAACTGATTAGCCAAAATTGACACAAACAAATCATTTTGAAGCCAGTGACATCACACAACCAAGTTGAAGGTTAATTTTTAAACTGTTTGGACCGCTAATCTGCTAACAGGTCCAATAGACCTCAGGTAGGAATTAAAGTTATGATGAAGCAACTAAGAGCCAACCGTACTACCTCTGATAGCCATTTTACAACCAACCATACAGTTGAAACAACCGCTGAGTTTTACATAGACTTATAGTTATACACACTTGTAAGACTGTTGTATCATTTAATAGAAAATCACCATGCAGAAAAGAACATATTATTGGCGTTCATAAAAAAGGCATAATCATATCATCAATACCCGGACAATGGTATACAGAAATGACAGACAAATCACAGTCAACAGTTAGAATACATATTTTCTAAAGTCATTGATAATATTGGCATTCATGAAGGAATATACTGGAGCGGGGATTTGGAAAAGTACCAAAAATCTTTCAATGAGCTTTTTCTGTAGTCATCATTTTGCCAAGTCTACAGAGCACATTCATTCCAAATTTCTCTTTAGTTTTGCTCATACAATGGTGTCATATAGATATATGAACTTAAATGAGTGCTTTTTTTGTTCGAAAGAAATAATAGCTTTTGTCTCCAGAGTGAGTGAACTGAAAGTAACGCGCTTTATCTATCTTTGTCTATCCCAGACAGAATTTGGTACGATGTCTTGGATACAAATGCTTCTTTTAGTGTCTTACACCAATTTGTCTTTGCATTGTCACTACCCAGTATATGACCTGTATGATCTATCTATCTATCTATCTATCTATCTATCTATCTATCTATCTATCTATCTATCTATCTATCTATATATCTATATATATATCTATATATCTATCTTACTATTTTACTATCTCTCTATCTATCTTACTATCTATCTATCTGTCTAATAATAGTGTCTATCTGTCTGTCTGTCTGTCAGCAGTCTAGCTGTCTGTCTATCCATCTAGGGTTTCTTAAATTAACTACTACATGAAATGAATGACAAACTATGAGAACATACAAGACTTGTGTTGCAAACACTCCATGAAAGTTACAAATACAGGTTCCATGTTATTTCTAAAATGACCACATGCACTGGAAAACACTTGTGCCCTTAATTTTTTTCCTGTTTCCCCCTCATCAATGTTTTAGTCTTTTTTCTTCTCTCGAGTTATTTAAGGCATTCAGCTCTGCCGATTCCATCGATTAAGTAATCATGAGACAAATACATGGCAGGAATTCCATGACAAGCCCTGTGATAAATTAGTGCACCACGCTTCATTTAACTCCCTGCTAAAAAAAGTAGAAAGCTTAATGGGCCCCGAGGCACTTAACTGGCTGATTGGTTGCGGTGGTTGTGGTGAGCTTGATTGGTTGCTTGGGTGGATGGTTGATTGCTTCGTGTGTTGATTGGTTGTTGTCAGGTTATTGTTGTTGATTGGGCCGTTGATGAAGGGCAGGTTGATCGGTTGAGCCATTATGTGACATTATTCGGTTTTGGTCAAAATGAAATGATTTCCTCTCCCTTTCATCTGATGAAGGCAGTTAGGTCATCTCAAGTGTATTGCAAATCTGCTTTACCAACTCAACATGATTCACCAGAATTTCTCCAGCTTTTCTCTTGGAGGGCATTAGCTCACTTGGTAGAGTTATGGGTACCAGGTTCTGTAACGGCTCGGGCTGGGTCGTCTGGATAGATAGATAGATATGGTAAGTGCAGCCCTCTTATCCCGTTCTGGGCACTCATAAGGGTTGATTAATGAGATGGGGGAGAGAGTGGGAGTCACCCCACATGAAGGATATTTTACTTGCCCAGCACAGACATTGATACAAGGGGCCACCAAGTTAATGTATCATCCGAACGACATCCTGGTGGGACTTAGCTCATTAAGGTTCACTGAAAATTTCAGGTTCCCCACCCAGGTTTCAAACCCATGCACGCAAAGACCTTTAGTGGAGCAAACGGGCACCTCAAGCTCAGCCAATTCACATTGCTGACTTTGGTGTAACCACCTCCAGACCTGTTCTGACTAGCTGACCAAAGCGCACAATATAGGACCAAAAGCCCCAATCATCCATCCATCTCAAGTTTTTCTCATGCTTTTTTCGGGTATTTTTCGTAGAGAGCCAGAATCAGCACAGTAGTCTGCAATCCCTTATGTGATACTTCAATCCTGGGAGAACTTTAAGCTAGTCTCGAAGACTTTGTCGAGAGGCCAAAAAAGGTGTGCGAATTAATTTTGGCAAGCGTTTGGAAATTAGAAGCACTGTTATGTAGCACTGTAGTTGCATCAAGAGAAGATTAGTAATATCAGAATGACAAACATATTGAAAGAGAATACAATTAGTATTAAGAGAATGACAGGAGAATCTTTTTCGGGTGTACCTAGACCCATTAATTTAATTGACTAAAAAAAAACAAGAAATAAGATATATATTCGATCAAATTCTATACTTAGAAATTTTAAAACCAATTTCTTCAATCTTTATGATAAAGTTTTCTGGTATAAAGGCCTCTTAGAATGATGTACTGAAGAACCACCCCAAAGATGATTTTAGCCAATTTTACCCACTGGTCTGTTCTTCTTTGAATTCCTAACAAAATCGCCAGTATCTGATGGAAAATCAATATCTCATCCAATTCAATTTGAAGTTCGAACTGTCAGGCTGGTTTAAATGAGATATTACCATATGTAACCTTGGTAAAGTCTGCATCTCAGTTGAACAATTTTGGAAATATACTGAATTGTACTGTGCCACATACTCTGCCTGTTAGATTATGCAAAGGCTAGGCTGCCCAGGCAAAGTGTATCCCCTGCTTTAATGTATTAACAATGCACCAGGGACTCAGTCTGAAGAGTGTATGGGGAATGTGCCTTATAATAATGGCCGCTTCACATGTGATCTCCGAGAATATGCCTCATTCTCATATTAATGTAATCATGGCAATATCCGCTCCAATATTCAGCATACTCAGTATGTGCTGATACGTTGCCTAGGAACAATCACTTGCAACACGCAACCTCTTTCTTCAACGCTAAATTATTTTCATATTACGAATAGTACTATGAGTCTCTGTCTCGTGACAAACAATTTCTACAAGACTGTTAGAAATACCATCTTAACTGCCACTAAACATTTCAGGGTCGTAAGATCTTATGGTAGAAAGTAACTGATATTATACTGAATCCGTGCATCCAGTATGAACTCTTCACTCTTCAGCCTTCATTCCATCCAATCTTCAAGTCCAGTATTTGGATCAAATAGTTCCAGGGTGTAGCAATAAGTGTGTTGTTTGGTTGGTGATGCAATCATAACAAACATTTCAGCCAATGTGTGGGGGTGTGTTGGCAGCCCCCATGTTACGCCATGACGTTTGTGACATAATGATTTTGAAGAGTAAAGAGTCTCACTGGAACTACTTATCCAGATATTGGACTTGAGCCATAGTCCCTACATCATGTGACTCTTCCGCGGTCACAACACAGTCTCTCACAGGGTTCTTTGCTGCTCTCCATTGATCGATCATATCAATCACCAGTGAAATTGACAGACACAAAATATAAATAGATAAACCAACAAACAACACATTGAATTTGATAGCTGTATTTCACATTGCACAATGGGCTCTAGAATTGCATATGAAAGACTGGCAGACACAGAACATACAACAGTGACATAATGCACAGGGAATTATGTACATATGAGATGAATGCATGATAACTTTATGACAGCAAACCACAAGAAATAGTAGTAGAAAGACATGACAAAGCCACAAGGAAGAAATATTGAGAGAAGACACAAAAATCTTGTACATCCATATTCCATAGCAAAAAACCAAGGTTGAGACCACATCCTAATAATAGACCACTTCATTTATTATCAATCAACGTTGCAGTGACCCCTGCGTTATATAACGTATAAGACCACCCCTTCTGCAGTCATGAAATGGTCTTTCATGGGGTGCAGTCTCTTGTCAAGGTGCAAAAGGCACTTGTATTGCACTGCAAATGTTACTTAGTGCGGGAGGAAGGCAGTCAGATGAGTCAAGGCAGTCTTACAACAGGGGGTCTTATAATGCAGGGACCATTGTATATATATATGTATTGTCTGTAAGTATAATGGCTTAATAATATTGACCGGAGCAGTTTGACTGATATGTGGTCACCCACTGCGACAGCAGTCTGCGGTGTGGTCACAAATTTATTGAATCCATGCAGTCAGCTTGAGGCAATTTGTAAAGTTGCCTGACTGTTCTCATGCACTTGGATGTCATCCTTTTTCCTGGTTTATCTTTAGAAGTCTCTTCATCTCGTACTGAGATTGTCAGAGATTTAGCAGAATATTTCCTTTAATCATCAAAGATGCTCTAGATCTTCAAAGTGCATTTTACCTGGTAAGCTGCAAGGAGCAAAAACAGTGCAAAACAGAGCATAAAACTGAGCAAATCTGAGCATAAAAACCTTGCATATCTGAGCAACCTTGGTCTTGGCCATGGGCCATGGGTCTGACTTTTTTGCATTTTATCCTGTTCTTTCTTGTTGTGGTTAGGTCTCAAGTTTCTACTTTTATTTCCTTTGGTCTCATGTCATAAAATAACCATGTGGTCATCTGATATGCAGATATTATTTCTCCACATATCATGAAGTTATCTTGTTCACTATTAATCTGTTAATATATGTTCTTTGTATGTTCTTTATTCAACTATCAGGTTACAACCATCTTAACAGACCTCGAGTAGGAAATAAAACTATGATGAAGCAACTGAAAGGCTGTTTCTGACAGCCATTTAACACCTAACCAATATTAAACCCAACTGACAGTTGAAACAACCACTGAGTTTTACATAGACTTATAATATAATTATAGATATATGAACTTAAATGAGTGCTTTTTTTGTTCAAAAGAAATAATAGCTTTTGTCTCCAGAATGAGTGAACTGAAAGTAATTTGCTTTCAAAAAATGTCTATCCCAGACGGAATTTAGATCATACCTGATGTTTCGGATACAAATACTTCTTTCAGTCTCTTACACCGACTTGTGTCTGCATTGTTACTGCTAAGCATATATGACCTGTATGATCTTTATGATTTAACGATATATCAATCACTCTATCTATCAATCTATTGGTCTATCTGTGAGTCTGTCTATCAATTTGGTGTTTCTTGAACAACACTTCAAGCCAACATAAAATCATGCAATGGCAAACTGCAAGATTATACTGGTGTTGCAAACATTCCATAGAAGTTACACAAATACAGGTTCCATGTTATTTCTAAAATGACCAAATGCACTCGAAACACTTGTGCCCTTCAGTTTTTTTCTAGTTCCCCTCTCATCAATGTTCTAGTCTTTTTTCTTCTCTCGAGTTATTTAAGGCATTCAGCTCTGCCGATTTCATCGATTAAGTAATCATGAGACAAATACATGGCAGGAATTCCATGACAAGCCCTGTGATAAATTAGTGCACCACGCTTCATTTAACTCCCTGCTAAAAAAAGTAGAAAGCTTAATGGGCCCCGAGGCACTTAACTGGCTGATTGGTTGCGGTGGTAGTGGTGAGCTTGATTGGTTGCTTGGCTGGATGGTTGATTGCTTCTTGTGTTGATTGGTTGTTGTCAGGTTATTGTTGTTGATTGGGCCGTTGATCGGAGCTCTGTGTCGGAATGAAGGGCAGGTTGATCAGTTGAGCCATTATGTGAGATTATTTGGTTTTGGTTATAATGAAATGATTCTCTCTCCATTTTCATCCAATGGAGGCAGTTAGGTCATCACAAGTGTATTGCAAATCTGTATACCACCTCAATATGAATCACTGGAATTTCGGTTTTTCACCTGGGTGTGGTAGTGCTCTGGGTCCCAGGTTCTGTACCGGCTCGGGCTGGATCGTCTGGATAGACAGATAGATAGATATGGTAAGTGCAGCCCTCTAATCCAACATGTCACACATTTACACCACATGATATTTTACTTGCCCAGCACAGACACAGATACAAGCGGCCACCAATTTAACGTCTCATCCGAATGACACCCAGCTGGGATTTTGCTCATGAAGGTTCACTGAAAATTTCAGGTTCCCCACCCGAGGTTTGAACCCATGCACACAAAGACCTTCAGTGCAGCAGGCTGGCACCTCAAGCACTCAGCCACCCAGCTATTTCTCATTGGTGTAACCACCTCCAGACCTGCTTTGACTGCACAATATAGGACCAAAAGCCCCAATCATCCATCCATCTCCAGATTTTTTTCTCATATATATTTTTCTTGTGTTTTCTTAGAGAGCCAGAATCAGCACAGTAGTCTGCAATCCTTTAAGTTATACTTCAATACATACTTCAATCCTGGGAGAACTTCTAGCTAGTCTCGAAGACTTTGTTCAGAGGCCAAAAAAGGTGCGCGAATTAATTTGGCAAGCCTTTGGAAATTAGAAAACGATCGCTGCCCAGCTACCACACTGTGAAGGCTGCGAAAGCCACAAAGGCTGCCAAGTGAGTGTTATGCTCCTACTGCGCAGCACAAGGGCATTCCACTTGCAGGTTGAGTCTGGGGGGATGCGGAGTGAATCAAGCCATCAATACTTAACAAGCTCATGATCTCCTCGCGAGCTTTCTCTTGATTGCAATCTTAGCTTGAAATCTCCTGGTGCTGGCCTCCATGGCAACAACAGAAGCAACAGACATCGAGAAAACAACAGAAGTATCACAAGAACAGCAGGGGGCAGCACAGATGCATGAAGAGAACAGAAGTACCGTAAAAACAAGAGAAGTGTCAAGAAGTATCAGGAAAATAAAGAAAAAGATAAGTATCAGGATGATAACAGATATCAGGGGCACAGGAGAATTATCAGGAGCACAGGAGAATTATCAGGAGCATCACAGATGTATAAAGAGAACAGAAGTATCACAAGTACAAGAGAAGTATCGAGAAGTATCGAGAAGTATCGAAAGAAATGAGAAGTATCAGGAGTACGAGAGAGGTATCGAGAGAACAGAAGTTGTATCAGGTACACAACAGAAGTGTCAGGAGCACCACAGACTGACCCCGGTCTCTTTTTGTCTGAATAGCGATAGCTGTGAGGGCTGGCAGAATTCCGGGTCATGCATGAGTAAATTCAGTTTTTGATGCTTAAATCCTCTTTAGACCTTTATCCCTGCAGTATTACTACAGAGAGCATAAAACTAATTGTACACATTGGTAATTCACACTTTAATGTTTCAGTTTCAACTTTCAGGGCAGTTGTTCTTCTTCCATGGGTTTAAATATTACCAATTGTCTGGCAGTGGCTGCATCTGATTTCTGGCAGAGTTCACTGCTTCGCAGCTCACTGATATTGTGGCTTTTGTGCATACACAAGCAGTTCCTGCTAATGAATATAGGCCCATGTATGACCTAAGTGTGCAGAATAGGAGCACCACATTTTTTCAGGACAACAAAAGTATCAAGAGAACAAAAGTATCTGGAGCACCACAGATGTATCGTAAGAGGCGAAATATTAAAAGAACAAGCTGTCACTGAATGGCAGAAGTATCAGTAGCAAAATAGAAGTATCACTAGCATCATCTAGTAATCAATAGCAAAACAGGAGTTTCAAGACTAACATGAGCATTGAGCATCAGGATGAAACGTATCACAGATTGCTGCACCGGGGGTACCAAAACAAGGTACACGTGTAAGCAACTGATCTGTTATCACTTGAATTCCTTACAATCGTCAATTTCTTTTGGAAAATCAATACTTCATCCAATTCAATTTCGAGTTCGAACCATCAGGCTAGTTAAATGAGATATGTCCATATGCAACCTTGGTAAAGTCTGCATCTCAGTTGAGCAATTTCCGAAGTATTCTGCATTGTACTATGCCACATACTACTATGCCTGTGGCATACAGAGTATGCAAAGGCCAGGCTGCCCAGGCAAAGTGTATCCCCTGCCTTAATGTATTAACAATGCACCAGGGACTCAGTCTGAAGAGTCTATGGGGATTGTGCCTTATAATAATGGCCGCTTCACATGTGATCTCCGAGAATATGCCTCATTCTCATATTAATGTAATCATGGCAATATCCACTCCAATATTCAGCATACTGAGTATGTGCTGATACTTGCTCAAGAACAATCACCTGCAACACGCAACCTCTTTCTTCAACGATAAACTATTTTCATATTACCAAAACTCTCGACAAGCAGCCATATCCTGACGAAATCTCTCCACGACTGTATGAAGGCGGTCTTAAGCTGCAACTGAACATTACACGTATATAAGACCTTATGGTGGAATGTAACTGATATTATACTGAATCTGTGCATCCAGTCTCGACTCTTCAGTCTTCATTTCATCCAAACTGATTTCCTTCCCTCCAATTGCCACCATGAACATGATGAACACTACGTATCATAGTCCCTGCCAGGGGTGCCGGAAGGAATTACGGGCGGCAGGGGCGGTCAGACAAAAAAGGGCAAATAAAATTTGCACCAATTTTGTGTGACAAAATTTAAATAGGGAGTCAACAATAATTTTGAATATACACTTACTAATTTATACCTAAATTTAGTAAATAAGGCCTGGTAATGCTTTTTCTTTAAAATCTAAAGGGTAGTCCTTGCACCGCCACCTGCCCTCCCCGCCCCCCCTGTTCCGGCACAACTGCACTCCCTGCATCATGTGGCTGTCCCTTCTGCGGACACAACACAGTCTCTCACAGCCTCACAGGGTTCTTTGCAGCTCCCCATTGATTGATTATATCAATCACCAGTAAAATTGACAGACACAAAATATAAATAGATAAAACGACAAACAACACGGTGAATTTTATAGCTATATTTTACAATGCACAACGCGCTCTTGAACTGCATATAAAAGACTGGCAAATACAGAACATCCGACAAACACATAATGCACAGGGAATTATGTACATATGGGATGAATGCATGATTACTTTATGACAGCAAACCACAAGAAATAGTAGTAGAAAGACACAACAAAGCCACAGCAAGAAATATTAGGAGAAGACACAAAAAATCTTGAATCCATAGCAAAATACCAAGGTTGAGACCACATCCTCACAATAGACCACTTCATGACTGCAGAAGGGACGGTTTTATAACAAAGGGATTGCAGCACAAAATGTGATAATAAATGTATGTACATGTATGTATTTATCATCAATCAATGTTATCTATACATGTATTGTCTGTAAGTATAATGGCTTAGTAATAATAATGACCTGAGCAGTTGACTATAATGTGGTCACCCGCGGCGACAGTAGTCTGCGGTGTGGTCACAATTTCATTGCACACATGCAGTCTGCTTGAGGCCTTTCGTTTATTTGTGGGCCGGTGTGGTCTTGGATTTTGCGTTGTGCAGTCGGTGATCGCAGTGTGGTCAAACATTCCACATAGTGGGAAAAATATGACCACAAATGCAGACTATCAAATTTGGGCAAAGTAAAGAGATGAATACGTAATTGCATAGCGTAGATAACTCTCTAAATTTAAATATGTCATTACAATCTACAAATAAACAACTCGTATAGAATATATTCAATAGCCTCTTGATGCGCAGGGAAGTACTGTCCTGGATATGAGATGAAAACATGGTTATTTTATGACAGGAGATCAAAGGTAATAGTGACAGAAATATGATACATAACCGCAACAAGAAAGAACGGGAGAAAATGCAAAAATGTCAGATCCATGGCCAAGACCAAGGTTGCTCAGATGTGCAAGGTTTTATGCTCAGATTTGCTCAGTTTTATGCCATGTTTTGCATTGTTTTTGCTCCTCGCAGCTTGACAGGTAAAATGCACCATGATGGTCTATGCCATCTTTGATGATTAAAGGAAATATTCTGCTAAATCTCTGACAATCTCAGTGCAAGACGAAGAGACTTCAAAAGATAAACCGGGAGTAAGGATGACGTCCAAGTGCATGAGGAGATTCAGGCAACTTTAAAAAGTCGAACTTCAGATGCCTCACAATAGTTGCAGAGCAGCCCAAGAACAAATTGGAGACACTTCACTAAGATACTTTGTTCATGTTTTCAGATAAAAAATTTATACATCAAAACGAAGGAAATCCTGAAATATAAAGGAGTTTGATGGCATTGCAAAAGTGCATATGGATCAATTACCACAAAGACATCTAAGTAAATAAACGAAAAAAGTTCAGTCTCATAACAGTTGCAGTGCAGCCCAAGGACAAATTAGAGAGACTTCACAAAGACACATTCTTCATGTTTTCTGGTAAAGATTTAATATATCAAAAGCAAATCCTGAAACACCAAGGAGTTTGATGGCATGTGCACTGCACAAGTGCAAATGTATCTTATATCTCAAAGACATACAAGTAAATTGACGAAAAAAGTTCAGAAGCCTCACAGAAGACAGCCCAAGAGTACATTCTACACATTTATAAAATATTTTCAGAAGGCTTTCTTCCTAAAAATAAAAAGGAGAAGATAACAAAAAACTTGTATCTATTACCAAGATGACATATCAAGGCATAAGGGGATTTAAACAAATGAGCTCAGAAGAGCCATAGCAGATAGATCTTTCAAATGTACGAGTACATTTGTGTAGTGTAAAACCACATTAGTGCTTTATTTAAAACATAAAACAACTTTTTTTTCTAACAACATTTTATTCTAAACAGATTGACTAAAGCAAACATATTTTAATTTTATAGTTATAAAGAAACATTTGAAATTATATTCAATTAACTGTCTTAACTCTTTTACACAAAACAATCAAAATGGAAAAATGTAGGCCTGACAAGTCTCTCACAGTATCTCAGTGTCAATAAAGAAATTACCAACTGATCAACAACAATAACCTGACAACAACAGATCAACGCAAGAAGCAATCAACCATCCAACCAAGCAACTAATCAAGCTCACCACAACCACTGCAACCAATCAGCCAGTTAAGTGCCTCGGGGCCCATTAAGCTTTCTACTTTTTTTAGCAGGGAGTTAAATGAAGCGTGGTGCACTAATTTATCACGGGGCTTGTCATGGAATTCCTGCCATGTATTTGTCTCATGATTACTTAATCGATGGAATCGGCAGAGCTGAATGCCTTAAATAACCAAAGAGAAAACAACAACAAAGTTTTGTTGATGGTGGGGGGGGGGGGGTGGTGTGGACGAAGGGCATCAGGCTTTTCTGGTGCAAGTTGAAGGTTTGAGGAATACAAAATTATTTCAGGTGACCCAGCTAAAGCGGGAATCTAACCCAGGACCAAGTGAGCTATCAACTGATCGAGCTACATTGTAACCCCTCCCCATGCAGGTGAAGGAATGAAGAAAGGAAACAAGCAAGGAAGAATGAAACAAGTAAGGAAGGAAAGAGGGAAAGATAGAAGGAAGGAAGGAAAGAGGGAAAGAAGGAACGAAAGATGGAACAAGAAGGAAGGAAAGAGGGAAAGAAGGAAGGAAAGAAGGAAACAGGCAAGAAAGGAAAGATGGAAAGATGGAAGGAAAGAGGGAAAGAAGGAAGGAAAGATGAAAGAAGGAAGGAAATAAGGAAAGAAGGAAGAAAGGAAAGAAGGAAAGAAGGAAGGAAGGAAACAGGCAAGAAAGGAAAGATGGAAAGAAGGAAGGAAAGAGGGAAAGAAGGAAGGAAAGAGGGACAAGAAGGAAGGAAAGAGGGAAAGAAGGAAGGAAAGAGGGAAGGAAGTAAGGAAAGAGGGAAAGAAGGAAGGAAAGAGGGAAAGAAGGAAGGAAGGAAGGAAACAGGCAAGAAAGGAAAGATGGAAAGATGGAAGGAAAGAGGGAAAGAAGGAAGGAAAGAGGGAAAGAAGGAAGGAAAGAGGGAAGGAAGGAAGGAAAGAAGGAAAGAAGGAAAGAAGGAAAGAAGGAAGGAAGAGCCAAAGATATACATTGTTGCTACTAACAGCAACTACACTATATGGATTGCTCCAAAATAACACTGAAAGAAGCAGATCCATGATTACCTATGATTGAAACTCCTACGTAATCAAAGCTACAATGACCTATTGAAATAAGTTACTATAAACGGTCTGATTAATTACGGATCACTCATTTTAGGAGACAAATAAGAATTGTTTATTTCCAACAAAAAAAGCACTCAGTTAAGTACATGACACCGTTCTAATTTCTATGAAATAGAGCAGAATACTGAAATGAAACGCCTCTATAGACTTGGCAAAAAAGATGGTTACAAAAAGCTCATTGAAAGGTTCTTGGCACCTTTCCAAATCTAAACTCTGGTATATTCCTCCAGATATGTCGATCAATAATCCCAATGACTTTCAAACAGGTATTTGAACTGTTGAGAGTGATTACTATACAGTATACAGCTATTGGTGCTTGTGATAAAGCCTTGGTATTGATGATATAATATCATTCATGCCAAAGTCATATGTCTGTTTAAATTGTATACATCTTTTACAGCCAATTAAATGGCAGAAATATTACCCATTGTAGGTGCAGAAACCAGGATGGCAGGGAAACCAGAGCATAGGCAAGGAGCTGAGGAGTCAGCACCCTACTAATTTGTGGCCAACCATTAGGTATGGAGGGGGGTGCGGTTAACTTACTTAGGAGAAATTTATTCATTTCATGGAAAAGTCACTGAAATCATTTATTTCAAGCACACAATAACCTAAATTATATTTTTTTCTCCTAAATTAAACAATGCCATGTTAAGAACCCCCCCCCCCCCCCCCCCCAGATGGATGGATGATTGGGGCTTTAGTTCCTGCTTTATGCGCTAAATTAGGACAGGTAGAGGACGCAGCAATACGGTGAAGGATGATTGAAACAGCCGACCAACATAGGACCAGGTGACACAACAACAGCTGGATTGAACCCAAGACCTGGCGACTGGCAGCCCCCAGCCCAGCAGAAATTATTTATTCCAAGATAGCCTGGAGAGATTTCTTTTTTTTTTCTAACGAAGTTATTTATCTTAAAAAAAAGTCCGCAGCCCTCCCGTTGAATATCTATGGTTGTCATCTTAGCTTGGCCACAGGTGCTTGTCCGTGATTGCAATCTTTACTTGACCAGCACTCACAATTTGATGCCACATATGAATATTATATGATTTCAACACAAATATTATTTGTGCAAAACAGTTTTAACCCATTTCTTTGCCAGGGCTTGCCCCATTGCGCACATGAATACTGTGTGTACAATGTACAGCCCTTGAGCCAAATATAGCATATTTAATTAAATGTGACATAAAAGAACATGCCAACATGCAAAATGGGTCCTATTTTGCACGTTATTGCAGAAAAAGTTGTTTATCTAAAATACAAGGTGGGAGGCAGAGTAGATTAAATTCACCAAAATAAAAATCAACGTCAAAATAAGGAATCATATAAAAAGAAAAAAAAAATCATTTTAAATTAAGGAAAAAATCATATTTATAGCCTTATAGTAGAAGGTAGTCAAACATTAAATTCTGCGTACATAGCAAAGACTGCTTTAAAACCAAATATTGTTCAGGAAAAAGAGATCTGGCACAGGTATCTAAAGGACAACATACCTAATATATAACAAATTTGTTGTCCCATAGTTTAATGCAGTTGTTAAAAGTCATCTGATCCTTTAAATATCTCCATTAAAATTTAATCATTCCATCAGACAAATAACCATGATACTAACCTGATACTAACCTGAGATTCATGTAATAATCAATACTACAGGTGCCGTGGCCTAGTGCATAAGGTGTTTGCCTGGCAACTGAGACGTTGCAGGTTCGACTCCCAAACATGGCATGGAGGAACTGAGCAGATCCTCCATAACTCTTTGCTTCACTCCACCCAGGTGTAAATGGGTACTTGGCAATAGGCAGTGACGGCGATTGTAGAGTGACTTAGCATTGTGTGCGCTGGAAACGGCTGCCTGGCTGTATACTCCCCGGGGAGTTGAGAAAGGCTCACGCTTGAACAGGCCTGCCAAGGGTGTAATTGTAAAGTCTGTTGAGACTGACTTTGTCGGTGTAATGGACTATAAAAAAGTCTACATTTACATTTTACATTATACTAAACCATTTTCACTGATGTAATGTCACATACACTCTAAACACAAAAGGTTCTTGATGGTATATATAAAGAACCCACAGGTTCTAAATTTTTTAAGGGTTCAACTGAATTGAAAAGGTTCAATACTTGGTGGGAAGGCCCTATGATAGGACCCTATTCTCCCAACTTGAGCCAAAGGGGTTCCATTGTGGGAGTTCAGTGCAGCTGGATTATCTAAGTGATGTTTTTGTTTGCTGTTGGAACCTTTTTAAAAGTTTAATAATGAACCTTTTAGGGTTCCTTATCTATACCAGCTTATAGAACTCTTAAATGTTCCATAAAAAACCTTTCTGCTAAGAGTGTATATGTGAAGGAGTATGTCGATATTACTATATAAAGAGCAAATGAATGGTAAGACAAGCAGAAATATTAAATTTGTCCAGAATGCTATTTGAATCCGACATTGGGTTAAAGATCCACATTAGCCTCCATTTCAAAGACTCAACAATCTGCTTTTAGATCAATATTTTAGTTACTAAATGGGAGTTGGGAGCTCTCCGTGACATGGATACAGCCCCCAAAAGATTAAAGACTCAATTCTATCTCATTCAGAGCTTTAGAGCCATGAGTTGAAATGACAACAATCTTCAGTCAGAGTTTAAATGCTGATGCTCATGCCATAGAGGCTGATAGAGATGTAATGAGGCTGTGGAAATGTTATAGGGTAATATCAGGAACAGAAGATATTGTGAATTATTGAGAAAATACATTAAGAGAGATGAAGATGAAGAATGCAGAGAAGAAGAAGAAGAACGCCGGGAAAAAGATGGATGTATGGGTTGAGCTTTATGTCCTGCATTTATAAGCATTTGGCATGCTAAACGGGCAAAGGGTGATTGAAAGTAATGTCCAACGTAAGTGAGAAAACGAAGAAGGAGAAGATCAGAAAGAAGAAGAAGAATAAAAGGTAAGAAATTTTAATTTAATGGTTCAATTCAAAAGCATCTAGACATAAATCATACCTTAACTTATGCATTTGCAAAGTAACTATTACAAGGAAACATGTTGCTTGGTGATAAATACAAATTCCCAAGGACTGTGAACATCGACACAGCAATTTAATATGTAGAGCAAACATACCCACAGCTGAGGCACATCTGTGAGCAAATATACTTAAGTTGTAGTAATCAAAATAATTTCATCACAGATAATCATTTTCTGGCGTAATTAAAATTTTGAAGTTTGAGCCAATATGCATGGTGACCATTTGTGCACTTGCAATTTCGTATTCAAATCTTAACATGGTGTTCATCAAAACAGAATTGGATAACACAGTATCAACCTTTTATGTATCTATCTGTCTGTCTACCTATCTATCCATTGATCTATATTAAACCATAGATCTGCAGATATATCATCTATCCATCTGTCACCTTGCTTTCAATTACAAAATCAGGAATAAGTGCATTCAATTTCAGTGGTGTATTACAATGAAAACCAAATCCACAGCATTTTGTCCGATGCAACTCCATATATAGCAGCATAGTTATACTCTTTTATACCTTGAAATTCTTCCATTTCTGAGGTAAATACAGAACTACTCAGCAGGGAGCAGCTGATGATTTTATGGATCTTAATCAAGACCAGCAATATGGCAAAGCGAAATCAAAAAGAAAATGTCATGTTCCAATCAAACCTCAATTTGCAATAGGCTCAGGCAAAGGACCCAATTGAAGTGTGAAAGAGAAAAAGAAAAGATGGAAATCCATTTCACAATCTTGATGATTTGGAGATGAGAGATGGAGCAATGTCACACTTAACATTCAAAACTTTTTTAACCATTGCGACATTTTCCAAATTTCAAAAGTTGGGATGGAAGTTCAATATCCTCGGAAAAGTTCCTTCTTCGCATATTAATCCGATTTATTAATCCATTGTTATCACTTACAATGTCAGAGATTAACATATTGTGGCCAATAATATGTTGCACTGCTGCAGAATACATGGATGAAGACGCATATGTATATCACTAAGACTGAAATCTGAGAAAATTCAAAGCAACTAAAAATAACATTCAACAAACTCATTTCACTCTCTCAAGAATCAGCTAATATCACTGGTGAAACATTGTCGTATATGAACATATTTTCTTAGCACAGCAGCTGCGAAAATACAGCAAAGCCACACTGAACAATCTAATTTCACCACACATCTAATCATACATAATTACACGTCCTACAGATGTAATCTAATGGACATCAGAACATATTTATTAGTCATATTCAATCAAACCAACTTCTCCATACTGTGTATGACAAGTGAACTACAGATTCGTAGCAAAATTATGTATTTCATGTCGGCTGAACACCTCCGGGCCCTATCAGATTAATGCTGTCTTGACAGGAAAGAGAAGAAAATGTGCTTCTGAGAACATTGAAATTGAAGAGCGGAAAGAAGAAAGGGAAGCTGAGAATTCTGAGACGGAGCCTGGCAGCCGAAGTTTTAATCAAAACTCAGAAATAAGCCTTGTCAATTATGACAATGCCATCGGCCCATCTCTTTAAGGAGCTTCCTGCCTGTAATTGCCGAGCCCCATGCCATTGTGTGAAGAAGTTCTCCCAATAAGTTCTCCCAACTAAACAAGTTAAATGCTCAGCTCCAGACAAACTTAACTGCCAACTAAAGCTATCCGATAATTGCTTTACAATGTCATGCTTATTTTATTGTTTACTTTAAATAGTATGTACATTTACCCTCAATACATTGTCCAACTTAAGTTTATTCAAACCCGATTTTCACAAGGCTACCACAATAGGTTTGAATTGGATGATAAATAATTCAAAATAATTCAGACACTCACAAAAAGTCAACTTGCTTGCAATAATCCGAGCAGATGCAATGCAATTACATATATCATGTATATTCTATACCTTATACCAGACAGACATTTGGCTAGACACACAAACAGCCAGAACACCACATTATCAGCAAACCCATGTACAATAATTCAACCAAATGCCACATAGCAAGTCATAATATGTTTTCATCTAGCAGAGCCATAAGCCAATAAAGCAGCAATATCCCAGGCAGATAACCATAATTTGTGCAATCAGGATGCTTTATTAAAGCACTCACAATTCCATTGCCTCATTACCATTTCTTGATTGACAACATGTGCAGTATTAGGTAACTGAGGAAAATGGGAAAAGTTTTAGCTGTGGCAGAACTTTGAATTACATGTACAAGAGGAAGGGTAGGGAGAATGGTGTTACAATCTTGGAATGAATACCCGTGACCACATTAGAAATACCGAAAGTAAAATTTTTCTAAGAAACTTAAGGCCAACATAATATTATTCATTCTTGGAATTTCTTCTGAGGTAAATACAGAACTACTCAGCAGGGAGCAGCTGGGGATTTCATGGATCTTAATCAAGACCAGCAATATGGCAAAGAGAAATAAAAAAGAAAATGTCATGTTCCAATCAAACCTCAATTTGCAAGAAGCTGTGGCAGAGGAACCAATTGACAGGGTGTCCAGCAGTTCTGAGGAACGAAATTCCCTGACTTTTCCCTGACTAAAATGTGAAATTCCCTGACCATATTTCCGCGACAATTCAAGCGGTTCTGAGTAATAAAAAAATCTGCATCCTCGTCTGGGATCATCGGATACCACTAGTTACATTTCACTGAAAGTGCCAAATTTATTCAGTGTCCTATAATTATATGGAACTATTTCATTGTACAAGATGACCACTTTTTATCTTGGGATTGTTCCCCTCAGTTCTTTTCTTAGCCTTCAATTGCGTATTTGGTGACTAGTCGCGCAATTTTGGACATCGCGTAATATCATAATTTCAAAATTCCCTGACTTTTCCCTGACTTTTGACATTTTTTCATTTTTCCCTGACCAAAATCAAAATTCCCTGACATTTCCCTGACCTGGAAGAAATTTCACTTTTCCCTGACTTTTCCCTGACCGCTGGACGCCCTGATTGAAGTGTGAAAGAAAAAAAGAAAAGATGGAAATCCATTTCACAATCTTGATGAGTTGGAGATGAGAGACGGAGCAATGACACACTTAACAAGTTAACATGCAAACTTTTTCAACACTTGCAACATTTTCCAAATTCCAAAAGTTGGGATAGAAGTTCAATGTCCTCGGAAAAGTTCCTTCGTCGAATCTTCGCACATTAATCAGATTTATTAATCCACTACCTTCTGCCTGAATCTCTGAGATTCACATATTCCTGTGTAGTCAATAATATTATGCAGAAGCAGAATACCAATAAAGAGGCAATTGTATATCACTATATCAATATGATTGAAATCTTAACAAACTCAAAGTGGCTAAAAATAACATTTACCAATTTTACATTGTACTACACTCATTTCTAATATCATTGCAAAAAAATTGGCAAATATGAGCAAATTTTCTTTTCCTAGCAGCTACCAAATTACATCAAAGTCACACTGATCAATATAATCCAATTGCACATCTAATCATACGTGATTACACCTACAGATGCAATCAAAAAGCCCTATTATCTAAAATCAACTTCACCATAATCTGTATGACAAGTTGACAACTACAGATTCATAGAAGATGATGTATTTCACGCAGGCTGAATGCCTCCAGGGCCCCATCAGATTAATGCTGCCTTGACAGGAAAAGGGAGAAAATGTGCTTCTGAGCCAAGCAACCGAAGTTTTAATCAAAACTCAGAAATAAGCCTTGTCAATTATAACAAACCCAATGCCCCGTCTCTTTAAGGAGCTTCCTGCCTGTAATTGCTGAACGCCATGCCACTGTGTGAAGAACTCCCAATAAGTTCAACCAATAAAACTGCCTGTAATTGTTGAGCCCCATGCCATTTTATGAAGAATTCCAAACTAAGCTTTCTCAATGATCTGTTCAAGAATGACTTAACTCCCAACTGAAACCATCTGATAACTGCTTAACATGCTTATTTCACTGGTTTATTCAAGCTAAACCCAATCTAACCCAGTCTAACTATTTAATTTACATCAGAACATATTTCTCGACATCCTATTATCTCAAAGTAACTTTGCCATGCTCTGTATGACAAGTACTACATGTACACATTCATAGCAAAGTGATGTATTTCATGATAGCTGAATACCTCAATCCGGGCGCTATCAGATTAATGCTGGCTTGACAGGAAAGGGGAGAAAATGTGCTTCTGAGAACATTGAAATTGAAGAGCGGAAAGAAGAAGGGAAGCTGAGAATTCTGAGACGGAGCCTGGCAGCCAAAATTTTAATCAAAACTCATAATAAGCCTTGTCAATTATGACAATTCCATCGCCCCACATCTCTTTAAGGAGCTTCCTGCCTGTAATTGCCGAGCCCCATGCCATTGTGTGAAGAAGTTCTCCCAATAAGTTCTCCCAACTAAACTATTTCAAATGCTCAGCTCCAGACAAACTTAACTCCCAACTAAAGCTATCTGATAATTGCTTAACATGCTTATTTTATTGTTTACCTTAAATAGTATGGACATTTTAACATAGCTACATTGCCAAACTTCAGTTCATTCCAGCCAATTTGTTTTAGGTTTGATTTCACAAGGCTACCATGATAAGTTTGAATTGGATGTTGAATTATTCACAATAATTCACAAACATATTAAAGGAATTTTGCTTACAATAATCCAGGTGGATGTAATGCAATTACAGATACCCTATACCTTATACCAGCCAGACAACTGGCCAGATGCAAAAAACCAGGCAAAACACCATATTATTAGCAATAATTCCACATAGCAAGCCGTAATATGTTTTCATCTAGCAGAGCCATAAGCCAATAAAGCAGCAATATCCCAGGCAGATAACCATAATTTGTGCAATCAGGATGCTTTATTAAAGCACTCACAATTCCATTGCCTCATTACCATTTCTTGATTGACAACATGTGCCATATTAGGTAACTGAGGAAAATGGGGAAAGTTGCAGTTATGCAGAAGAACCAAGAAGCGCAACAAGCAAGGTTTGGAATATGGAATATCTTGGGAATATACGAGACCGATCACAATACCTTGCTGCCAAACAGTGCTATTTTGTGAAGGGACCGGTGGAATTCATGGTCACACATGAGTAAATTCAGGACTGTTTACTCCCCAACTTGGGGCCTAATTTTCTGGCATTAGAGGACTGATATTCTAAAACAAATTATGCAAGGTGACTATAGAGGCTTTAGTGTGTCGGTTTCAACCTTGAGGGGGTAGCTTTTGTACCGGAGGGGCAATTTTAATATCAGTGGCAAGCCAAAGCCATGTTGGTTGAGAATTATTTGCAGTAAGCAAGTCACCAATGGGTTGTATATTTTAAAATGGTTAACCAATCAAGTTGAGTTAATTTGAAAATGTCTTTTAAACTCTTTGGTAGGACAAACACATTTAGATAACTTTTCAGTCAGATATCTTGGCGCAACTTAAGATGTCACATCTCTACCTTAAATATTCATCCCCGTTAACTCCATCACTTAAATGACCCTTCAAATTCGTGCCATTTTGAGACGGTTTTTTAAAACCACATCAATTTTGTACTTCCGATGCTTGAGGCCTAATAAAAGGGAAAATTGACGCAATTGCCAAGCATTGCCTGAAGGCAACCACTTAACTACGGCTGGGGGCCATGCAGAAAATCAGGAAGGAGGTGGTTTTATAGGGGCACTACAAAAAGGCGTGGTGCAAGAGGACAGAGTTGAGGAGTGGTAAAACTTTTAAGGCTGTTGAAGAAAAATATGAACCCTTTGATATTGGTAAAGCTATTGGTCATCTATGCATTTTATTATGTAACAATTTGTGAATGTAGAGACCACTAGAAAGCTATGTATGTACTTTTTCTGCTGTTCACAATCATACTGAGAGTGTAATTTTCTGACATGAACTTATAAGTGGCTCATGGGATTGAGTTCCGACCTGCAATCCCACAATAGTCAACACTGTGTGACAAGGAAGATCCTTCATACTTTACTTTTCAATTTTACCATTAGCATTTCTATTAGTATTTAAACCTTTAGTTTTTTACAGAAAATAATCTCGAAGTGACAAATTGTCAATGAATAATTTAGTTGAAATGCGCAAAACAGGTTGCCAATGTTTCTACTTGTCAGCAACTTGGTATTTACTATAAAACCAGACTGATACACACCACAAATGATTTACTAAAGCAATCAGTTTGTTTACCTCCTTTTTGCACTCCTGTAGATTGCAATAGATCTCAGAAAATGTCACACAGCCTCAATTGTCTTGCCTGGATGCTTGTAGATCCTTTGCCGACAAGCAGTAGGCATATCAATCATCAGCTATCATTCACGGTTATGTTGTGGTTGTTCATTGTTCTATTGTTTCCTATTGTCTTGTGTAGATCTGAGTGCTCAGTAAGTGGGAGGCATTATTCTGAATGATCAATTGGAAGACATTTAATCTCTTCACTGTTGGGCTACAGTTGTACAATTAATCATTGTTTGAGAATTAAAAAGAAAATTGAAAAACCAAATGAAAATGCTTTGCATCATGTATCATTTTACTATTAAGGCAAAGGAGGCAGGCACCTATATATATTTTCAAACAGAGGCATGCATAGAAATTGCCTGAGTCCTGAGGTGGGGATGACAACAGGAATATTTGGGAATGCTCGACTAACTGTGATGCTACCTACCTTTTCACAATTTTGGGCCAATCCCCTGTAATTAACTATTTTTAATGAAGTGTCAGGCAGTCCTGTTTGGATGATCGCCTCAGAATTTCAAGAAATTTTGCAGAGTCACACATTGACTTCCCAAACCATGAAAAATGTTTAAAAAATTTCATTGCTGCAAATAATTTTTTTACTGTGGCCATTCAAAGTTTGAAGGTTTTCAGCCAACTTTTGGCCGAAATTTAGAGTTTTTGGCAGAAAAAAAATACCCCAAATTGACGCTTTCATTACCGTGACTTAGAATTGCTTGGCACATACAAAATTGGTTTTATATTATGCCTAATAGTGTTCTCAACATGCAGATATTTAAAAAAATTGATTTCATCTAAATCCTGGCTGCTTTGGTAAAATTGAAAATGCCCGATTTTTTGCCTTCTGGTCAAGTTCAAAAGTCAAATTTTTGTTAAAATAAATTTTGCTCATGCTATTGAACTATAATTTACAAGCAAAAATTTCTTGATAAATTGCAAATTTCTTTTAGAACATATGTCATGAATGTGTGAAAAATTGAGGAATTTTCCAGAAATTAAACTAAATTCAGAGTTATTTGACCTTATTTTACCCCAAAACTAGGTCAAATGCTCTTTTTTTAACATTCATGCTAAAGCAACCTACAATCTACTATAAATTATTTTAGTGAGAAAAAATACCAATTTCCCCACGGAAATTTCACTTAGTAACCAAATTTCAGATGTTTTCCCAAGCTGTGAGTGAAAATGATAGAGTCTTAAGGTCCACTATAGAAAATATTGACTTTTGGACTTGACATGATTTTTGAAAATGACAAAAAGGCAAAAATGGGGCATTTTCAATTTAACCCCAGCAGCCAGGATTTCGATGAAATCAATTTTTTTAAATATCTGCATTTTGAGAACATTATTAGACATAATATAAAACCAATTTTGTATGTGCCAAGCAAGTCTAAGTCACGGTAATGAAAGCATCAAAGCCTCAATTTGGGGTGTTTTTGCTGACGAACACTTTAAATTTTGGCCAAAAGTTGGCTGAAAACCTTCAAACTTTGAATGGCCACAGTAAAAAAAATATTAGCTAACTCCAATAAAAAATTTTTGACATTTTTCATGGTTCAGGAGGTTATTGTTTGACTTTGCAAAATTTCGTGAAATTCTGAGATGGTCATCCGAACAGCTTGTCCCATATCATTTGATTCTCTCAGAGACGCTTCATTAAGAAAAGAAATACAAGTATTTTTCACTTGACTCCGAAAACATCATGACACAGAAATACATGTAAACAATCTATACGCAGAAATACCTTTGGTGATTCTGACACGTGGATCAGACATTTAGACATTGCACTGTGTGGTAGACAAGACTAAAATTTTATAGGCTGCGCTGTCTGGCACAAGGTGAATTGAAGAAGAGATAAACAACACATATACCATTGGTACATAATTAAATATTGTTGATGCCAAGATAAATGCCAGAAAATTCTGAAGGAATGTGCTGAAATAAGCTACCTGTGTAATCTTGAGGTACGAGACAAATTACAATCGGTTGTTGCACTTGGCAATGTACAGGAATGTGATAAATATTGACCAGAAATAGCCTAGAGTGGAAATTTATATTCCAATCAAGTGCGCTGACAAGAAAATACACAGTAAATAGTTACAGTTTCTATCTCTGTCCTACACAAAATGTTACTGTCATTTTCTGAAGCAGCTGCCATGTTGCAACCCTGTCCCAATGCCCCCTCTTTGTTGTGGCGCCCCCTATAAAACCACTTCCTTCCTGAATGGCCCAGCACTTGTTAATTGTCTGTCTCTGAGCAATGCATGGCAATTTGAGGCAAGTGTGCCTATTTCCCTCATTAGGCATGAGGCATCGGCAGTGCAAAGCATTTTGTAGGTTAAAATGCTCCTACAAACGCATCAATTTGGAAGATCATTTAAGTAATGAAAGTAGCTGCATTTAATATTTAATGTTACCGTGTCAAAATAAAAAAATCCAAATGCTCCAAAATTGAAGGGAAATATCCTCTCCAAAGGCATCGGTTTCAGTGCAACTTAGTAAATCTCTACATATAAATTCTTGTATAGGGTATGTAATACTTCTTTGGAGAGAAATATCCTGTTTACTTGTGTTTCTTAAAATCTGACATTCACATCATTTAAAAGCAGCTGTAGTGCTGACAAAGTATTAACATTTCTACATATAATGCTATAGGCATTTTCCGCAGGTGCACAAACATATTCATTGTTTTTAAAAAATAATAACTTATATTATGTCTTTGCATGTCTAATCACTAAGCGTATAGATTTTATCATCCATACAATTGTGTGCATATGAGTGCATGTATCATTTATATATGAAAATCTCATTTCATCTAGTATGCTTATTATCCATTGCCAGCTTTGCCATGTATTGTTAAAATCTCATCTTACTCACCGTTTTCTGTTTCGCAATCCCCATAATTAACAACGATTCACTGCACAACCATTTGCTCATGTTTGGTGCACTTATTGCAGCAGTATTGCCATACTAATGCCCCCGAATAATGCCTTGACTAATGCCTCCCACTTGCAGAGCACTCAGATCTACACAAGACAATAGGAAACAATAGAACAATGAACAATCACAACACAGCAATGAATGATGGTGGACGATTGATAATATGCCTACTACTCCTCTGCAAAGGATCTACAAGCATCTAGGGCATTCTAGGCAAGACAATTGAGGCTGTGTGACATTTTCTGAGATCTATTGCAGTCAACAGGAGCACAAAAAGAAGATAAACAAACTGATTGCTCGAGTAAATCATTTGTGGTGCGTTTGGGCTGGATTTTATGGTGACTGCCAAATATTAATTGAAGTAATACTACTTTCTCATCGTGACTTGGGATCTGCACAAAGATTACAACCTGTAAATGACAGAGAATAATAATTTCATTTATCATTATATATTACCACTGAGAGTAAGAGAAAAAGATACTATTACTGGTAAGACGAAACATGATTGTCTGATGATGTGAACATGTAGAAGGCATTGCACCTGCCAAAATAATTGAGCCTTACAACCTGTTAAATACTGCAAATAATCATTCAGCACCAATCCACACTCATTTAGTTGCCAGTTGTTTAACTCAATGCAATTTAGTTTGAATGAACACTTCCAAAGTTTTGACAACTTGTTGAATGGTAGAATGTCCACAATGGACTCCACATTCTTCAAGCTAACCAATACAATAACCAATTACGAAAGAGCTGTTCAGCAAAATTGTTTTCAAACTTTACCTTGCATTGGAATTGTTGAGCATTGAGGGAGTTAGTACAGAAACTTATTGGGAGTTCTTCACACAATGGCATGGGGCTTTGCAATTACAGGCAGGAAGCCCTTCAAAGAGATGGGGTGATGGGTTTGTCACAACTGACAAGGCTTATTTCTGAGTTTCATTAAAATTTCTGCAGATCCACCATATAGAATTTCTCCTGCCACACCGGTTTCCCCACTTCCATACTTCAACTTCAATGTTCTTGGAAGCATGTTTCTGGTCGCTCCCCTTCTTCCCATTTCCTTGCCAAGACAGTATTATTCTGATAAGGTATGGGATCTATTCTATCAACATGAAATATGCAAAGTTGACCTGGTATGCTTTACGCCACGCATTGTATGTTGAGGTAATTTACAAAATGATAACAATGTGTAGTTCCACTATAGGATATTTATCATACACTGTAATAAAAATGTACATGCAGATTGCAAAGAAGTCAAAAAGTCATTCTGCATTCACTTACTAAGGACATACTTTCACATTAACTTAAGTGAATCTACCTGTATTATCAGTACATCTTTATTCACCAAAAATTAAAAAATGAATGGGTTATTGTTGAGGAAAAATTGTCTTCAGTATGCTATCTTTTTCTTGCAATACCATTAAAGCACCGCCTCTTCTTAAACAATCCCAGTTGTACCCGTTTTTGTTGTATCCCATTTAAAACCACTTTCTTCCCGCATGGCCCCTGGCCCTCTTTAAGAGGTTGCCCTAAAGAATGGTTTGCACCAATTTTCCCCTCTTCAGCCCCAAGCATTGCCAGTGAAAAACACGACCTGCATGAAAAAATCTGTCTTAAGTGGCTCCAAATTGAAATGTCCTTTAAATGACGCACTGAATATTTTTAAAGCCAGCAGGTAAAAATTTAAGACAGAATCTCAAAAAGTTATTAATGTGTAGGCCTACTGCAGTAATTGATATGTTTTTACTTGCTTAGTTATATAAAATAAACATAAATTTGTATTGTCATAGCCTGCTGAAACTTCAAACTTTTGAAACCTTTCTTTCTGTTCATAAATGGCCTTTTTAATACAAAATAACACATTGGCAATGCCAAAACTATTTGGATGGCCTGTTGATAACTGGCAACTGTACACCTTAACTATTTTTTGTGAACTTCACTGTCAACCTATATTTTCCTTTGCAAGTTAATGCTGCAAAATAGATTTACAGCCAGCTTGGCATATAGTCCTTGCCCTGGGGGTCATTTGTGTGACCGAGAGAGGGAGTACATTTGACTTCATATTCTGTTACTATATGGTCTGGCCTTTAAAAAAACTCAGGGTAGACATCTGGCGGCATGGCAGGTTAGGAGAAATCCAAGATGGCGGCCAACATGGCCGCCGTGACAAGAAAAATGAGTTAAATTGCTCACAGTAACACCACAGAGGCGTGTAATACATCAAAATAGGGGTTTTCTGGGATGCTGAATCCAAATATGTACAAATAAAACCTCTTACTACATTTTCTCTACAGATATTCAAGATGGCTGCCAAATCTAGCCTAAATGGCTGCCGTCAATGGAAAAACGCCTATTTTACGGAACAGCAAACACTGCACAGGCATGTGACACATCAAAATAGGGGTTTTCAAGCTTGCTGAGTTCAATAATGCACAAATAAAACCTCTAGCTCCTTTCTATTTTGAGAAATCCAAGATTACCACTGATATGGCTTCTACAAAGTTCTGCAAAAACATCTTTGTTGCCACCAAGAAACACTAAACAGATGTGTGACACATTAAAATAGGGGTTTTCAAGGTTGTTGAGTTTAATAATGCACAAATAAAACCTCTTACCCCTTCTATTTTTAAGAAATCCAAGATGGCCACTGATTTGGCGGACTCAAAGTCCTGGGAAAAACCTATGTTGCCCCAAACAACACCTAATAAGGGTTACAAGGATACAGCAAAACTAGACATGTCGAATCGCATAGCGATGAGTGATGCACTGCGCTACAGAGTGAATCACATGAAAGCATTGTCAACTGAACATTTTTGGTCAGGATCCCTTACAAAAAGTTTGCATCAAATGTTAGTTGACGAATCTGGAAGCCTACAAAAACAAGGGCACTGCTAGCCACCTGGCGGTGGCGCAGTGCAATAAGGTCTTTCTGCATTCCAGAGTTGAAATAAGCATGAATGATAATTCCAGCATTTTTTAATTTTTAATTATGCAAGATGGCTAATGGTATGACTGCTACGAAGGTCTGGAAAAATGTACAGATTGCTCACAATACACGCCGTTTGGGGTGTAATGCATCATTTTTGCAGATTTCAGGGATGTTGTATCCGTGAAAATTCTCCATATTTTCCATTGTTAAATGGCTGCAATTAAATAGAACCAGTGTAGACACCTAATCCGATGTGTGACAGTAAAGTTGTGAAAAAAAAAACTCAAGACTCGCCTTGGATAGGGCAACATCATTTCCAGTGACAGGCAAAGTATCACCTAGCTGCATCTTTTAGGCCATACAGTTTATTTTTGTGGGGGTACTGTAGCTAAGCACACACCCATTAATTGAGAAAGAACAAAAGAAATTATTAAAATTTTTGTCACAGTTTAACATTCTGAATTCATAGTACAAAAAAACTATGTGAATGACTGCACTGGTTCCAAAAAGTCACCATTATGATCAGAAGCTATGGGATGGGCCCAATTTAACAAGAGAAGTCAAAGTATTATCACAACGTGGAACACATTGTGTAAGTGACAATCTGATACAAAATGATTATTTTTGTAGGAGAAATAATAATTGCAGGGGAGGACACTCTGTAGCCCCTGTTATTGGAATAGGTCTCACGTTGAAGATCTTATGAAGAATAGTGCCACAGGAACCATGCAATTGCTTGTGTATGCCAGAGAAAGTTCCATAAAATTTAATGGCAGGAGAAAACTGCTTGGAGTAGCTACATCACTGAGACTCTTATGTATTCATTGTGTGATTTTGAAGTTTGAATAGTGCCTCACGTCAACTATGTGAATTGTTACGATCGAGGTATGTTGGTCATTCACATAGTTTTTTGTACTATGAATACAGAATGTTAAACTGTGACAAAAATTTTAATGATTTCTCTTGTTTTTTCGGTCTTAATAGGTGTGTGCTAAGCTATAGTTCCCCCACAAAGATAAACTGTAAGGCCTAAAAGATGCAGGTGATACTTTGCCTGTCACTGGAAATGATGTTACTTTACTGACATCCAAAACGGTGTGTATAGTGAGCAACCTATACATTTTTCCAGACCTTCATAGCAGTCATATGACTCATATATCATCAGCCATCTTGAATAATTAAAAATAAAAAAATGCAAGAATTATCATTCATGCTTATTTTATCTATGGAACGTAAACCTTATTTTGCTGTATCCTTGTAACCCTTATTAGGTGTTGTTTGGGGCAACATAGGTTTTTCCCAGGTCTATGAGACCGCCATATCAGTGGCCATCTTGGATTTCTTAAAAATAGAAGGGGGCAAGAGGTTTTATTTGTGCATTATTAAACTCAACAACCTTGAAAACCCCTATTTTAATGTATCACACATCTGTTTAGTGTTTGTTGGGGGCAACAAAGATGTTTTTGCAGCACTTTGTAGAAGCTATATCAGTGGTAATCTTGGATTTCTCAAAATAGAAAGGAGCTAGAGGTTTTATTTGTGCATTATTGAACTCAGCAAGCTTGAAAACCCCTATTTTGATGTGTCACATGCCTGTGCAGTGTTTGTTGTTCCGTAAAATAGGCGTTTTTTTATTCACGGCAGCCATTTAGGCTAGATTTGGCAGCCATCTTGAATATCTTTAGAGAAAATGTAGTAAGAGGTTTTATTTGTACATATTTGGATTCAGCATCCCAGAAAACCCCTATTTTGATGTATTACACACCTCTGTAGTGTTACTGTGAGCAATTTAACTCATTTTTCTTGTCACGACGGCCATTTTGGCCGCCATCTTGGATTTCTCCTAACCTGCCATGCCGCCAGATGTCTACCCTGATTTTTTTTAAAGGCCAGACCATATAGTAACAGAATATGAAGTCAAGCGCTCTCCCTCTCTCGGTCACACAAATGACCCCCAGGGCATCACCATTTGGAACCATAAAGGCATATGGTTTGTTAAGTTGGGGGAATAATTTAACAGCCAATTGCAGCTTACTTTGGCACCGTTGTCAATTCTGGGCGCTGTTTGGCTTACACAAATTCTTCAAAAGTTCGCCATAAAGAGTTTTGTAAACCATAAAAATATTCTCAGAAATCAAATCACCAAATGTGGAAATGCAGTTTTGTTGTGGTACAATGCTTGTCTTGAGGTTGAGCATAAAAAGCATAACAAGGGAAAACTTATTGGGGAGTTCTTCACACAATGGCATGGGGCTCGGCAATTACAGACAGGAAGCTCCTTAAAGAGACGGGGCGAAGGGATTGTCATAATTGACAGGGCTTATTTCTGAGTTTCATTAAGATTTTGGTTGCCAGGGCCCTTTTTTACCGAGTCCTCAACACCTCCCCCCCACCCAGTTCCGCATTTCGATTTCAATATTCTCAAAAGCACGTTCTGCTCCCTCCCCTCTTCACTCTCCTGTCAAGGTAGCATTAATCTGATATGGCCCTGAAGGCATTCAGCTAACAGGAAATACATCATTTTACAATGTTAGGATCTGTTGATGTCATGTGTGCAATGGCGAAGAAAATCTAGTAATATTATATTATAACTGATAAGATGTGAAGTTTCTGAAGAAATTTGTTTGGATGCGATGTCAAATTTGAGCGGTCACAAAGTCAGGTGAGTGTGACATGTCCAGTAGTTACTGGTCATAATGTCTGAATTGTCTAACTTTGCCTACCCATTTGAATTTTTTACTTTGATTTTTAAAAAGTAAGCGCACAACAGAACGAACATGTATCTTTTATATCAAAATCAACGGATCAAAATCATCAATATGTTTCTCATTTTTTACTAATATCAATTTAATATATGTCCAATTATCCATCATCCGCAATCAAATTTCCCGCCTTTCTTTCCTACAAATCTCATTCTATCTGCCCTTTCTGTTTTGCAATCCCCATAATTAAAAACAATCAACTACACAACTGTCTATTTATGTTTAGTACAGCTATTGTCTCACTAATGCTCCAAAATAAAGCCCTGACTAATGCCTCCCACTTGGGGAACACTCAGACAGTTGATGGGAAACAACAGAACAATGAATGAAGGTGGACGATTGATAGTGTGCCTACTGCTTGTCTAGTGAGGTTCTAGCCAAGACCATCATGGCTGTGCGACTTCTCTGAGATTTATTGCAGTCAAAAGGAGCACAAAAAGGAGATAAACAAACTGATTGCTTGGGTAAATCATTTGCGTGGTGTATGGTCAGGATTCCAAGTGGTAAATATATTCATACTTTCTTTCACGAAGATGAAAGATCTACAAAAGTATACAATGAGCTAATTGTAGAATGATTACCATGAGATAGATATATGTGCTATTATTGGTGAGGGAAGGTAATTAATGGTCCGATGATTGGCACACACATCATGCATTGCGCCTGCCTGAATGGTTGAACCTGACAATATGTTAAATGGTGCAAAAATTATTTGGCACAAATTCACCCTTATTTTGGTGCCATTGTCCAAACTGAGGCCACTAAGTTTGAATTGAACTCTTTCAAGGGATAGAAACTTCTTGAATGGCATAATTGGGAAAATCCACATTCTATAAGCTAACCAACATAATAGGCAATTGTGATGAAGCTGAACAACAAACTTGCATTCTCGGAGTTAAGTTTTTCTGGAGACCAGAGTTGAGCATTGAGAATGTTTAGTTCACAGAACTTATTGGGAATTCTCAACACAATGGCATGGGGATCAGCAATTACAGGCAGGAAGCTCCTTAAAGAGATGATGTGATGTTTTTGTCATGACTGACAAGGCTTATTTCTGAGTTTCATTAATTTTGAGCAGCTCCATCACATGGAGTTCTCAACACCCTCCAAGAGCTTTCCCCCTTAAAAAATTCAACTTCAATGCTCTGAGCAGCATGTTTCTGGTCGCTCCCCTCTTCTCTCTCCCTTGACAAATAGTGTTATTCTTATAAGGTCGCAGATTTATTCAATCAACATGAAATGCTAAGTTAGCCTAGTATGCCTCATGCAAATGTAGTATGGTGAGGCAATTTACAGCATGATAACAATTTGTAGTTCCACTACAACACTCATCATATACAGTGATAAAAATTATATAAAACCACTTCCTTCCTGCATGGCCCCTAGCCCTTGTTAAGAGGTTTCCCTAAAGAAGGGTTGGCACCAATTTCCCCCTCTTCAGCCTGAAGCACTGCCAGTGCAAAATGTGACATGTGTTAAAATTCGCCTAAAGTGGCTTCAATTTGAAAGATCCTTTAAGTGATGCACCCATGGGTTTTAAGGTTGGGAGGTAAAAATCTTAGATGAAATCTCAAAAAGTTATTAATGTGTACCGCTCCAATTGCTGAGTGTTATGGCAACTTCCTACAAGTCATATTAAATCACACATAATATATTAGTATTGCTATCACATGCTAGAAATTTGAAAGTAGAGCTTGAATTTTTTTCAAAATAGGCTTTTTAATACAAATAACAAATTGGCTTTTTAACAACTGATAATAACTGGTAACTACACGTCATGTTCACTCTTTTGTGGAATTCACCAATATTTAGAATTTCTTTCACTTATTTATACTGAAATAGATTTACTATACAGCCAGCTTGACATAACCACATGGAATCATATAAAGGTATTACAGTTGCTAAGTTGTGGGAATAATTTAACGGCCAATTGCAGCTTATTTTGGCACTATTTTCAAATCTGGGCACTGTTTTCCCAAAACAAACTCTGCAAAAGTTATCCATAGAGTTTAGAAAACTGTAAAAAAAAAATTACCTCAGAAATCCAATAACCAAACGCAGGATTGCAGTTTTGTTGTGGTACAATGCTGGTCTGAGGTTGAGATAGAAAGCACTGCAAGGGACATTTATTGAGAGTTCTTCACACAATGGCATGGGGCTCTGCAATTACAGGCAGGAAGCTCCTTAAAGAGACGGGGCGATGGGTTTGTCATAATTGACAAGGCTTATTTCTGCGTTTCATTAAAATTTTGGCTGCCAGGGCTCTTTCTTACAGAGTTCTCAACACCTTCTCAGCACCCACTTCCACATTTCGATTTCAATATTCCCAACAGCACGTTCTGCCCCTCCCCTCTCCACTCTGCTGTCAAGGTAGCATTAATCTGATAGGGCCCGAAGGTATTCAGCCAACATGAAATACATCATTTTGTAATGTTGGAATCTGTTGATGTCATGTGTGCTATTGGGAAGTCAATTTAATAACAGATGATAACATACGAAGATTTGAAAGAAATATTACGAGATACAATGTCAACTAGCTGTTTAATCTGAGGAGCTGTCAAAAAGTCAGATGGGGTGTAACATACGGCACGGTAATAAAGCTCAGATAACAAAAATATATATCGGGTTGAGGGACTTAGATCAACCCTTTGTTCAACATCCAATATAATGTTTTCCATGATTGACATACCCAAAATAAATTGTTTGAAGAGACAACGAAATGTTGTATTTGTTGGAGGAAAATGAGTACCATCATGTGCAAGGATAATTTTTGCCTCGTGTAAAAATCAATAGCACATAAAATATTCAGCATAAGGCTCTTTTTATCTTATATTCATTGATTGTGTCATAAAAGATGTAAACACTAAAACACCTCATTTTAGGAAAAGGTGTTGTGTACATGACACTATGAGGATAAAATCATTACAGATGAGTTAAGATGCAAATTGTGGCAGGTAAGATGGCCAGCTGGCCTTATTGAATGCCACCTGTTGAAAAACTGTTACATTTCGATACGAAAGGAGAGTACGCTCTTAAGAGAAATATAATTATGGAATTATGGATAAGCAGAAAGATAAAATACACTGATCCAATTATTTAAGGGAGCAATGCGGCATTCATTGTCTGTTTCAGCAAGATATGCAAGAACTGACAAAAAAAAAAGTACAATGTACATGGAATGATGCCTGTTACGGAAATTTAATGAAAAAACACACAATCAGCACGGCAGATGTGAAAACAGGCCCAGGTTTAGGTTTGAAATCACTGTTGAAATTAGAGATTATGTTTATTGATAGGGTTGTATTTTGGGTTTGGGACTTGGGGGTCCTGTATGTTTATATGCAATTTCGAAAACTGATCTCCCAACTGCAAATTTTCTCTGACAGCTGACGTATCAGCTGGCATCTACAATGAAAAAATCCCCAGCTCGCTTAATTTGTAGAAAGAGATAGAGAGGTAGATAAAAGAGGCTGATACAAAGGTAAATTGGTATAGGTAACCAGGTAAGGAAGGGTGCAGGGCCTGAAAAGCGCTGCAGATCTCTGATTAAGGTCTGGATGGTCAAGGAGGATGGATGGATGGTTGGGGCTTTACATCATGTTTTTATGCACTGGGTAATTATGACAGGAGAAGGATACAGCAATAGGGCCAAGGATGATTCGAAGAGCCGTCCAACACGGGCCCAGGCGACCTGGTAAGAGTTGGATTCGAACCCTGGACCGGGCAATTAGCAGCCCAGCATGTTACCACTGAGGTAACCCCCCCCCCCGGATGGTCAAGGGCAACAATTGATGAGATGCAAGAGAAAGAGTACCCCCAATACAACTCCAGCATCATCACGGCATACGTAACATCTTAAACAGAAATTTCAAAGATACTGAACACACCTAAAATAGTAAGACACACTTATATATTAACCACGCCTAAATATATGAACCAGTATGCCAAATTAGCTTTGATGATGAATTTCAAAAGGTACACAAGGCTTTTTGTTCGCCACTAAGCATTAAATGTACCATAGTTTTGGAAAATATTCAAATATGTCAACTCTAAAAGACAAAAAAAAAACAAATATATATACTAGATATATTATATAGTTTTAAAATCATATTCTGCCAACATTTTTTAACACACTTCAAAGACGTCAAAGCTTCTCTTAAATTATGAAGATAAAATCAATAAATTTTGATTTCCTTTTCAACCAAGATTAATTCAGGGATGCCCAGGGTCTTTCGTTTGCCCCAGCATAAAATACTGGACACAACCCGCCTCCATTTAATGTCCCATGGGCTCAGACTAAAGTGAGTTCCTGGGGTGAGATTTGAACCCACGCCCTCAAAGCCAGGTGACAAGCGTTTTCGACCATGAGGCCACGGGGGAACTCACCAGCTGATCACCACAGTCTCTGCCTGTGCTTTTGAGCTAAGAAAGACAAAAATACAGGATATCAAACCCCTTCACCCACTCAGTCACCACATGTTTTAGCTGTTTCAGAACTTGAAGCACGCAGATAATACAAGCCATACACGATACAAAAGGGGAAAATGGATGACCCTGTTTTCTACTAAACTACATTAAGTGAATTAGGCCAGGCAGCCCTTTCTAAATTGCCCCACAGAGGTTTTCAGATGTGGGAAATTTTTATGGAGCTGTTACCAAAATGGAGCGGTTGGTGCTAACATATTTATTGTCAGACAGAATAACTTTAGTGTACACTGAAGTCAGTTAACAGGTGAATTGCGCGAGTTGTAAGGGCGTTTTTTGCAGTTTGTATAATTTGTTTTCTTGCGACATTCCGCAGAAAGACTACTCAGTTGCCTGTAATGTTACTTGGTTTTTAACAAAAGTATACAGGTGATGTTTTGCTATTGGGCCGACGCTAAACAATGTCATCCTCAACCAAACTTGTGGGATGACTGATTCTCATCCGATGATATGAACAACAAGAAGGATATTTTAGGTATGTCTGAGGCAAATGGTTACTTCTCTTCCCTGTATTTAGAGTAAAACGTGAGGCTTCACGTCCTGTATCTGCGCACTGGTAGGCAAATCAGGACAAAGGGGTGAAATTGAACTCTGCGATTGGCAGCCATGCGCACTAGGAATTAAGATAAACTTCCCCACCCCGCCCGAATGACACCTCAGCAGGGCGAGTTGCTTATTCATATGTATATATTAGTCACAAATATACAGCACTTCAAACCTGAAGGTAAAATATACCTATTTGGGTATTTTGACATTTCGGTTGAAACCAGATTAAGGAACATTGATTCATGTTCAGATGTATCCTTAGCTGGCGCTTTAGATATTACAACAATTCTATATCATTTTCATATTTGAAAATTCATGTTTTTTTTCCATTGCTCATTATTTTATCTAAATATTTTGTTTTTGTCTTGAAATACAAAATTTGACATCTTATCTGTCATTATGTGCAAATTATCATAGATGACATTTCACCTGTGTAATTATCTAGCCTGTCTTTACATATTCATTTTTATAACAATGGTAATTGAGCCTATAACAAATATGTTATTTGGGAAAGATGCATAATTACATTTTTTAATATTTGACATTTCCCAGACAATATGGAATAACATTCAGTCATTTGTAAATATTACCTTGTATCATTCTCTTATTACAGGTCTGATTTTTCTGTTTCACTTTATTTTATTCTGTAGCACACTGTTTACAGTTAACTTATAACCTGGCAGTGAGTCTTCATATTGTTTGTTTTATCTTGCATTTGAACTGAAACTAAATTGAGAGAGTATATTGTTGTATAATGTTGCGACGTCAGGGCAACCCAGGCTTGGGGTTTTACATCCTGTATTTATGCACTAGGTAGGCTAATTAGGACAGGAGGGGGACGCGGCAATGAGGTGAAGGATGATTGAAACAGCCGTCCAACATAGGCCCAGGTGACCCAGCAAGAGCTGGATTCGAACCCTGGACCCAGCGATTGGCAGTGCAGCATGCTACCACTAGACCAACCCTCCCCCCAGTATGCATCGACCAAGGAATGACTGGAATGTATATCGACAACATCTGACTTAGTTTGTTACATTTTTATAGCCTTTTTCAGCTTAGTACAAAATGGTTAATGTACATGTAGATGCAAATCTATAATATATATTAGTCTGTGAAATGCCTTAAAGCTGGGCTATTATGGAAACATTAGTTTGCATGTGGGATATGACAAAATGCAGTTACAACTCTATGCATCATTCAGCCCCACTCAACATCAATGATTCAAAGTTCTCATAGAAAGATAACGGCATTCAGCAAATTGCTGAAAGTTGTGGTTTGCGAGTCATTAGGCAGGTTTCAGAACTGTCAATTCGATTGCTAATAGCTTATTTTTGCCATTCATTTATCTAGCCACTTTGGAGGATCGCTCAGAGAATTCAGTTCTGTGAATGACACATTTCCAGAATTATTGATAATTCAAACCCTAATAACAGCTTTTTCCTCAAGCAGTCAGCAAGGGCTGTTGAATGTTGATATCACAAAAGAGAGAGGCCCTGATAATATTTTTCATTGTGTATTTTGACCATTATTGTATATCACCATCGGGGCTAGAATGTTTAAAATATCTTAACGGGTCTAACTACCTTTCTTGCAGGGATGGGTCAAAGATTCCCGCAAACAATTTTTGAATGTAGGCCTATAGCCGATTTTCCCGCAGAAGAATTTTCGTCATGATACCAAATCACATTAAGTATTGTTCAGTGTCTTCGAACCAATTCATTAACCAAAGTAATCCTATGTTCTATCAGTTCGTTTTTAAAATTAATTCTATTCAAATTCATTGTGAAGTAAAGTTCAGCTGAGGGTGCAGGCACCAAGTATCCATTTTAAAGAGTCTACACAACACACAATTAGTTAAAACCACTGTAAATTACCGGCAACCTTATACAATTTGACTGTCAATCAAACCACACAAGCGTTTGCCAAGCAAACTGATTAATCAACCTTCACTGATTTCAAATCAACAGTATTCGACACGTTTAGAAACATAGGCTGCGTAGCAGCAAACCTTCAGCGAGAAGTCTAGAGAAGTGTATGGCAAGGAGCCATAATACGCCCACTCACACTCAGGCATTCCTATATATGTCAATAGATCGTGTCTATTGCCTTACCGCAACAAAGTAACAAATCTTTTTGAGTGTGATAAGTCAATATGCACAAATAAATGTTGTTTTTGAAACACTATAAAATCAAGGTGACTACATTGATAAAGTGTAAATGCAGAGAATAATGGCTTTGAGTCAATACGATAAACTTGTGTTGTCACTGTTGTCAATATGATAAACTTGTGTTGTTACTGTTGTCAATATGATAAACTTGTGTTGTTACTGTTGTCAATATGATAAACTTGTGTTGTTACTGTTGTCAATATGATAAACTTGTGTTGTTACTGTTGTCAAGACTCAATGGTTCTCAATCCACATGAATGAACATCGCAATCATTAATTTAATCGCCTGCAACAAATTTACCTTAAGCATCGATATCTTAACCACAACAAACAGCATAGCTCAAACACTTATCGAATTCTCTAACATTCAGTGGAAAAATTAATTTTAGACCTCATTGTGATACTTTTACCATTGGAAAAGCTGGCATCTACCTGAAATTTCGCATGTTAAAGGATTAACAGCATAAATAAACAATCAGATTGTTATTTTTAGAAGAATCTCTCCGGTTGGGATCTTACTGAAAAATACACTCTCCAAAACAATGTCTAATGAAGAAAAGTCGTGGGGCCTTAACCAGCTGAAGAGTGGATTTTTCTATCCAGATAGGCCTATATCTGATATGACTGGATGGATGATTGGGGGTTTTACATCCAGCATTTATGAAGACACAGAACAGAGGCAAAGAATGATCTATTCTGCTGTCCAACATTGTATAGGCCTAAGTGATCCAGCAGAGGTCGGAGTCAACCCACTACATAACATAACCCTCTTCCAAACCACAGATTTTTGGAACATATCTTGTTTCATACACATAAAACAGAAACATATAAACCACCATACTAAGAAAAGTCATAACTCACCATTTATCTAATTCCCAGGTAATGATCTCATATCTATTTTGTCAGAAAATGTCAGAAATATCCTTTCTGATCACAGATATATTAGGTCTTATCTTGCTGTCATAAAGAAGACAAGAAAGGAATATGTTCTTGAGATAATCAAATAAAGATGTATAGAAAGCCATATATACAGACCTCACAGAAATGACATGATGATAAATTGATAATCTATAAATGCAAACTGAAGAGTAATGGAACAGAAACAGACAAATATATAGCCCGATAAAGACAGGAGCACACAGAGAAAAATTATTCAGACATAAATAACATGAATAAGGAGAGATGAAAAGAAATGAGCAGGTAGAAATACAAATATATTGAGATGGATGGCTGATCATTTTCAAAATTAATTTAATTTCATTAAAAAGTTCAGATCAGCACAGGGTGCAAGCACCAAGCATTCATTTGAAAAAATCCACACAACAAACAATTGGTTAAAACCACTGTAAATCGCCAAGCAAACTGATTAATCAACCTTCACTGATTTCACATCAACAGTATACAACACATTTAGAAAAGTGTAAGGCAAGGAGCCATAATACGCCCACACACACTCAGGCATACCTATATGACAGTATATGTCAATAGAAAAGGTCTATTGCCTTACCGCAACAAAGTAACAAATCTTTTTGAGTGTGATAAGTCAAAATGCACAAATAAATGTTGTTTTTGAAACACTATAAAATCAAGGTGACTACATTGATAAAGTGTAAATGCAGAGAATAATGGCTTTGAGTCAATACGATAAACTTGTGTTGTCGCTGTTGTCAATACTCAGTGGTTCTCCATCCACATGAATGAACATCGCAATCATTAATTTAATCGCCTGCATGCAACAAATTTACCCTAAGCATCGATATCTTAACCACAACAAACAGCATAGCTCAAACACTTATTGAATTCTAAGTCGTTCAGTGGAAGAATGTTTTACGAAAGAAAAGGCATGAAGCCTAAACCAGCTGAAGAGTGGATTTTTCAAACCAGATATATGGATGCACAAATGATTGGGGCTTTATGTCCTGTATTTATGCACTTTCCAGGCTAATTAAGACACAACAATGCATCCTCCCATAGCAGGATTCGTTAACACTTACCCTGCCAACAAGCACTATAAAATGACAGAGTTTTATGAATATGCTAATCTTTTACAGCTTTTTTCCGGCGTTTAAAATCCGTAATTTAAATAATTGTGGTTTTCTACAAAGAAAATACTTAAAACAAAAAATAAGATAACAGTGACAACATTCTAACATTCATTCAGTTGCTCTTAACAATATCAAACTGTGAATTATATTGGTCACAGCGGAGATTTGTTAATCTTTTAATAAATACTTCACTGAAACATGATACATGTGGTCAGGGTAGGTTCACTAGCCTTACACTGAGAGGTGAGGATGCAACAATGAGGCAAAGGATGATTAAAACTGCCGTCCAAAATACAGTATGGCCAAAGTCACCCCAGCCAGAGGTCAAGACTCAGCAATAGGTAGCCCAGCAAAATACTCCCTTCCCAATCATATAATTTGGAACATCCCTTGTTTATTTTCATTCATTAAATAGAAACATATAAACCACTGCCCTAAAAAAATCCATGACTCACCATTTATCTAATTCCCAGGTAATGATGTCGTATATATTTTGTCAGAAAATGTCAGAAATATCCTTTTTGATATATTAGGTCTTATCTTGCTGTCATAAAGACGACAAGAAAGAAATAGGTTCATGAGATAATCAAATAAAGATATATTTATATATATATAGAAAGTCATATATCAAGGTTCATAGAAATGACATGATGATAATCTGTAGATGCAAATTGAAGAGTGATGGTTCAGAAAGATAGAGAAAAAATATATGGTCTGAGATAGAGAGGAACATATGGATCAAGCCTTCAGACAGAAATAAGAAGAGATGAATATTAATTTGCAGGTACGAACACAAATATACTGGGATGGATGGATTGGGACTTTATAGCCTATATTTTTGCATGCTGGTAAGCTAATTAGGACAAGCGAAGGATACAGCAATGAGGGCTTAGGCACATGACAATTGAAACTGGGTTCCAGCATATTCCTTCCAGGCGAACTCATGACCAAACAATTGGAAGATAAGAAGCTACCAACTCGGCTAAGACAAATGATTTATGTAAGATTGAAAGTCCTTTCCAAAAAAAGAAACATAGACAGAAAATCCTGCATATGTGTACCGAGCAAATTGAACCATATGTTACAAACATCAGAGCTAAGAACGGAGCTAAGAACGGAGCTAAGAATGGATCTAAAAAGAGAGTATCCTAAGGAACCTCTTGCCCCAGATATTGAATGGAGGATTAAATATGATTAAATGCTTCAGTGGCATCAAAATAGCACATAGGCAGTATTTCAAGGCAAGAGAAGGTCTTTGGAGAACATGAAAAAAGTAAGAAGAAAAAGATGAGATTAAATTGAGGTCAAACCTGGTGCACTGTACATTCTACGGACTGCGACGTATAAAGAACATGATTGTAAGGACGGGAAGCTTTACGTCCTCTATATGTATAAGGAATCCCAATTAAGAAGTAAAAGGGAAGGGGGTTTGGCTTAGTTGGCAGAACTCTGCACCATTTAGCACGTTTTCCCCCGGTTTGGTTCCAGCTATGGTCAGGCTATGGAGTCCTGGACCTGTGCCGGTCAAGAGCTTCAATCACATGTTGTCTCATTGCTGCATTTACCTTCCATCCTAATTAGCCTACCATGAGGACACAGCATATTGCAACAAAGAGGTCAAGGGTGACTGAAACTGACAGCCAACATATGCTACGTGACTTTGCAAGAGAAGGAACTTTACCCAGGATACTGAGATTGGTGTCAAAGTGAGCTTACCACCTCCTCAAAAGGACAACTAAACTTTGATCTACCACCAACAATACGTATATTAAACATCCATAGATCTACCTTAATGTCACCATCTACAACTTTACTACAATTTGGCTTCACAACATCACTTATTCCAGGTGTCTCCTTACTCAACTCCACCCACCTCATAGCTCCACTCTGTCTCCAATAATACCTATCAATAGTTGTGGAGCAAATGGTGCACTTACTTGTCATGACCTGCAACTTCCACACTCTTGTAACTTCAAAACACCAGCATCGATGAGTTCAAAGATTAATGCAAAATATGGATGTGTGATGCTTTGATCTCAAAAAGCAGCTGGTGACCACAGAAAAGTCCATAAAATGCCACAGGGTGGGATAGAGGAGGGGGCGATGGGGCTATGGCAGTAAAAGGTCGGAGGTGGGGGGGGGGGGGCTGGACTAGTCATAGGGCTGGTAGTGAAAGTGAAAGGGAGAGGAGGAGGTGGTTGTGCACATCGGATCGGAAAAATGTCAAAGAATTTGTGTGGCCTGGTCGGGATGGATAAAGGATGTCGTCCTTCTTGGGATAGCCACATCAGCAGGCTAATATAACAGGAGCCTTCGAGCAAAAGGATGAATGAAACAGCCTTCAAACATAGGTCCAATTGACTCGACCAGAGCAGGGCTTGCATCTGCAACGCAGGACTTGGAAGCCCAGAGCAACTGACCTCTTCATTCCTCAATACGAAAAAAAAAAACGTGCCCAGAGGAGAGACTATGCATGACATCAATTAGCTGAATCTTTATGTAGGTTCTGGTCCACTCTGCTGAAGCCAGGAGCATTATCCACTACACCATTATGTCATCACTACAGTTGAGACTGTGTTGCTTGGGAAACCGCCTGCCACCAATAGGGAAAACCTGCACTCATTTTTCCACTGCTGTAAGTGACTTGAATGTTCTCTAAAACAGTTCATAACTAAGTTCTATCATCATCTCTTAACTTCAATTAAACGCTTCAACGTCACATCACCATTTGTTAACAGGCATATTGGCATAAACTCAACATCAAAAACCACACTTTTCATGCCATTGTAAAGTGCTGCAAACTTGTTCTTTCATCGGCAGGTACAATTCAATTAGGCATAAAATCATTTTTCTTTATAGAATCTACCAGACTCTGTAATGCTCTAATACCAGCTAAAAGGTATCGCAAAACTCTTTTGGAAGGTTTTGGCCATCTACCAGCTTCATTCAAGTACTTAATTGCTAGCTGAATATCAGCCAACAAGGAATAGAAGAGGATTAGATCAGAAGCATCATTACGGAGAACACCAAATGTGCAGCGATGAATAGTGCGGCATAGCTAATAGCATGAATAATCATTAGAAAGTAACGTGTGATCACAAGGCAGACGAGAAACATGGCAAAGCGGCAAAGGCTTAATGGCTCCAGGTGAGCAGTCCTCACACACCTGCTTTCATGCATCATTACATCAAATATTGCAGAGCAGAGGGAGTAGACCAAACATTCTGGCTGTTCAACTCATTAAAGCAAAGGCTTAATGGCTCCAGGTGAGCAGTCCTCACACACCTGCTTTCATGCATCATTACATCAAATATTGCAGAGCAGAGGGAGTAGACCAAACATTCTGGCTGCTTCACTTAAAGTTGAATCTAATATTATTGCAGGACAGAGGGAGTAGACCAAACATTCTGGCTGTTCAACTCATTAAAGCAAAGGCTTAATGGCTCCAGGTGAGCAGTCCTCACACACCTGCTTCCATGCATCATTACATCAAATATTGCAGAGCAGAGGGAGTAGACCAAACATTCTGGCTGCTTCACTTAAAGTTGATTCAAATATTGCAGGACAGAGGAAGTTGACCAAACATTCTGCTGTTCAAGCAAAGAACTTTGAATGACAGATCAAATATGGCAGAGAACGGACAGTAATAGACAGAAACTTCCAGCTGTTCAGTTCTTAAGTTTCAACAAATATCGCCGAACCTCACAGGTAGAAATTCCTGCTATCCAACTTACTGCTTGCTGGTTGTTCAAGTGAATCGACTTCTAATCCGATATAAAAATCACAGTCTTGACTGAATTTACTTCAAATACTACTGAATATATATAATTGCATACCCTTACGGCATCAAATGCGCACAAACCATTCAAACTACTTCATCCAATTCGCTTTAGCGGCCAACTTCATCCAATATTGCAGTTCAACCAAATGAACATCAACAGTTACTGCAGATGACGGTTAAATATTGTGAACATCCAATGAAGATTAAACATGTTGGCTTCTGTAGATATCAAATATTACACTTAACATTCTAGATTGACTCGGTTATTATACTCAATATAAAACTACAGAATTAAACAGGTAGATCAAATATTGTACAGTACACAGTACTACACAACAATGACGATGGATTATCTGACAGACTGACAGCTTGAATCCAGGAAGAATGTTAGATCTTGTTTTACAGGGCATCGCATCAATACCCTGTATCAGTAGTATCACATAACTGCAACACAGACATATTCATATCATACACAATCACCAAAAAAGACTCAAAAAAAAGCCGCAAAGAAAAAAAAGAAAGATAGTGTGCAACACGGCATGCTCGGACTCCCTCGAAGCTTTGAAGTTTTAAGATATGAGAAAAGGAAGATCAAAAAGAATAGACACCTAGAAGATTGGAATACTCTCTCTACATATATATGATGAGATCATCCATTCGCAATTGCAGTAAAGGTAGTCTGTGTCACTTCCTGAGCGATATAAGAGAAAAAAGATGAAGAAAGATATTATGGAAAAAACATATTGATATCTGTTTACTGTTCAGATGAGTAAGACTTTGAAAATAGGTAACTATAATGTGTACCGACGTTCGTCAAATAAGCGTTTGCTGCCAATCACTGCTTGTCGCAAATCACACCCTTTTCCCCTTCTTGTGTCATTCTGTCGCTACACATGCCCTTTTGCCTTAATGACATTAGACTAGTTAAAGAGTGAGTGAGTGAGTTTGTCTTTTACGCCCCATCAGCAGACTAGTTACAGAGAAGCACCAAACACAGAATGAACAGACGTTTAGTACCTTTTATCTTGTCTTTGCTGAACAACATAAAACCTTTTGTTAAGCGGAGAAATCAAAACCAAAATAATCAATTTGTTCTTCAGTTTATCCAACTTATACATGATAAAAGTCACCAGTTAATAAGTTTCAAGATATCTATCAATGTAAAAAGGAGGACCAGACACAACAAATAAATTTAAGACAACAACATAATATATACTTGAGAGAACAATTCTGAAGCAACTTTTCCTTTTCCAACTTCTCAAAACTTAGAAAAGCAGTATATATGAATTGTTGGTACATCAAAGCCTTTATTTTTAGTATCTTTCTGCATGAGACAGCTGTGTCCCAAAAGAAGGTCTGCCATACACTACATTCACAGTATTTCTTCAGTTTTTCTCCAGAGTCATTAGAAGTTTTACAGACAAAAGCTGTCTTCGCTCTGATGTTATTGCCCGTAATGATGCAGCAAAGAAATCACGAGTCTCAAAGAATATGGTGCTCTACTTAGAAGTTGAAAGCTCCATATATCTGGGAAATCAAGACATCTTTGAGATTACATAAATATTACAGAGTTAATCCACCAAACACAGACATATCCCAGACTTATTCCTTGTTAGGTGCACATGGGAAACTTCACTTTAAAAGGGAAGCAGCCAACTGCCATACCCATTGGGCAAAGAAATTAAAGCAGCCACGGCTGAGGCTTTGAAATGTTTTTACTAAACAGTTACAATTCTCCATTACATGACAATGGCAGGTGGAATGTTATTGAACTTTTTCAATAGGAAGAAAAACTTGAATTGATAATCAATAGGGAGATCGTGATGACATGTGAAACGTGTGGAATTGTCTTGTAATTTACAGCATGAAGAGTGCCAAACAAGGCCAATTGCTAGGTATTTTACACTTTAGCATCCTGAACAACTGCTGAAAAGTGATAGTAAGCATAATAGGTCTCATAGGATTGTCTTTCAGGGTGGCAAGGGGTACGCCTAATGCAAGCGGTATCTTTGACAACTTTAGGCAACATGTTTGGGGTCTTTAATAATCTTATGGGTTATTTCTACAGACACTCACAATGCTGATTTTACATCATCTTATTCTATCTCCTACCCGATGTTTTATACATTTGTCAATATACACAAGCTAACACATCCAAATCTTTTGTAACTCTTATCTTTAGCCAACAAACACTACTTTTCTCACCAAACCAACCACAAGCTTTGGTCTTTCCTTTAAACTATCTAGCATCCTAATAACCCGCATACACCCGAGACGGTACATCCAAGACCACTTCCACTGTATTATTTACACACCATGCACCATGCAGATTAAATCCCGTCACATCTGCACACTGTTACACTCAAGCAATGTAGTAGCATATGGATTTTTCTTAGCAGCAAAGCTGTCATGACATGGTTAATCAATATCCACTCCAATGTTTAGACACCCTTCTTTTAAGCTACAAGACACTTGTGTTTAGGTGCTGTTGTGATGTTTAGATACCCTGTGATTAGAATAGAACTGAAAGCAGTGTTATTGGGTGGGTATCTAGACATGTGCAGAAGAAAAATGGACTCTGACAGGTTTACAGTAAGACTGTTAAATCATAAGAGATTGTTTATGATATTACGTTGATACTAAAAACAGTATACAGCCATATATGAGTACTACATTGAATGGTGCAGCTCTCAAAGGCAAAGACTTGCCATTCATGGGTAAAACAAGAGACATCACCAACATTGTTAGTAATTTGTAACATTACACAATTTTCCTGTACATGGGATTATTCAACTGTCACTTCCTATTTATTACACACAGATACAATGGGTTGTGAATATGTTTTACTCCATACGGAGTTCCATACTAATGCACTCGACAGGCTAATTAGGGCAGGAGAAGGACAATACACAGCAATGAGATGAGACGAAGGATGATTGAAACTGCTGTCCAACAAAATACAGGTCAGGGTGATCTAGGCAGATCAGCTATTAAACAAAACATAGCAAATCATTAGCCTACTTCACACATTATACTGTATATCCCAGAATTATACCCACTCTCTGGCCATCTCCTCCCCAAACATGTCAATGTGGGAAGAATTATATGGGAAGACACAGCTACTTCCCAGTTGCCATAATATATAAGCCCTACAACTACTGCAACCTGATTATCTGTGATGGCCCTAGCACTTACTGGGATTCTGTACATGAATTTGGGGTGATGGCTTGTCATACAGTATTGTAGCATACTGCTGTCTTTGACAGACTATTATGTGAAATTTCATTATTATAAGGAATTTTGTTATTCTACTTCATTTTCCAAATACCAAAGGAGACATTTTAGTAAAAGAAGTTCCTCAGATAATACTGCAGTCCTTAGAACGGAATATTCGATTGACAACTTTTGACAGAATAAGATATTTCGGTTTCCTCTATAAGATCTTCCCATAGGGAGAGTTATCTCTGATGACAAAGTACCGCAATAGTATTTTCCAAATTGACAGGTTGCTGGTACATATCAACCAAAGTGTCATCCTTATCGGCCAAAATGTTTTCAAATCGTACATCCTATTCTATCCTATGAGTCATTTCCTATATGAAATTATGAATGAAAATCAATGATGCTCTTCCTCCTCCCTTTGTCCTTCCCTTCTAGCCTTCCTTTTTCTAGCTCTCCCACTTTTGTCTTCTTCCACGGGAAACTAAACCATCACACTCTCAACAGATACTGTATTCCCCAATCACGAAAGCACAAACTTTAATGTATCCCCACTCACTGCGATTAAAAAATTGGTACTGAAATATAATTTCTAACCCTTGAACCGAACACTGTCGAACAGTATAGTTTCAGAGTTTGCATAATGACAAAGGCCTTGTTTGGAAGGTTACATGTTCATGGATGACACTGGAATTCAGGTTCACTACCAGTTTATTTCACAAGATATATAGAAATTCTCATGAAGCTTCGTCTGTGTATATGTCATATGAACTTAATGTCTATCTATATATTTATCTATCCGTCTATCTATCCATGCTTCATTCTTCAACCCCACCCATTTTCAGTCATCTTACTCCTAGTTGTACCAACTACGGTATACATCAAGTCTAAAGTTCTTAATCATTGTGACAGGAACTATCCAAGCATGAAACATATATTCAGTGCAATTCCAGCTAATGGCCTTGACCTATTGACATCTCAGAGTCATGGTTCCTTTGTCACAAGGTCAAGGTCATTTGTCTCCATTGGGAGAGCATGTGACTTGTGATAGCCAATCAATCACAAGTGTGTTATGATGTCATGCATTACGATAATGACTGCAACAGAATGGCTTGAGGGATACACAGTAAAACCACTGCTGCTAATTCTACAGGATGTGGATATATATTGTTTCAGATCCAAGGCTTAATTGAGAGTTGGGACTCAGGTGGCGTCTTGAATCAGCAATAGGTCATCAGGTAGGGGAGTAGTCGGGATTAGGTTTTCAGGCCATGCAGAAGGATAGTTCAAGGTGGGAGTCAGTGTAACGGAAGTTAAAGGAGTTAAGAGTCAATGTCAGTTCACTTGTTTACCCACCCTAACCAGGGTTTCAAATCTCCATCACAAGAAGAGTTACTCCTTTGGACGATAATCTTGATATGTACACAAATACTGTGGATTTCTAACGAAAGGACATGTCCCGCAAGGAAATTCAAGAACTTCTCTAATTTTCTGAGTTCAAAAGTGACCCAATTTACATGCATCCAATAGAAATCAGCATGCTTAGTCTGAGTACGACACTTTCCAATATACCAGTGACAAGTACGACGAGACCCTATTAGGCTTGGGCCTGTACTATGTGCCATACCCAGTATTACCTACGACATATCAGCATGCGCAACAATACAAATCCTACAGTAAGTATGTGATCTAACTACAGCATTTATTGAACAGTGTTAGCTTAAGGGGTATCCCAGGATTCTTGTTTTACACCGAATTGATACATGACATGGATATATATAATAGCCCTGAGATGGTGATAGATGGGGATATGCACTAAACATCAAAGGGTACTTAATATTACAAACGCCTGACTGTTTACTATTAATGGTACTAATAAGGACCGATCAGATTATACCTATATAGCCTGGGAGATGATTCAGGGCAGAAATTAATGATGTACAGAGGACAGAGGTATCAGAAGATGATTAATAATGTATGATGAGTATCTTTATATTCCTGGCTCTTTGCAACTTACCATGCTGCACAGAACACACAAAATGTCATTCCCTGGTTCAGCGGCAACTTAAGAATGGAAAGATATAGCCCTGGAGGGCCACACTATCCATAAAGCACAAATAAGCCATCCTGACCAAGTATAAATAGACCCAAAAAGAATACTCAATACAGCACTACTTCCTTATCTTACAAATAAATATTGCAGAAGGCCTACAGCTAAAAATGCCACAATCCAAAATATGTTCATACCAACAACTTCCACGAAAAGATTTGAATGAGAAAAATTCCACACTTTTCTCAGGCTTTTCTGACTCTCCAACATGTATTGTCACCATCAACTACAATTCCATGCAATGGCATGTTGCCATGCAGTACATGCACCTAATTGTCACAGTATGTCACTTCATGATGAGATTTGACACCCATCATACTAGTCACATGTCATTAGGGGTTGTGTCATGTGACTTTATGCAAATGACAAGAAAATATGATCTGACTCAATGGGACAAGACATGGCACAATTGGGAATAATATGACATGACATTTTGACAAGTGCAAATGAGCAGAAGCATGATGCCTCATGATCTAATTGGATAAGAATCAGATGCAAAATGACTTGCCGTAGAATACAAATCTTCAAGAAAACTACCCTAAAAACTAAATAATCAAGACATTCATTTGTAAAATAATATGATTTTAACTAGATGCACCATGGGATAGGGGATGGTTCAACGCATGTAATGCTGTCCCACAGGGGCGAAAATTGTCGCCCCTATTTTCACATGGGGGGCAACCATTTACATGATTTAATGTAATCTTGCTGGAGACCTCATTACAAAAATTCTTTCAACCCCCCCCCCAAATACCTGGATCCGCCACTGAAATAGGTGCAAGAACCTAAGTTAACATACATAGAACAAAGTGAAATGACATTTGAGAGAATACCCAATGTAATCTTGATGGAGACCTCATTACAAATATTCTTCCAAACCGCCCCCCCTCCCCAAATACCCTGTCTGGATCCGCCACTGAAATAGGTGTAAGAACCTAAGTTAACATACATAGAACAAAGTGAAATGACATTTGAGGGAATACCCAATGTAACCTTGACGGAGACCTCATTACAAAAAAAGTGCCCCCAATGCCATTCTGCAACGCACCAGTTCAAAACAATAGAGCCCCCTATATAGAATATAGGGGCTCCAATAATAGGCAAGAGAACACTCAACAACAATATTGCCACCTATCTCCATTGCTCGACAGTATTGTAGAGATACTTCACCCAATTTTTAAGACAGATCAAATTGGGACCTGTTCTTAATTTTGAGAATGATTGGTTTAGACTACTTTGCCAACCAAAGTCTTCCAGTTACAAAACACTTCTGAGTGAAACTTATCAAACACGTTTATCCCCAAATCCATTCTTTTCTCCATTAGCTTGGAGATGTATATAATTATGTTCTGTCGTATAAATAAATAAATATATATATATGTAACTAAAGCAATGCACATGCTTGAATGTATTTGGTTGACATATATAATATTATAATTGACTTCTTACCAAATGCATAATGCTTCACTGTGCACTTTTACTTGCTATAATGTGTTAATTTGTGAAATTGATAAAGGCATATACACCTGCATTGGCGTCAGCCTACCAAGTGTGTAATATCACCATTGTGATGGAACTATAAATATTATTTTTGAATATGGTCAATAAATACTTACTGAGTTACTTATAAACACCTCTTACTTGCTTATAGTATAGGCCTACACCCCATCCACAGAGCCAAGCATTTTGTAGTGTACAGAGATTAAAAGACCACTGCTTGGTGCCTGACATTGTGTAGAATGGGGACCGACAGGCTTGCTCAGAATTGATGGTCTTAAACCAAAGACTACACAAGCTGTGCAGTTAGAAATAAGAGGGATTGGTGCTCATTGGGCAGACTCACTGGGTAGGGAGGATTTCAGACTGCTCTTTCACATAAATGCGCACTAAACAGAGGTTGGTGTCTATACTAAACGAGTATATTTATATACATTGCAAAAAAACAATTATGCAAGTTCTAAAAACTATATCTATAAAATTCTAAATCAATTTCCAGGCTGTGCCATTTTCGTTTCATGCGATATCTATCCTATCTTTCTACCATGTATCTATCTATTGACCAATTGATCTAGCTATCTTTCTGTCTATCTATACATTATAGTAAAACGATCAACCTACCTATAGCAGCAGCAGCCACCGATCCAGTCATACATGTAAAACCAGCCATCCCACTATAACAATACATATCCATTGATTATATACATACTTAGCTTAAGCATTGCTAGAAGCCATCGATGCAATAAATTTATTAAGCAATGTTGCGGATAGAATAGCGTGTTAGAAAACATTTTGTTTATGAGTATGCACTGAGGCCCAAAGGGAAGTGGGCTTGAATCATTGGACCAGTGAAAATTTTTGATTTAGCTGCGAAGAACAAAGAAAGTGGACGGCAGACTGATCACAAACCACCCAAGTATCACCGTCAAAACATCAAGATTTTAATTGGATATGCTGCTGCTTGGAATATTTTCCTTAATACCTTTAAATTCCTCTTTGACAGTGATGCAAATGAACTCTTCAAGGCTACCTCAAATTAACCCACATTTTACCTGTCATTCGAAACAAATGCATTTCTACAGAACATTAATAGGATCCAGTTAAATACAACTTCAGTGCAGCAGTATCAAGGATCTAATTAAATTGGTGAAGGACAATTCAAATTCAATGGAACATTGTATACAATGTACAATGTCATATGACATTTCAATGAATGTTGAATGTACCCACTAACGCTATTTTCAGTTGGCTTCCTGAAAGATGTCATAATATTGTCATATGGTGAACTAGTCCACAGATACCTGACATTGTATACAATATATTACATTACTAAGCATACATTCCACTTTCTTGGTAGTGACCTTGTTCTATTGTTACAGTTCCAGGAATATGAAGTATAATAATTATTGTCATTGTAACAACAAATAAAGTAATAGAACATTAATCAATTAGACATTGTGGAATTACAGCTTTTGAGTTTGTAACACAAACAATCAGCAATGCCACATACTTCAGCAACAGAAACTAATTTTTTCATTAATTATCCATCAACATCATTTCAAATTTGAATTTAAGGCACAGAATTTTTTTATTAAAGTGTTTTTATCATTGTCTTCTCACCATTGGCATGGCAAAATGACCCTCCTCCTATTAGGCTACTGATCGTGCTATTTCGAGGGCTATTCTGGAAGTGATCGTGCTATTTCGAGGGCTATTCTGGATCCACCCTTGCCAGGCTGTAACATCACAAGACATATTTGCACAAAAAAAGAGAAATAAACAGCTTAATGAAGAGTATTAAATAAATGTGTCTAATACATGAATTAAACTTGTAAATAAATTTCAAATCATGAATGAATTTTAGATAAAAGCGGGGAAAGCCATATATAAGGAGGCAATGATCTAAGGTAAAATAAGGTATTTTCATTCACCTGTCATTTATAATTAAATTGGCACGCCCTACTTTATGTAGGCCTAACTTCATATACCAGTCAATTAAACAGCCCTAAAATCAATAACTTTTCATCTAATCTGCCCAGTTTTGAAAATGTTGTTTTTAAATTATGTAAAGATGTTTCAAACTCCACAATAGCACAATATCAGAGAATTTTCATTACAGTTATTTCAATAAGCATGAAATTGTTTTAGAACTTGCCAATTAGCATTTTACTTTAAACTGATAAGTTCATGAAGCAATTTGATTCAGCTAAAATGCTGCGTAGCCAATTGGAATTACAAGTTATCAAAACAGCTTGAAATCTAAGCCTACACAAAATATTTGAGGACCGTCTTCTAATACAAAATGACAGCAAATGAATGTACATTACATATACTTTATTAAACAATTTTTCGAGAAATCCGATGGATGGATGGATGATTAGGGCTTTACGTCCTGTGTCTATGCACTTGGTAGGCTAATTAGGATGGGAGGAGGACACAGCAATGAGGTGAAGGATGATTGAAGCAGCCATCCAACATAGGCCAAGGTGACCTGGCAAGAGCTGGATTCGAACCCTGCACCCAGCGATTGGCAGCCTTGCACGCCAACGCTAGACCAGCCCTCTCCCCTTAGAGAAATCAGAAAAGCTACTAATGTGTATGTATCTGAGCTATATTGTGATAGAAAATAAGTGCAGATGAGTCACAGAAAATAATCATTCAGTCACGGAATTTAGTCTTCTTTTTCTTCATCTGCATTTTCTCTATTTAAAGAATGTTAATTAGTAATACGAGATACTAAGTAATATGTTTCAAAACATGAAAGAAATCCCTAACTTCACATTGACTTAGAATCCAATTAGTTCTGCCAACGATTTAACGCTAATTTCAACGTGGAAGGAGAAATTAAAAACAAACTTTTTCTTCATATTGGACAGCTAGATTGCAAAATTTAATTTTGGTGACTAGATGAATCAGATGGAGTCCTTGAAGAGTTGGAAATATTAATTTAATGTCAGTTATATATTAACTAGATTAGTTGATATCTTACTCCGGATGCCGATCCAAATTCAGATAATCAATTCCATTATGACAAAACATGTTTCAAGATCTTAATTACATCATAACGTTTTTAAAGATGTCAGGCGGACAAAAATAAAATTTACTTAAACGGGACACATGACATCAAGCAGAACACACGCAAATTTTTAATAAGAATCAAATTTCATTTGGATGGCCAGAAAAAAACACTCCTTTATAAATAAACCACACAAAGGTCTTCTTTGATACTCCCTGGAAAACTACAAGGTATGACATATGCTGATAATATAAAGAAGGTATATTTCATTTTACTTATAAACTTATAAAGGTCGAAATATCATGCGAGTACAAAAGGTTGTTAGTCGCAACGGCAACAGCTAAAATTTGATGTTGGTCAGATCCTGAGCTTATATCTGAACCCATTACACTGATACGGACAACGCATAAGCTCTGAGAAGGGAAGGGCATAGAGTTCTTTGTTTCTAAAATATCACAATATATGATAAAGGATAAACTGAGCCACTCCTACCTTAGGCAGTCAAAGACATTTCTCAAATTAATTTCTCAAATTACATCAAAGGCTTACCTGGAAGAAACAGGAACACATGATTAGTTCAAATTGATAAAAGAGACTATATAATGTGTTTTATATAATCTGAATTTACTCAAGAAAAAGTAGCATACACTATGTTAGCATACAAATATTTATTGATATCTTTTGCAAAATCATTACTCCAAGTTTAAAAGATCAGACAACCGTCAGTGCTATTTGTTTCAAGTGTGTGAGTGTGTAGCCCTAAAGTGTATTAACCTTGAGATTCGGGGGCGGACTGGCGGCATTTTGGGCCCTGTGGCAAAATAAGTTAGTGGGCCCTATGTCCCAACTATCATCGATATTTAAAAATGGAAAACAAAATGCTACAGGCCTAATTCAGCAATTTTTACAATTAGGGTGGGGCCCAATATGACAGAGCACTGTCCTTTTTTAGTTAGTGTGATAGCAGCACACAATCAGGTACTTTTCAGCAAATTTTTTTGGCATCTTTTATGGGCCCTCTGAGTGAATGGGCCCGTGGCAGCAGCCACTTTGCCACATAGACCAGTCTGCCCCTGTAATGAGATTCACAATCAGAAGGAAATGTTGTTATGAGAACAAGCCCGTTTCCACTATAGTCAAGTCATTTTTTTTTGGCAGTAAGTTTTTGGCTGATAATTAAAGACATACCTTACTCTTGTCAAAAATACTTGTCTCCCCCTATTCCTGACACCTTGACCAAGCAGTTTCATAAACATTTGGAAGTATTGGCATGTTGTAGCCCTGGTTTTGAGGTAATCCCATTGGAATAACATTGCTGTCAACACAGCTAAGAAGCCATTTTCTTCTATTGCTGCTGTTGTGACGTCACCATTGTTTCAGTGATGTCATATAGCCTACAATGCTGATGATGTCACAACAGAAGGCTAAAAATAGCTCTAAATGTGTTGAAGAGCAGCAGAAATTTAACATTGTAAGTGCCTGTATGATGAAGCTGGGGGATCAGAGCACACATATTTAATCCAAATCATGCTTGGTCATGGTGTACTCAGTATAATAAACCAAAAATTAAACGTAAGACTTAATCATGGATTGTTTCATTGGCTAAAAACTTACTGCCAAAATAAAATGTCTTGACTTTAGATGTAGTACATAATAGCAGAAGGCATGAAATTACTATAATTCCATGATAATTCAGTGAGACTCTCACCATCTCTCAGCTTGCAGACACCGGAGATCGCATCTAAGAGAATGCATTAGATTTGCTCACTGATGCAGTGACATTAATTTGATTACCGGGAAAGAGCTTCCACCAGAGATTACCGCATCTTTTAGATTCACTCAGGTGCTAATAAATATAGACGCATAAATGGAAAGGCAATTTGCTAAGTGCTTCACCGGAGATATAAATGTATTCCCATTCCTTAAATTTTTTCATATATGTACATTTTGTTAATATTTCTGTGCTATGGTAATGCAGTATACCTCGGAAAATTTGTTAGAGAACACCCACGTAACTTGTAAAAAGAAATCTTGTCTACATGAAAAATCATGGTAAAGCAACCTTTTAACCTTTTAAAAATAAAGTTTGACTTCACTAATTTACGTATCAGAGTGAACACATAAATTGAATGTTAAGCATATTCCACCATGTGTTTTCCTTAATTTTGAGGCATCATCACCCAAGTGGAGTTGGGCAGTTGCCAACTTTGTATAAGTTACATATATCAATTGAGAGGAGACATGCATGCAAACGATGCTGGTCTTTCATGTCATACAATGAACACTGTACATCCTTGCCATCACGAAACAAAATATGCAGGTAATTAATCGATTAACTGCTTGCCTTTGAATACATGTACATAACACATGTGAATATAATGCAGGTTTTGATACTGTTTTGACAGACATGCAAAGCTAATTGGCATATGGCAGGTCATTTATGACAGCGTCGTTAATCGCCGCATATAGGCTGTGTAAATACATTGAGCATTCACATAGAACTAGTGCTTCACATCAGAAGTCCTTCACAAAGACAGGAAATACCACATTTTTCAATAAATTTTTCTGTAAGAAACTCCTATAATCCAAACTGGCACAACCAGGTGCTTTCTTGGTCTTAGCCAAATCTCTGGGCATCCCATTTCTTCCATTGCAAATTCTAAAGACTGAATCCCATGTGGAGTCAGGCTCTGCATGCAAGTCTTATTTGCATAAGGAACAGCATTATATGAAAGGTATTATACACTGCATAACAGTGGTTGAAAGGCAAAGATATCAGGGTCTCAGACCAGAGTAATTCGCAGTCACGTTTCTGTTCAGTACACTTTGCATTGGCTTTAGCACACTGGGGAGGTGTTAATGTTTGTGACACAACGCAGTTCTTAATGGTATGAATGCTAAGTCAATCTCTACAGAATCCCTTACTGTCACTTGCTGCAAGATGTGTCAAATGCATGTTTTGAGTTGCAGTAACACTGAGAATTGATGTCTGAGATGGAGGTATCACTGAGCCATAGATATTGACAGTTCTAATTCGCAGTCACATCTCTTTTCAATACTATTTGCAGAGACATTAGTACACCAGTTGCTTCTGTGAATGCAAACATGAACTCTACAAATCTGAAATAAGGACAGATTCTAACCTTTCATATCTATTCCCTAATTTATTCAGTATTACTGCATTAGCAACTTATTTTAAAACTTATGCCTAGTTCTCACGACAGTGGTTAAGTGACGGCGAAGCTGTCTAGGTGCCAGGAAGCCACATTTCGGCGTTTCAAATAATTTTGGACAATTATATAATCAATTAGAGGTCATACATTGTCGTGGATGGATCCTAGGACGACGAGGCACTAGTTTTCTACGCCGAATCACTCGTAATTGGAGCCGTAGCAACCCCAAAAGAGGAGCAGGACTGTGTCGGCGAGTTGGCAGGAGCTTCGGTGAAGTTCCATTGCTTCAATGTTAAACTAGCCTCGCCCAAGGAGCCTCTTGCTTCGCCCAAGCACCCTCTTGCCTCGCCCAAATATTCAATTACGCCCAAGCAAATACCTGTTATTACGGGAGGCAAATAGCTGTTTCGGCGTTTCAACAGCTTGTTTGCGACGGCGAGTTGTGCTGTTGCTTCGCCGAAGTTGTATTGACTCAATGATAAATTGCCTCGCCCAAGCACTCTCTAGCTTCGCCCAAGCTGTCTCTACCTTCGCCCAAGCTGTCTCTACCTTCGCCCAAGCACTTTGGGGTCTTTCAGGTCTTTTGCATCGTCACTTCTTGCTTCGTAAAGATTCAACCGGTTGAATCTTTCGTGAAGCAAGTTCTTGCTTCACCAAACGGTCACATGATTTCTAGGAACTTTTGGCAAGGTAGTTTAAGATGCGCCGTAGACGAAATTATCGTCGCCGAATTGTTGAATATAGTTTAATCATCTCCTACTTTCCTGGAAAAATAAGAAGCGCCGCCACAAGAAAGCCCTGATACGTCTTCGTGAGAACTAGGCATTAGCAACCACAATGCTGAAACTTTATAGAATCTGACTGTATCCCTGAATAACTTGGAGCCAATGCTTAAATTTGATTTGATAGCAACCTAAGAAAATGCCCTTTAAGTATTCCAGATCCAGGGCTACAATACAGGACAGTCCAAACATTTACGCAGCATTTTTTTGAGACCAACAGAAATTTTACAGTATCTTCATTAATCATGCCCAGTCCATGCCAGGTTGTGGAATCATGATTACATCATAGGACTGAACATAAGTTGTCTGCAGCTTTTATAACATTTCTGTCAGTTGCCTAAGGCTTGGGGTAAGAGAATGCAGTAGCCAAGAAGCAAACAGGTTGCACAATGTTTTTCTTTCATGTATTATCATCTTGACTTTGCGCTTTGATGAGCTTTGATGTGCATGTTTCATCTATTACACTGTATTCCATTTGCAAAGATGCATGAATAAAACTCTAAACAACAGCACAGCACGCTTTTAAGCAATGATGTTTCATGCAATTTTCTGTTGCCTTGCACTAAAGCCACACGATTGCTAATAAAGTGAGCTTTATGTGTCTTTGGGCCAAACAGTTCCATTCTACAAACCATTTGCTGCATTTTAAAGGCCCATAGGTCACGGCAAGCATCTCATATCAGTGAAAAAGTGTTTTTGTGAAAATTTGTGTCTATTTGGAAATAGAGATGTTGCTTACTCAGACACTTTTATTGTAGGATTAAGGTGCTCTTTGAAACTTCCTCTCTGTGTAATCATAAGCCTCTAAGGTGCCCAAGTGAAGATGAAAAGTGTATTGCAGATTACAGTGAATAGGCAGTGATTGATGAAAGCAAAAATTTTATAAAGGGCCTCAATCATGACACAATATTACTGCAATGTGTTGGTGAACGAAAACCACAAATGCTTTTTGTGTCAATTCACATCAACACTTTTAGAAAGGCGTATGGCAAGGAGCCTTAATACGCCCACACTTACCTCCATATCAATAGAAAGAGCTATTGCCTTACCACAACAAAGTAACATATCTTTTTGAGTGTGAAAAGTCAATATGTACAAATAAATGTTGTTTTCGAATCACTAAAAATAAGCTGAATACATATAGTTCAAAAGCTGAAAATAATAGCTTTGAGTCGATATCATAAACTGTGTTGTAAGTGTTGCAAATACTCATGGTTCTCAATCCACACGAATAAACATTGAAATCATTAATGTAATTGCCAGCAACAAATTTACCTTTAGAATCAATATCTGAACCACAACAAACAGCATAGCTCAAACACTTATTGAATTTGCGGGTGTTCAGTAAAAGAATTTCTCTTGATGAAACAAAAAGTGTGTAGCCTGAGCTACCCAAAGAGTGAACTTTTCTAACCAGATATATGGATGGATGATTGGGGCTTTATGTCCTGCATTTAGGCACTAGGGAGACTAAGACGAACAGAAGGATGACACAAAAATTATGCAAAGGATGATTTAAACTGCTGTCCAATATGGCCCAGGTGATTGAACCGAGGTCAGAATCAAACCCAACGAACTACCACAAAGGTAATTCATGTTCCAAACCATATAATTTGGAACATCTCTTGTATACACACAAAACAGAAACAAATAAACCACCATACTAAGAAAAGTCATAACTCACCATTCACCTAATTCCTAGGTAATGATCTCACATCGATTTGTCAGAAAATTCCTATCTAATATATTAGGTCTTATCTTGCTGTCATAAATACGACAAGAAATAAATAGCTCATGAGATAATCAAATAGAGACATATAGAATGTCATATATACGTAGTTTATAGAAATACCATGACGATAATCTATAGATGCAACAAGGTGGGGCGATGTTTCAGAAAGATAAGAGAAAGATATATGGTCTGAGATTGATCGGAATATATTATGATGAAAGTATTCAGACAGAAATATGAAGAGATGAAAATATTAGTGCAGGTACCAATGCAAATATACTGGGATGGATAGATGAAACTCCTGTCCAACAAAAGTCAAGGTGACCTAGAAAAAGCCAGAACTGCATCCTGGAAAAGGCATATGGAAGTGCACAGGCTACCGACCAAGCTAATTTAAATTTGAAAGATTGAAAGACCTCCCAAAAAGAGGAAGGAAAACAGAATAGTCTGTATAAGTGTACCAAGCAAGCTGAATCATATGTTATTAATATCAGAGCCAAGAACGGCTCTAAGAAGAGAGTATCCAAAGGAGCCTCTTGGCCCAGATATTGAATAGAGGATTAAATTTGATTAAATGCTTCAGTGGCATCAAAATAGCACACAGGCTGTATCTCGAGGAGAGACAAGGTCTTTGGAGTGCATGAAAAAGTAAGAAGAAAAAGATGAAATTAAATTGAGGTCAGATCTGGTCTTCCGTAGATTCTACAGACTCCCAAGATATTTAAAGATTGTTAACCTGAAAGGATGAGATGCTTTACTTCCCGTATTTGTATGCTGATAAGGAATTTCAAGGCGTAGAAGAAGAGGGGTTCAGTTAAGTTGGCTATATGATCCACCAACATTCCAACAACTATATAAATATTAAATAGCTATCAACCAGATTCAACCTACATAATACTTACTGCCTCTTTGCCACTATTTGGCTTCACAACTTCACTTAGTCCAGGTGTCCAATTACCTAACCCCACCCACCCCATAGCTCCACTCTGTCTCCTTGAATACCTATTAATAGTTGTGGAGCAAATGGTGCACTTATTTGTCATGACCTGCAACTTCCACACTCTAGTAACTTCAAAACACCAGCATCGATGAGTTAAAAGATTAACGCAAAATATGGATGTATGATGCTTTGATCTCAAAAAGCAGCTGGTGACCACAGAAAAGTCCATAAAATGCCACAGGGTTGGATAGTGAAGCAGGGGTTATTGCTAGGGCTGGTAGTTAAAGTGGAGGGGGGAGAGGTGGTTGCATTCATTAGATTGGAAAAATGTCAGAGAAGGTGCACGGCCTGGTTGGAAATCGATGATGCTCAGGATAAGTTTTTAATTATAGCACCTGTAATTGAGCTGTACAGCTCGTTGGCAAATGTTGAACAAACATATATAAACCATTTATAGCAAAGGGTAAATCATCGATAGTTCAACATCAAATATGCTGTTACAAGTGAAGTTTTCTCTGAAATTGAACGGCAAACTCTTAAATTATTTATTACCAAATTCAAGATCTCACTTGCGATACTTCACCATGTCATCTCCACACTAAAAGCTACATCAGAAGAAGAAGCAGAAGCAGTTCTTCGCAACAGTGACAATGTTCACAGATGAAAGACTTTGTAACAACGTCAGAATACATTGCGACAAATATGCGACAAATTAGCCATAGGGAATGTGACCCAACTGACTTGGGCTGACAACATGGTAAGCATAGTTGATGAGCAAATGATTGAAATAAGTGCAACATAAATCCATATTATAGGGCATGACTTACAGAATATGAGTCATAACCGTGCTTCCCATCAAAGTTAAATGGTAGATATTGGTAATAAATAGCTTCACTAAAACACTATAAAATCACCTTCTATCTTCATCTATTAACAGGCATATCGGCATAACTCCACATCAAAAACCACACCTTTTCATGCCAATGTAGAGTGCTGCAAAGCAGTTCTTTTATCAGCAGGTACAATTCAATTAGGCATAAAATAATTTTTCTTTATAGAATCTACCAGACTCTGTAATGCTCTAACCAGCTAAAAGGTATCGCAAAACTCTTTTGGAAGGTTTTGGCCATCTACCAGCTCTATTCAAGTACTTAATTGCTAGCTGAATATCAGCCAACAACAAGATTATAAGGAATAGAAGAGGATTAGATCAGAAGCACCATTACGGAGAACACCAAATGTGCAGCGATGAATAGTGTGGCATAGCTAATAGCATGAATAATCATTAGAAAGTAACGTGTGATCACAAGGCAGACGAGAAACATGGCAAAGCGGCAAAGGCTTAATGGCTCCAGGTGAGCAGTCCTCACACACCTGCTTTCATGCATCATTACATCAAATATTGCAGAGCAGAGGGAGTAGTCTGAACATTCTGGCTGATTCACTTTAAGTTGAATGCTGCTTCAATTGAAGTTGAACCAAATATTGCAGAGCAGAGGGAGTAGACCAAACATTCTGGCTGCCAAACTTAAAGTTTTAAAAATCAAACAGTGCAGAGCAAAGGGAGGAGACCAAACATTCTGGCTGTTCAGGCGAAGAACTTTGAATGACATGTCAATTAGTATAGGCTGTCCAACTTCAAAGTTCCTCCAAATATTGCAAAGCAGAGGGAGTAGGTCAAACATTCTGACAATTCAAGAGTAGACAGACACTTCTAGCTGTCTAGTTATTAATTTGCATAAAATATTGCTGAGCTTCAGAGGTAGACATTCCTGCTATGCAAGTCATTGAATGCTGGTTATAATACTGAATAAACTTCTGATCTGAGGTATGAAAAATAACAGAATAGGCATAATACTGAACGTCCTGGCCCTTGGACTAAACTTAATTCAAATTACATATACCACTTTATAAGGCATCAAAGGAACACCAAACATTCAAGCAGCTTAACCAAATTCGCTTTAGCGACCAACATCCCTGCCGGGTATAAGATGCAAAAATCATGGGTGACATGCTCACTCCTGCAACAGCTAAAAACTCCTCCCCGAGCAATGCCACTCACCTAAACTGTCCACCTATCCTTATTGCTCTATCCTCTCCTTCTGATAACAGCAAATAACAGTGAAACAGCTTCCTTATTTACGTTTTCTCCCTCTACTGTTTTTTCCCACCAGGGGCGCATGCATCTCCATCGTAGTTCCACTATTGCTCACGTTTAGGACTGGCGCCACCGTCTGCCTTCCCGCCAAAAAGATGCATTTGTAACTTCACTTCCTCTACCACCACTCTTTACTTATCTTACAATTACTACTCAAATGCTATTTCAAATGGTCAGCATGCTACATGGGGCCAGATGCCCATGCAGGTTGAGGATGGAGGGGGGTTAATTATTCCCCATTATAGTCTTGCCCCAAATCATGGGTAAATCTAGTCTTCTAATATTGCAGTTCAACAAAATGATCATCAACCGTGCAGTACATGCAAATCAATACTGCGAACATCCAATGTCTAATGAACATACTGGCTTCTGCAGCACTTCCCTAATTCTAGATATCATATGTAATTACACTCAATATTCCAAATTCACCCAGTTATTCAATATAGAAGTACAAAAATTAAAGAAGAAGAAGCTCAAATTTTGTAAAAACAACTCTGAAGATGGAATATCTGACAGACTGACAAACAATGTTAATGTTATATTGCAAGGCATTGCCACAGCGACAGTGCCAAGCATCAGTAGTAACGTGAAATACCAACACAGTCATTTACATCATACCTAAAATCACACAAAAAAGCCAAAAATAGAAAAAAAGAAAAGATAGTGTATAACACGTCATGAGAGTATCCCTGCGAAGCTTTGAAGTTTCAAGATATGAGAAAAGGAAGATCAAAAAGAATAGACACCTAGAAGATTGGAATACTCTCTCTACATATATATGATGAAGAGATCATCCATTCGCAATTGTAGTGAATATAGTCTGTGTCACTTCCTGAGAGATATAAGAGAAAAAAGATGAAGAAGGATATTACGGGAAAAACTGCTCAGGTAAGACTTCGTACGTAAGTAAAAAAGAGTGTACTGACATTCCTCGAATATGTGTTTGCAGTGAATTTATGATACCTCTAAAATGTGGTAGAACCAATTTAGGGGGTTGAAAAATTCCCAGAATCCGCAATTATGGTAAAAAAAGTGAAATGCTTGACAGATACCTCTGGCGACACAACTCCATCATCTCATACTTGTACAAAATCATCAAAACAGATCTCTCCCCATCATTTCAAATATATGCAGATATCCCAGAGTACCATCAAGGCATTTCCACTATCCCACCTGATATTTTAGTCACCAATCTCAAACCTGACATGGTTTTAATCAATAGAATAGATAAAACACTAATACTCTTTGAACTTTCGGTACCATTTGAAACTAATATAGACTCTACTCATTCCTACAAAATTGACAGATACCTTACTCTGATAGCTGACATTGAAGATGCTGGATTCAAAGTTAAATATTACCCGGTAGAAATCGGCTCAAGAGGATACATAAGCAAGAACAATTTGTCTCGAATAAAATCACTATTTACAGATGCTAATATTAAATTTTGTAACAAAGCCACCAAGGACTCTCTCTGTAAAATTTCACTTGTATGTTCATTCATCATTTTCAATTCCAAATTTGAGGCTACATGGATTAATCCACCATATGTATCTTTTTAATATATTCTAATGTATTTTAACTTTCATTTTCTTGCCTGGATATGAACTCCAAAAATTATGGTGCATATTATCCTTGTCTAGACAAATGTACAATCTTTGTTTTGCTTCTAAATAAAGATATATATATATATTGTGCCTTGGAGATGCCAAGATCTATAGGAAGCTGACTGTTTTGGTTGCTGCGCTGAGGAAAACAGTACAGGAGAAGAAGAAGAGGGAAGGAGAAGAGGGAAGGAGAAGAGGGATGAAGAAGAGGGAAGAAGAAGAGGGACGAAGAAGAGGGAAGAAGAAGAGGGACGAAGAAGAGGGAAGAAGAAGAGGGAAGATGAAGAGGGAAGAAGAAGATGGAAGAAGAAGATGGAAGAGCAGAGTACAGATGAAGAAGCTGGCGAAGAAGCAGGATGAGCATCACTGACTGTCACAAATCACACCTTTTTCCCCTTCCTGTGTCATTCGTGTCAGGTCTGTTCTGAATAACACTCGTCCTATGGACTCGTGTTAATTCAGAGCAGACCTGACACTCATGATGTTCATAGCTGTGAACTACACTGTCATGGGGTTTTATTATTTACCAAACCCAGAACAGTTGTTTAGTATCTATTATCTTGTCTTTGTTGAACAACGTAAAACCTTTTATTTAGTGGACAAATCAAAATCAAAATAATCAGTTTGTTCCTCAGTTTATCCAGCTTATGCATGATAAAAGTCATCGGTTTATAAGTTCAAAGACATAAATGTAAAGACCAGACAGAAAAAATTTAAAACAACAACATACTTCAGACAACAATTCTGAAGCAACCTTTCCTTTTCCTACTTCTCAAAACTTAGAAAAGCAGTACATATGAATTGTTGGTACATCAAAGGCTTTATTTTTTAGTATCTTTCTCTATGACACAGCTGTGTCCTATAAGGAACACAAGCCATACACTACATTCACAGTAATTTCCTCAGTTTTTCTCCAGAGTCATTAGAAGTTTTACAGATGAAAACTGTCTTAGCTCTGATGTTATTGCCCATAATGATGTAGCCAAGAAATCACAAGTCTCAAAGAATATGGTGCTCTACTTAGAAGTTGAAAGGCTCCATGGCTCCATATATCTGGGAAATCAAGAAATTTGTGAGATAACAGAAATTTTACAGAGTTAATTCTTTTTACAGCACTAGGGAGGCAGGACAAGTTTAGTGCTCCAGACTTGCAATTGCTTGCTCCCTTGTACAAATACAGCTCTAGCCAAGTCACCTGTAACAAGGTCGGAGGGTAGTTTCCATCATCTTTTGCCTCTTTGCTGTGTCCTCCTGTGTTCATTGGTATACCAAGCAAAAAAAGCCGCTTTTAATATATGGTAGAGGCCATATTACAAACTACAGGAACAGGAATGGTAATATAGCCCTAGTCAATAGCTATCCATCCATTTATTACAGTAAAATTTCACAACTTTGAACCAAACAAATAAGAATGGCAATTTTATTCAGCAATTACAACAAACTACCTCTGGACCAGCATCACCATTGAAAATTGGAGGAATATCTTCAAGCCATACATGTATAATAGGCTGGATATTTTCCTCAGGAAGTGCAAATGGGAAACTTCATCTTTAAAAGCAAAGCAGGCAACTGCCATACAAATTGGGCAAAGAAGTTGAAGCAGCCACTTTTGAAGCTTTGAAATGTTTTTACAAAGCAGTTACAATGCTCCATTACATGACAATGGTGGGTGAAATGATATTGGACTTTTTCAATAGGAAGAAAAAATTGGAATTAATAATCAATAGGGAATTCGTGATGACATGTAAAACGTGTGGAATTGTCTTGTGATTTAGAGCATGAAGAGTGCCAAACAAGGCCAATTGCTAGGTATTTTGCACTTCTGTCTCCAGAAGAACAGCTGAAATATGTGTAATAGGTCTCACAGTGCTGTGTTTCAGTGTGGCTTAAACTTTAAGGGGGTATTTTGGTTGATGGCAGTGAAGCTAAATTGTGATTGGTGAAACATAGATGATCATCTTTTTTGTCGAGGTTGCCCACTGGTGATGACCAAGAAATACACACAATATACTGAACAGCTTGCCATGGTGTTGCGTTAGAATGCTATATTTCCCCTGTTCAATAATTCTATATGACAACATCTTTCGTATACTTGTTAAAATTTTGTACCATACTTTAATTGACCAGATCAGAAACATTCATCCTCTTCTATATCTAGCACCCTAATAACCAACATTCACCCAAGACCATACATGTACACCCAATACCACCTCCACGGCATTCTTCAAGCACCATGCACCACGCAGATTAAATCCCTCCACATCTGCACACTGTTACACTCAAGCAATGTAGTAGCATATGGATTTTTCTTTGCAGCAAAGCTGTCATGACATGGTTAATCAATACCCACTCCAATGTTTAGACACCCTTCTGTTTAGCTACAAGACACTTGTGCTTAGGTACTGTTGTGGTTTTCAGATACCCTGTTATTAGCACAGAACTGAAAGCAGTGTTATTGGGTGGATATCTACTCTAGGCACGTCCAGAAGCAAAATTGACTGACAGATTTAGAGTAAGACTGCTAAATCATAAGAGATGTTGATCGTTTGTAATATATCCTTGATACAAAAAGCAGTGTACAGCAGTAAATAAATAGTACATTGGATGGTGCAGCTCTCAAAGGTAAAGAGATGCGACCAACATTGTTAGTACTTTGTTACATTACACAATTATCCTAAACATATGATTATTCAATTGTTACTTTCTAGTTATTACACACTGATACAGCAGGTTGTGAATATGTTTTTCTCCTTCTGGAGTTCCAGTTTAGGTTCTATACTTTTGCACTCCACAGCCTGAATGGGGCAGGAAGAGGACAGTACACAGCAGTAAAATGAAGGATGATTGAAACTGCTGTCCCACAAAATACAGGTTAGGGTGAGCAAGGCGGATCTGCAATTAAACAAAACATAGCAAACCATTAGCCTACTTCACACATTCTACTGTATATCCCACTCTCTGCCCGTCTCCTCCCCAAACATGTCAATGTTAGAAGAATTATATGGGAAGACACAGCTAGTTCCCAGTTGCCGTAATACATAAGCCCTACAACTATACTGCAACCTGATTATCTGTGATGGCCCCAGCACTTACTGGGATTCTGTACATGATTTGGGGTGATGGGTTGTCATACAGTATAACAACATATTGTTGTCTTTGTTAGACAGAATATCATGTGGATTTTCCTTATTATAGGGGAATTTTGTTGTTCTACTTCATTGTCCAAATACCAAAGGAAACATTTTAACAAAAGAAGTTCCTCAGATAGTAGTGCAGCCCATAGCCCAGAATCAATCAATTAATCCAAGGGAATATTTGATTGACAACTTTTGACAAGAATAGGAAATTTTGGTTTACTCTATAAGATCTTCCCATAGAGTTATCCGTGATGACAAAATACCACAATAATATTTACCAAATTGACAGGCTATAATGTTGTCAAATTGTATAGCCTATTCATCAACGCAAGTTATAATTGAACAGATTTAAGAATGGTCTTTTAAACAAAAACAGTGAGGTTTTATTCACAATGCAGTAGTACGACACCATAAACATTCACAACAAGTGCCTAGTTTTCAGCACTTTACTCTAACCTGTCTTCTGTTACAAGGGCAGAAGGGTGTGTAATCACGAAGAGGCACAAGAAGGGAGGGGAGAATTTGATCCAAGACAATCAATGATGAACTTATTCCTTCCTTCGCCTCATATTTATCCTTCTCTTCTAACCTTCCCTCTTCTAGTTCTCCTACTCTGTAGATCTGTGTTATGTTCATTCTTAAACCTGACCCAATTATAGTATCTAGCTCTCAGAGAGACTATCCATCAAATCTTCTTAATCACTCTGATGGTGAACATCCAGGCATGAAGCATTATATTCAGTGCAATTCCAGCTAATGGCCTTGACCTATTGACATCTCAGGGTCATGGTTCCTTTGTCACAAGGTCAAGGCCATTTGTTTCCATTGGGTGAGCATGTGACTTGTGATAGACAATCAATCACAAGTCTGTTATGACGTCATGCATTAAGATAATGACTGCAACAGAATGGCTTAAGGGATACACAATGAAAACATTGCTGTCAATCTACAGGATGTGGATATAATATATATTGTACAAGTTCGAGGGCTTACGAGTCGGAGAGTTTTCAGGTAGAGTGGGGAATCACAATTAGAAAATCTCCATTACAACTAGACTCCATTTGGCTTTAGCCGGTGCTATGTGTCATTTCCACAATTATATCTGCCCTCACAACAGTACAAATCCCACATCAAGCATTGTGTCATAAATACAGCATTTATTGGACAGTGTTAGCTCAAGGGGTATCCCTGGATTCCCTATTTTACATCAAATTGATAAATGGCATGGATACATAATAGCCATGAGATGGTGATAGATGGGGATATGCACTAAACATCAAAGGGTACTTAATATTACAAACGACTGACTCTTTACTATTAATGGTACTAATAAGGACAGATCAGATTATACCTAGATAGCCTGGGAGATGATTCAGGGCAGAAATGAATGATGTACGGAGGGCAGAGGTATCAGAAGACGATCCATAATGCATGAGTATTATTATATTCCTTGCTCTCAGCAATGTCATTCTCTGGTTTGGAGGGAACATTCACCCTTGAGAGTGGCAAAATCTAGCCTTGGAGGACCGCACTATCACTTACTGCTATATGCCATAATCCAAAATATACTCTAGTAGCTCATGGTAGTGGTGTACGCAATCATATGTCCAGAGCTAAACTCTTCAGAATTCAGTAATTTATAGGTCTAGGTATGAAATTAGGTTGGTGTCATATTTCTAATAGGGGCCGAACTTTCCAAAATGGCCGCCACCATTTTTACGGTGTTTTAACAATTTTTCTCTAGATAAACGGGCCATATCACGAGAACTGTGGGAGATAGGAGGTTGTGTGACCACTCAAAATTTGCTGCATGGCAATGTTATAGGGAGTAGTTAATACATCTTTATATCAAAATATCAATAGTTTTTAAGAAAATTGCAAAAAACTGATTTTATCAATTTTTAGTGATTAAAAATTTCAGTAAAAGCTGATAAATTAACTGTTTTCATAACAAACATTGATTCAGCACCAGCACAATACAAAGATAAGTCATTGTAAATTCTATAAACATACATTGGACATCTCTGATTTATTATTAGGCCTTAAAGGTAAGGTGAAATTAGAATCAGACATCTTTTCTATGAATAGGCCTATATCTAACATTCGAAGCTCGCAGAGAAATCTAGTTACACAGTCTTTTATTCTCATCTTTGTTGCAGTATAGAATTCAACAAATTTAATGTTTCTCTTGCCTGCATATGCAGGGTTTGGCTCTGCACCATGGTGTGGGGCATCTGCATGGTGGGGGCAGGTCATCGGGTCTGTATGACATTGGCAGTATCACTGGTCTCACATCAAACAGTGTTTCTTCATAAACCATATTGCAGTGGATCGGGGTTAATGGTGGGAGGACTGGTAGCTTACTGCCATATCTTCAGATATGACCACTTTATTGGTGGGACGCTAAAAGAGTAATTTTAAATCTGCATGCAAATCATTCTATCGCATTTTGGCACATTTCTATCCAGGAATTATGCTTCTAATTGAATAGTTTGCCAGTAAATGATGTCACAATAATCCCTCCACCATAGGATTCCCCAACAGGGAACCCCCAATGTAAATTACTAAATATAGACACACAAGCGATACATTGACTTTGATTAGATTGGATCGCATTGCTTAGATTAAACTGGACTTGATTGCATAGATTAAATTGCATTAGTTTGGGTTACATTGGACTAGCTTGGATTGGATTCAATTGGGTTGGAAGAGATTGAATCAGATTGGATTGTGCAGATTTAATTTGACAAGATTTGACTGGACTGGATAGGATTGGATTGGTTTAGATTAGATTGGCTTAGATTAGCTTAGATTGGACTAAACTGAATTATATTCGATTGGAGTGGATTGGCTTGGATTGGGTCAAATTGAATGAGATTAGATTTGCTTAGATTGGATAAGATAAATTTGGATTGATTGGATTACTTTGGATTCAATGGGACTTGATCAGACTGGATTCACTTGGATTGGAATTGCACTAGATTGGAATGGATGAAATCGGATGTGATTGGATTAAATTTAATTGGATGGGATTAGATCAGATAGGATTTGATTCAATGGAATTGGCTGGGATAAGATTGAACTGGCAGGAATTGGCTTGGATGGGATTGGATTTGGCTAGGTTGGACTATGTTAGGTTGGACTAGGTTAGATTGGATTAGGTTAGATGAGACTAAATTAGGTTCGATTAGATAACATAAGATAAGATAGACAGATGGATGGATGGGTGATTGGAGTTTTAATGTATTTATTCGCTTGGTAGGTGAATTAGGACAGGAGGAGGACACGACAATGAAGGGAAGGATGATCGAAACAGCCATCCATTATAGGCCCAGGTGACCCAGCAACAGCTGAATTCGACCCAGTGATTGGTAGTCTAGCACGCTACCACTATACCAATCCTTCCCCCATGTAGATAGTTAGATAGACAGTGACGTTGACAAACACATACATGGACAGAGAAACTGAGGGAGTCCTGCTTCTTGAGCCAAGTTCCAAAGTAGCATTCAAGCCTGATAGCTTAGTAACCACTTTGCTGGTCATGTCACCTGAGTGTTTATTTGTCTCAGATGTCACAACTGCTCAGCCATAACCTGCTGGGAGGTACATGTAAGACACCAAGTCACTGTCCATTTGGTCAACCAGCATGAAAACTGAACAGTTTTCTTTTTTTCGTAACCTCCAGCTTCAAATAAAACTTCTGTAGTTTACATGATTTGTTCGAGTGGTAAATGAGTTTGATCTAGACATCAGTATCAGGTGAAACCACTAAGACTGATCGAAGCCCATGTTGCTATCAGCATTGCACTGGATGAGTACTAGTGGGAGCAGTATCAAAAATCAAAGGTTGAGCTTGATTTTAAACTGTTTGTATGCTGTTTGGATGATGTTCAACATCGATAGAAGAGCATTTAAATACGGCACACCCACAGTGCAAGATATGGCACCAACAGTGACCAACCTGCCAGTCCTCCAGCCACTCATAGTCTCATACATATCCACACCAAAATGGTTAATTAGGAAACACTGTTTGGTCTACGATCAGTGATACTGCCGGTATCATGCAGGCCCGCTGACCTGCCCCCACCATGCAGACAAAAGGAACATCAAATTTGTTGCATTCTGTAGATGCAGCAAGGATAAGTGTAACTAGAACCTTTCGGTTTTAATGATCTCATAAAGACAGCAGTTGGTAGGGACAACTTGGGTTCGGCTGGGTTGTTTGTTTGTGTTTCACGCCTCTGCAGCACCTTGGTGGGCTATATCGAGGCAGGCGACCGCCGTATGATGATGAGATGAGAAGACTGTGAGTCTGGCACATACCCTATTAATTCAGGGATGCCCAGGGTCTTTCAGTTGCCCCAGCATAGAATACTGGATACAACCCGCCTCCATTTAATGTCCCATGGGCTCGGACTAAAGTGAGTTCCCGGGGTGAGATTTGAACCCACGCCCTCAAAGCCAGTTGACAAGCGCACTTACCTAGGTTCGGCTGGGAGGCCTAGCATTATAGAGAGGTTTAGTGGCAGTCTTGAGAGAACACACTGCATGCACATATTGAGAGTGCGAAATGTTTCATAGAGGAGAATGGCTAGGGACAAATTATGTGAAGTACAATAGGCTTAGACAGAGGGAAATATAATTGATCAATTGTTCATAAAGCAATTATATGTACTTTGGGGTTAAAAAAAACAGTGGTGGGATCATGGACTCATACTATCTCAAATGATGTGAAAATCAAGGAAGAACAGACACGTACTTCCTATTATCAACCGATGTATCAGATGAATTGACAGTTATATGCATTTAGCTTATGTGCATAGACCAGCTGTTATTAATGAGTGAATTGCAACAAAACCCCATTTCTTAACAAGTGATAAATAACTTCTTGTGACCAATACAGTGTTAGTTTACTGGCTTGACAAAGAGCCAATTAAGACAACTGATTGGCTGTTCTTGAGTGATTTTAATATGTGTAGATAACCGAAAGATCTGATATGTTTTGCAAAATATAAACCAACTGGAAATTGCCCATGGTACAAAATGATAATATTAATGAGAGAGAATGGACAATGGTTGAAGTTATTTAGGTTTTAATATTACACAAATACATGGTATAGTTAAATTTGCGAAAGTGAGATGAGGCAGAGACATGTCTTTTGATGAGTGTATAAATTGCTTGATGAAGGGCAGTTATCTATGTGAAGATGAAGGGGATGGCTTCAGTTGAGAAATTCACTGAATGACCTTTGAGGTTGTGTATTGATAGGTGTGAACTTAATTGATGAAATAGAAGACCATTGAGCCTTGGAGTTTGTTCATTCATTGGACTGCTTCAATGCTGATGTTTCGATCACAGGGACAACACAGGGTGTGAAATGTAATTACACTGAAAGATTTTAATAACGACTGTAATAAGTGAAACCGAAATTTGATAGGAATTAACAAAGTTGATTGGAATTAAGTACTAAACATGGGTTGAATGTATTGACAGCATGGATAGCTGGCTGAATTGTGCAGATGACAGCCATGATGTAAGGGCTGCAGTTGCTAGATGAGCTTCCATGGCTGCTTATATCGCATCTCCACTAACTCATTCCCAGGTGCTGCCCTCTTGAGAGCAATTTGAATATTGGCCAGCCTTTGACAACTCTTGACCTCATTTCAGGTGGAAGTCACGGTTCAATGCCTCTCTCTCGCTTGACCTACTTAAAAATGAAGGCCATTTTGCTGTAAATGTGCATGCTAGACAAGTGCTGCAAAATTTCAACTAAAATATTGTATAACTAAAATTTCCCGGTTTTTGTTTAGTGATGCTGCCATGGTCCTCTGTTAATCCAACTAATAAGAGAAACTCTCATCCCACTTGCCTCCATTCCAGAATAAGAATTGAGCAGATAGCTTTTCCACACTCCTTTGCAATATCTAGGTCACAGTGACCTCATTGACAACTAGACACAGATTAGCACAGAGAACTTCAAAAATGTAATAGATCTCATAAAGCTTTGCTTTATGAGATCTAAAAATCCATATATATATTTATATAACCAAAATGGTGACATTGATCTGCGAGGTTCGAATGTTAAATATATTCATGTCAAAGATGTCTTATTCTAATTTTACATTATCTTGAGGGTTATTTTGAGCCCTGACAATAAATCAGAGATGGCCAATGTATGACATTGTATGTTTATAGAATTTACAATAACTCAACTTTGTACTTTATTGTTGGTGAATCAGTGCTTGTTATGAAAACAATTAACTTATCAGCTTTAAATGAAATTTTCGTCTACGAAAAATTGATAAAATCAGTTTTTTGCAATTTTCTTAAAAACTATTGATATTTTGATATAAAGATGTATTAACTACTCCCTATAACATTGCCATGCAGCAAATTTTGAGTGGTCACACAACCTCCTATCTCCCACGGTTCTCGAGATATGGCCCATTTATCTAGAGAAAAATTGTTAAAACACCGTAAAAATGGTGGCGGCCATTTGGAAAGTTCGGCCCCCATTGGAAATGTGACACCAACCTAATTTCATACCTAGACCTATAAATTACTGAATTCTGAAGAGTTTAGCTCTGGACATATGATTGCATACACCACTACCATGAGCTACTCTAGTACACTTTCATGAAAAGGTGTGCACTTTTCTCTGGCTTTTCTGAGTCTCCCACATGTATAATGTCCAACCATCATCATCTACAATTCCATACAATGCCATGTTGGCATGCAGTACTATAATAAGACCAAATGGGTATGGTGGTATTTTGAGATGTACTCCACGAGTTGAAGATATCCTGAGTCCTCTGTACCCACGAGTGCGTCAGCACGAGTGGGTACAGAGGACTCAGGATATCTTCACGAGTGGGAGTACATCTCAAAATACCACCATACAGCCATTTGGTCTTATTTATACCCCATTATGTAAGTCCAAAGAAAGCTGAATTTCACTCAAATGATCAATACTCAACAGTGGTCTCAGCCAATCAGAGCACAGATAGCAGCTCAACTGATGATGTCACAATGTTGTGACCATAGAAATACATAGAACGGACATGAGGCTCTGGTAGATGAAGCAACCAAATCCACCATCTTGGAACTGCCCTGTATCCTGACACAATGTAACTGTGACGTCACCAATAACAGTGATGTCACTTATAACAATGGCATGATGTCACATCATAATTAGTCTATTGTGACGTCATGTCTCAGGGCAGTTCCAATATGGCAGATTTGGTGACCTCATCTTGAGGTGGCTTCATACAGCCTCATGTCCGTTCTATGTATTTCTATGGTTGTGACGTCACCATGGGCATGAGGTCACAATGGCAAACAATGCAATGACATCATCAACAATGATCAAACCATGTGGTATACAAAAAACCATTGAGTATACAACGCAATACCACATGGGATATATCCACTGCTTTTTCATGTGGTCTTGTAAACGTTATGGGGTATATGCTCATTACTGTAACTGCATGATGAGAATTGACACCCATCATACTTGTCACATGTCATTAGGGGTTATGTCATGTGACATGAGGTGACTTTATGCAAATGACAAGAAGTGATGTGACTCAATGGGACAAGACATGGCACAATTGGGAATGACGTGACATGTCATTTTGACAAGTGCAAACGAGCGGAAGCATGATGCGACATTTTCTTAAATTTGATAAGAATCAGATGCAAAAAGACTGCCCCTGACCCCAGATCTTCAAGAAACTGGCCTACAGAACTAAATTCTCAAGAAAAATTTATTTGTAAATAAGTATGATTTTAAAATTAGGCAAGAGAACACTCAACAACAACATTACCACTCACTTTCATTGCCTGGCAATCTTGCAGAGATATTTCTCCCAATTTTGCATTTCAGACAGATCATAATTGTTCCTATTCTTAAATTTGAGAATGATGACAGTACCAAGCAAATGATGCCATCCAAAAACTTGTACAGTTAGAAATCACTGCTGATAGAAACCCATCAAACATGTTTATCCTCACTCCATTCTTTTCTTTACTATTAACACCTCTTACTTGCTTATAGTGTATGCCTGCATCCCATCAACAGAGCCAAGCATTTTGTGGTGTGATGAGATTAAAAGCCCACTGCTTGGTGCCTGACATGGTGTAGAATGGGGGTTGACAGGCTTGCTTAGAATTGATGGTCTTACCCCAAGGACTACACAAGCAGAGCAGTTAGAAATAAGAGGGATTGGTGCTCATTGGGTAGACTCATTAGGTTGGGAGGATTTCAGACTGGTCTTTCACACAAAGCGCGTACTAAACAAGAGGTTGGTGTATACTGTCTAAACTAAATGAGTATTATAATAAGACCAAATGGGTATGGTGGTATTTTGAGATGTACTCCACGAGTTGAAGATATCCTGAGTCCTCTGTACCCACGAGTGCGTCAGCACGAGTGGGTACAGAAGACTCGGGATATCTTCACGAGTGGGAGTACATCTCAAAATACCACCATACAACCATTTGGTCTCATTTATACCCCATTATGTAACTCCAAAGAAAGCTGAACTTCACTCAAATGATCAATACTCAACAGTCGTCTCAGCCAATCAGAGCACAGATAGCAGCTCAACTGATGATGTCACAATGTTGTGACGTCACCATGGGCATGACGTCACAATGGCAAACAATGCAATGACATCATCAACAATGATCAAACCATTGAGTATACAACAAACCATTGAGTATACAACGCAATACCACATGGGATATATCCACTGCTTTTTCATGGGGTATTGTAAACATTATGGGGTATATTTATAAACATGGACAAAAGTCCAGGTGTGATGAAAGTTTTATGTGAGTTCTAAAAAGTATATCTATAATATTCTAAAGCAATTTGCAGGCTATGTAGTTCAAACCATCTTCGCTAATGCGATATCTATCCTATCTTTCTACCATCTATCTTTCTATTGATCAATTGATAACTATCTATCCATTCATTTTTTTCCCCAAAATCAATTTCCTGTGTCATAGCTGGATGAACTTTTGTAAGTCATTTTTGGCCTATCTTCAAAAAAGTTCACCCATGAACTCATGTTTGTGTTGGCCATCTATTACAGTCATAAAATGGCAATTTTCCGCCTTTGGAGTACTTTATTTCATCTTATAGCTTTTTGTCTATTGAAGATACTGCAACCAAAGTAATACCAAATTAAAGCATTTGAAATTAGCTTTTCAGTGGGATCATATAAGGCACTTCACATGTGGCATGTTACCTCGCATGAGCTAATATTATGCATTTTCCTTCCAATTTTATCATTTTTCTGTAGAAAATTTAGTGGATTTGTCAACTCTTTTGCAGCTTGTTGTGCTATAGCATTATTAGAGGTTCCTGATGAAAAACACAATGCTATATTATTATTTCATGCCACCACATATCAACAAAATTAAATTGGAGTGAGGATGAAACTCACTGATAGCACAGATGCACAGGCTGCGGAAGGATTTTCAAGTGTCAAGAGAGACCTCTCCGACCTTTCTTATTAAACTTAAACATTTGTCAACATTGAGCCACTGTCCGGACTTTTCTGGTATTCATATGCAATTATGCATGTCTTTTAGTCCTTTACACAACATATGTGTATTAAAACTATCTCTGCAGCATTGTAAATTGTCAAATTCCAGGAATTTTGCTTCTTTGGCCATGTAAACAATATTCACTCGTGAAATGTGTTCTCAGATGATGTCGGCCACTGCTCATGATGGGTTTATCCATCAAAAAAGTTTTGTTTGAAGTTGTTAAGAAGAACAAAGAGAAATGGAAGAGAAATAGGTCCATTCCCATTAATCTGGAAGTCATGTGCCTGTAGAAAAGAAGTCTTGACTGGCCAGCAGAGGCGAAATTGCTCTCAAGAAGCAAGTTGTTTGTGGTACCTGTTTCTTGGGTAGTCAGTTGAAGGCAGAAAAGACAGATTGGCACAATTATCAACTGAGTTTATACAGCTGGGGACAATTAAACTTAACTTTCCAATGATTTTTGAGCAAGTGACATGATCCAAGCTCGAAAATGTAATACATTGTTATGACATTAGTGTGAAAAACGAAAATATGAGCCTGTAGCACAATTATTTGAGAATGGCTCATGCGCGTGACAAGTTTAAGCTGTATTCTATCAAAGTTCAAAGTGGGCTATTTAGCAGGCAAAGCTGCAAGTAAGTGTCAGTTCTAAATAGTATGTGAGCCAAAGCTGTGATACAGCTGTATGTCACAATTTGTGAATTGTCAGCACCATGTTTTAGAGTGAAATCCATGCACTTTCATGGATCGGGAGCCGGTGGACCGAATGAAGTCACCAAATGTATCATATATTTGTCAAAGATTTATAATAAAACATTATGAACTCCAATGGTCCTTCCAGAATGGAACTCATGTCATTGGTGATCAAACTGGTGGGAGAAATAATTATTAAGAAGTTTCTGTTCTTTGACGAAAACAAATCTTTCCCTTTCAGGTTTCAGAAGTTCCAAGTATCAGTAAAATTAATGCCAAATGGAATTCCTGAGACATCCTAGCTTTAATGGTCTTTTATCTGAGGTCATATTTGAGGGAAAGACTGCTTGCAGTCTGTCAGTTTATCTCTAATAACTGGACAGACCACTGGATCAATGATCAAATGTATCAAACTGGAGAGAATGTGAAGCTTTCACAAGCCTTGTATAGTAAGCCTTCTAGCAGGACTCTTTGAAGTGCTTGAAAATCACTGGAAGTAAGAGCCATCAAAACTAAACATCAGCAGGAATAAAATCAATGTAGTTAACAAACAATTAAGGTCATGAAAGAACTGCTCACCAAACGCAAAAACTAAGGAAATTTGCGATTGCACTTCACTCTTTCTTTTGACTTGTTGTAGCTTAAAAAATCCATATTTTGCAACCTTCCTCTCTATGAATTGCTTTATAATTGCATTGAAATATAAAGTGTAGCTCTTTTAGTTGCTAAAAGTTATATGGTTCCAAAATATAAGCCATTTCATCAATGATCCAACTACTTTTACATTTCTCGGAAAATGCGCCAAATTGACACAAAATGCAAAAATTTCAACGAGAGTCATGGGTGAACTTTTTTGATCAATTACCAAAAAGACATTGATTTTCAGTGTTTTCTAGCAAAAGCTCATCACAATATGATACAGGGTTGTGACGTTGCAAAAAAGTTGTACCCCTAATATACATTCATCAACGATCTACGTACTTGGCTTTTAAAAACAATCTTAGAATCCCTTGATGCAATAAATTTATTAGGTAATGTTCTGAAAATAATGGCGCATTAGAAAAGATTTTGTTTATAGGTATGCAATAAACTGCTAAAGCCCAAAGGGGAGTGGGCTTGATTCATTGGACCAGTGAACATTTTTGATTTAGTCAGGAAGAATAATGAAAGTGGGTTGAAGGCTAATCACTTACCAACCAAAACCCTACACATATCAGCGTCAAAACGTCAATATTTTAATTGGAAATGCAGTCTGAAATAATTTCCTTAATAGCTTTAAATTCCTCTTTGACAGTGAAGCAAATGAACTCTTCAAGGCTATCTTAAATTAACCCACATTTCATCTGTCATTCAAAACAAATGCACAGAACTTTGATGGGATCCAATTTCAATGAAGCAGTATCAAGGATCCAAACATCCAAACATAAAAGTGCTATCTCTCTTTGGTCCATGTCTCAAGCATTACTCTGTCCCTGTTCCCATCACACTCATCGACATTGCATGTGCCACATCACTGACATTTACTTTGTTTTGCAATAGTACCTGTACTTAAAACATTCATACCTTCTTTAAAATACACCTTCATTTGACACCTTTCCCTTCAACTTTTGATCACTCTGCAGAACTAGGTCATTGTGCTTTCTGTCAGGCTATCCAGGTGGCAGCATGGGCCAGGCACACTGGTAAGTGCTGCCACCACAATATGCCTCACACATACAAAGTGCATTTGTTTTCCAAACCAAATGTAACATTTTGCATCAACAACAGACATATATACATATCACCTTTATATTTGTATTTTAAGCACTGCTTCATATTAATGTGCATTATGCTTATCAATTGGGACCACCATGTCCTCCTTGACTGCCATAATATTATTCAGGGACACACATCCTAGCCTAAATGGCTCAAATACCTGCTTGCAACAGGTTTTCTAGTCTTATTTAACATGGCTTCTGTGAAGGACATATCAAATTTCATGAAACATTGTATACAATGTACAATGTCATATGACATTTCAATGAATGTTGAATGTACCCACTAACATTATTCACAGTTGGCTTCCTGAAATATGTCATAATATTGTCATATGGTAACTGGTCAACATATACCTAACATTGTATACATACATTCCTCTTTCCTAGTAGTGACCTTGTTCTATTGTTACAGTTCCAGGAATATGAAGTATAATAATTATTGTCATTGTAACAACAAATAAAGTAATAGAACATTAATCAATTAGACATTGTGGAATTACAACTATTGTAAAACAAACAATGCAAGGTTATTTTCCGATGATTATAATTATCCTCAATATAAGAACACACTGTAGCAACAGGAACTAATTTTGTCATTAATTATACGTCCATATAATTTAATAAGTTGAATCTATCCAATAATGTATCTATTAAGGCACAGAAAAAATAACAAGTGATATTATCATTGCCTTCTTTTTTAATTGGCATAGCCTAGCCTACTTTCCTCCGGCCCTATGAGTAAGCCATCGGGTGTACTAAGTCCAGGGCTATTCCCCAGCCACTGAAACTTTCGTGATCTGCCCCTACAAAGCTGGTACAGACAAGTCATAAACAACTTGACAAATAAATAGCCAAATCCAGATAATAAATTTCTAGTATCTGAACAGGAATTAAACATGTAAGTAATTTTTAAATTATGAATGTATATGTCACATAAAAGCCTAATATAAGGGATAATAATAAAAATTCATTCACCTGTCATTTCTAATTAAATTGGCACACCCTACTTTATATAAGCCTAACTTCATACCAGTCAATTAAACAGCAAAAATCAATAACTTTTCATCTAATTGGCCAATATTAAAAAAGGTATTTTTTTAATGATTACTGGGAGCTCCGTTTATGAGAATTTCTGGTGACGCCAAATTATATTTCGACCTCTACAATGTGTAGCAAACTTACATTAAAGCAGTTCAATTAGAAAGTAATTCTTTTGGAACTTTCTAATTATTATACCAAATACTATGCATCCAATTGGGATTACAAAGTTATCAAAACTGCGTAATATGTAAGCCTGTGCTAAAAAATCTTAAAATGACTGACTTCTAATGCCAAATGACAGCAAATTAATGTACATTACAGCTATTTTATTATGTAATTTTTCTGGAAATCAGAAAAGCTACTAATAGGTATGTAACTGCACTATATTGTAATAGAAAATAAGTGCAGATGAGTCACAGAAAATAATCATTCAGTCACGAAATTTAATTTTCTTTTTCTTCATCTGCTTTTTCTCTATTTAAAAAAAAGAATGTTCATTAGTAATATGAGAAATTAAGTCATATGTTTCAAAACATGAAACAAATCTCTAACTTCGCAGTAATGTAAAATTTTTAAATTAGTTTTGCCAAAGATTTAACGCTTATTTCAAGGTGGAAGGAGAAATTGAAAACAAACTTTTTCTTCAAATTGGACAGCTAGATTACAAAATTTAATTATGGACACTAGTATGAATCAGACAGAGTCCTTGAAAAGTTGGAAATATTAAACAGACGTTAGCTTCAATTTATTAACGTCAGTTATATATTTACTGGATTGGTTAACATCTTACTTGTATGCTAATCCAAATTCAGAGAATTGATTCAATTAAGAAAAGCATGCTTCAAAATCATAATTAGATCATAATCTTATTAAAGATGTCAGGCAGACAAAAATCAAACCTACTTAAACAGAACGTGAGACATCATGCAGAGCACGACACGCAAATTTTACGAAGGATAACATTTCTTTTGGACGGTCGGAAACAAAAACGTAAAAAGGCAGATAAGAATAAAGTAGGGTCTTGTTACACGTCAATGGAAAAAACCACAACAAGCGAATAGGTCAAATTTGAGGCACATGTTCTGATTGTTTGTCTGCGTCTTATGTTATTTTCTGCAATCTCAAATGAAACAGTGGTCAAATTTCATGCATACATGTTTTGGCTTCAATCTCACACTGAATGGTATACTCAGCTGTTAGACTCCAGAACCTGAGAGCTTACTGGGTTGTACTACTATAATTGATGTGACTGACAAAAAGCCCCATCCTTCAGTAAAAACACAAACTAAAGTTCTCCAAAATCAACAAATCTACATGGTAATAATGGTATTGTCTTCTGGCCAACAGAAACTCTCTTGCAAAGATAAGCGTGTCATAAAATTTGCAGGAATATTTCATTTCACATCAGACAAGTGCAGGACAAAGAAACATTTGGAAAGAATGTCAGATGATACGGAGTGTGATCTAGAAAGAAAAGTTGCGATACAAAAGAAAGTGATACATTTGTGTCATGTTATATATACAACTGCCAGGCAATTCCACATAAATAGAGGCTATTAATATCATATGGACACCTCTGCCAACCTTTCTACACCAGTGGACTCAAATGGGAATTGGGATACCACAAGGCCACATTCTTTTGCCTGTTGGTCTGTCACTTCTGAGGTGTGTCAACTCAGAAGTCTGTCACTAGAGGTCGGACCTTCAGCCTCAGGAATTCGCTCAAATGGAAATATACAGCATAGCTACTGAATAGAAGTCCTGCTACATACCACTATTAGCAACAATGAGAAACATGATATAGTCCCCAAGAACTAGCAAAATGACATTGCTGTTTCAACTCTTTGTAAATATGGAAATGTCATGGCATCATCTAAAATGCCTTTTGTACACCTCACAAGGGTCATACACTTTTTATATTCTATGAAAATGAAATAAACTGGTAAAGCACTTAAGCAGGTATATTTTTCTTTATATGATACAATTTTAATGGTTGAAGTATTACCCAAGTACACAAGGTTGTTGGTCATTATAGCAACATCGAAAAAAGGTCATTGGCCAGCTCATCTTAAATTAGCAAAGGAAAATATGGATATGAACATACGCACATTTCTTGTACTAGTTTCTTTTACCACATTACATTGCACATCGACATTCTAATGTGTTCATATTAATTTTGGTGAAATCTGTGTCACCAATAAATTTGCATTTCAATTTTTATATCTGACCCCAATCCACTGCTGATGACACAACATAAGCTCTGAGAAGGGGCAGAGTTCTTAGTTTCTAAAATATCATAATGAACATAATGATAAAGGTAAACTGAGCCACTCCTACCTCATGCGGTTAAAGAGATATCTCCAATTACATCAAAAGGCTTACCTGGAAGAAAAAAGAAAACAGAATTATTTCACATTTTATAAAAAGAGACCATTTTTGTTGTTTCATTTTAGCCAAGGAAAAATTATGCTAGTAGTCACAAATCAAAATATTCAGCAGCACTTCAACGACGTTCACCTAGAAGAATGTAAAATAATGTCATGGTAACCAGAACTTTGTGAAATCAGTCCACATATAAAGGTCGAATAAATATGTTTAAACCAAAATTGAAGCATCATCATCCAAGCAGGTTTGGACAGTTGTCAAACTTACATTCGTACATGTTATGTATTACTAAAGAGGAGACATGCATGGCATTACATGATTACATTGCATGTCTCACTTTCATGTCATACATTTTATATCGTTGCCATCACGAAACAAAATATGCAGGTAATTAATCGATTAACTGTTCGCCTTGAGTGCATTACGTATTGGAACTTAATGCAGGTTTTTATACATGTTTTGACAGACATGCATAGTTAATTGTTATGGTAGGTCATTTGCAACAGTAACATTTAGCATACGCATAGGACAAGATTATCCGAACATAATTCCTTCTCATAGATCTTTCAATAATTGACATATTGTATGTCATTCCATCGGAATCTCCTATCATACAATCTGGCACAACCAGGTGCTTTCTTGGTCTTAGCCAAATCTCTGGGCATCCCATTCCTTCCTTTGCAAATTCTAAAGACCGAATCCCATGTGGAGCCAGGCTCTGCATGCAAGGCTTTTTTACACATGGAACAACATTATACAAAAGGTATTACATGCTGCGTAACAGAGGTTGAAAGGCCAAGATATCAGGGTCTCAGACCAGTGTAATTCACAGTCACGTTTCTGTGCAGGACAATTTGCTTTAACTTCTACACAGCGGCCAAGTGGTAAGATTTGCAGCACAAAATAGGTCCTTATGGTATGACTGCAAAGTTAACCTCCACAGATCCTTTATTGTCAATGCTAGAATAAAATGAGAATGATTTGCTGAGAGATGTGTCAAATGCAAGTTTTGTGTTCTTAGTTTCAGTCACGCCGAGTATTAATGGCTCAGATGGGGTCTCACTGTGCCACAAATATTTACAGTGTACTAATTCGCAGTCACGTCTCTGTTTACTGCTATTTGCAGAGACATTAGTACATCAGTTGCTTCTGTCAATGCAAACATAATCTCTACAAATCTAAAGTAAGGACAGATGCCCATCCTTTAGATTGACATTGATTCCTTAATTGATTCAGTATCATTGCATTAGCAACTTGGTACAAAACTTGGTAACCACAATACCACAATGCTGAACATTGATAATAGGATCTGACTGTGTCCCTGAATAACTTGGAGCCAAAGCTTAAATTGCTTGATGCGAAAGCAATCTAAGTAAATGCCCGTTTTACAAGTACAGTCTAGATCCAGGACTGTAATACTGGACAGTCCAAACATTTTGGCAGGTCAAGATTTTTTGGAGTCCACAGAAATAATTTATATATAAGCAGCTTCATTTATCATGCCTACCTAGTGCATGCCAGGTTGTAGAATCATGATTACATTATAGAAATCGTGCTGCAGCTTTTATAACATTTCTGTCAGTTGCCTAAGGCTTGGGGTAAGAGAATGCAGTAGCCAAGCAGCAAACAGGTTGCACAATGGTTTTCTTTCATGTATTATCATCTTGACTTTGAGCTTTGATTTGCACATTTCATCTATTACACTGTATTCTATATGCAAAGATGCATGCATGATCGTTGAAGCAACCGCACAGCATGCTTTTAAGCAATCATGACGATTTGAAAAGATGTTTCATGCAATTTTCTGTTGCAGTGCACTCTAGCCACACGAGCTTTATGTGTCTTTGGGCCAAACAGTTCCATTCTACAAACCATTTGCTGCATTTTCAGGGCCCATAGGTCACGGCAAGCATCTCAGATCAGTGAAAAAGTGTTTTGTGTCTATTTTTGTCTATTGGAAAATAGAGATGTTGCTTACTCAGCCACTTTTATTGTAAGATTAAGGCGCTCTTTGAAACTTCCCCTATGTGTAATCATAAGCCTCTAAGGTGCCCAAGTTAAGATGAAAAGTATATTGCAGATTACAGTGAATAGACAGTGATTGATGAAAGCAAAAATTTTATAAAGGGCCTCAATCATGACACAACAATATTACTGCAATGTGTTGGTCAACGGTAACCACAAATGCTTTTGCCAACCCGGTTGATTAGTCAACCCTCACTGATTCCCATCAACACTTTTAGAAAGGCGTATGGCAAGGAGCCTTAATACGCCCACACTTACCTCCGTATCAACAGAAAGAGCTATTGCCTTACCACAACAAAGTAACATATCTTTTTAGAGTGTGAAAAGTCAATATATACATAAATGTTCTTTTCGAAGCAATATAAAAAAAGTTGAATACATATAGTTCAAAAGCAGAAAATAATAGCTTTGAGTCGATATCATAAACTGTGTTGTAAGTGTTGCAAATACTCATGGTTCCCAATCCACATGAATGAACATTGATATCATTAATTTAATTGCCTGCAACAAATTTGCCTATGGCATCGATATCTTAACCACAACAAACAGCATAGCTCCAACACTTATTGGATTTGCAGGTGTTCAGTAGATGAATTTTTCTTGATGAAACAAAAGGTGTGTAGGCTGAACTAGCTATAGAGTGAATTCTTCTTACCAGATATATGGATTGATTATTGGGGCTTTACGTCCTGCATTTAGGCATTAGGGAGACTAATAAGAACAGAAGGATGGCTGAGAAATTATGCAAAGGATGATTTAAACTGCTGTCCAATATGGCCCAGGTGATTGAACCGAGGTCAGAATCAAACCCAACGAACTACCACAAAGGTAATTCATGTTCCAAACCATATAATTTGGAACATCTCTTGTATACACACAAAACAGAAACAAATAAACCAGCATACTAAGAAAAGTCATAACTCACCATTATCTAATTCCTAGGTAATGACCTGATATAGATCTGTCAGAAAATGTCAGAAAAATCCTTTATAATATATTAGGTCGTATCTTTCTGTCACAAGGAAGATATAGGTTCATGCGATAATCAAATAAAGACATACAGAAAGTCATATACACAAAGTTTATAAAAATGACATGACGATTATCTATAGATGCGAAAAGGTGAGGGATGGTACAGAAAGAGGGAGTAAAAATATATGGTCCGAGATAGAGAGGAATAAATAGAGAGAGTATCCAGACAGAAATATGAAGAGATGAAAAGAAGAATGTAGATGAAAAGAAAGATGTAGGTATAAATGCAAATATATGAGAATCAATGGATGATTGGACCTTTATATTCTGTACTTGTGCACGTTCGTAAGCTAATTAGGACAAGAAGAGGTCAGATAAATGAGGCGAAGAATGATTGAAACTGCAGTCCAACATATCAAATCAAATCAAATCACTTTTGTTTCTCCTTGGCGCTTGCAGCAGAACACATTAGCCCAGAAGCTATTTTTACAGAGCTAATAATAACTCAGTTGATCTGACTGCATATGGAATCTAACCCAGGACCCAGCAATTTAAAGCTCAGAGGCTATCAACTATGTTGTCATACATATGAAAGATTGAAGGACATTTCCCAAAAAACAAAAAAAAATGAGACAGAATGTCTGCATATGTATACCAAGCAAGCTGAACCTTATGTTACAAACATCAGAGCCAAGAACGGAGCTAAGAAGAGAGTATCCTAAGGAGCCTCTTGCCCCAGATATTGAATAGAGGATTAAATTTGATTAAATGCTTCAGTGGCATCAAAATAGCACACAGGCTGTATCTCAAGGCAAGAAAAGGTCTTTGAAATGCATGAAAAATGTAAGAAGAAAAAAATGAGATTAAATTGAGGTCAAATCTGGTGTTCCGTAGATTATACAAACTGTGATATGAAATAATGTGGCTGTAAATTTGAAAGGATGGCAAGCTTTAAGTTCTGTATTGATATGCCAATAGGAATCTCATTGTGTAAGAGAGGGACAGTCTGGTTCAGTTGGCAGTATGCTGTACAACTTTTTCCCCGGTCTGATTCCAACTATGGCCAGGTTACCGGCATGGACCTATGCTCTACATGAGTTTCATAATCGTTTACCTCATTGCTCTGTCCTTCTGTTCAAGTCGTCTACCAGGAGGATGCAACAATGCGGCGAAGGGTTATTGAAAGTGGCATCCAACATTACACAGGTGACCTCACTATACAAGGAATTAAACTTTAATCCCATGATTGGAAGTCCAATTGAGCTGCTGAGCCAATCCCCACCTCAATATTAAATAGCTATCATCCTGCAAGTCACTGCCTACCGCCATGCTTGTATTTGACTTCACAACATAACTTAATCAAGGTGTCTCCTTACCCAACCCCACCCATCCCACAGCTCCACTCTGTCTCCAAGAATACCTATTAATAGTTGTGGAGCAAATGGTGCACTTAATTGTCACAACCTGCAACTTCCACCCTCTTGTAACTTCAAAACGCCAGCATCGATGAGTTCAAAGATTAATGCAAAATATGGATGTGTGATGCTTTGATCTCAAAAAGCAGCTGGTAACCACAGCATGGTCCATAAAATGCCACAGGGTGGAATATTGGAGAGGGGGTAGAGGGTTATGGCAGTAAAAGGTAGGGAGGGGGACAGGACTAGTCATAGGGCTGGGGCAGTAGTAAAAGTGTAAGGGGGAGGAGGAGGTGTTGTGTTCATCAGATTGGAAAAATGTCAAAGAATTTGTGTGGCCTGGTCGGGATGGATGAAGGATTTCGTCCTTCTTTGGATAGCCACATCAGCACGCTAATATAATAGGAGCCTACGCGCAGAATGACGAATGATATTGCCTTCAAACATAGCTCCAGTTGACTTGGCCAGAGGAGGACTTGCTTCTGCAATCCAAGGATTGGATTCCCAGAGCAACCAAAAACATGCAACCTCCTCACTACAAAAAAAATGTACCCACGAATGACTACGCATGACATATATTAGCTGAATTTTAATGTCGATTCTGGTCCACTCTGTGTTCTGTGGGTGCCAGGAGCATTATCCACTAATAAGTCATCACTATAGTTGAGGCTTCGTTGCTAGGGAAACCCCCTGCACTCATTCTTCCACCGCTGCAAGTGACTAAAATGTTAAATTGCTCCTATGAACATAAAACGGCAAAGAAACGGCAAAGAATGACTTCACTAAAACAGTTCGAAACTAAGTTATTAAGACAACTGCCATCAACCCACCACTTCCTGGCAACACTGTACAGTCGCATACTGCAAGAACATCCTTCGCCTCCGGAACTCTGGCAGCATAGCAATGTGACTTTGATATACAAACGTAATGAAGCAAACAATCCAAAGAACTTTCGAATGATTGCTCTAACATCCGTAATTGGTAAACTTTTTCACCAGATACTGTCAGACCGAATTTTGGACTTTTTAATTGCTAACAAATGTTTAAATCCAGCTGTTCAAAAAGCTTTCATTAAAAATGTAAATGGTACTATCGAACATAACCAGGTACTCCAAGAGACCATTGCTCATGCTAGACATCAGCAAAAAACCTGTCATATTACATTCTTTGACTTGAAAGATGCTTTTGGTTCAATAAGCCACAATTTAATTGATCATGTTTTGAAACGTTACAATGTTCCTGAAAATGTTTTGAATTATATCAATATGTTGTATAATAACATTGATGGTTCCGTTATTGGTCCAGGTTGGAGATCTGATCTATTCAAGTTTAAAAGAGGTGTTTTTCAGGGCGATCCATTGTCACCAACAATATTTATATGTGTATTCAATCCATTGCTTGAATATCTGCAATCTGAACAGAAACATGGTTATAAACTTGATGACGACACAAGAATTATAAGTACACCTTTTGCTGACGACTTTAATGTTATTACATGTAATTCACGATCTCATCAACGTATACTGACTAATGTTGAGAAGTATGCTAAAAGTATGAACCTCTGTTTGGAACCCAATAAATGTAAATCTTTGTCAATTTGCTCAGGTCTATCAAAGGTTGTCGAGTTTAAATTATCAGAAATGTCAATCAATTCTATTTTGAATTCACCAGAAAAATTTCTGGGCTCTTATATCACATACTCAGGTAAACAAGGTGAAATATTCAATATTGTATCTGATTCAATTTCTAAAAATCTTGAAAATATTGACAACTGCCTAATCGCCAATGAATATAAAATCAAAGTGTACAACCAGTATCTCTTGCCAGCAATCAGATTCAAACTTTCTGTTCACGAAATTACTAACACCAACCTCAGTAAACTTGATGCTCTTGGTGATCGATTTATCAAGAGGTGGTTGGGGATGCCTCAATCTGGGACAATGGCCATAGCCCATAGCAAAGAAGGTCTTAACATCAAGTCCTTCAGTCAAATTTATAAGGAATCTCACGCCATAAGCCATGCCACATCAAGAGTTAAAGCAGACAGTGCCGTAAATGTTGCACTGGATCAAAAACTCCAACGAGAACAAAGTTGGACACGAAAAAGTTCAGTCAGCCTGTACTGCGAAGAGCACTATGAAAGTGTCATCTCAAGCATCCAAGAGCCCGAAAGCCAGATTAAACATCTGGAAAATGTTAAAACTAAAATTAAAAAGAACATCACTGATGAATTTATTGAAATGTGGCGAGATCACATAAAAACCCTCAGTGTTCAGGGACGTTTCCTAGAAATTTTGGCGATTGAAAATTCAAATATTACTTGGAAAAGTATAATATACAATCTCCCAAGAGGCGTCTTGAAATTTGCCATCAATGCCAGCATTGACACTCTACCAACCAATGCAAACCTCAAACGCTGGGGAAAGAGATCAAATGCAAAATGCAATCTATGCAAGTCCAGAGAGACATTACATCATGTACTCAATAATTGTCAAGAAATGCTTGACAGATACCTCTGGCGACACAACTCCATCATCTCATACTTGTACAAAATCATCAAAACAGATCTCTCCCCATCATTTCAAATATATGCAGATATCCCAGAGTACCATCAAGGCATTTCCACTATCCCACCTGATATTTTAGTCACCAATCTCAAACCTGACATGGTTTTAATCAATAGAATAGATAAAACACTAATACTCTTTGAACTTTCGGTACCATTTGAAACTAATATAGACTCCACTCATTCCTACAAAATTGACAGATACCTTACTCTGATAGCTGACATTGAAGATGCTGGATTCAAAGTTAAATATTACCCGGTAGAAATCGGCTCAAGAGGATACATAAGCAAGAACAATTTGTCTCGAATAAAATCACTATTTAAAGATGCTAATATTAAATTTTGTAACAAAGCCACCAAGGACTCTCTCTGTAAAATTTCACTTGTATGTTCATTCATCATTTTCAATTCCAAATTTGAGGCTACATGGATTAATCCACCATATGTATCTTTTTAATATATATTCTAATGTATTTTAACTTTCATTTTCTTGCCTGGATATGAACTCCAACAATTATGGTGCATAATATCCCTGTCTAGACTAATGTACAATCTTTGTTTTGCTTCTAAATAAAGATATATATATATATTTCACCATCTTTTACCTACACTTAAACACTTCAATATCACACCACCACTGTCCGCCAGCTATTAACAGGCATATTGGCATAACTCCACATCAACAACCACAGCTTTTCATGCCAATTTGCTGCAAACTTGTTCTTGTTTCTTGGCAGGTACAATTCAATTAGGCACAAAACACTTTCCTTTATAGAATCTACCAGACTCAGTAATGCTCTAACCAGCTAAAAGGTATCGCAAAACTCTTTTGGAAGGTTTTGGCCATCTACCAGCTTCATTCAAGTACTTAATTGCTAGCTGAATATCAGCCAACAACAAGATTATAAGGAATAGAAGAGGATTAGATCAGAAGCACCATTACGGAGAACACCAAATGTGCAGCGATGAATAGTGCGGCATAGCTAATAGCATGAATAATCATTAGAAAGTAACGTGTGATCACAAGGCAGACGAGAAACATGGCAAAGCGGCAAAGGCTTAATGGCTCCAGGTGAGCAGTCCTCACACACCTGCTTTCATGCATCATTACATCAAATATTGCAGAGCAGAGGGAGTAGACCAAACATTCTGGCTGTCAAACTTTAAGTTGAATCAAATATTGCAGAGCAGAGGGAGTAGTCTGAACATTCTGGCTGATTCACTTTAAGTTGAATGCTGCTTCAATTGAAGTTGAACCAAATATTGCAGAGCAGAGGGAGTAGACCAAACATTCTGGCTGCCAAACTTAAAGTTTTAAAAATCAAACAGTGCAGAGCAAAGGGAGGAGACCAAACATTCTGGCTGTTCAGGCGAAGAACTTTGAATGACATGTCAATTAGTATAGGCTGTCCAACTTCAAAGTTCCTCCAAATATTGCAAAGCAGAGGGAGTAGGTCAAACATTCTGACAATTCAAGAGTAGACAGACACTTCTAGCTGTCTAGTTATTAATTTGCATAAAATATTGCTGAGCATCAGAGGTAGACATTCCTGCTATGCAAGTCATTGAATGCTGGTTATAATACTGAATCAACTTCTGATCTGAGGTATAAAAAATCACAGAATAGGCATAATACTGAACATCCTGGCCCTTGGACCAAACCTACTTCAAATTACATATACTACTTTATAAGGCATCAAAGGAACACCAAACATTCAAGCAGCTTAACCAAATTCACTTTAGCGAACAACATTATCTGATATTGCAGTTCAACAAAATGATCATCAACCGTGCAGTACATGCAAATCAATACTGCGAACATCCAATGCCTACTGAACATACTGGCTTCTGCAGCACTTCCCTAATTCAAGATATCATATGTAATTACACTCAATATTCCAAATTCACCCAGTTATTCAATATAAAAGCACAGAAATTAAAGAAGAGGAAGCTCACATTTTTTTCAAACAACTCTGAAGATGGAATATCTGACAGACTGACAAACAATGTTAATGTTATATTGCAAGGCATTGCCACAGCGACAGTGCCAAGCATCAGTAGTAACGTGAAATACCAACACAGTCATTTACATCATACCTAAAATCACACAAAAAAGCCAAAAATAGAAAAAAAGAAAAGATAGTGTATAACACGGCATGATAGTATCCCTGCAAAGCTTTGAAGATTAAAGATATGAGAAAAGGAAGCTCAAAAAGAATAGACACCCAAAAGATTGGAATACTCTCTCTACATATATCTGATGAGATCATCCATTCACAACTGCAGCGTATGTAGTCTGTGTCACTTCCTGAGGGATATCAGAGAAAAAAGATGAAGAAAGATATTATGGAAAAAACTGCTTCCTGTTCAGGTAAGACTTCGTACGTAAGTAAAGAGTGTACTGACATTCCTCGAATATGTGTTTGCAGTGAATTTATGATACCTCTAAAATGTGGTAGAACCAATTTAGGGGGTTGAAAAATTCCCAGAATCCGCAATTATGGTAAAAAAAAGTGAAACTAAAAGGTTGTGCCTTGGTGATGCCAAGATCTATAGGAAGCTGACTGTTTTGGTTGCTGCGATCAGGACAACAGTACAGGATAAGGAGAAGAGGGAAGGAGAAGAGGGAAGGAGAAGAGGGAAGGAGAAGAGGGAAGGAGAAGAGGGAAGGAGAAGAGGGAAGAAGAAGAGGGAAGAAGAAGAGGGACAAAGAAGAGGGAAGAAGAAGAGGGAAGAAGAAGAGGGAAGAAGAAGATGGAAGAAGAAGATGGAAGAGCAGAGTACAGATGAAGAAGCTGGCGAAGAAGCAGGATGAGCATCACTGACTGTCACAAATCACACCTTTTTCCCCTTCCTGTGTCATTCGTGTAAGGTCTGCCTTCTGAATAACACTCGTCCTATGGACTCGTGTTAATTCAGAGCAGACCTGACACTCATGATGTTCATAGCTGTGAACTACACTGTCATGGGGTTTTATTATTTACCAAACCCAGAACAGTTGTTTAGTATCTATTATCTTGTCTTTGTTGAACAACGTAAAACCTTTTATTTAGTGGACAAATCAAAATCAAAATAATCAGTTTGTTCCTCAGTTTATCCAGCTTATGCATGATAAAAGTCATCGGTTTATAAGTTCAAAGACATAAATGTAAAGACCAGACAGAAAAAATTTAAAACAACAACATACTTCAGACAACAATTCTGAAGCAACCTTTCCCTTTTCCTACTTCTCAAAACTTAGAAAAGCAGTACATATGAATTGCTGGTACATCAAAGGCTTTATTTTTAGTATCTTTCTCTATGACACAGCAGTGTCCTATAAGGAACACAAGCCATACACTACATTCACAGTAATTTCCTAAGTTTTTCGCCAGAGTCATTAGAAGTTTTACAGACAAAAGCTGTCTTCGCTCTGATGTCATTGCCCAGAATGATGCAGCAAAGAAGTCACGAGTCTCAAAGAATATGGTGCTCTACTCAGAAGTTGAAAGGCTCCATGGCTCCATATATCTGGGAAATCAAGAAATTTGTGAGATAACAGAAATTTTACAGAGTTAATTCTTTTTACAGCACTAGGGAGGCAGGACAAGTTTAGTGCTCCAGACTTGCAATCGCTTGCTACCTTGTAAAAAATACAGCACTAGCCAAGTCACCTGTAACAATGTTGGAGGGTAGTTTCCATCATCTTTTGCCTCTTTGCTGTGTCCTCCTGTGTTCATTGGTATACCAAGCAAAAAATGACGCTTTTAATATATGGTAGAGGCCATATTACAAACTACAGGAACAGGAATGGTAATATAGCCCTAGTCAATAGCTATCCATCCATTTATTACAGTAAAATTTCACAACTTTGAACCAAACAAATAAGAATGGCAATTTTATTCAGCAATTACAACAAACTACCTCTGGACCAACATCACCATTGAAAATTGGAGGAATATCTTCAAGCCATACATGTATAATAGGCTGGATATTTTCCTCAGGAAGTGCAAATGGGAAACTTCACCTTTAAAAGCAAAGCAGGCAACTGCCATACAAATTGGGCAAAGAAGTTGAAGCAGCCACTTTTGAAGCTTTGAAATGTTTTTACAAAGCAGTTACAATGCTCCATTACATGACAATGGTAGGTGAAATGTTATTGGACTTTTTCAATAGGAAGAAAAACTTGGAATTGATAATCAATAGGGAATTCGTGATGACATGTTAAACGTGCGGAATTGTCTTGTGATTTAGAGCATGAAGAGTGCCAAACAAGGCCAATTGCCGGGTATTTTACATTTTAGTCTCCAGAAGAACAGCTGAAATATGACAATTGTAGGTGTAATAGGTCTCACAGTGCTGTGTTTCAGTGTGGCTTAAACTTTAAGGGGGTATTTTGGTTGATGGCAGTGAAGCTAAATTGTGATTGGTGAAACATAGATGATCATCTTTTTGGTGAGGTTGCCCACTGGTGATGACCAAGAAATACACACAATATACTGAACAGCTTGCCATGGTGTTGCCTTAGAATGCTATATTTCCCCTCTTCAATAATTCAACATGACTAAATCTTTCGTATATTTGTTTAAATTTAGTACCATACTTTAATTGACCAGATCAGAAACATTCATCCTCTTCTATATCTAGCACCCTAATAACCAACATACACCCAAGACCATACAGTACAACCATCTTAAAGTGGGCCAACATAGTGATCTGTAGTGATCCAGAGCGGTCCGGATAAAGAGTGATCCGTAGTGATCTGAGATGATATAACTCTATCTGTAGTGATCTACTAATCCACTTTTAGTGAAATTCGATAATGTCAATTATTCAGGATTATAAGTCAAAGAACTGATAAAATCCATCTAACAATTGAACATATTGATTAAGGAAGCATATCCAGAAGTTATTTGGAACAGAAAAGAAACTTTATTAATATTAATTTTGATTAATACATACGGATCACAACAGATCACTCTGGATCAATCACTCCATATCAACCAAGATCGCTATGGATCACTATAGATCGATAGATAAGTGTCGATCCAAACTGACGAGCCATTTTATGATGGTTGTACTGTACACCCAAGACCACCTCCACGGCATTCTTCAAGCACCATGCACCACGCAGATTAAATCCCTCCACATCTGCACACTGTTACACTCAAGCAATGTAGTAGCATATGGATTTTTCTTTGCAGCAAAGCTGTCATGACATGGTTAATCAATACCCACTCCAATGTTTAGACACCCTTCTGTTTAGCTACAAGACACTTGTGCTTAGGTACTGTTGTGGTTTTCAGATACCCTGTTATTAGCACAGAACTGAAAGCAGTGTTATTGGGTGGATATCTACTCTAGGCACGTCCAGAAGCAAAATTGACTGACAGATTTAGAGTAAGACTGCTAAATCATAAGAGATGTTGAACGTTTGTAATATATCCTTGATACAAAAAGCAGTGTACAGCAGTAAATAAATAGTACATTGGATGGTGCAGCTCTCAAAGGTAAAGAGATGCGACCAACATTGTTAGTACTTTGTAACATTACACAATTATCCTAAACATATGATTATTCAATTGTTACTTTCTAGTTATTACACACTGATACAGCAGGTTGTGAATATGTTTTTCTCCTTCTGGAGTTCCAGTTTAGGTTCTATACTTTTGCACTCCACAGCCTGAATGGGGCAGGAAGAGGACAGTACACAGCAGTAAAATGAAGGATGATTGAAACTGCTGTCCCACAAAATACAGGTTAGGGTGAGCAAGGCGGATCTGCAATTAAACAAAACATAGCAAACCATTTGCCTAATTCACACATTCTACTGTATATCCAACTCTCCACCCGTCTCCTCCCAAAACATGTCATTGTCGGAAGAATTATATGGGAAGACACAGCTAGTTCCCCGTTGCCATAATATATAAGCCCTACAACTACTGCAACCTGATTATCTGTGATGGCCCTAGCACTTACTGGGATTCTGTACATGATTTGGGGTGATGGGTTGTCATACAGTATAACAACATATTGTTGTCTTTGTTAGACAGAATATCATGTGGATTTTCCTTATTATAGGGGAATTTTGTTGTTCTACTTCATTGTCCAAATACCAAAGGAAACATTTTAACAAAAGAAGTTCCTCAGATAGTAGTGCAGCCCATAGCCCAGAATCAATCAATTAATCCAAGGGAATATTTGATTGACAACTTTTGACAAGAATAGGAAATTTTGGTTTACTCTATAAGATCTTCCCATAGAGTTATCCGTGATGACAAAATACCACAATAATATTTACCAAATTGACAGGCTATAATGTTGTCAAATTGTATAGCCTATTCATCAACGCAAGTTATAATTGAACAGATTTAAGAATGGTCTTTTAAACAAAAACAGTGAGGTTTTATTCACAATGCAGTAGTACGACACCATAAACATTCACAACAAGTGCCTAGTTTTCAGCACTTTACTCTAACCTGTCTTCTGTTACAAGGGCAGAAGGGTGTGTAATCACGAAGAGGCACAAGAAGGGAGGGGAGAATGTGATCCAAGACAATCAATGATGAACTTATTCCTTCCTTCGCCTCATATTTATCCTTCTCTTCTAACCTTCCCACTTCTAGTTCTCCTACTCTGTAGATCTGTGTTATGTTCATTCTTAAACCTGACCCAATTATAGTATCTAGCTCTCAGAGAGACTATCCATCAAATCTTCTTAATCACTCTGATGGTGAACATCCAGGCATGAAGCATTATATTCAGTGCAATTCCAGCTAATGTCACAAGGTCAAGGCCATTTGTTTCCATTGGGTGAGCATGTGACTTGTGATAGACAATCAATCACAAGTCTGTTATGACGTCATGCATTAAGATAATGACTGCAACAGAATGGCTTAAGGGATACACAGTGAAAACATTGCTGTCAATCTACAGGATGTGGATATAATATATATTGTACAAGTTCGAGGGCTTACGAGTCGGAGAGTTTTCAGGTGGAGTGGGGAATCACAATTAGAAAATCTCCATTACAACTAGACTCCATTTGGCTTTAGCCGGTGCTATGTGTCATTTCCACAATTATATCTGCCTTCACAACAATACAAATCCCACATCAAGCATTGTGTCATAAATACAGCATTTATTGGACAGTGTTAGCTCAAGGGGTATCCCTGGATTCCCTATTTTACATCAAATTGATAAATGGCATGGATACATAATAGCCATGAGATGGTGATAGATGGGGATATGCACTAAACATCAAAGGGTACTTAATATTACAAACGACTGACTCTTTACTATTAATGGTACTAATAAGGACAGATCAGATTATACCTAGATAGCCTGGGAGATGATTCAGGGCAGAAATGAATGATGTACGGAGGACAGAGGTATCAGAAGACGATCCATAATGCATGAGTATTATTATATTCCTGGCTCTCAGCAATGTCATTCTCTGGTTTGTAGGGAACATTCACCCTTGAGAGTGGCAAAATCTAGCCTTGGAGGACCGCACTATCACTTACTGCTATATGCCATAATCCAAAATATGTTCATTAAAACAACTTTCATGAAAAGGTGTGCACTTTTCTCTGGCTTTTCTGAGTCTCCCACATGTATAATGTCCAACCATCATCATCTACAATTCCATACAATGCCATGTTGCCATGCAGTACATGCTCATTACTGTAACTGCATGATGAGAATTGACACCCATCATACTTGTCACATGTCATTAGGGGTTATGTCATGTGACATGAGGTGACTTTATGCAAATGACAAGAAATGATGTGACTCAATGGGACAAGGCATGGCACAATTGGGAATGACGTGACATGACATTTTGACAAGTGCAAACGAGCGGAAGCATGATGCGACATTTTCTTAAATTTGATAAGAATCAGATGCAAAAAGACTGCCCCTGACCCCAGATCTTCAAGAAACTGGCCTACAGAACTAAATTCTCAAGAAAAATTTATTTGTAAATAAGTATGATTTTAAAATTAGGCAAGAGAACACTCAACAACAACATTACCACTCACTTTCATTGCCTGGCAATCTTGCAGAGATATTTCTCCAAATTCTACATTTCAGAGAGATCAAATTGTTCCACTATTCCTATTCCTAAATCTGAGAATGATGGCAGTACCATGCAAATGATGCCATCCAAAAACTTGTACAGTTAGAAATCACTGCTGATAGAAACCCATCAAACATGTTTATCCCTCACTCCATTCTTTTCTTTACTATTAACACCTCTTACTTGCTTATAGTGTATGCCTACATCCCATCAACAGAGCCAAGCATTTTGTAGTGTGATGAGATTAAAAGCCCACTGCTTGGTGCCTGACATGGTGTAGAATGGGGGCTGACAGGCTTGCTTGGAATTGATGGTCTTACGCCAAGGACTACACAAGCTGTGCAGTTAGAAATAAGAGGGATTGGCGCTCATTGGGTAGACTCATTGGATAGGGAGGACTTCAGACTAGTCTTTCACACTAAGCACTAACTAAACAGAGGTTGGTGTCTATACCGTATGGCCAAATGAGTATATTTATATACATGGCAAAAAGTCCAGGAGTGATGAAAGTTTCGTGAGAGTACTAAGAAAGTATCTATAATATTGTAAGTAAATTTGCAGGCAACACAGTCTTTGCCATCTTCACTTTATGTGATACCGAATCCTATCTTTCTACTATCTATCTATTGATCAGTTGATCTACCTATCTGTCTGTCTATCTATAGTATCCATCTATCTATAACAATAGCAGCAATTGCTCCATTCATGCCAGTATATCCAGCTATCTCACTATAATAATATATATCTATTGGCGAGCTACGTACTTAGCTTAAACATTGTTAGAAGCCCTTGATGTAATAAATTTATTAAGCTATTTTTTGGATAAAATGGCGTATTAGAAAACATTTTGTTTATAGGTATGCACTAAACTGGTAAGCCCAAAAGGGAGTGGGGTGATTCATTGGACCAGTGAAAATTTTGATTTAGATAGGAAGAACAAAGAAAGTGGATTGCAGACCTATCACTAACCACCCAAAACCCTGCAAGTATCGGTGTCAAAATTTAATTGGACATGCCGTTTGAAATATTTTCCTTAATACGTTTAAATTTGTCTTTGACAGAGATTCAAATGAACTCTTCAAGGCTACCTCAAATTAACCCACATTTTACCTGTCATTCGAAACAAATGCATTTCTACAGAACATTGATAGGATCCAGTTCAATACAATTTCAATGATGCAGTATCAAGGATCTAATTTAACATGGCTTCTGTGAAGGACATACAGAATTCCATGGAACATAGTAGACAATGTTCAATCTCATATGTGACAATTCAATGAATGTTGAATGTACCCACTAACATAATTTACAGTGGGCTTCCTGAAAAATGTTCATACTATTGTCATATGGTGACCTGGTCCACACATACCTAACATTGTATGCAATGTATTACAATACCATGTATACATTCCATTTTCCTAGTAATGACCTTGTGCTACTGTTACAGTTCCAGGAATATGAAGTACAATAATCATTGTCATTGAACAACAAATGAAGTAATAGAACATGATAAATAAATAGCTGAATTCAGATAATAAACAAATGTCTAGTATCTGAACAGGAATTACACATGTAAGTAATTTCAAATTATGAATGTATATGTCAGATAAAAGCCTAATATAAATGGATAACGATCTAAGGTAAAAGACAGGATATTCATTCACCTATCATTTATAATTAAATTGGCACACCCTACTTTATATCAGCCTGACCTCATATACCAGTCAATTAAACAGCACTAAAATCAATAACTTTTCATCTAATCTGGCCAATTTTGAAAGAGATACTTTTTAAAGATTATTGGAGTTGCATGATGTCATTTTTATGAGAATTTCTAGTGACGCCAAAATATTTCAACCTCTACAATGTGTAGCATCATTGCAATACAGAGGTTCAATAAGCATGTAATTCTTTTGGAATTTGCCAATTATTATACCACCTTAAAAAGATTAGTTCATGAAACAATTTGATTCAGCTAACATACCAGGCATGAAATCGGAATCACAAAGTTATCAAAACCGTTTAATATGTAAACCTATAAAGTTTTTTTTTAAAGGACAGACTTCTAATGCCAAATGACAGCAAATTAAAGCACATTACATATATTTTATTACGTAATTTTCACAAAATCGGAAAAGTAACAAATGTGTGCAATGTAACTGCACTATATTGTGATAGAAAATAAGTGCAGATGAGTCACAGAAAATAATCATTCAGTCACGGAACTTAGCCTTCTTTTTCTTCATCTGCATTTTTCTCTATTTAAAGAATGTTAATTAGTAATATGAGATATTAAGTAATATGTTTCTAAACATGAAACAAATCTCTAACTTCGCAGTAATGTGAAATTTAATTAGTTTTGCCAAAGATTTAACGCTAATTTCAAGGTGGAAGGAGAAATTGAAAACAAACTTTTTCTTCAAATTGGACAGCTAGATCGCAAAATTTAATTATGGAGACTAGTATGAATCAGTGAGAGTCCTTGAAAAGTTGGAAATATTAAACAGACATTAGCTTCAATTTATTAACGTCAGTTATATATTTACTGGATTAGTTAGAGAATTAATTCAATGAAGAAAAGCATGCTTCAAAATCATAATTAGATCATATATAATTAAAGATGTCAGGCAGACAAAAATCAAACCTACTTAAACAGAACGTGAGACATCATGCAGAGCACGACACGCAAATTTTACGAAGGATAACATTTCTTTTGGACGGTCGGAAACAAAAACGTAACAAGAACCCAGGGGTTCAAAATGGAGATGGCGTAGTGTCTAACGTCATATCCCCTGAAAAAGACTTTCCCGGAATGGCCAGAACCAGGTGTTGTTTAAATTGTGTGCTAAATTTCAGGATTTTAAAAATAATCCATTTCAAGCCGCAAAATGTGGCATGGGTGATTTATAAAAAAGAATTCATTTTCATTAATGAACTTTGAAAGACCTTTAAAATGATGCATGGAAACAGGTGTGATCTGCCAGGTAGCTCAACATCTTTTTAGTGGAAGTAGCTGCAAATTCATTTTGGTGATTATCAAATGAAAATTAGATGAGAAGACTGGGGATCGTAGGCATAGTCCAATCCACTAATAGAATTAGTTGTCTCAGTATTAGCCAGAACTGACTGATTTGGCCCAGGAGGCCTACCCAAGGCAGGCCAGTTTCTTGGGAGTTATCTCAATATGAAACACTAGATACAACAGTTACTGACAACCATAAAATTCCAATGGGCTGTGACAAAACGGGAGTTCTAACACAAAATTTTACACTAAACTATATAGATATACGGCTACAAGAAAACTTCCTAATATGATTAAGTAAATATTTGTTGAAGTTTACCAATTTATTGTTTACCATTAATTTTTGAGAAACCAAAATTTGAGAAAAATATCAGAAATCCTCATTTTTTCCCAGTTTTTTGCTTTTTATGAAAATTTCACAAGATTGGCCCTCCAAATGCATTTAGTCATTTAAAGATATTATAATTTAGACATCTAAATGCATATTTTCCGCAGTGCAACTGCAAAATTCTCAGAATCATGGAGCATTGAAAAAATAAAATTTTTTCACAATTTTCGCTGAATTTACCATTATTAATTTTTTTTTTTTAATTTTCAAAATTTTATCAAAACTCTACCAATTGCTTAAATATGAACAACAAGATGCACATATATTCTGTAAGAACCATTCATGTGCCAAATATCATGTATACAAGTGCAATGGTTTAGGCACAGTGGCCATAACACAATGTGTGCAGCCGCCCCCAGTGGATCCAAGCAAGATATAAAAGGAAAACACGTCATAATTACAACATGCCTGGTATTCATTCCAATGCCAGATGCATGCTCTATAGTCAAGTTATCCACATCTCTTGACCCAAACATCTCCAAACAAAATAGCCAAGACAGGGCCCAAAAGACATTCCGAAAATGCTCAAATTTCAAATTTCCCGCCAAAACTGTCCATTTTGTCATTGTGACTGCATAAATGGAGATGTGTACACATCTCCATTAAAAAGGCAGATAAGAATAAAGTAGGGTCTTGTTACACGTCAATGGAAAAAACCACAACAAGCGAATAGGTCAAATTTGAGGCACATGTTCTGATTGTTTGTCTGAGTCTTGTGTTCTTGTCTGCAATCTCAAAAGAAACAGATATATCATGCATACATGTTTTGGCTTCAATCTCACACACAATGGTTTACTCAACTGTTAACCTCCAGAACCCGAGATCTTGCTGGGCTGGACAACTATTATTGATGTGACTGACAAAAAGCCCCATCCTTTAGTATCAATACAAACCAGACTTCTCCAAAATCTCCAAATCTACACGGTGATAATGGTATTGTCTTCTGGCTCACAGAAACTATCTTGCATAGACGTGTCATAACATTTGCTGGAATATTTCATTTAACATAAGACAAGACTAAAACTGTGCAGGACAAAGAAACATTAGGCCTAAATTTTTTAAAGAATGTGAGATCATATGAAGTGTGATCCAGAAAAAAAGTTGGGAGACAAAAGAAAGTGATTCATTTGTGATGCTGTGTCAGAACTTTTAAGGAGCAACACATGAAGTGTCATGTTATATATACAGCTGCCAGGCAACTCCACAGAAGTAGAGGCTATGAATATCATATGGACACCTTTGCCAACCTAACTGCACCAGTGGACTCAAATGGGAATTGGGCTACCACAAGGCCATGCTCTCTTGCCTGTTGGTCTGTCACTTCTGGGTCTGTCAACTCAGAAGTCTGTCACTAAAGGTCGGACATTCAGCCTCAGGCATGCGCTCAAATGGACATGTACAGTGTAGCTACAAAATGGACTGTCACATACCTCTATTAGCAACAATGAGATGTGTAAGATAAACCTCAAGAACCAGCCAAATGACAGTGCACTGAGTGCAACATCAATTCCATACATATATACAAATGTCACAGCATCATCTAAAATGCCTTTACAAAGTTTACAACCTCAAGCTCACAAAGGTCATACTACTTTGACACTCAACAAAAACTACAATGAATGAAATGTACTGGTACAGCAGGTATTTTTCCTTTTTGTTTTAAGTATACATTTTTAAGTACAAAAGGCTGTAGATCGCAACATCAAGCATGGGATGTTGGTCAGATCCCCTGGACCTGATATCTCACCCCAATCCACTGATCCTGACAAAGCTTAAACTCTGAGAATGGAATACACTTCTTGGTTTCTAAAATATCACAACAAACATATGATAAAGGATAAACTGAGCCACTCCTACCTTATGTAGTCAAAGAGATTTCTCAAATTACATCAAACAGCTTACCTGGAGGAAAAAGATCATATGATTAGTGTATCTAGTTCATACTCACGAGGAAAGATGATATTTCATAATTTGATTTCTGTCCATATGGTCAAAGAACATACAGCGAACATTATGTTGGCTTAAGAATTTCTAGAATTATTTGTGCTTGTGTAAAGTGTTTTCTCCTTTCTTTTCAAAATCAGAGGTTTTGAAATGTGAAATACTTCATGCACATATAATAGTTACACTGGCAATATACAGCACTGATACTGAACAAAAAAAAGTAAAAAGTTGGCATACCAGTAATCTAACAAGAAAATTTTTTCAAAAGAAAATAGAGGCGATTGTAAAGCAAATTCAGATGTTCAGCAAATTAGACCACATCTGCATGTTTTTTACGTCGATCCCGCAAAAAGCGTCCCGTTCCACACCTGCCCATCCACGTTTTATTACGAAATTCCGCAGCCCACCGTTCCGCAAATTTTGCCCGTCCACATTTTACTACGATGCTGGCCACCTGTCCTGATGACGAAGTTTCACAGCCTGATTTTTCAGTTTTGGCCTCTGGCCTTCTATCGGGAGGCCTGTACCCAGCTAAACAGAGGCGAGTGGCTATATATAGAATCACTAAGACTATATCAGCGATAGGCTGATGCATCGCCTCAAAAAATTAATGTCTAATGTTTGTACCTCTGAACAGTTCCAAATATCTACAAGTACTTCAACAAATTCTGCATAAAAATATGGTATAATAAAGGTCATAACGTTATTCACATCATTTAATAGACAAGACATTGCATTAAGATTACCAAGAACAGGCTGGCTTCACTAGGTGTAGTGCATAACAGCAGAAGACATGAAATTACGGTTATTCTTTGATAATTCAGTGAGACTCTCACCATCTCTCAGCTTGCAGACACCGGAGATTGCATCTAAGAGAATGCATTAGATTTGCTCACTGATGCAGTGACATTAATTTGATTACCAGGAAAGAGCTTCTGCCAGAGATTACTGCATCTTTTAGATTCACTCAGATGCTGATAAACCTAGAAGCAAATACGGACAGGCAATTTGTTAAGTGCTTCTTCGAAGATTTTAATGTATCTCTGTCTCTTAATATTATCTTAAAATAGCTTGATGCAGGAAAAACATTTCAATATATTTCAGATTGAGTTTACAAATATTTATTATAGTGAACGCGTCAAAACAAATTTAATGGTAGGCATATCACCACCAAGTTTTCCTCATTTTTGAGGCATCATCATCCAAGGAGAATTGGGCAAGTGCCAACATTGTAAGTTATGTATCAGTGAAGAGGAGACATGCATGAGGACGATGTGGTTATTTCATGCCATACATTGTACAATGTACATCGTGCCCATCACGAAAGCAAATATGCAGGTAATTAATCGATGACCTGTCACCTTTGAATACACGTACATTACACATGCGAATATAATGCAGGTTTTGATACATGTTTTGACAGACATGCAAAGCGAATAATTGGTTTATAGTAAGTCATTTCAAGTAACATCATTTATCACAGCATATAAGCAGTGCAAATACATTCAGCAATTGGACAGAACTTGTATTTCACATCATACATTGCAACTCCTTCTCATAAATGACATTTTTACAACCAAACTATTGTTTGCCATTCTGTACAAAAACTGCTACCATAGAAACTGGCAAAAACCAGGTGCTTTCTTGGTCTTTGCGCTGTCTCCCGGCACCCAATTCCTTCCATTGCAAATTCTAAAGACCAAATCCCATGTGGAGTCAGGTTCTGCATGCAAGTCTTATTTGCACATGGAACAGCATTATATGAAAGGTATTATACACTGCATAACAGAGGATGAAATGCCAAGATATCAGGGTCTCAGACCAGAGTAATTCGCAGACACGTTTCTGTTCTGTGCAATTTGCATTGGCTTTTGCACACCGGGCAGGTGATAACGTCTGCGGCATGACACAATTCTTAGTGGTATGACTGCAAAGTCAATCTCCACAGATCCTTAAAAGTCAATGCTAGAATAAAGTGAGAATGATTTGCTGAAAGATGTGTCAAATGGGCGTTTTGTGTTCTGAGTTACAGTAACGCAGAGTATTGATGGCCGAGATGGGGGTCTCACTGTGCCACAAATATTGACAGCGTACTAATTTGCAGTCATGTCTCTGTTCACTACTATTTGCAGAGACATTAGTACACCAGTGGCTTCTGAGAATGCAAACATAAACTCTATAAATCTGAAATAAGGACAGACTCCCAACTTCTGACATCTATTCCCTTATTGGTTCAGTATTTTTGAATGGGCATTGGTTACCACACTGCTTTAAGGATAATGTAAACTAGGATCTAACTGTACTGTCACTGAATTACTTTCTGGATCGAAAGCTTCAATTAGATGTCAAAGTCATTTCATCTAATGCCCTTAAAGTACAGTCTGGATCCAGGGCAAGAATACTAGATAATTGAAGCATTTGGGCAGTAGGTTATGACTTTGTTGAAGCCCCATAGAATACTCAGTAGCAGCTCAATCAATCATAGTTTATCCATGCCATAGTCATTGTATCATAGCTACATCACAGGATGTCATATCAGCTGTAGCATTAATTTTGTAATATTTCTGTCAATTGCATTACGCTAGGGGAAAGAGAATACATAAGCAAATTAGTAAACACGCTGCATGGTTTTTTCCTTTCATTATCATCTTGACTTCAAGCTGGTATTCCATTTGCAAAGGTCAATGCAAAAAAGTTGCCTTTCAGTAAAAAAAAAAACAAAAAGACAAAGCGTGCAGAAAGGATGACACCACTGCACAGCACGCTTTCAGGCATTGATTTGAAAAGACGTTTTATGCAATTTTCTGTTGCCTAGCACACCAACCTCATGAATGCTAATAAAGTGACTTTTATGTGTCTTTGGGCCAAACATTTCCATTCTACAAGCCATTTGCTGCACTTTGAAGACCCTTAGATCACAGCAAGCGTCTTGATCTCTAATAAATTGTTTTTTGTTAACATTTGTGTCCATTTGGAAAGAAATATTTTGCTCACTCAGGCATTCTTTATTGTAAGATTTTACTTAATTAATTTAAAGCGATCTTTGATAATCATAAGCCTCTAAGATGCCTAAGTAAAGACGAAAAGTACATTGCAGATTACAGTGAGTGAACAGATGATGACTGGTGAAAGCAATTTATAAAGTTGCTTGATCATGGCAACAATATAATTGCAATCTGCTTGTCGATCTTAACCACAAAAGCTTTTGCAAAACCAACCCTCACAGATTTCTCATCAACATGTTTAGAAAGGTGTATTGCAGGGAGTCTTAATACACCTTTACTTACACATCAATAGAAAAGGTCTATTGCCTTGCTGCTACAAAGTGATATTATAGAGTGTGATAAGTCAATACACAAAAGTAAATGCTACGTTTGATTCACTATAGATAAAATAAGGGAATACATAAAGTTTAAAGGCCGAAAATAATGGCATTGAGTCAATATGACGAACTTCTGTTGTTTCTGTTGTCAATACTCAACGGACCTAAAACCACATGAATGAACATCTAGATCATTAAATCTAATCACCTGCAACAAATTTACCTATAGCATCGATATCTTAACCGCAACAAACAGCATAGCTCAAACTCTTATCAAATTTGCAGGTATTCAGTAGAAGAATTTCTCTTGATGAAAGAAAAGGCGTGCAGACTGAACTAGCTAAAGAGTGAATTTTTCCAACGAGATATATGGACGGATGCTTGGGACTTTATCCTGTATTTATGCACTGATGAGGCTAATTAGGATGAAAGGATGACATAAAAATGATGCAAAGGATTATTTAACTGCAGTCCAACATTTGACCATGTGATGCAGCAGAGGTCAGAATCGAACTACCACAAAGGTAATTCATGTTCCAAACCATATAATTTGGAACATCTCTTGTATACACACAAAACAGAAACAAATAAACCACCATACTAAGAAAAGTCATATATCACCACTTTATCTTCTTCCCAGGTAATGATCTCATTTAGATTTGTCAGAAAATGTCCGAAAAATCCTTTCTAATTTATTAGGTCTTATCTTGCTGTCACAAAGAGGAAAAGGCTGATATAGGTTCATGAGATAATCAAATAAAGACATATAGAAAGTCATATACACAGAGTTTATAGAAATGACATGATGATAATCTATATACGCAAAAAGGTGAGCGATGGTACAGAAAGATAGAGAAAAAATATATGGTCTGAGATAGAGAGGAATATATGGAGAAAGTATTCAGGCAGACATATGAAGAGATGAATATGTTTATGAAGGTACAAATGCAAATATGCTGGAATGGATAGATGATCAGGGCTTTATATCCTGTGTTTGTGTACACCGGTAAGCTGATTAGGACAAGACGAGGTCAGAGCAATGAGGCAATGAATGGTTGAAACAGTTGTCCATTGTCCAAGATATTTGGTGTTTGTAACAGAAAACATTAACTTGTAGAAGCTATTATTGCAGAACTAATATTAACTCCAGGTGATCTGGCAAGAGCTGGAATCTAACCAAAGACGCAGTGATGGGAAGCTCAGAGGCTATCAACTAAGCAAATATAAATAAAACAACTGAAAAACCTTCCCAAAAAACAAGACAGAAAATTGTGCATATGTGTAATGAGCAAGCTGAACCATATGTTATAAACATCAGAGCAAAGAATGGCTCAAAGAAGAGAGTATCCTAAGGACTCCCCTTGCCCCAGATATTGAATAGAGGATTAAATTTGATAAAATGCTTCAGTGGCATCAAAATAGCACACAGGCTGTATCTCAAGGAGAGAGAAGGTCTTTGAAGTGCATGAAAAAAAAAAAGAAGATAAAGATGAGATTAAATTGAGGTCAAATCTAGTGTTCCATAGATTCTAGAGAGTACATAATCCAAGATTTATAAAGAACATGATTGCAAGGTTAAAAGGATGGGAGGCTTTACGTCCTGGATAAGTATAATGATGAGGAATCTCCATCAAGGACTACGAGGGCAAGGGTTTGGTTCTGTTGGCAGTGTTCTCAGCCACCTGGTGACCTGGACCTATGACAGGAGTTTCAATCATACCTTGCCTTATTTCTGCATTCTATATTCCATTCTAATCAGCCTACTAGGAGAATACAGCAATGAAGTGAAGGATGATTTAATCTACAATCCAACATTTGCTATGTGACCCCGCAAGAGAATGAACTGAACAAGGGATCCAGCAATTGGAAGCCCAAATGACCTGCTGAGCTAAACCCCGCCCCTTCTCAAGACGATGCAAGAACGTCATCGCCAACTATATAAATATTAAATAGCTATCTACCTTGATGTCACTATCTACAACTTTACAACTATTTGGCTTCACAACATCACTTAATCCTGCTGTCTCCTTACCCAACCCCAACCACCACATAGCTCCACTCTGTCTCCTTGAATACCTATTAAAGTTGCTCTGAATGATAGGTCAGGATTTCACTCAAAGTTTTCCTGGTTTCTGCACTGTCTTGTGTAATGGGGGTATACCATAAGGTATGCAAAATTTCTTTGATATTGGAGCATTTTTACTTGTCCTAATGAGCATTTGAATGCTCCAAATGACCCCTAGATTTATTTCGGGTTTGCACGGAAAAAAAATCTTTAGTCTGCTTGCTATCAACTCTATGACGTCATCACCATTGTTAGAATTTGTAAACTTATAACAATATATTTATAACAATGGACATTGTGACGTCATCTATGATGGCTGTGCTGGAGGTGGGAGGCACTATCAAGAAAAGTAAAGGAAATAACTAAATAATTTATGTAATGAAAAAAATACTTTTAAAAACTAGTTGTAAAGATTAATAATCACACCTTTATGTTATAATGTACAGGAAATTATCCATATTTAGCATAATCATTTATCATTCTGGGTAACTTTAATAGTTGTGGAGCAAATGGTGCACTTATTTTTCATGACCTGCAACTTCCACACCCTTGTAACTTCAAAACGCCAGCATCGATGAGTTCAAAGATTAATGCAAAATATGGATGTGTGATGCTTTGATCTCAAAAAGCAGCTGGTGACCAGAGAAAAGTCCACAAAACGCCACAGGGTAGGATACAGGAGGGGAGGGAGTTATGGCAGTAAAAGATGGGGGGGGCGGCTGGACTAGTCATAGGGCTGGTAGTAAAAGTGGAAGGGGAAGGGGGAGGTAGTTGTGTTCATCAAAGAATTTGTGTGGCCTGGTTGGGACGGATGAATGACTTCGTCCTTCTTTGGATAGCCATCAGCAGGCTAATATAACAGAGCAGGGCTTGTATCTGCAACCCAGGGATTGGAAGCCAGAGGGAGTAGACCAACCATTCTGGCTTTTCAACTCATTATGTTTTGGTTGTTGAATAAAATTCTGGTGAGTATTACATAACAGCCAATATTGCAGAGCATCCAAAGTAGGAGAGTATACTGAACATTCTTGTCATCCAACTTTTAAGTCAAATATTGCAGACCATTGGGAGTAGACCGAACATATTGGCAGCTCATCTAAAGAACTTTGAAAGACAAATCGGTAGAAAAGACAGCTGTCCAACTTAAAAAAGTTGTATCCTATATTTCAGACAACTGATGGGCAGTGATGGCTCTACAGGCAGGCATAATGCAGTGAGTGCGGACAAAATTCAAGTTGAAGTGGTTATCGAATTGGCTTCTAGGTTACCAGGGCAGCTGCCTGACAAGTCTGTGCTCCACATAACTCAGCAGAACTCAGCGAGGACGTGAAATAAACCAGCTCTTATGAAAAGTTTTAGCCTGATCAGTGATCGCTCAAGCTCGCAACTAGAGCAGGCTGCTGTAGCCTGGAGCCTCGCAACAATACTGAAGATCAGTAGTATTGTGAACTTGCAACACAGACATATTTATATCATACACAAAATCACAAAAAAAAAGAAAAAAGAGAATAGACAGCATGAGAGGACCCCTGCGAAGCTTTGAAGTTTAAAGATATGAGAGAAGGAAGATCAAAAAGAATAGACACCTAGAAGATTGGAATACTCTCTTCTCTTTACATATATATATATATATATATATATATATATATGATGAAGAGATCATCCATTCGCAATTGTAGTGAATATAGTCTGTGTCACTTCCTGAGAGATATAAGAGAAAAAAGATGAAGAAGGATATTACGGGAAAAAACATATCGATATATGCTTACTTTTCAGGTGAGTAAGACTTCGAAAACAGGCAAGTAAAATGTGTACTGACGTTCCTTGAAAAAGCGTTTGCTGCCAATTTATGATATCTCTAAAATGTGGCGGAATCAATTTAGGGGGTTGACAAAGAAACCAAGAATTGGCCATTATGGCATAAAGAGTGAAACTAGGTTGTGCCTTGGTGATGTCAAGATCTATTGAAAGCTGACTGTTTTGGTTGCTGCGCTGAGGAAAACAGTACAGGAGAAGAAGAAGAGGGAAGAAGAAGAAGAAGAGGGAAGAGCAGAGCAAAGATGAAGAAAAGCAGGCGGAAGAAGCATGATGAGCATCACTGAATGTCAAAAATCACACCATTTTCCCTTCTTGTGTCATTCTGTCACCACACACTCCCTTTTGCCTTTATGACATTAGACTTGTCACTAAACCCAGATCAGTTGTTTAGTATCAGTTGTTTAGTATCTATTATCTTGTATTTGTTGAACAAAATCAAACCTTTTATTAAGTGGAGAAATCAAAATCAAAATGATTATTTTGCTCCCCAGTTTATCCAACTTATACATGATAAAAGTCACCCGTTTAGCAAAAGAATCATGAGTCTCAAAGAATATGATGCTCTACTTAGAAGTTGAAAGGCTCCGTATATCTGGGAAATCAAGAAATTTGAGGGATTATAGAAATTTTACAGCACCAGGGAGGCAGAATCTTTTTAGTGCTCCAGGCTTGCAATGGCTTGCTCCCCTTGTTCGAATATAGCTCTGGCCAAATCACATGTAACTATCCAGGATGGCATTTTCCTTTGTCATTCTCTAGTCATGTAGCCTTGATCATCCATCCATTTATTACAGTAGCTTGGCTTAAAGTACAAAAAATAGATATATTGCCCACTTTCAACCACACAAATAAGAATGGTTATCACAACAGCCTATGCCTGCAGACCAACATCATTGAATAACCACTCCCATTCGGAAGTTTCCAACAGGCATATCCAATGGACAAAGAAGTTAAAGCAGTCACTGCTGAAGCTTTGAAATGTTTTTACAAACAGTTACAATGCTCCATTCAATTACAATAGCAGGTGCACTGTCATAGGGCTGTTTTCCATGGGAAGAAAAACTCGAATTGATAATCAATAGGGAATCCGTGATGATATGCAAAACATGTGGAATTGTCTTGTGATTTACAGCATGAAGAGTGCCAAAAAAGGCCAATTGTTGGATATTTTACACTTGAGTCTCCTGAACAAGAGTTAAAAAGTGGCAATTGAAGGTGTAATAGATCTCAAAGCATTGTGTTTCAGTGTGATTTTAACTTTAAGGGGAATTTTGGTTGCTAATGGTGTAAAATGACAAAATATGATGAAATGAAGTTGACCTTCACTGTGTGCAATTAATAGGTGATGGCCAAAAACGTACATATAATATACTGAAAAAGCTTGTGTTGCAAATCCCTTTGATATTTGTATTTCCTTGTTAAAGAATTCCACATCTTACACAACATTGCTAAAATAAAGGACCAAGGTTCCTGGTTACTTTAATTACTCTAATCACCTACAGTAGCAACCAGAAACCCTGGTCCTCCTTCTAGCATATCTAGCACCCTGATAACCCACATACATCCAAGACCACATCCACTTACACACCATGCACCATGCAGATAAAATCCCTCCACATCTGCACACTGTTACACTCAAGCAATGTAGTAGCATATGGATTTTTCTTACAAGCAAAGCTGTCAAGACATGGTTAATGAATATCCACTACAATGTTTAGACACCCTTCTTTTAAGCTACAAGACACTTGTGTTTAGGTGCTCTTGTGGTGTATAGATACCCCGTGATTAGAATAGAACTGAAAGCAGTGTTATTGGGTGGATATCTCGGCACGTCCAGAAGCAAAATGGACTGACAAGTTTACAGTAAGACTGTTAAATCATTACAGATATTGATTGTTTGTAATATTTCCTATTTCCTAACCATTTGCCGACTTCACTGTCTTCACATATTATACTGCATTCCCCAATCGCCACCCATCTTCACCCATGTCCTCCCGAAACATGTCAATGTTAGAAGAATTATATGGGAAGACACAGCTAGTTCCCAGTTGCCGTAATACATAAGCCCTACAACTATACTGCAACCTGATTATCTGTGATGGCCCCAGCACTTACTGGGATTCTGTGCATGAATTTTGGGTGATAGCTTGTCATACAGTATTAAAGCATATTGTTGTCTTTATAAGGAATTTTTTTATTTTACTTCATTACCCAAATATCAAAAGAAACATTTTAGTAAGTTCCTCAGATAATAGAGGAGTCCTTTGCCCAGAATATGATCTTCCCATGGGTAGAGTAATTGTTGATGACAAATCGCAATAGTATTATCAAAATTGACAGGTTGCCAGTACATCTCAACCAAAGTGACATCCTTAGTGGCTATAATGTTATCAAATCATATATCAACCAAGTAACGCCTTCCTTTGTCTCATCTTTCTCCTTCTCTTTAACCTTCCCTCTCCTAGTTCTCCAACTCTGTTGATCTTTTTTATGTTCATTCTTAAACCTGATCCAATTTTAGTCATCTTGCTCTCAGACAACTAAGTATCCATCAAATTGTAAGTTCTTAATCAACGTGACAGTGACTATTCAAGCATGAAACAACACATATTTTCAGTGCAATGCCAGCTAATGGCCTTGACCTATTGACATCTCAGGGTCATGGTTCCTTTGTCACAAGGTCAAGGCCATTTGTTTCCATTGAAGCATGTGACTTGTGATAGCCAATCAATCACCAGCCTGTTATGACAGCATGCATTAAGATAATGACTGCAACAGGATGGCTTAAGGGACACACAGTGAAAACAATGCTGTCAATTCTACAGGATGTGATATAATATATCGCATAAGATCCATGGCTTGGGAGTGGGGGTGGTAGAGTTTTCAGGTGGTGAGGGGAGTCAACATTAGGTCATCAGGAGGAGTTTGAGTCCGGATTGGAATTTTGGGCAAAAGGACATTTCAGTTGAAGTCAGTTCTCTGGTAGCTAAAGGAGTCGAGAGTCAAAATGAGTTCACTAGCCTGCCCACCCTGAACCCAAAGCCTTTATCAGATAATGACAAAAATACTGTTGAAAATATCAGTTACAACCAGACTCAATTTGGCTTGAGCTGGTGCTATGTGTCATACCTACAATAATATGTGCTCTCGCAAGAGTAAAAATCCCACATTAAGTATTTGTCATAAATACAGCATTTATTGGACAGTGTTAGCTCAAGGGGTATCCCTGGATTACTATTTTACATCAAATTGATACATGGCATGGATACATAATAGCCCTGAGATGACGATAGATTGGGATATGCACTAGACATCAAAGGGCACTTAATATAACAAATGATTGACTGTTAGCTATTAATGGTATTAATCAGGATATATCATATCATACGAATATAGCCCGGGAGATGACTCAGGGCAGAAATGAATGATGTAGGGAGGACAGAGGTATCAGAAGACGATACAAAATATATGATGATCATTATTATATTCCTGACCATCAATAACCTCTCATCCTCTATAGTACACAAATATGAGTGGTTTTCATGACGTCTGGTTTCCACGGCAACAAATTAGGCATTTATTTTTATTTCTGTCATCCGATTTCTTTTTTCAGGATTATTGCAAACTGAATCTATAATATGTGACCCAAATATCATGTGTCTGCATTAATGCCAGGTAAAGTTACGGGAAGTTGCACAGAACTATTGGAAAACACCACGTAATGTCATTCCGGGTTCAGTGGTAACATCACCCTTGAGAGTGACAAGTTCTAGCCTTGGAGAGCTACACTATCCCCTTAGCTATCTGCATCCAACCATCAGTCCCATCGCATAAGAAAAGAAAGGAAGACGAGAATTAAGTTAGTATAAAAACCTCTCGCTTGCTTATAGCGTATGGCTACACCCAACCCACAGAGACAAGCATTTTGTAGTGTGATGAGATTACAAGCCCACTGCTTGGTGCCTGACATGCTTTAGAATGGGGCCTGACAGGCTTGCTTAGAATTGATGGTCTTACCCCAAGGACTACACAAGCAGAGCAGTTAGAAATAAGAGGGATTGGTGCTCATTGGGTAGACTCATTAGGTTGGGAGGATTTCAGACTGGTCTTTCACACTAAGCACTTACTAAACAGAGGTTGGTGTCTATACCAAAAGAGTATATTTATATACATGGTCTCGGCAGCTGGTTGGTGTAGTGGTTAAGGTTCCGGCCTGCTCCGCTGAAGGTCTTTGCCTGCATGGGTTCGAACCCCGGGTGGGGAACCCAAAATTTTCAGTGTACCTTCATGAGCAAAATCCAAGCTGGATGTCGTTCGGATGAGACGTTAAATTGGCGGCCCCTTGTATCAGTGTCTGTGCTGGGCAAGTAAAAGATCCCTAATATGGGGTAAATGTGTAACATGTTGAGGACTCTCGCTCTCTCTCTCATCTCATCAATCAACCCTTGCGAGCGCCCAGATCTGGGCTTAGAGGGCTGCACTTACCATATCTATCTATCTATCTATCTAATCAATTTGCAGGATATGCACATTATGCAGTCTATGCCATCTTCGCTTTATGTGATATCTATCCCATCTTTCTACATTATATCTATCTATTATCAATTGATCTAGCTATCTATAGGTGTATCTATATATTATAGTATCCACCTATCTTTAACAATACTATAATAATATATATCTATTGGCGAGCTACGTACTTAGCTTAAACATTGTTATAAGCCCTAGATGCAATAAATTTATTAAGCAATGTTGCGGATAGAATAGCGTGTTAGAAAACATTTTGTTTATGAGTATGCACTGAGGCCCAAAGGGAAGTGGGCTTGAATCATTGGACCAGTGAAAATTTTTGATTTAGCTGCGAAAAAGAAAGAACGTGGATTGCAGACTGAGAACTTACCAACCAAAACCCTGCAAGTATCAGTATCAAAATACCATGATTTTAATTGGAAATGCTGCCTTAAATATTTTCCTTAATACCTTTAAATTCCTCTTTGACAGTGATGCAAATGAACTCTTCAAGGCTACCTCAAATTAACCCACATTTTTCCTGTCACTCGAAACAAATGCATTTTGCAGAACATTAATAGGATCCAGTTAAATACAACTTCAGTGCAGCAGTATCAAGGATCTAATTAAATTGGTGAAGGACAATTCAAATTCAATGGAACATTGTATACAATGTACAATGTCATATGACATTTCAATGAATGTTGAATGTACCCACTAACATTATTCACAGTTGGCTTCCTGAAATATGTCATAATATTGTCATATGGTGACCTGGTCCACAAATACCTAACATTGTATGCAATGTATTACAATACCGTCACTTTCCTAGTAGTGACCTTGTTCTATTGTTACAGTTCCAGGAATATGAAGTATAATGATCATTGTCATAGAACAACAAATGAAGTTATAGAACATTTTAAAATCAATCAGACATTGTGGATTTACAACTATTGTAAAATAAACAATGCAAGGTTATTCTCCAACGATTATAATTATCCTCAATACAAGAACATACTGTAGCAACAGGAACTAATTTTGTCATTAATTATCCGTCCATACAATTTAATAAATTTTATCTATCTGATTAAGTATCTATTAAGGTACAGAAAAATAAGAAGTAATATAATCATACAGGGTGTCTACAGAAAAAGAGGACAGTCACTTTTCTTCTTTTTCACACTTATATAAGTTCAGAATTTGGTGATAAGTCAAACATAAGAAGGGATTTGATAATCAGCCATATTAGGTCTATTTCAAATATGTTTATTTTTGAATTAGATTACTACTAAAGGCAAAATGCAAGCATGATATGCAAAAGTGCTTGCATTGCTCTAAGCTGAAAAAGGTCGTCCTGTATTTCTCATTCTTGAGGAGAAATTTTTCACCTTTTATGGTGCTTGTGAGAGTAGGAATGATTCATGTGTGAGTAGTGGGACATTTGCTGATACTCCAGCTGCCGATAATTCAATTCAGGACCTAACACTTGGTCTTCAACATGGAGTCATCGGATGACAAGAAAATCACAAAAAATGTCTCAAATAACCATTGAACAGAGTGCCGGAATCAATGCAAATGTTTATAATAACATTCTGAAATAATTTGGGGTGCCATGGCATCTGACAACAAGAATCCGCGGATTCAAAGCTAGCCATTTGCTATTACATTAAAGGGGCAGTGATTTACATGGAATGGGTTGATAGCAATGTTGACCTAATCTATAGTATATCCATACTGAAGATATGTAAATAAGAATTTGAAGAATGCACGAATAATATCATGAAATCCTCGAAATAAAAGGCAACTAGCAAGCTGCTTGTAAATTGGAGGGAAAATAATAAATACAATGAAATTAGAAAGATAGATAAATAATAAGATAGAAGGCGGATGGACTTGAAAGGGGCGGCCTTCCGCCTTAATAGGAAGGAATGCTCGTGAAAAATTGGAAGATCAGGCATTAATTATGAGTTAAGATGATTTGAACTCTGTCATTGTCATTTTAATTTTAATGCAAGTGAAGTACAATGAAATGAATAACCCCATTTCACTGAGTGGTTTGAACATTGGCCCCAAACAACTTTTTGTAAAGAGTGATTCTTAATTTGCTTTCCACATGAAGCAGACATAGCACTTTAATTCCAAAAACACAACTTTCAAAATTTAACCTAAAGCAGTGACCAAGTTGTGAAGCCTTAATATTACATAGAAATTCAATGAACATACTCAGATTGTGTCTCAACCAGAGGCAAGGCAGGGAAATCAACCAGCCAATGGGATTGAAGGATTAAAGCACCACTTTTCCCCTGGTGTTCACTGATAGAATTTCCATGAAGTTAAAACTTTGGGGCCCTTCTTTTTACACAAATTAGCCACAAAATCAATTGTTGATGTGGTAAAATAGGAAACTAAATGCATGAAAGCCAAAAATATCATACGATCAGAACTCACATTTTACAGTGAAAAGAAGGTTGTACGATTAAAGTGTAATACTAGGCCAAATTTTGGAAAATTTAAATCAAGATGATTTTAATAACTTTTATGTTTTCATCAATACAGTCATGGCACTATATCATCATGTTCAATAAATAACATGCAAGCACTTCAAGCTCTAGGTGCTTTTTTAGATAGAATATCTATCTACTTCCTATTTGCATATCTGATTTTCTGTAAGGATCTATCTATCTATCTATCTATCTATCTATCTATAGCCCCCATCGCTCCCCCCTTCCTTCCTCGCTCCCCCCTTCCTTCCAACCTCTGTTCGTTCCTTCCTCCCTCACTCACTCTTCCTTACTCCGTATACTTGCATTCAGTCGTGAACAGTTTTGGGTGGCATTTAAAACTAGTGAGTGAGTTTGTGTTTTACGGCCCATCAGCACCGGTGTGGGCTATTTCGACGCAAGGCATTTAAAACTAACTCACAATAATATAATTTCATACAAATTATATTGAATTAGGCCCAACTTTGCCTACCTTGAGACTATTATCTTTCTCTTTCCTGATCTTGTTTTATGAAGCTAGCTATTGGCTGTTGCAATGCACCACAGGGGTGTCCTAACTTGCTATTAAACAGGGGAACTAATTACCATTTTCAAAACCACTGTATTGTGATATGTATGCCTAATACCCATTATACCTGTAAGCCTATGTTATATTCAGAGTTTTTAAATTTGAATATAAGTATCTATAGTCAATCATCACACAAAGGCCTATATTTTTCTCACCAAGGAGCTCTTTTTGTGATGATTGACTATAAATATGAACTTCCAAAGGTCAGGATTAAGTTTACACAGTTGAATACAAGTGTTTTAAATTGGCATTGTGTACTTGGCCCAGTTACAACTGACATTCAGCTGACATAGATATCAAACCATGTCAATGGCCATTGCTGGCTAATTGCATTTCAAGTTCACACCTTGACCATATTGACACAGGAAATCCAATGCATTGTATTGTATCTAATTACACTCTTGAAAGGTAATTGAGCTATATTGCTGTTATACCTGTCAGGGAATGAACTCGAGATACTGCAAGTCTTATTAACTAGAGGGCTATTTTGCTTACAGTGCTGCCACCTAGCTTGTTTTTGGTTCATGGTTGCATGGTTGCTGGTTGCATGGTTGCTGGTTGCACATTTATGGTTTCAGAATCCCATACACTCCTCACCCATTCCAATAGCTACGCCTATGGCTAGCTAAAAAACTCTTTTGTTAGCAAAATCAGCTTCCTACAAGGTTTAGCACCTGTTCATACTGCAAAGAAGACTCAGGAGTGCCTCAAAACAAGCCTCTTGAGCTAGGTAGAGTGCCACCCCTTGTCTCCTGAGCTCGACCCAGTGGATTATTCAGCATGGGCAAATTGGGAGACAGAATCCAGCAAGTTATCCCAACCCTGGCATTAAAGTTAAAGGCCTCCGTCATGTCTGCATGGGGCAAAATGTTCGTGGAGAGCATCACACATGCTTTTGCATCATTTATGTCTCATCTGCAGAAAGTTACCACACCAAGGGGTGCGAATAATAGGTAGTTTGACTGTTCTGAATATACTGTTCATGTACAAATCATGGTTTGTTGAATAATGATGCTTGGCTCAAAATAAAATGTATTCAAATCAAATTGTGTTGACTGTCCTCTTTTTCTGTAGACACCTATAGGCTTCTTTTTCAATTGGCATAGGCCCAGCCTACTTTCCCTCCTCCCTATGAATAAGCCATTGGGTGTACTGAGTCAAGGGCTATTCCCAGCCACCGAAACTTTCGTGATCCCCTGCAAAGCTGTTACAGACAAGTCATAATCAACTTGACAAATAAATAGCCGAAATTCAAATAATATACAGATGTCTAGTATCTGAACAGGAATTAAACATGTAAGTAATTTTCAAATTATGAATGTATATGTCAGATAAAAGCCTAATATAAATGGATAACGATCTAAGGTAAAAGACAGGATATTCATTCACCTGTCATTTATAATTAAATTGGCACACCCTACTTTATGTAGGCCTAACTTCATATACCAGTCAATTAAACAGCCCTAAAATCAATAACTTTTCATCTAAACCGGCCAAATTTGAAAAAAGTATTTTTCAACAATTATTGGAGTTGCATGATGTCAATTTTATGAGAATTTCTAGTAACGTCAAAGTATTTCAACCTCTACAATGTGTAGCATCATTACAATACAGAGGTTCAATATCAGCATGTAATTCTTTTGGAATTTGCCAAAAGTAACAAATGTGTGTAATGTAACTGCACTATATTGTGATAGAAAATAAGTGCAGATGAGTCACAGAAAATAATCATTCAGTCACGAAATTTAATTTTCTTTTTCTTCATCTGCTTTTTCTCTATTTAAAAAAAAGAATGTTCATTAGTAATATGAGAAATTAAGTCATATGTTTCAAAACATGAAACAAATCTCTAACTTCACATTGGCTTAAAATTTAATTAGTTTTACCAAAGACTTAACACTAATTTCAAGGTGGAAGGAAAAATTAAAAACAAACTTTTTTCCATATTGGACAACTAGATTGCAAAATTTAATTATGGAGACAAGACGAATCAGGTAGAGTCCTTGAAAAGTTGGAATTATTAAATTGACGTTAGATTCAATTTATTAATGTCAGTTATATATTAACTGGATCTTACTCCGGATGCAAAACATGCCTCAAGATCGTAGTTACATCATAACCTTTTTAAAGATGTCAGGCGGACAAAAATCAAACTTACTTAAACGGGACACATGACATCAAGCAGAACACACGCAAATTTTAAGAAGAATCGAATTTAATTTGGATTGCTAGAAAAAAAAAAACTCCTTTATAAATATATCGCACAAAGGTCATATTGCTTTGATACTCCCTGGCAAACTACAAGGTATGACATATGTTGATAATATAAAGAAGGCATATTTCATTTTACTTATAAAGTTATAAACTCATAAAGGTTGAAATATCATGCAAGTACAAAAGATTGTTAGTCGCAAAGGCAACAGCTAAAATTGGATGTAGGTCAGATCCTGAGCTTATATCTGACCGCAATCCACTGCTAGAGACAATGCATAAGCTCAGAGAAGGAAATAGAGTTCTTGGTTTCTAAAATATCACAACAAACATATGATAAAGGATAAACTGAGCCACTCCTACCTTATGTAGTCAAAGAGATTTCTCAAATTACATCAAAGGCTTACCTGGAAGAAAAAAGAAAATTAGAATAGTTTATCTAGCTCATATTCACAAGGAAAGATTGTATTTCATAATTTGATTTCTGTCCACAAGGTCAAGGAAAATGCATTGAACATTATGCTAGTGTACAAATTTCTAGATTCATTTGTGATTGTATAATGCTTTATACTTTTTTTTTTAAATTAGAAGTTTCGAAATGTGAAATACTTTAAACACATATAATTGTTACACTGGCAGTACAAGGCACTAATATTGAACAAAAAAACTTGTTATACTAGTGATCTAGAAAATTAATGTCTAACGTCTGTCGCTCTGAACAGTTCCAAATATCTACAAGTACTTCAACAATTTCCGCATAAAAATATGTAATAATACAGGTCATAATGTTATTCACATCTATTAATAGAATAGAAATAGCATAAAGTTTACCAAGAACAAGCCAGTTTTCACTACATACGGAGTACAACAGCAGAAGACATGAAATTACAGTAATTCAGTAATAATTCAGTGAAGACTCTCACCATCTCTCAGCTTGCAGACACCGGGGATCGCATCTAAGAGAATGCATTAGATTTGCTCACTGATGCAGTGACATTAATTTGATTACCGGGAAAGAGCTTCTACCAGAGATTACCGCATCTTTTAGATTCACCCAGATGCTGATAAAAATAGATGCATAAATGGAAAGGCAATTTGCTAAGTGCTTCTCCGGAGATATGAATGTATTTCTATTTCTTCAGTCTTTTTTTTCATATGTTGCTGGTTCTGTGCTCAGTGCAATGGTCATATCAAGGTGTATTTCAGATACCACCCTTATAATACCATATTTTATATATAAATTCAAACACAGAAATTTTTTCTAAGTGTAAAATCAATCGAATCAGACATATCAAGCCCACAATGAAGGTGCATTCTATATCTTTGATGCAGCTAATATATTTGCAACAGCCACAACAGCCATAGTGAAATTAACAGTTATACCTTCAGTGAACATACTTTATTCTGTGTATATAACTACCATGTTTTTTCCTTATTTTTTTGAGGCATCATCATCAAAGCAGGATTTGGCAGTTGCCAACTTTATAGAAGTTACGTATCACTGAAGATGAGCCATGGTCTGACATGCATGTGGACAATGTGGTTCTTTCATGTCATACGTTGTACATCGCAGCCTACACGAAAGCAAATATGCAGGACATTAATTGATTAACTGCTCCCCTTTGAATACATGTACATAACATGTACATAACAAATGTGAATATAATGCAGGCTTTGATACATGTTTTGACAGACATGCAAATCTAATTGGCTTATTTTTAGGTCATTTGTGGTAACATCATTAATCAGCGCCTATTTATAAGCTGTGTGAACACATTTAGCATACGCATAGGACAAGGATATCCAAATATAATTCCTTCACATCAATTTTTCAATAACTGATATATTGTATGCCATTCTATTGCAAACTCAAATCATGCAAACTGGCACAGCCAGGTGCTTTCTTGATTTTTGCCATGTCTCCGGGTACGAGATTCCTTCCACTGAATATTCTAAAGACAGAATCCCACGCAGAGTCAGGCTCTGCATGCAAGTCTTATTTGCACAAATTATACAAAGGTATTATACACTGCATAACAGTGGTTGAAAGGCAAAGATATCAGGGTCTCAGACCAGAGTAATTCGCAGTCACGTTTCTGTTCAGTACACTTTGCATTGGCTTTAGCATACCAGCCAGAAGATAATCTATGCAGCACTACACAGTTCTTAACGGTACAAATGCTAAGTTGATTTTCAAAGATCTCTTATCAACGTTAGTAAATGAGGATTGTGTTACAGGGTATGTCACTGAGACAGGTGCATGTTTTGCATTCCAACTTAAGCGAGTAACACGGAATCACAGACGGAGGTCTCACTAAGCCACAAATATCGACAGTGTACAAATTCGAAGTCACGTCTCTGATCACTACTATTTGCAGAGACATATAGCACACCAGTTGCTCCTGTGAATGCAAACTTAATCCCTACAAATCTAAAGTAAGGTCAGGTTCCCAACTCTTGACATGTATTCCTTTATTAGTTCAGTAGTATAGATGTTTAAGCATGGGCAATTTTGTTTAGGAATTGCTTTGTCAAATAACTTTTTGGAGCCAATCCTTCAATTTGATATTGGAGCAACTTAGTACATGCCTTTAGTGCAGTCTGGATCCAGGGCCAGAATACTGGATAGTCTAAGCATTTGGGCAATGATAGCATTGAAGTTCCACAGAACTAACTTAGTAACAGTTACACTAATCGTGCCTGATCTATGCCAGGGTCATTGTATCGCGGTTTCATCATCCGGATTTGCAACATATGAAGTTTCTTGTTTTAGGTGATGGTCGATGTATTATGATTAAAATCAGATAATGGGACATCAGCTGTCCGTAACATATGCTGCTGAGATAAATATCTGTCAGTTGCCTAATGCTTGGGGCAGTGAATGCATTAGCCCAGTAGCAAACAGGTTGCACAATCTACACAAGGCTCCTTTCATGTTTTATCATCTTGACTTTGGAGTGGATGTGCACGTTTCACCTCTTACTCTGTATTCCATTTGCAAAGGTACATGCATAAAAGTCATGTTTGCATGCAAACACAGAACACAGAGAATGGATGACAAAAGTGCACGGAACGCTTTCAAGCAATTATTTTTAAAGATGTTTCTTGCCTGGCACACTCACCATACAAACACTGATAAAATGAGTTTTATGTCTCTTCAGGTCAAACGTTTCTATTCCGCAAGCCGTTTGCTGCACTTTAAAGGCCCTTAGGTCACTGCAAGCATCTTGGATCTGTGTAAAACTGTGTCTGTGAACATTAGTGTCTATTTGAAAAAAGAGATGTTGTTTACTCAAGAATTTTTTTGAAGATATTGCATGATTAAGGTGCTCTTTCAAAATATTTCTCTATGAAATCATATATGCCTCCAAGGTGAATCGGTGAAGATGAAAAATGAATTGCAGAATATAGTGAAAAGGTGGACACTAATGAAAGTATGTGCCACTAAAGAATCTATTAATAGTCATATTTCAGGGAAGATATGAAGCCCGCCTCGGTGCAGTAAGTTTGAAAACATGAGCTCTAAGCAGTGAGGGGAAACAAGCAAAATTCGTAGCCGAATATAGATGAGGAAAACAGAATGTTCAAAAAATACAAAAACAACTTAAGAAAGAGTCTGACAGATAACCAACAAAAAGGAGTTAGGCCTACTATGACATAACACACAGACGGACAAGAAAATAGTTAGATATAAAGATGAAGACAATAGACTAGAACACTGTGTACTATATAGAACCTTTTGCTAATTAGAAAATGGCATGGTTTCGTATGCTTCTGGTTGTTTTCACAACAACGTGCCAAGTTTCCACCTTAACTTGCATCTGGTTGTCTGCTGGTCGGATTTTTTAGGCATTGTCATCTCACTAGGTTGGGAAGCTGCCAACTTTGGCCATTGTATCAGTGGAGCTAGTATGTTGCCTTTCATAATATCTCTTGTTTACATGCTTCTCTGACTTAACAGCAAGCATCCGTTTTAACTGAATTTTGATATGTTTTTCTTATTTATTATATAACAGACAGTTTATATCAGGGAAGAATTTGGAATTTTGTAGGAATTGTAACCTCCATGTTGATAGGTTCTAGAATGATTTCTGTGTACTCAATTAGATTGGTATGTTATGTTAAAGAGTAAAAGACTAACAGAATGTTTCAATCGGTTTCATCTATGTTTCGGCTGTCGCCTGCTCCATACAAGGGCCCAGGTTGGATTCCAGACAGAAATGAGATTTGTTAGTTGAGCTACTACATCCACAATACCGTCACTGTTTCATGATTCACTAGAAAATACCCATTTGAAAAATTCATGAAGAAACTGAAGAATAATGGCAGTAATCTATGACATTTCTAATCAACAGAAATGATTATCCGAATGGGGCCGGTGTTGGTGAAAGGCCATTGGCCAATTATTGTAATATATAAGTACCCATTGTGAGAGGGATGTGAATGGAGAGGCTGTGAGTTGTGTATTCATGAGAAATGTGGGAATGGAAAGAAATTGATGAAACAGGGAATTAGAGAAATAATTGAGGAAGAGAAGGCACACTTTTATATAGAGTGAGATAGATGGTGCACGTGAATACAGATAGATAAACAATAGGAGTGAGAGTTATGTTAGGTGAAGGGCCTGGCAGGTTCTTGTAATGGTGTGGTTACAGTTTATGAGCATCTGTTGCATACATAATGGATCATAAGTTTGATCACACATGGGCAATTGGGCAGGGTGAGGCAGGCCTAATTACTGAATTGCACTTCAGCTGGCAGGGTGAAGTTTGACAGGGCATGTCAATAGCACTTGAGTGTGAAGAGGTAGTAGGGATGTTGGAGAAGGTGTCAGGAGAAAGGCAGAACATTCTGAATTGCAATCGGATGATTGTATTGCCATTGTGGCTTCCATTACCTCAAAAGCCTTGTTAATTGTGACAAATGACTGCATGCATGTGTCTGAATCGTTTTGGCGGGAAACGCGACGGTGGTGCCTCCCGCAAAAAGTGAGCAGTAAAGGAACTACGATGCATAAACATGTAGCTGCATGTGAGGGAAGGGTGGAATCGAAGGGGTAACTGGAGGAGGAAGGTAGGCAAACGATGGCTGATATGAAGGGTATGGAGGAAATAAGAGGACGTGTGTATGAGAGGTGCAGAGAGAAGTTGCAGAGGCAGAATGCAGGCACATTGAAAAGGTGACCTGGGGATGACCCCTGACCTCGTTGTTGTTGTAATATGATGTTAGAATATGAATAAACACAATGAAGATTTCCGGTATACTTATGATATCTGGAGGCCTTGACTTTAGAAATGTACTTCTTTGAACATGAATGAACAATGATGCAATATGCACAAATCCAGCAAAAACTTACTTGGAAATAACAGAGTAGTACATTACCTAATTGAAATTACCTGCATTGGTATAGAGTGGATAAATAAACTGTAAATGTTGAATCAATTCTTTTCACAGATATCTATCTTCATAATGTTGCAGTGCATTGCTAACTGCTATCTGATCCCATTCTGAGTCCCTGTTTTCCATTCTGTTTTGGTATCTATCACTGCCTGTAGCAACTTTTGTAGTTGTTGATTACCGGTTCCTCTTGCAACAAAAGTTGCTTTGATCATTGGTGCTTCCGCTTTGAAAAAAGGCGATTGTTCTTGCAATGTTCTGAAGTGAGGCTTGATTACAGGTAAGGACAGGTATGTATATGAAAAAAGAAGACAAAAGATTAAAAAGAGAAAGTGAAAAGAGCTGTCTCCATTGAAGCCTGCTTTTATCCAAAGCAAAATAATTGTTACATCATATTTCCTGGGTATATGTTAGGATGCTTCCTTGTGTAAATATTTCTGATACCAGATAAGGAGTAGTTTATTCCGAAGTTGAAAGTTGATTTTTCTACTTGACAAGACGCTGAATGCATGTCAGCTTTATCTCTGTTGAAAAGGATGTCGGATATGTGAAAATGAACTCTGACAACAGTCGCAGGACTTAACGTTTTTTTAGGTAAATCTTTTAACCGGCATTCCATTCAGCATTTTGTTTTGAGGCAGAGATTGCAAAGAATACAAACTAATCCCAAGAGAGATGTTTATAATATTGTTCAGGAGTTATATTGAAATATGAATGTATAAATATTTATTAGAGATAGATAGAATTTTGTGAAAAGCGAATCCATGTGATGAGATAATAATTTGAAGCATCAATACTATTGAAATGCTTTAACATGTTTCTGCACAACCCATTAAGGTAAGAAAGAAGCCTCATGCATAATATAAATAATTTCGCAGTGGATACATTTCTTTGTTGGTGTTTGCTGCTCTTTGTTACATTCCGTACAAAGGAAAAATACACAATGTAATGATTTAATACAAAGTGCTCACTAGGAGGTTTTGAGTTATTCAATGTATTCATCCTTTCTTGAAATATACTTTGTGAAATGCCTATAAATTTATTAAATTCCCTCATGGTTTTGTTTTTGAACTCAGTTTCTTTTTCATCATATTCGATTTTCTTCTCAAACCTAAATGTATTCTTCCCTCATATAACCAAATTTTTGTGCCAGTCCTCAGTCTCACCAAAGAGTATTTTTATTCTTGCCTTTCCTCAGAATGACATCCTACTTTAGCATCCCATGCTTGCCTGTTTCTTTTCCGCCTCAGCCAAGTTGGATTTTGCGTTTCATGCCACATTAATTTGCTTTCTCTCAGGGATGTCACTGACTGAGACATTTGTTTTCCTCTCTTTTGTTTCCAGATGCTGTTCTGGAGAGTGGAACGTTATCTCTTTTTGTGGTGTTGGTGTTGTGTGAAGATTAATTAGTAAAATTGGTATTGTCTTCCTTCTGTAGTTTTGTGTTAACTGAAAATAGTGCATTCCCTAATGTTCTTTAACACACTTATTTTAGGCGTCAGGATTTCACAGAAATATCACTTTATTTTGTATTTGTAATAACAAAGCCCTGACAACAGTTTGTAAATTGCAGTTGCACAAAGAGAGAGCAGGAGATCTCTCATAAAATGTGACAAACTGTTCTCCTGATTTGTATGAGAGTAATTCCAGCTGTGTGCCATATCTGTTTCCTCCAGGCTATCAGCAGTGGTATTCAATTAGTTCCTTATTCAATGTATTTCCCATGTCTCTTGGGACAGTAGGACTGTATAATGAACCTCTGTATTACATTATCCGACTAAAGTCCTGAAACAATCCTATATTCCTATGTCCCGATATATTTCCCAGAGGGTATTGGGGGTTCCTCTGCAGATGATATTGCCTGTCATTATTGTCAACCAGTATTTGGCCACTGCTATATCAGCTGATCAGTAACACAAGTGAAGAAATTTGTGCTTTTCAAGTTCTGAAAGCTCTCAGGAACAACCTTTTTTCCTCTACAGTCTGCACTGCTGTTGAAAGAACTTCTGGTGTTGTAATATTTATTTGAGCCATATTCCTGATCTAGTGACCTGTCTATCACCAGTGCATTGTGGCCACAGCAGCTTTTTCTATTATAGCTTATTATTCCGTTTCCAAATACTTCTGATTCAGTAATAAACTCATTAACCTTGAAATTGGCTGCTTGAGTTTCAATTCATCCAAGTGCCACAAATACTATGTCGAAATATGTAGTACATAATTTCACTGTTTGAATGAAACCCAGAAGCTGTGTCACTTTGTCTTTTCCTTTTTTGTTTTTCCTTTTTTTAGCGATGGCTCTTGTATCATAGTTACATGATGGAACATTAGCTGTCCGTAGCCAAACTGCTGTGATATATCTGTCAGTTGCCTAATGCTTGGGGCAAGAGAATGCATTAGCCAACAGTGGCATAGCTAGGGTTTTTCTCTGGGGGGGTAAATGACCCTGAATTTCCCCAAAAAGCAATCGGCAATCCAGAGTATGTATGAGACGGGTTTTTTCAAATTTTTAAAAACCATGGAACACTCACATTAAACATATAAAATACTGGAAACGCTTTAAAAATGATGATGCTGCACACTTTCTACAAAGGAGAGCTAAAGAGAACCAAGTGTTGGAAAGTTGCTGCTATGTACCACATAACAAAGTCAAGTAATGAAAATATCTTTGCTTAGGAACTACATTAAACTCACAAGGAGATTCAAAAACTTATAAATTGAAGGTTGATTTTGCTGTGATGTAGACTGTCTTTTATCAAATACGAAATACTTCTGTATGTAGGCGTTCCATGACAAGCAGAGACATCCTTAAAATAGTTGTTGCTAGTTTGTAAAGAAAATATAAAATTTACCATGTGTTGTACGGAATTTTTTTTCAACAGTGTGAGCATGAATTTCAACAGGATTTCCATTTAAAAAGTAAAAGTATGCCTTTCATCTTCCTTTTCTCTTTTTTCGTTCCTCTTTTTCCCTTTTCCTTCCCCCTTTCCCCCTTATTTTTCCCCTCTCCCTATTTCCCCCCATTTCCCTACTTTTACCCCTATTTCGCCCATTTTTTCGCCAAAAAGTTGTCTGGTGGGGCAACTTGCCCCCCCTACCCCCCCACTAGCTACGCCACTGTTAGCCAAGTTTACAAACAGTTTGCATGGTGTACACATCACTCCTTTCCTGTTTTATTAACATGGCTTTGAGCAAGGATGTGCATGTTTTATCTCTTACTCCGTATTCCTTTTGCAAAGGTGCATGCATAAAAGTTGTCTTTCAGAAAAAGAGATAGAGAAATCAGGAACAATGACACAACTGCACAGCACGCTGTCAGGCAGTGATTCGAAAAGACGTTTCAAGTTTTTTGCTGCCTTGCACACCAGCCACACCGAGGCTAATAAAGTAAGCTTTGTTTGTCTTTGGGCCGAACGTTTCCTTCCATCTACAAGCCATTTGCTGCACTTTAAAGGCCCTTAGGTCACGGCAAGCTTCTCTGATCTGTGAGATTCTGTTTTGAAGAGATTTGTGTCTATTTGAAAGGAGATATCTTGCTTACTCAGGCATTTTCATGGCAGTTTTTGCAAGATTTTACGAGATTAATGTCCTCTTTAGAAATTCGGTCTGTGTGAAATTGTATATGCCTCCTAGATGCCTTTCTTGATATTAAAAATGTATCATAAAATATAGTCAAGAGACTTAGGAAGTCTGCATATCATCATCTTCAAGGCTATTTGCCACAAGATCATTTTAGAGCAGTCGGCTGTTGAAAATGGAATTAATGATAAATGTGAGAGCAATGAATGACCCAAAATTAAGCATTGTCAGTGTGGAATATATCTTAGGGGAAAATATTTTGTATTTACTAAACGGTGACAAACTTTTGGATAATCCACCAAACAAAATATTATAGAAGACACCTTTGATAAGAAGTTTTTAGGTATTCACTATTCTGTCCTTTTCAATGTGCAGAGCTCATAAGACAGATATTGCTAAATCTATCATATATGTTGATTAAACATGAGAGTTATCCTTATTCCTAATGCTCCATAGCTGGCAATTATATGCTGTGGCCTTGAGGTGTCTCCATTCTGAAGGCAAGATTTTGAAAGAGCACTCAGGGAGCTGCACTTTGCTTAGATTCATCAATATGTTGCAACCTTTCCCATGTGATTCAATGTGTGTGGGTGTGCAGAGAGTGATACTATACAATATTTTGTTCTGGCTGCTTTTCTGTATTGAGAATGAAAGTAACTTTGTTGGTACGTATAGTGAAGTACGACTATTCAACAGAAAGTTGATCTCTTTATACGTACTTTAACTGACCCTTTTCACACACAATGAAAACTCTTCTGTAAAGTATGAATATGCTACTATTTTTTGGCTTGGTTTATGTACATTAACTGCTGGAATACACTACATCAAACTGAATATTTGACATAATGATATCTTATATGAACATCTTATGTTGCGAAACTTACAATAATCAACCATGTTTTCAGCACAAAAATGAAATAGAAAAAAATACCTACTTAACAGCCAGCTTATTTGCATCACTCCAACCATGTTTGTAGCCGAACAAGGCATGTAAGCTTCAATTATTGTCAAATTTCATAATCCTCGGGGCTCAGAAATATCTTCTAGAATTTTCAAATTGTCATAGCTTTCATTCTATTGCTTCCTACAATTTCTGTTGCTTCATCTTGCTCATAATGCTTAATCTTATGAAATCTGAGCAGCAAACCAAAATTCCTCCATATTTCCGAGTCAATTGTGATTCATTAGCAGGCAGAACAACTTGTGTCAACAATAATGTTGATACTTTGCGGCATTTCTTCTACACTATGCCAAATCCCAAATGATATATTGAACTTAAGATTCACTAATCTTCTGAAATTAATTAGGTTGTAATTCTCAGGCTGACATAATGTCATAATTCGGCTGACAGAAAGATGTCTCTATGTTTGGAAAATATTGCATCATTTGATGAATTGCTAAATTATAGTAAGTTTTGTTCAGTTGCAGCAAAGCAGTACTATATTTTGTTCCACTGCAGCTACTCTTTGTGCTCTCATTGCCTGGATTATATACCTTCAATTAAAGCAGTCAATTGTATTGATGATGTTGCATTGTTGCAGCCCATGGAATCTTTATCACGATTGACCATTTATGAAGAGACAATGATATTGAGCATCATATTTACAGTGACTAAAAAAACAAGGCAGTCCATTTTGTAGGGCCAATATTTCTACATTTGTATTTGACAGCATGCCTTGAGGCTGAATGTCTGACCAAAACTGGCAGCCTTCTGAGTTGACAGACCCAAAAGTGGCAGACCATCAGGCAAGACTGCCAGGAGTGCGTGGCCTTGCGGCTGCCCAATGTCCATTGCAGTCTAAAGGTCGGCAAAGGTGTCCATTGTATATTCATGGCTTCTCTATAAATTCTCTGGCAGTGGATGGTACATGTAGCTGTGAACATGTTACACAACACTTCATACATTGTGTCAGAATGGATACAATGAGACAAATATCTCCTCAACTTTTGTGTTGCAGCTTTTAGTGCTGACTGCTGAGTGAAACCTGACCCGATGTAATCCAACATATCTTCCAAATGTTTTCTTTGTTCTGCATTTGTTTGCAGAATGTCTGATGTGAAATCAAATATTCTGCAAATATTTCTCCCAAAATGCTTTTTGCAAGTAGCGTTCTGTTTTACAGGATAAACAAAAATGTCTCATCAGCTCGGCAACTCCTGTTAAGAAGTTATCAAAAAAATATTTTGCTTTCATTACAGTGCGGTGCTCTGTAACATTAGCATGATTAGTGTGTAAATACTTTCCATGAGTAACCATACTAGAGCTTCACACAAGGCCATTTGTAATAATCAACCTGATTATCCTGAGTTATGCCTGTTATTCTCTTGTCCTAATGACTGGCAATGCTTGGCCTTGGCAGCTGACAACTTAAGCCACAATATTCCTGCAGTGATTGATCATAATTTAGACCTGTTTCTCACTTAGGGCTGTAAGTACTGGATTGCTTTGGTTACCTCTCCTCAGTCAGGATTGTCTTAATTGATTCTATCAGATGAAGCCCTTTCAATATAAGTTGATCAGTGTGGGCTATTACATCATATTTCAAATCTGTTGGTCAGCAATCATTTTCATGCAATATCAAAGTGATATATACAGCAAGATGAAATATTCTGATCATAATTTTTCCATGCCTTTCAGATATCTGTAGTCGAAATCATGTTATGATACACGCAACATTTCTTTTATATTTTTTGTTGCATCAAACTGAACTACCTGTTCATAGAACTCAGTGACTGCTATCAATGTGTGTAAGTGGCACACTTTCACAAATATTCTGTTTCAATTCCTAGATTTCTGATTACATAAAAACAAAAGTTTGAGATGGAATGCCATTTTGATTGTTGTAAACAATGATAATGTCCTGAGTCGAATAATTACTTTTTAAGTTGCCCTTCAAGAATGGCAGTATTCAAATCAGTCACAGCGGAAAGTGTTTTCAATGAAACACAGACTCCATTTGAAGGCAAGTCCTGTTTTAATGGAATATCGCAACTTCCCAAAACATCAAATTCATCTCACTGGCTCTTCCGCAGGATGCCTGACTCTGCATACGAGTGTGTCTTTTACATATTCAGAATTTTAATGGGAGTTCTCCATTCGCCATGGTTTTAAGAAACTTGGTACTCACGGGAGTCTCAAGTGGTTGATGGAGCTTTATGCATGGATTTCAGAGCGTGCATGGAATATTTGGCGTTACGTTTTTGGCAAAGTAGTATTGGTTACTAAAAGGACGAAAGTCAGGTTAGTGTACAGCCGAAAATGCATGGTAGTGAAATTAAATAATCCCACACCTTTTGAGTCCGCTCGAAAACAAGATGTGCTTATTGATATTACCAAAGAAATCGTTTATGGTCTTCGACAAAAAATTATCATATTAATATATTGTTACACAGTTTCGATAAGGCTGACTTCTGACTTGCGGGGCTACATTTTACCATTAATGTTATTGGTGTGCGAAGATCACAACAAAAAGACATCAATATTAACTTGGAAAAGTAATTTTTGCTCATTGAAATTGCTGTAACCGATACAGACAAGACTGGAGGAACACCTTTTGACTTTTACTTCATGAGGCCTTGAATGGTTTTGACTACACTGTCTTTTGCTAATTAGAATATTGCATGCCGTAGCGCTTTTGCATGGCTCTGACTGTTTTCACAACAATGTGCCAAGTTTCTATCTTACCCGAAATCTTTGCATCTGGTTGTGTTTTGGTCTGTTACTTTTTAGGCATTGTCATCTCACAAGATTGGGAAGCAGCCAACATCGGCTATTGTGTCACTGGACACATTATGTGGCCCTTTCATGTCTCCAGGTGCATGGCTCTTCTAACACAAGATTTTCTATGGGTTATCTTTGTTGCAGACTCCTGCAAACAGTAACAACGATTGGTCAGGCTTCGGTGAAATACTATCAAATCCCTTTTGAAAAGTTGACATTCCTTCTTTCCAGTTGTCTGTCAATCTCTATGATGGGACAAATGGTATATCAGAGCTCAAGTACTGAGAGTTTGCGGGGGTTGAAAATCAGTAGTTGACCTTATTCATGGTCACATCTTTGTTCAACAAACATTTGCAGACCATGAATCTTGTTAACCAGCAGTGTACTCTAAGTTTGTTCTTCTGTGACAAATAATCTTGTTGCACAAAAAATGCACCGACAATGTAATGGTTTAATGCAAGGTGCACCCCTGGGACCCATTCATTTGTTAGATGATTGTAATTGCACTGTGTTTACCTAAGATGTGATGGATTGCTTTAGTCTTTTAGCTGGTACAACATCCTGATGGGAAGAAGACAGATCACAATGAGAAAGACCAGGTATTCATGCAATTCAAATATTTACCTTGGTAAACAGAAGCAAATGTAAGAATTGTATGTATGCATCAAAGAGTTCTTAGAGACCTAGTGTGTTTCACAGCATTGGGCAGAATAATCTTTCATATAATATTTATTATTTCATTAAAATAATAGGTACTTAAATGGTACACATATGCGAGATTGTCAAGTGTTTAGCATGGTTCCTCATGTAGCGTCCTTGGCATAGCACTTGTGGTTCTGAGGGACCAGGTTTGAATCCTGCTCTAGGTACTCAACAATGTCAATAAGGTTAACTCGACAGGCCCTGAAATGGCTTCGAATCCCCTATGTCAATCACCTCACCATTCCTCATGAGTTTCATTAAGTAAGAATAGGCGATGTAAGAAACTCAAACCATTTAATTTCATAGACATTGAACAGTCCTGTTTGGGTCTTTCATGCTTAACCCTGATCCACTCTCTTTAATTTGCCATTATTTCACTATATAGAATGACTTATACTGCCTACTAAATATTCCTTAAGCCTATTTATATATTTTGGTACAAATAACTTCCTTCTTCCTGCCTTTCCCTCTCATTCATCTATTTCTAGTTGCATTATCCAATTTTTCTAGTCTCTCCTCCTTTACAAACATCCAATGTCATTGAACCTCCTCTTTTCTGCTTGCCTGATTCTTTTCCGTCTGAGCCAAGGTGGATTTCGCGTTTCATGCTACATTAATTTGCTTTCTCTTAGAGCTGTCACTTACTTAGACCTCTCTTGTTCTCACTATTTCATTTGCTTGCATTGTTCTAAAGAATGGGATGATATCTCTTCATTTTGCGGAGCGAGTGCTTTGTTAAAATTAATTGCAAGTACATGTAGTATCTCTGCTTAACAAGTCACTACTTTCTCACATTAATTCCCATCCCGTTTGCTGCACTTACGTCATGGTAATGGTCTTTGATCTGTAATATGAGAAAATATTTTCTGAAAATTTGTTTTGACAGGCAGATGTTGCTTACTGAGGCATTTGTATGGTAGGCTATGAATTCACAAGATTGAAGTGTTCTACGAAAATCCTTCATTGAAGTTCCCTGTTAAATCATAAACAGAGGTGCCAAAGAAAAAATGAAAAATGTTTTGCAGAAGATGATACATAGTCTGATCAGTGAATTACCATTAAATCCAATTGCACTCTTTCTCTCTGGGAATCTGTTTCTGTAGTCTGCAGAAACAAACTCCTATCATAATTAAAGTAGCATGGATCATTGGTGCTTCTGCTCTCACAAAAGGGATTGTTCTTTTGAAGTGGAGTTTGATTACAGGTAAGGGCACACAATGTCCTTGAATGAAGTTTAGGGTAAAAAAAAATGTACAAAGAATCTGTCAACGCATCGTTGTAGTATTTGGTCTCGGCTTCGATTTGATGTAAAGATAAAAAAATCTGTTGGGATAATTTTTGAGAAAATTGAAATTTAAAATTTTGAGTTTTTCACAGCCTTGTTGCAAGCAAAATATCCGTTACAGAATGTTTAAAATTATAATCTTAACATAGAAATGCTTTTCCTTCTCACCCTATATGCAGTGGACCAAATTCAGAATTATGATTAGGTGGTTTTTAAAGGAGTATCACTTTCTGAAGGTGTTGCAAACTTGCAAGACTATAATCTGCATTCTCCGAACCCATTTAGAGTCCAATCATCAGAACCTGCATAATGTCCATAATTCATCGACTGCATTAGTTAAGTAGCAGAACCTGTACGAATATAGCCAATAATAAGACATATCTACGGCTTTTACAGCATTTCTATATTCATATTTTGAGATGTACGTCGCAACACCTTCAAAGTAAATCTCTTCATATCAATATCAAAATCTGTAATCACAATCTGAAGAAACATGATTGCCTCAATTTTCCATTCCTTAAATTTGCCATTTTCGTTTAGGGACTTCGTTTCCGATGGTATTTTATTGGTTTTCTTCAATTGCGCATATTTCTCAATTTAGTACTTTCTATGCAGATTTTTAATTACTCGTGCGATGAATTGGCTAGAAAATATGTATAGGATGCATTTTTGGGTGTCATCATTCATATCATGAAGGAAAAAGTAAAATTCCATCAACAAATATTTATTTCAGAGCTTTATGTGGGAAGTTAACTTTTTTAAAAATCATAATATCCCCTAATTCCATCTGGAAAGTTCACAGATAACCAATATTGATTATGTGACCATGGAAGAGAATCTGTTGCCTGATAGTTGGTTGCACAAAGGCATGCTACAACTGAATAACTGAATTTTGGAAGTCAGCAACCATTAAATTCCATGAAATATTCTTAACAATTGGCAAAAACGAGTAAAGAAAGGACTTAAAATTCTTCAGAAGACCATAAATTGCAACCAATATATTTCGATATGAACAGAGACATTGTAAAAAATTCGGAATTGGCCAGCTCAGCCATTACGCCACTTGCATATTGCTTTCTTTTATTGATTTAAACAAATTCTTCTCTGAAAATAAAATTCATTTCCTTAGATATCAAGTGCAACTTACATGGAAAGCTGTGATGAAGATATACACTTGTCAGGTTCCGGCAGTAGGTATTTCTACATGTGTCTACTGTTTATTGTCCAATAACTTTACAGATGTTTTTGTAAATCTCACTTGAAAAATATTGACTGGTGAAAAGCTAAAATCTCAATTTCCATCACTAATGAAGTTAATAAGGCACTTTCTCACACTCTGGTGGTTCATTTGCCGCTTTTCTTTGGTTCAAGAAATAATAAAGTCAAAATGGCCATGTTTATATTTGATTTTGACACATTATAAGATTCACTGAGTTTGCAACACCCCTAAATGCTGGAAAAGATGTAAAAATTAGAAATAAAATGCGTCTTCTTTTATTTTGTTAACCTGATTGATTAACTCAATGTATAACTACATAAATTAAGATGTTTCAATAACACTGCAATGCCATTTGATACATCTATAACTGATATTGTGCATGCAAGAAGGGTGTGGAAAATTCAAAATTTTTAATTTTAATTTTCTCAAAATTTTCCAAACAGATTTTTTTTATCTTTACATCAAATGGAAGCCGAGACCACATACTACAATGCTGTGTTGACAGATTCTTTGTACATTTTTTTTAACCCTAAACTTTGTTCAAGGACACTGTGGGCAGGTATGCTGCCTCACTCTGTCGATGCAAAAATGGCAATGTGAAAAGTGACTAGATGATCAGTGCTTTTTTTTTACAGAAGTGAAGAGAAATTGTCGTAGTATATATCCAGTGGAATATTTTGAGGAACCTCAGGCATTAATGTTTCTGGTGCTGGATAAGCATTGGTAACAAATTGATACTTGGGATTCCTTTTTCAAACTGTAAATGATATTTTTGTATGAATCCTATTTCTCAATAAAGCCAATATAAGCTTTTGTTCTAGCTTTCCCGAGTCAACATCCTATTCTAGTATCCCATGTCATTGAATCTTTTTCTTTCTGTTCCCCCCATTTATTTTCTGCTTGAGCAAAGTTGGATTTTGCATTTCATGCCACATTAATTTGCTTTCTCTTAGAGCTGTCGCTGACTCAGACATTTGTTTTCCGATCTTTTGTTCGCTGATGTTGTCCCAAAGAATGGGATGCTATCTCTTAATTTTGTGGGGAAGTTGTTTTGAGGAGATTAATTATTAAAGTAGTATTGTTGTCTTTTTGCAGCACTGTGCTAACAGGAAATGATGAGCTCCTGTATTGTCTTTCACACTTTTTTCGTCAAAAAGATTCCATAGTTACTTCTACACAAAGACAATAGTAGTAATAGATTACACAAGAAATTTGACAAACTGTTCTCCTGATGTATAGGAAGATAATTCCAGCAGTATAATTCTCCACAGTCCACATAGGCTAACGACACTGCTGTTCAATCGGTTATGTGCAAAGTATTTTTTAAATCTCATTTCTCAAAAGTCTGAATGGAAAAATGTGATACAAGATTTTCAGACTTGAGTGCCTGGGCTTATCTGGTCTTCCTATGGTGTCAGCAAAATGTGCCATGGGGCATCACAGGTAGTACAGAGATTAGAGATTGGAACCACTAGAACAATGTCCGTAAGTTTTTCAACTAGTCTTGAATTTCAGATTAATTGATAATTTTATATAAATTACAAATTTATTGCTAGTTTCAAAGCGTCACTGAAAGTATAATATCTCATTGACAATTAATTCTTATCAATTCCTTCAAAGCCGAGCCAAAATGATGTTACAAAGTCACCTTGTTTTGTCCAACATGCTTCATCCATAATTGCTGTCCTTTTTGTCATGATAAATCACAGGATGGGACACTAGCTGTCTGTAGCATATGCTGCTAAGATATATCTGTCAGTTGCCTAATGCTTGGGGCAAGAGAATGCATTAGCCAAGTAGCTTACAGGTTGCACGATCTACACGTGATTTCTTTCAAGTTTCATCATCTTGGCTTTAGGGCTTGATGTGCGTGTTTTATCTCTTGCTCTGTATTCCGTTTGCAAACCTGCATGCACAAAAGCAGTCTTTGAGAAAAAGGAATAGTGTGCAGAAAGGATGACACACCTGCACGCCATGTTTTTAAGAAGCGACTTAAAAAATATATTTCTTGCAAATCTCTGACTTGCAAACTCTTGCCAAAAACACCAAAAAAGTAGTTTTATGTGTCTCTAGGCTAAACATTTCCTTCTAAGAGCCTTTTGCAGCAATTTAAAGGACCTCAGGTGACAGCGAGAGTCTCTGATCTTTGAGAACCAGTTTTAAAAAAAAGTGTATTTGAAAGGAGATATGTTGCCTAACCAGGCATTTTCATGGTAGACCTTTTTTTAGATTTTATGAGATTAAGGTGCTCTTTAAGAAGACTGTCTTAGCGAAATAGTATATGCCTTCAAGGCAGATTATTTTAGGTGAAAAATGTATCCAGAATATATAGTGAAGGGATCCATGGAGACTAATAAAAGTATGTAAAGCACAATAGGTTGTTGTAATAATATAAAGAAAGGTTGGCACAACAACAAAATAGAATGGTAAAATCGTAATATTTATGTTTGTCAGGAAACAGCGAATCTTGCGAGAACACCATTTTATACTGAACAGTGGCAAAAAACATATGGACATGATAAACATTTAAAACCTCGAATATTGAGAAATTTGTCAGGAAGTTCATTCCTATTGAATGTGCACTGCTCATATTGCTTTATAAGAAAACGGACATTGCTAAATCTTTGATATATGCAAAATGGGATTAGACAGGAGAGATCCTCCTTATTCCCAATACTCCATAGTTGGCGATTATATTCTGCGGCCTAGTGGTGTCTGCCATTCTAAAAAATAGATCTGGAAGGAGCACTCCGGTATACATTTTCCCTCGTCATGTAGGTGTCTTGAGGCACATCCAATGTCACACCAAAAATCTTCTTAAGGAGGTCCTTAATCTTGTAAAATCTTGCCGTGAAAGTGTCTGAGTAAGCAACATCTCTCCTTTGAAATAGACGAAAATATTTTTTAACTGCTTCTTGTTGTCCAAAGAATCTCACCATCACCTAAGGGACATTGCTAAATCTTCCATATATGCAAGATCTGATTAGATACGAGATATTCTCCTTATTCCCAATGCTCCATAGTTGTCAATTATATGCTGTGGCCTTGAGGAGTCTGCCATTCTGAAAAGTAGATCTGGAAGATGCTCTTATAGAGCTATGCTCACATTCATCGATATGCTGATTTATTTTGATTTGCATGAGTGTATGTTTAATGGTGCCAACACTCATATGTACTGCCTGATTATCGATATTAATGCTAATGACACAATGTTGGAATAACCACATCCTTACTTTTACATATATACCTTAACCTAGATAATGATATTATTACAATATTATTATGATTCATTATCATAATTCACTTGCATTGATCAAACCAAGTGCAAAAGCAAGCACATTATTAACTTAAAATCTATTACATGAGCAAGATTCCATTGAAAAACAAACTCTAGCCTGTAGGCAATTTTTTCACAGCTGAATTATTTGCATCAATCCGACCATGTTTGTCGCCCAAAATAGATTAAATAGATGAAACAATAATTAGATTATGTGAACACGGGAGGTGTGTGCTCATTACAGCATGTCAGCTTCAATTACTGTCAAATTTCAAGTCCCTTGGGCAAAGTAATATCTTCTAGCATTTCCTGAATTCTTAAAGCTTTCTCTCATTCCATTGCTTCTTACAAGTTCTGATGGCTTCATCTTGTTCATAATGCCTAAAACTGATGAAATTCAAGTAGCAAAACTCAATTCCTCCATATTACAAAATCAATTGTGATTCATTAGCAGAGAAGAACAACTCCTGTCAACAGTAGTCTTGATTGCATGCTTCATTTCTTCTTCACTATGACAAATATAAATGATATATGTTCTTAGACTAGGCTAATCTTCTGTAATTAATTAGGTTGTAATTCCAGGGCTGATAGAAGGATGACACAATATACTTCAGAGAAATATTGCAACAATGATGAATCGAGAATATAATTTACAAGTGTTTGCACGGTCTCATTTTGATGTTCCGATAATTATTATGTTGTAGCCCAATAATCTGGAAAGACCTACTGTAATAAAAATGTTCTGACTCCATATCATATTGTCTAACACATTTACGATATATAGTGGACAATTTCACAGGACACATTTTGCTAAATTTCCATATGACCACATGCCTTGAGGGTGAATGTCTAACCTCCACAGAAAGCCTTGTGAGTTGACAAGCCCCAGAACAGGCAAAAGAGCGTGGGTAGACCAGTGTCCATGCAAGACCACTGGTGTATAAAGGTTAGCATAAGTATCCCATTGTATATTCACAGCCTCTCTTTTCCCTGACATTGCATGACAGCTGTATATATTACACAAAACTTTATCCAGCTTCCAGATATTTCACTTCTACAAAGATAACAATATCAGCAATTAAGAATATCGGGTGACTTTGGTTACTTATACTAACAAAAACAACAAAAGTTAACATAGTTTGGGACATGTTCCATTCGCAAGCCCCCGAGATCATTTTTACAATGCAATCATGGGAGATATTGCTCTGATCTGCTCAGCTTAGCATATCGGTAATTTGTAATTAATAACAATTTCCTGTGACACATGCTTAATTGCTTATGAAGACCTCCAACTAATGTTGCATGAGTGCACACATAAACCAATATGGAAACAAAGGAAGATAATATTGGATATTGATTTACTCTATATATGATATCTAAATAGTGTATTTGCGGGGCCAAAAAGAAAATCACTTATCTGTATATTGATCAGTACTTCTCTCAAAGAAATATATCTCCAGAGCTACATTTATACAATGAAAGTATAAGCTTTGATTCATTTCACTGTTTACATCCAATTTTCCCTTCAGCTCTATACTTTTTGCTTCATCTAACTGAACCGTTGATAGAACTATGTGATTGCTATCAATGAAAGGCTAATGTGTATTGCTAGTGGCACACTTTCACCAGATTTCTGTTTCAATTCCTATATTTCGAATAACATTAAAACAAAAGTTTGAGATGGACTGCCACCTTGACTGTTGTGAATAATGGCAATTAACGATTATGTCCTGAGCCGTTTTTAAGTCACCCTTTAAGATGGCATTATTCAAATCAGTCACAGCGGAAATTGTTCTCAATGAAACACAGCCTCCATTTGAAGGCAAGTCCCATTTTAATGGAATATCGCAACTTCCCAAAACATCAAATTCATCTCACTAGCACTTCTGCAGGCAGCCTGACTCTGTATACGAGTGTGTCTTTTACATATTCAGAATTTTAATGGGAGTGCTCCATTCGCCATGGTTTTAAGAAACTTGGTACTCACAAGAGTCTCAAGTGGTTGATGGAGCTTTGTGCCTGGATTTCATGGCGTGCTTGGAATATTTGGTGTTACGTTTTGGGAAGGTGGCATTGGTTACTAAAGGACGAAAATTAGGTTAGTATACAGCCGAAAATGCAAGACAGTGAAACTAGAAAATCCTACACCATTTAGTCCGCCGGAAAACAAGATGGGGTCATTGAACTGATACAGAAATGACTGGGAGGAAATCTTTTGACTTTTACCTCATCAGGGTCTTTGAATGGTTTCAACAGCACCGTCCTGGCTTATTAGAACATCGCATGCTGCAGCGCTTTTGCATGGTTGTGACTGTTTTCACAACAATGTGCCAAGTTTCTATCTTACCCGGAATCTTTGCATCTGGTTGTGTTTTGGTCTGTTATTTTTTAGGCATTGTCATCTCATCAGGTTGGGAAGCTGCCAACTTTGGCTATTGTGTCACTGGACACATTATGTGGCCCTTTCATGTCTCCAGGTGCATGGCTCTTCTAACACAAGATTTTCTCGGGGTTATCTTTGTTGCAGACTCCTACAACCAGTAAGTACAACAGGTCAGACTTCGGTGAAATGCTATCAAATCCCATTTGAAAATTGGTATTCCTAGTTACCAGTTGTCTGTCAGTCTCTCTGATGGGACAAATGAAATATCAGAGCTCAAGTACCGTAATATGGGGTGAATCGGGACACTGGGGTGAATCGGGACAATATAGGAATGTCTTTTATTTCTCAGACTACAACTACTTATAGTTTACCGAGGTCCGTGATTTTTGGCACAATTCTAGCATACATTGTAGCGCATATTTTGGCTGGGTTTTATAATTCTAACTGCAGGCAGTGAGGAGGAGCTGCAGTACTTTAAACTTGGCCCTGCAGAAACTGCATTCTCTGTATCTGGTCAAAACTTTGCTTGTAACACAAAAAGCATAAATATTAGAGAAACTGATCTAACAGGAAATTTTATTAAGCTGGATTTGGCATATTAAAGCACCAGAGTAGTTGACTAGATGTGGGATTTTGTATGTTTGGTCATAGGTTCAGATCCAGGGCAATGACGAAGTTTCAGATTCAGAAAAAAATAACCCTACTAATTTTCATTTGAATGTACTAGCATGGCCTTTTTAAGAATATTATTGAAATTTTCATCATTGATATTGGATTTAGTTCAGAATTACCTATGTATGGCGTAATTAACAGAAAAATACATATCTTAATATTTTTTTGTCATTTATCATATCTTTTACAAATATTCAAATTTTACGTGTAATTCAGTTAAGATTTTTCCCCAAAATTTATTTTTTGCATGTCAAATATATTTTCTAATGTTCATTCACAAGTAGCAATCACCTAAGTATGGCAGGAAGTATTATTTCATAGAAATAAAGGACTGTCCCGATTCACCCAAAAATAAGGGGTGAATTGGGACAGTAGTTTTTCATGAATAAATCTTTGAAAATTAAAGATATCTTTTAATGCTCCTAGGTATAGTTGGACCTTGAGTTCGGACATAATTAGGCACCATATTTTGGTTTATAAGTTGATTTGTGACCATGCTATGACAGAAAAACCGTCAATTCTGTCCCAATTCACCCCATATTACGGTACTGAAAGTTTGCAGGCGTCGCACTGAAAATACAATGATTCTATTTCATCCATTGCAATGGATGTTGTGGTTTTCTTGTCTTGAGAGTAAAGAAGCTGTAATCCAGCTTTCTGATCGGTCCATAGACAGGAAGTGCCCTTTTTCTGTATGTTTGCGTGAAAGGTCATGGTTTTGCTTGGTATGAGAATTTTTCTAATTATTTTTTTGGATTTTCTTGTGCAAGTGAAAATCATGACCTTTCACGTGATCTATTATCGCTCAATATTTTCTAAGTCGGAGTTGAAAATGAGCAGTTGGGTCTTATTCGTGGTCACATCTTTGTTCAACAAACATTTCAAGACAATGATTCTTGTTAACCAACAGTGTACTCGCAGTTGGTTGCTGTGTGATGTGTAACCTTGTTGCAGAAGAAAATGGCCAAACAATGTAATGGTTTAAAGCAAGATGCACCCCTGGGACCCATTCATGCATACTGTATCATCTGTTAGATGCTTGTAATTGCATTGTGCTTTCCTTAAATGGGATGGATTGGATTAGTCTTTTAGTTGGTACAACATCCTAATGGGAAGAAGACAGAGCACATTTAGAAAGCCCTGGTATTCATGCAATTCAAATATTTACCTTGGAAATTAGAAGCAAATGCAAGAATTGTATGTATGCATCAAAGAGTTCTTAGAGATTTATACTGCCTACCAAATATTCTTTTTAAGGAAAAAATATTAACATATAAAAGCCTATTAGATATTTTTGGCATAATAAATTACTTCGTTCTTCCTACCCTTCCTCTCTTATTCATCTATTTCTAGTTGCATTATTTAATTTTTCGAATCTCTCCTCCGTTATAGCATCAAATGTCATTGAACCTTCCTCTTTTCTGCTAGATGGTTTCTTTTCGGCCTGAGCCAAGTTGGATTTTGCGTTTCGTGCCACATTAATTTGCTTTCTCTTCAGCTGTCACAGACTGAAGCATCTCTTGTCCTCACTATTTTGTTTGCTTTCGTTGTTCTAAAGAATGGGATGATATCTTTTTATTTTGCGGAGCGAGTGCTTCGTAGAAATTAATTGCAAGTAGTATCTCTGCTTAACAAGTCACTACTTTCTCACATTAATTCCCATCCCGTTTGCTGCACTTAGGTCATGGTAATTGTCTTTGATCTGTAATATGAGAAAATATTTTCTGAAAATTTGTTTTGACAGGCAGATGTTGCTTACTGAGGCATTTGTATGGTAGGCTATGAATTCACAAGATTGAAGTGTTCTACGAAAATCCTTCATTGAAGTTCCCTGTTAAATTATAAACAGAGGTGCCAAAGAAAAAATGAAAAATGTTTTGCAGAAGATGATACATAGTCTGATCAGCGAATTACCATTAAATCCAATTGCACTCTTTCTCTCCGGGAATCTGTTTCTGTTGTCCAGAAAACTCCAATCATAATTAAAGTAGCACGGATCATCGGTGCTTCTGCTCTCACAAAAGGGATTGTTCTTTTGAAGTGGAGTTTGATTACAGGTAAGGGCACACAATGTCCTTGAATGAAGTTTAGGGTAACAAGAAAAGTACCCTTAAAAAAGGGTACTGTATCGATCTTACCATGAACCTGAGGACATAAGGCATGTAATAAAAAGTTTTAATATCTAAAAGGAGGCATTTCTATGAATAGTTGCCTATAGAAAAAAAAAGCCAAGCCCCCTCCCTTTGTTTCATAAAAGTCTGACACAACTAAGGATGTATGAAATAAAATAAACTTCAGTTATTTCAGCAACCTAAAAAAAGTTAAGTTCAATCATATAAAAATATTAGCAAATATAACCCCTACAAAAATAATCCTGGATATGCCACTGGCTTGTTGTTCACACTGGGTTTTAGAAACTTGGTATTTTAACAGCTTAATGCGCCGAAACAGCTTTTGCGAACTTAATATTGCAAATAAAGCAAAATGAATAAGTGCATTGAATTCGGATGAGTTTACTTGATATATTCAGGTTTTTAAATTTTGAAAATCGGATGTGTATTAAGGTTTTTAGAGCCAGTTTTGCATTGAAAATGATATACACAATATTTGATGACGTTTCACACGCAAAAAGTTTCACGAACGAAATTCCTTATCTTGTAGAATCGATGTATTGTTAAGAATACTTATATATAAGATTTTTTATAGGTTAAGACATCGATACAAAAAAAAATGTACAAAGAATCTGTCAACACAGCGTTGTAGTATTTGGTCTCGGCTTCGATTTGATGTAAAGATAAAAAAAATCTGTTGGGATAATTTTTGAGAAAATTGAAATTTAAAATTTTGAATTTTTCACACCCTTGTTGCAAGCAAAATATCCGTTACAGAATGTTTAAAATTATAATCTTAACATAGAAATGCTTTTCCTTCTCACCCTGGTGCTTATATATGCAGTGGACCAAATTCAGAATTATGATTAGGTGGTTTTTAAAGGAATATCACATTCTGAAGGTGTTACAAACTTGCAAGACTATAATCTGCATTCTCCGAACCCATTTACAGTTGCTATCGAAAGAAAGTACACCCCATGCTATATTCAAAGTTTTGTCTCTCAAGGGTACAAATTACTATATATTCACAAGCTAACAATAAAATAATGTAAGCCTAATACATGTGCATACAATTATATTACTAATGCACAAATTTTGTCGCCCATTAAATTAGTACAGTTAAGTATGGAAAAAATGGGCATTGCAAAAGTAAGTACACCCTTCTAATTTCAGACAGTCAATACCTTGTGTTTCCTAATCGGGTGGCTAAAACAGCTTGAAGATGCTTCCTGTACCCTTGAATAAGGTTCTTACATCTTTGCACTGGAATTTTCGGCCATGCCTCCATTTGAAACTGTGTCACCACTGAATATCTGGGGGATTCTCTGTATTGGCCTGCTTTTTGAGGTCAAACTACAGCATTTCAATGGGATTCACATCTGGGTTTTGGCTGGGTCATTCCAAAAGCTTGTATTTATCTTAATTTATTAAGGATTTAGTTGACACACTTGGGTGTTAGGGATTGTTGTCCTGCTGGAACACCAAAGAACATTTTGAACCGAACTACTTTTCCAATTGGACAACATTATCTCCTAGGATTTCATAGTAGAGCTTTGAATTCATGATTCCTTCTACATGAATCAGTTTGCCAGTTTCTGATGAGACAAAAAACCCACTCTGCATGACATTCCCACCTTCATGCTTCACTATTGGCACCAGGTTCTTCCCCTGGAAAGCCGTATTCGTGTTGCAGCAAATGCATCGGTTGTTCATATGACCTTAGAATTCAATTTTAGGTACATCTGTCCAAGGAATATTAGCCAATAAGGCTTCTGGATTATCAAAATGCTTCTGGGCAAAGCATATGCCTGGTTCCTTGTGTTTCTTGATCAGCATCAGCTTGTTTCTGAGCGTTCTGGCAGTGAGGCCTTCTTTTATTCAAATGCTTCCATATATTTGACGTGTGGACATGTATTCCAGATGATGCCAGATGCTCTTGAAATATGCGGATGTAATCTTAGGGTATTTTACTGCTTACTGTGATAATTTCTTGGATGTTCTGCAAGACATCTTTGTTGGTATTCACATCCTGCTTCATGAGTTTTTGTTTTTTGCTCCTTCCATTCGCAAAAAAAAAATCCTGACAGCAGATATGTGAACACCATGCTGTTCATAAAAGTTCTTGGCTTGGTGACTGGCCCATCACTCACACCATAATGAATTGATTAGACATATTTAAGGATAATCAATTATTAAGTACTGTTGAGGAGGATAGAAATCAAATTGAAGGTGCCAAAATCAACCAGACGGAACCAAAAACATTTTAATGTTGCGGGGCAAAAGCAGATTGACCAAAAGAATGGGAATAATGCGACAAAAAGGTGAACTATTGTGAGGGCACATACTTACTTTTGCAATGGGTTATTTTTTAATTTGAGGTCAAAGGTCAAAATTACCTTGACATTTCAAGAAATCCAAATTACCTATTATGTAAGACTTCGAAGAGATACACTTCATTGCAAAAATGAGATAATCATCAGAAACTGCATAATTTCCATAATTCATCGACTGCATTAGTTTTAAGTAGCAAAACCCTGTATGAATATAGCCAATAATAAGACATAATCTAGGGCTTTTACTGCATTTCTATATCCACATGTTGAGATGTATGTCGCCACACCTTCAAAGTAAATCTCTTCATATCAATATTAAAATCTGTAATCACAATCTGAAGAAACATGATTGCCTCAATTTTCCATTCCTTAAATTTGCCATTTTCGTTTAGGGACTTTGTTTCCGATGGTATTTTATTGATTTTCTTCAATTGCGCATATTTCTCAATTTAGTACTTTCTACGCAGATTTTTAATTACTCGTGCAATGAATTGACTAGAAAATATGTATAAGATGCATTTTTGGGTGTCATCATTCATATCATGAAGGAAAAAGAAAAATTTCACCAATAAATATTTATTTCAGAGCTTTATGTGGGAAGTTAACTTTTTTAAAAATCATAATATCCCCTAATTCCATCTGGAAAGTTCACAGATAACCAATATTGATTATGTGACCATGGAAGAGAATCTGTTGCCTGATAGTTTAATACTCTGTTGGTTGCACAAAGGCATGCTACAACTGAATAACTGAATTTTGGAAGTCAGCAACCATTAAATTCCATGAAATATTCTTAACAATTGGCAAAAATGAGTAAAGAAAACACTTAAAATTCTTCAGAAGACCATAAATTGCAACCAATATATTTCGATATGAACAGAGACATTGTAAAAAATTCGGAATTGGCCATCTCAGCCATTACACCACTTGCATATTGCTGTCTTTTATTAATTTAAACAAATACTTCTTTGAAAACAAAATTTATTTCCTTAGATTAGGGTGGGGTGATAATCAATGGAAAAAAAATAGTTTTAAAATTTCAAAGTCCCACCATCCTAACTTTGTTATGGTTGAAAATACGAGTCCAATGATGTATAATATGTACATATGTCTTTATTTTTGATGCCTCCCAAGACCGATTGAAGCTTTTGACCTTTTTTGATGAATTTTAGCATTAGCGGCAAGTCGCGAAAAGCCATATCTTTCTTAATATTTGATTCAGAATAATTACAAGCCCATCATTGTACTTGGCATAAAAAGAGCTTCAATTTGAATACCAACAACATGGGTTTGTGACCAGTAGTTCATTGCCTGACCAAGTATTTTACCTTCTTATCATTACAAACCTAATTATTTGTAGTCACTCTGCATGACAAATTGTTGAGGCATGATTGCTTTAATTAACTGAGCTGATTAAGATGATTTACAAATTATTTCTAGTTTAGAAAAAAATCATAAAATAACCTTATGTAACACATCTGAAGCATTCTATGGGGGAAAATGGTATCCGTAGAGTAGCATACAATTATTTTTAGTTTGCTAATTCCTAAATTTGAGGCTACCTTTTCCTCAAGTGAGTACAAGTCTAAGTAATATTAATATCTATTCTGCTCCACCTGGACCAGAAAACCAATTATACCATTTGGAAAGTCTTAGCACATCTTTTCTTATTGATATACACGCTAGAACATCATTACAGCCAAAATAGCTTCACAGCAAAATCATCGGTAAATATTTGTCTTCAGATTGCATAATTTATTTGAGTCACTGCCATTGGCTGAGGGACCTACCAAGAGTACATGGGTTATATACTCAACAAGAAACAAATGTATTTCAAAGCCAATTAAAAGGTCCCTTAGGGCTTGGGCTGTTTTAATCCAATCAAATATTGGGAAAATGTGACACACTCAGGCTCCCCAGCCACTGAAGTTTTGCTTGAATCAGTCCTACATGTAATGACTTTTGCTGTGATGAGCCATGTCGCTCTCTCAATTGTCACAATTGCATTTTAGACAAATGACCTAAGACCACATTTCCAAAAAAATTTAGTTTTGTGTAATAAGAAAATCCTTATCACACTGGACAATGTGTAATTGTAAAATATCAATGAGAAAATCTGGAATGTGAAAAATGTCGATGTGCAACAAACAAACCTGACAGGCAAGTTGTGTATGCCATTTTAAGGTGTACATATATCCTGCATGAGTCAGTCATGTTCCACAATTTACAATAATAATAATTGCTTTGTGCCATAATACCCTCCATTTTACCCTGCATTTTGACTTGTTTACAATTATCTTGGTGAACAGCAAAACATGCAAGACTTGCAAGAGTCTTGTCATATTGTGTGTCATTGTGTGTGCCTAATTTTACTGTTACTAATACTATGTAAAACCTTCCTGACACCAAGAGGCTTCCATTGCCCAATTACAGTATATATTTGACTCCATGCTATCCAGTATTTGTAGGCCTATGATATTTATGTTACTTCTGTAAACCTCAATGGAATCCCAAGTCACATTAGAGATTACTATTTTTACTCAACTGGGCTTTGTAATATTGATACAATGCTCAAACATTTTCTATACATTACATATTATTTCCCTAGCTCTATGGATCATGTATGCATGATTGGGGCTTTACCTCCTGTATATATGTACTTGGTAGGCTAATTATCCCCCATGCTATGCTATGGGGGATTTTACTTTTAGTCTCCATGTCATGGCGTCCATCAAATATCTCAAACACCACACCATGCACAATGCTCATCCTTACCCAACATTCAAAGATCCCCTAAACTTGTCAAATCTGACCATAAATCAATAAATATCATAACCATTTTCACATCCCAAATACTTTTTGCTGTGCTTTTGGCCTGCAGCCATGTTATTTTTAAAAGCGACCTCCACCCCCAGGTGTCTCCACATCCTTACATGTATGCACAATTGTGCCCCTGGTGGAAATATTTGGCATAACTAAAATTGGAATTCTGGTGGGTATTGGTAGATGTGTAGGGCATGGGGGATACGGAGGCAGTATACCTGCTCTTGTTAGGACAGCAGGAGGACACGGCAAGAGCTGGATGCGAACCTTGGACCGAGCTACTTAACTGGCAGTATAGCATGTTTCATCCAATTTTTATGGCCTTTTCTTATTTTTTAAATATTGTACACCTTCATTTAGAAAATCCACTTTAACATGGCTTCATGGATCATTCTGACACTGTTAAAGCTGTCCTGATTGGATAAGACAAAAAAAAAATTCAAAAATAATGTCATATCATTTTCAGGACCAATTTGGTACGAAGTTATCGTTTTTATCACAATTTTTGGGTCAAATTTCAAGGTAATTTTGAGGGCTTGCCATAAGAGGTGGGAAGTGGAAACCATTAAATCTGAAATCAGCAAGCTTTGATTAACTTATTTTAGTCAGTTGATCAATTCTTCATGAAAATGCTTGAACCAGAACTAAATCCTGTAAAAGCGCCTCGATGCTTGCTTCTAATTGGGCAATATAAATAGTTAAAATGCATTGAAATATAGCTTGTTGGTATTCATTTTGAAGCTCTTGACTAGGGTTTTCTGAAGAAACCATTATATTTCATGTACATCTAATATTAACGGAGTTACGGAGAACCGCGAGTTATCGTAAATGGGCAAAAGACCAGAATTTCTGTCTTATTTTCAAAGCCGCTTGGGAGGCATCAATAATGAAGGTACACCCTTGTGTCATACATCACTGAATTCGTATTTTCAACCATAACAAAGTTAGGATGGTGGGACATTGAAATTCTGACATTGATGATTATCACCCCACCCTACTTAGATATCAAGTGCAACTTACATGGAAAGCTGTGATGAATATATACACTTGTCAGGTTCCGGCAGTAGGTATTTCTACATGTGTCTACTGTTTATTGTCCAATAACTTTTTTCAGATGTTTTTGTAAATCCCACTTGAAAAACATTGACTGGTGAAAAGCTAAAATCTCAATTTGTTAACTAATGAAGTTAACAAGGCATTTTCTCACACTCTGGTGGTTCATTTGCCGTTTTTCTTTGTTTCAAGAAATAATAAAGTCAAAATGGCCATGTTTATATTTGATTTTGACACATTATAAGATTCACCGAGTTTGCAACACCCCTAAATGCTGGAAAAGATGTAAAAATTAGAAATAAAATGGGTCTTCTTTTATTTTGTTAACCTGATTAACTCAATGTCTAACTACATAAATTAAGATGTTTCAATAACACTGCAATGCCATTTGATACATCTATAACTGATATTATGCATGCAACAAGGGTGTGGAAAACTCAAAATTTTTAATTTTAATTTTCTCAAAATTTTCCAAACAGATTTTTTTTATCTTTACATCAAATGGAAGCCGAGACCACATACTACAATGCTGTGTTGACAGATTCTTTGTACATTTTTTTTAACCCTAAACTTTGTTCAAGGACACTGTGGGCAGGTATGCTGCCTCACTCTGTCGATGCAAAAATGGCAATGTGAAAAGTAACTAGATGATCAGTGCTTTTTTTTACAGAAGTGAAGAGATATCGTCATAGTATATATCCAGTGGAATATTTTGAGGGAACCTCAGGCATTAATGTTTCTGGTGCTGGATAAGCATTGGTAACAAATTGATACTTGGGATTCCTTTTTCAAACTGTAAATGATATTTTTGTATGAATCCTATTTCTCAATAAAGCCAATATAAGCTTTTGTTCTAGCTTTCCCGAGTCAACATCCTATTCTAGTATCCCATGTCATTGAATCTTTTTCTGTCTGCTTCTCCAATTTATTTTCTACTTGAGCGAAGTAGGATTTTGCATTTCATGCCACATTAATTTGCTTTCTCGTAGTGTTCTCAAAGACTGAGACATTTATTTTCCTTTCTTTTGTGTGCTGATGTTGTTCTAAAGAATAGGATACTATCTCTTAATTTTATGGGAAGTTGTTTTGTGGAGATTAATTATTAAAAGGGGTATTGTTGTACTTTTGCAGCACTGTGCTAACAAGAAATGATGAGCTCCTTTATTGCTTTTCACACCTTTTTTGGCAAAAAGATCCCATAGTTACTTCTACACAAAGACAATAGTAGTAATAGATTACACAAGAAATGTGACAAACTGTTCTCCTGATGTATAGAAAAATAATTCCAGCAGTATAATTCTCCACGGTCCACATAGGCTATCGAAACTGCTGTTCAATCGGTTATGTGCAAAGTATTTTTTAAATCTCATTTCTCAAAAGTCTGGATGGAAAAATGTGACACAAGATTTTCAGACTTGAGTCCCTGGGCATATCTGGTCTTCCTATGTGTCAGAAAAATGCGCCATGGGGCATCACAGGTAGTATAGAGATTAGAGATTCGGAACCACCAGAACAATGTCCATAAGTTTTTCAACTAGTCTTGAATTTCAGATTAAAAGATAATTTTATATGAATTACAAATTTATTGCTAGTTTCAAAGCGTCACTGAAAGTATATTATCTCATTGACAATTAATTCTTATCAATTCCTTTAAAGCCGAGCCAAAATTATGTTACAAACTAAATACAAAGTCACTTAGTTTTGTCCAACAGGCTTCATCCATAATAGCTGTCCTTTGTGTCATGATAAATCACAGGATGGGACATTAGCTGTTTGTAGCATATGCTGCTGAGATATATCTGTCAGTTGCCTAATGCTTTAGGCAAGAGAATGCATTAGCCAAGTAGCTAACAGGTTGCACGATCTACAAATGCCTCCTTTCATCTTGGCTTTAGGGCTTGATGTGCATGTTTTATCTCGTGCTCTGTATTCTGTTTGCAAAGGTGCATGCATAAAAGCAGTCTTTGAGAAAAAGGGAGAGTGCACAGAAAGGATTACACAACTGCACGCCATGTTTTCAAGAAGTGACTTTAAAAGATATTTCTCCCAAATATCTGACTTGCAAACTCTTGCCACAAACACCAAAAAAGTAGCTTTATGTGTCTCTAGGCTAAACATTTCCTTCTAAGAGCCTTTTGCAGCAATTTAAAGGACCTCAGGTGACAGCGAGAGTCTCTGATCTTTGAGAACCAGTTTTAAAAAAAAGTGTATTTGAAAGGAGATATGTTGCCTAACCAGGCATTTTCATGGTAGACCTTTTTTTAGATTTTATGAGATTAAGGTGCTCTTTAAGAAGACTGTCTTAGCGAAATAGTTTATGCCTTCAAGGCAGATTATTTCAGGTTAAAAATGTATCCAGAATATCTAGTGAAGGGATCCATGGAGACTAATAAAAGTATGTAAAGCACAATAGGTTGTTGTAATAATATAAAGAAAGGTTGGCACAACAGCAAAATAGAATGGTAAAATCGTAATATTTATGTTTGTCAGGAAACAGCGAATCTTGCGAGAACACCATTTTATACTGAACAGTGGCAAAAAACATATGGTCATGATAAACATTTAAAACCTCGAATATTGAGAATTTTGTCAGGATGTTCAGTCCTATAGAATGTGCACTGCTCATATTGCTTTATAAGAAAAGGGACATTGCTCATCTTTGATATATGCAAGATGGGAATAGACAGGATAGATCCTCCTTATTCCCAATACTCCATAGTTCGGAATCATATTCTGTGGCCTTGAGAAGTCTGCCATTCTAAAAAGTAGATCTGGAAGGAGCACTCCGGGATGCATTTTCCCTCTTAATTTAGGTCTTGAGGCACAATGTCACACCAAAAATCTTCTTAAGGAAGTCCTTAATCTTCTAAAATCTTGCCGTGAAAGTGTCTGAGTAAGCAACATCTCTCCTTTGAAATAGACGATGATATTTTTTAACTGCTTCTCGTTGTTCAAAGAATCTCAACATCACCTTAGCCTAAATCTTCCATATATGCAAAATCTGATTAGATACGAGATGTTCTTCAGTCTTCATCCTCAATGCTCCATAGTTGGCAATTATATGCAGTGGCCTTGAGGTGTCTGCCAATCTGAAAAGTAGATCTGGCAGACGCTCTTATAGAGCTATGCTCGCATTCATCGATACGCTGATTTATTTTGATTTGCATGAGTGTGAGTTTAATGGTGCCAACACTATATGTAGTATTATGTACTGCCTGATTATCGATATTAATGCTAATGACACAATGTTGGAATAACCACATCATTATTTTTACATATATACCTTAACCTAGATAATGATATTATTACAATATTATTATGATTCATTATCATAATTCACTTGCATTGATCAAACCAAGAGCAAAAGCAACCACATTATTAACTTAAAATCTATTACATGAGCAAGATTCCATTGAAAACCAAACTCTAGCCTGTAGGCAATTCTCTCACAGCTGGCTTATTTGCATCAATTCAACCATGTTTGTAGCCCAACGTAGACGAAATAGATGAAACAATAATTAGATTATGTGAACACAGGGAGTGTGTGCTCATTACAGCATGTCAGCTTTAATTATTGTCAAATTCCAAGTTCCTTTGGCAAAGTAATATCTTCTAGCATTCTCTCAATTCTTAAAGCTTTCTCTCCTTCTATTGCTTCTTACAAGTTCTGATGGCTTCATCTTGTTCATAATGCCAAAAACTGATGAAATTCAAGCCGCAAACTCAAATTCCACCATATTACAAAATCAATTGTGATTCATTAGCAGAGAAGACAACTCAAGTCAGCAGTAGTGTTGATTACTTTGCTTCATTTCTTCTTAACAATGACAAATCCAAGATGATATATTGTTCTTAGACTTGGCTAATCTTATGTAATTTTAAATTTGGTTGTAATCCCAGAGCTGATAGAAGGATGAGACAATATACTTCAGAGAAATATTGCAACAACGATGAATCGAGAAATTAATTCCAAAACTTTCTACGCGTTCTCAATTTTATGTTCCTATAATTATTATGTTGCAGTCCAAGAATCTGGAAAGACCTACTATAATAAAACATTTTGCTACATTTGCATATGACCACATGCCTCTGGGCTGAATATCTAATCTCTACTGACAGCGTTCTCAGTTGACTGACAACAGGCAAAAGAACATGGCCTTGTGGTACCTCAATGTTCATTGGAGTCCACAGGAGTAGAAAGATTTGCAAAAGCGCTGACACAACATCACAAACACAACACCATGTCTTGTGTTGCAGCTTTTAGTGCCGAGTGAATCTAACCCCATGTCATCCAATATTCTTGCCAAATCTTGTCTTTGTAGTGCATTTGTCTGCAGGATGTTTGAATTGAAATAACATACACATACAGCAACTATTTGCAAAAAGATTGTTTTGATCATAAGAAGAGAGATTAAAATACCCCCATAGCCACAATTTGCGACTCTTCTTTAGTTTAGCAGTAAATAAAATATATTGACAACATATCCAGATATTTCACAACTACAAACATAGAAAGACCAGCAATTAAGAATATGTGGTTACTTACGACAACAAAATCCAACAAAAGTGAACACAGTGGAAACGTCATATTCCCAAGCCCCTAGAGATCAATTCTAACAATCGAAAAATGATGATATTGCTCAACTTAGCATATCAGTAATTCATAATTAATAACAATTTATTGAGACACATCACTATGACGACCTACAACTAATGCTGCATTAGTGCACACATAATCCAATAATGGAAACAACGGCCTGTTTCACAGGAAGAGAAGGATATTGGATTATTGGATAATGCACTCACATCCATATCTTGGGCTTCTCCGGGCACCGTTCTAAGATCTTGCATTTTCACTGTTTATATGTTATCTAATTTGTGTATTACTGCATCGAAGACATCGAAAAATATATCACTTATCTTTATATTGATCAATCATTCTCTCCAAGAAAAAAATCTTCAGACCAACAATTTCGCTGCTTGCATCCAATTTTTGCTCCAGTTATATCTACAATGGGTTGCAGAAGTTTACACCCCCTTGGAGTTGTCTTTCATTTTCTGACATATCTTTCTTCTGAAAAGAACCATCATTCCCATATTGTGACGTGGTCTTACTGACCTCTCTTACAACCTATAAACACCATAAAATGCTGGATGGAAAGTCATGGTAAAGTAGAAAAAATTATATCAGTGAAAATGGGTGTTGCAAAAGTATACACCTCCCTTGTAAGTTGTGATGTTCTTTATTGATAACCGTGTTGTTTTGACCTGAAGAAGTAAAATTATGGTATGAAACATTGATCTCTGATTGGTTTTTAACATTTTGGATTGTTTTACCTTATTTGTGTAACTTTTGTGGATGGAAAATATCACAAAATCCACCTACTGTAATAAAAATTATAATAAATTCAATAATAAAATAAATCAAGTATCTAATGATGTTGATAAGCTGCATTTGAGAGGTTTAGAACTTGCATGGGGAACAAAAACATTTTTGAGCCCTAATTACACACCATCATCCCCAATTGCAATGTCAGAATGAATGGACATAGAGAAAGTTCTGGGATGCTATTTCCTCGAGAAGCCCGCAAACAGTAAGAAATTAGCTGGACAGGCAGGGACACACCTTGATACAGCCTAGAAAAAGTTTCGGTTCAATATCTGGAACAGAAATGAAAATAGGTATGGTCACATAAATTGGTGATGATGCTTAATTTTGCCAATCTCCCATTTGATGTCTTGTGTCTTAAAAGTTTCTGTTTTCAATAAAACCATTCATTGTGCATGGTTCTAAAAGTTATGAATATCAAGTTGGTGCAATTTGACAATGCTCAATGGAGTTTCAGTGATATTTTTAGTAGTCTTCCAATGACGTGACAAAATATGAAAATTATCCAAAAATTTGACCATATGTATTTTCCACTTCTATTGCAGATATTGAACCGAAACTTTTTCTAGATTGTATCAGGGTGCATCCCTGCCTGTCCAGCTAATTTCTTGCTTTTTGGGGGCTTCTCAAGGAAATAGCATCCCAACACCTTCTGTCAGGTCACAATGTCAATTAATTTTGACACTGCTATGGGGGAGGCTGATGTGTAATTAGGGCTCAAAAGTATTTTTGTTTACCCACTCAAGTTCTAAACTTCTCAAATGCAGCTTATCAACATAATTTCATAAATAATTCATTTTTATATTGAATTTTCACAATTCTTATTGCAGTACATGGATTTTCTGATAATTTCCTTCCACAAAAGTTACAGAAATAAGGTAAAACAATCCAAAATGTTAAAAACCAATCAGAGATCAATGTTTTATACCATAATTTTACTTCTCCGGGTCAAAACAACACGGTTATCAATAAAGAACATCACAACTTACAAGGGGTGTATACTTTTGCAACACCCATTTTCACTGATTTAATTTTTTCTACTTTACCATGACTTTTCATCCAACATTTTATGATGTATATAGGCTGTAAGAGAGGTTGGTATGACCATGTAGCAATATGGGATTGATGGTTCTTTTTAGAAGAAAGATATGTCAGGAAATGACAGACCACTCCAAGGGGGTGTATACTTCTGCAACCCACTGTATGCATCTGCTAAAAAAAGTTCCCTTGCATAATGTAATTTATAATTCCTATATATAAAATATAATCTAAAGATGCCTATAGTTGCTCAATGCTCATTGTATAGTAGAAATTTGATGCAGGAAACAATCTCCATGGAAAGTTATCAATACACCAATACAAGTTGCACACGTTACAGATTAGGAGGAAATGGGGTAGGGAGGTAAGGGAGTGTGATTTATGTCCCATCAGCATTGCCAAAGAAGTGTCATATTGTGAGCATCAACCAGAAGACAACTGTTCAATATCTTCTGATGCTCTGATCATTTCCTTTGCCAGTGGCAATGGTTCTGGCACTCTTGATCTTAGCAGAGCAATCCTCTAGAGAGCAACTTCTCCCCTAGAGGAGTTATCAACACATCTGAGTTCCCTCAAGAAGCGGTTGCACTAGTTTGGCAATCATTTAGCAATTATTTGGCACTTCGGGAAAGGTCTGAAGGTTACATTACCAGTTAAGCGTGAACGATTTGGGAAAGGTTTGGAGGACTGAGCCTTGATGTCGTAGGTCAAGAACCCAGTTTACCAGTATGTTTCAGGCGTTTTTTTTTTTCAGGAAGTAGGATGTAATTACAAACTTTGACAAAATCTTTGTTGGATACCAATATACGTGAAGTAGGCCAAAAGTAGGCCTAAATTCCTTTGATGTTATAACTGACAAGCAATCAATTAACACTAAAGGGTGTGTCATTCAAAGACACTTTTCCTTCTATATTAGGATACATGTAACTACATTGGATGTTATCAAAGCAATTACGGAGGAACACATTAATAATAAAAAATAGTAAGTCATTCTTACCTTATTTACAAGTAGGCCTAAGTTAAGAAGATTTCCAAAGTTACAACAAACAGCTTACCTGAAAGAAGAGAGAAAATGGGATTACGTCAAATTGATCGAAGGCTCAATTAACCAGAATGACACAAACGGTAAGAGGGCGTTCGACTCCATAGTCTTTAAAGTTGAATCCCACAAAATACAGCTGCTCCACCTATTGTACTCCACAGTTCAACAAAAATACCCCAGCTGGTGGCTCCCCCGCTTGGCAAAATTGTTCATATGCATTAGAAAAGCCACAGATTTTTGAAAACAGGGATAGGCTCACTCGAAGGCTGCTGGCTCAGCCAGGAATAATGGCACTGAACTATAAATGCACACATTTTGGGTCGATATACAGGCCTATAATCGAATCCAACTTTCATAAATCTGAGAAGGAATCTTTGAGATATTCAAGTTTATTTAAGGGGGACATATTTTTGTTGAACTGTTTTTCATAATTTACTCATATTGTACACCACGTAACTCTAAAAAAACATCGATAACCCCCTTCAAAGACTAGTTTTTCAACAAAGTGTATTTTCAGCTATATTCATTTAATTTTTCATAAATATCTCATTGATATCGTTAGAGTAACGCTGCTTTTCGTGATACATCCCACACTTTTTAGCATTTTACTGTATGTTTTAATGTAATGACATAAGATTTTGAAAAAATCATAGTTCGAAAATTATGTTGGATAGCCCTCCTTTTTTTTATGTTGGAAAGCTTTCTTTTTGAAGAACTTTTTGGCAAAGTTTCATGAATATCTCATGGATTTCAGATTTCTTGCCAAGTGTGGGATTCAACTTTAATGCGGGAAGTTTGGTAAAGTGAGCGAGTAAGGTAACTAGAAAGGGCGGATTGAGGTTACATGAATTACAATTCATAACAGATCATGTGAAAAATCAAAAATACTGTGCAAAGCAGTGAGAGATTTCAATGTAGAATATGCCTCAGACTCACAGAAATATGGATGATGTAAATGCCACTACCAGCACTAATGCAGAAATGCTACTGTGGATGTACACAAATCCTCACTAAATCTTTAGCGGGCCAGATTTGTCATGAATAGGGGAGTAATATTTCATTTATACATAGAAGCATGAAACTTGGCACATTGTTTAAAAACATCTTAAAGAATACATTTAGATAGGGAGCCACTTCAGATTTAACCTAGTTAACCCATGGCAGCCATTTTCCAAAATGGTGGCTAATTCTATCATTTTCCTGCTTTTTGTGAAGTGCCTACAATTTGACCATATGAAAACAGTGGTCATTATTTCTTCTAAAGATCTAAAAAACACTATCAATTGATTCCTGAGTTGAACTAAGGAATTTTAGGGTGGTCAGGGTCCATTTTGTTATAACTGTTGAGGAAAATGCAGCATTTTCGCGTTTTTTTCATAATTCTATGAAATCTCAATTAATATTTAAGTAGACCATGTATTTGAATTCCTTGTGAGAAGAGCTTTCAAATGAATGGTAGCATCACTAGTTTTCGTGAATTCTTTGTTAAAATGAACCTCAGAACCGAAATCTTCAAAGAACTTAAAATTTTTACTTTTTCCATTTCAACTCCAAATTTCCGAAACCCGTTAATGCGGGTACTCATTTGAAAGCTCTTCTTGTAAGGAATTCAAATATGCAACTTATCTTTATATTCATTTAGAATTGGCGAAACCAAGCAAAACCGCGAAAATACAGTATTTGAGTTGATAATTCTACCAAAATGGATTCTAGAAAGCCTGGAAATAGTTGAGGCTACTAAAAATGTTGTAGTAATGTTCTGAATACCTAGAGAAGGAATAACAAACACTATTTGCATGCATTCTATTCGTAGGAACTAAACAGTTCAACAAAAATAAGTCCCCTTTACGAAAAGGTGAATATCTCAAAGACCTCTTTTCCGATTTATGTGAAAGTTGGCCAGTTTGTAGGCCTGCATATCGACAGTGTGCGTGTGTATTTGTAGCTTTATTGCTTAATTTTTGTTTGAGCCAGCAGACCCCGAGTGCACGTACCCCTATTTTCAAAAATACAAAGTTTTGGCTTTTCCAAAAAAATTTTTACCGAAAGGTGTTTAAACTCCACTCAAATTATTTTTTACTAGCATTATACCCGTTCTACGAACAGGGGGTTTGAGAGCCAAGCATAGGCGTACGGGACGCGCGATTTTTGGGGGGGCGAGCGACATTTGCCCGAATTTTGAGATCTAAATTTAATACCATTTCAAATGAAATAGCCAGGAAATCACTAATTTAAAATAGTTTTTTCCTAATCATCTGCCCAAATCTTTTAGCCTTTTTGCCCGAATCTTACTGTTTCCCAAACTTTTGGGGGGCCACCGCCCCCCCTGCCCCCCCCCCTCCCATACGCCTATGGAGCCAAGGCATAAGTTATGGCTTGATAGCATAAGTTGACACAAACATTTAGGGCCATTGGCAAACATTTACGGCCATTGGCAAAACATTTGCACCCGTTGGGAAACATTTGCGTTCGTTGGGAAACATTGGCTAACATGTGCACCCGTTGGCAAACATGTGCGCCCGTTGGCAAACATTTGCGCCCGTTGGCAAACATTTGCGCCTGTTGGCAAACATTTGCGCCTGTTGGCAAACATGTGCTCCCGTTGGCAAACATTGGCCCGTTGGCAAACATTTGCAGCCGTTGGCAAACATTTGCGCCCGTTGGCAAACATTTGCGCCCGTTGGCAAACATTTGCGCCCGTTGGCAAACATTTGCGCTCGTTGGCAAACTTATGCCCGTTGGCAAACATCTGCGCCTGTTGGCAAACATCTGCGCCTGTTGGCAAACATTTGCGCCCGTTGGCAAACATTTGCGCCCGTTGGCAAACATTTGCGCCCGTTGGCAAACATTTGCGCCCGTTGGCAAACATTTGCGCCTGTTGGCAAACATTTGCGCCCGTTGGCAACATTTGCACCCGTTGCCAAACATTTGCGCCCGTTGGCAAACATTTGCGCCCATTGGCAAACATTTGCGCCCGTTGGCAAACATTTGCGCCCGTTGGCAAACATTTGCGCCCGTTGCCAAACATTTGCGCCCGTTGGCAAACATTTGCGCCTGTTGGCAAACATTTGCACCCGTTGGCAAACATTTGCACCCGTTGGCAAACATTTGCGCCCGTTGGCAAACATTTGCGCCCGTTGGCAAACATTTGCGCCTGTTGGCAAACATTTGCACCCGTTGGCAAACATTTGCACCCGTTGGCAAACATTTGCGCCCATTGGCAAACATTTGCGCCCATTGCCAAACATTTGCGTCCGTTGCCAAACATTTGCGCCCGTTGGCAAACATGTGCACCCGTTGGCAAACATTTGCGCCCGTTGGCAAACATTTGCGCCCGTTGACAAACATTTGCGCCCGCTGGCAAACATTTGCGCCCGTTGCCAAACATTTACACCCATCGGCAAACATTTACACCAATTGGTAAACACTTACACCCATTGGCAAACATTTACACCCATTGGCAAACATTTACACCCAATTGCAAACATTTACACCCATTGGCAGCCATTGGCAAACATTTACACCCATGGAGACCAATTTAAACATTACACCCATTGGCAAACATTTGCGCCCATTGGCAAAAATTTGCACCCATTGGCAAACATTTGCGCCCGTTGGCAAACATTTGCGCCCGTTGGCAAACTTATGCCCGTTGGCAAACATCTGCGCCTGTTGGCAAACATCTGCGCCTGTTGGCAAACATTTGCGGCCGTTGGCAAACATTTGCGCCCGTTGGCAAACATTTGCGCCCGTTGGCAAACATTTGCGCCCGTTGGCAAACATTTGCGCCCGTTGGAAAACATTTGCGCCCGTTGGCAACATTTGCACCCGTTGCCAAACAGTTGCGCCCGTTGGCAAACATTTGCGCCCATTGGCAAACATTTGCGCCCGTTGGCAAACAGTTGCGCCCGTTGGCAAACATTTGCGCCCGTTGGCAAACATTTGCGCCCGTTGACAAACATTTGCGCCCGCTGGCAAACATTTGCGCCCGTTGGCAAACATTTGCGCCCGTTGGCAAACATTTGCGCCCATTGGCAAACATTTGCGCCCATTGCCAAACATTTGCGTCCGTTGCCAAACATTTGCGCCCGTTGGCAAACATTTGCACCCGTTGGCAAACATTTGCGCCTGTTGGCAAACATTTGCGCCCGTTGACAAACATTTGCGCCCGTTGGCAAACATTTGCGCCCGTTGCCAAACATTTACACCCATCGGCAAACATTTACACCAATTGGCAAACACTTACACCCATTGGCAAACATTTACACCCATTGGCAAACATTTACACCCAATGGCAAACATTTACACCCATTGGCAGCCATTGGCAAACATTTACACCCATGGAGACCAATTTAAACATTACACCCATTGGCGCTTGATAGCATAAGTTGACACCTCTACCCCCTAACTGAAGTGTGGACACTGGGGCATTATGTTGTTCATACATAATCCAATAGGGGAGTTGTGTGTGTAGGTTGCGATTTGCAGAGCCCTCTGTTGTTATTTGGTAAAATCATTTGTTTACATTAAATGGAGTGGTGGATGGGGGATGAGAAATGAAGACTTTTGAAGGATTATTACGGAATACTGTTGAGCAGTAGGGAGGAGGGGACCCCCCATTAACACGGAGGGAAGAGGTTAGATGAAGTGGATTGGCATATTTGGGGGATGGGAGTGAAAGGGAGGGCAGTTAGTGGCTACATTGAGCATAGCAACCATGCTGGATTTGGTGAGTTGTGTTGCTAGGCAGCGGTAATTATATAGTGATTGCATCCAAGGAGCCTAAACTGTAAAACTGTGACGAAAGAAGTCCTTAGTTGTCTTCTAAATACGATTGAGAAAAAAAATTTCTCCAGACACATGATGAAGTTTAGCCAGCTGGTGGCTCCCTTGCATGGTGGAATTGTTCATATCCATCTGAGAAGCCTGGGATTTTTGAAAACAGGGGTAGGCTCACCCGAAGGCTGCTGGCTCAGCCAGGAATAATGCCACTGAGCTATAAATTCAGACATGTAAGGTCGATATACGAGGTTATAATTCAGCCAACTGCCATAAACATCAGCGGTGGAATCTTTGAAATATTCAAGTTTATCCAAAGGGGGACTTATTTTTGTTGAACTGTTTACACAGAAAGCAGCAAAATGGAAGAATTGGTGGCCGGTTTGGAAAATGGCTGCCAGAAGCCTTCTAAGCTAAATCTGAGGTGGCTCCCTATCCAATTATATTTGGAAAGATGTTTTCTAAGTGTGCGCCAAGTTTCATGCTTCTATGTATAAATGCACAATTTTTTTACATACCTGCCCTGCTACTTGTAACATCAACACACAAAGGAAATGCCTCGGAGGCACATGCTATCACAAACAACCGTTACCATGACAACTGTTGCTAATTCCAAGAAAGGTCTTCCATATGTCACTAGTAATGCACAGGGGGCACGACTGTGACACATGTGCATTGTGCAACAACAGAAGGTACCCAAAATGCCATGAACTTCAACATCGCCACAAGGGGATATATCTGAAACACTGATGTATAAGTTTTGGCATGCCCATAATGCTGACAGAACTATGCATATATAAATAGCTCTTGCAAAGGTCACATAGATTTTACGATCTTCAGTTGGAAATCACTATGAGTGTGACTGTGTGAGTTCAGCAACTGTAGAATTAGATGTCACGGCTTCTATTCTGCAAGAACCCCATTTAAGAAGATATTTATGAAACTAATAAAATCTTCAAACCTTTACACTAATGCAGTGGCTGACAAATAAATCTGTGTCGTTGAACATTTTCGACTATTTGAAAAGAGATATGTTGTTTACTCTGGCTTTTTTTTAAAAACATTTTGCAAGATTAAGGTGCTCTTTCAAAATCTTCCTGTGTAAAATCATAAGCCTCCAAGGTGACTCGGTGAAGATGAAAAATGTCCTGTACAATATAGTGAAAAGGTGGAGACTAATGAAAGTATGTGCCACTAAAGAATCTATTAATAGTCATTATCATGGCAGATACCAAAAGCAAATATTTTAGTCAATAATTGAACCTTCAATGCTCTAAAGTTGGCATAATACAAAATACTTTGTACGCATGTCTGACATTGTCTGTACTGTCTTGTTACTGGATATGGAAGCTGATAGTCACTTTCGAAAATGCCTATAAATATTTTCCATGAGTACAGGTTTCACACAAGGCCATTTGTAATAATCAACCTGATTATCCTGAGTTATGCCTGTGATTCTCTTGTCCTAATGACTGGCAATGCTTGGCCTTGGCAGCTGACAACTTAAGCCAAAAGATTCTGGAAGTGATTGATCATAATATAGACCTGTTTCTCACTTAGCTCAGTTATTTGTGGATTGCTTTGGTTACCTCTCATTATTCAGGATTGTCTTAATTAATTCTTTCAAAAGAAGCCTTTTTAATATAAGTTGATCAGTGTGGGCTATTATAATATACATCATATTTCAATATCTGTTGTTCAGCAATCATTTAATGCAATACCAAAGTGATGTATCACACACAGCAAGATGAAATGTTCTGATCGTAATTTGTATCAAGACTGAAGCAAATCACTGAACCAGTTCAATCACTTTCAGATATCTACAGTCGAAAACATGTCATGATGAACACACCATTTCTTTTATATTTTTTGTTTCATCAAACTGGACTGTCAATAGAACTGCTATCAATGAAAGGCTAATGTTTATTGCTAGTGCATAATGTGTATTGCTGGTGGCACACTTTCACCAGATTTCTGTTTCAATCCTATTTTCAGATAACATTAAAACTAAAGTCTGAGATGGTCTGCCACATTGACTCTTGTGAAAAATGATAATGTCCTGAGCGGCATTATTACTTTTTAAGCTGCCCTTTAAGAATGGCAGTATTCAAATCAGTCACAGCGGAAAGCTTTTTCAATGAACCACATACTCCATTTGAAGGCAAGTCCTGTTTTAATGGAATATCGCAACTTCCCAAAACATCAAATTCATCTCACTGGCACTTCCGTAGGCTGCCTGATTCTGCATACGAGTGTGTCTTTTACATATTCAGAATTTTAATGGGAGTGCTCCATTCACCATGGTTTTAAGAAACTCGGTACTCACGGGAGTCTCAAGAGCTTGATGGAGCTTTATGCAAGGATTTCATGGCGTGCTTGGAATATTTTGTGTTACGTTTTGGCAGGGGAGTATAAGTTACTAAAAGGAAGAAAGTCAGGTTAGTATAAACGCGATGGATTGCCTTAGTCTTTTAGTTGGTACAACATCCTAATTGGAAGAAGACAACACACATTGAGAAAGCCCTGGTATTCATGCAATTCAAATATTTACCTTGGAAAACAGAAGCAAATGCAATGTATGTGTGCATCAGAGAGTTCTCAGAGAGTTAGTTACTTTCACAGTATTGCACAGAATAATCTTTCATATAATATTTATTATTTCATTAAAATAATAGGTACTTAAATGGTACACATATGGGAGATTGTCAAGTGTTTAGCATGGTTACTCATGTGGCGTCCTTGGCATAGCACCTGTGGTTCAGAGGGACCAGGTTCAAACCCACCCTCGGCACCACGCAATGTCAATAAGGTGAACTCGATGTGCCTCAAAATGGCTTCGAATCCCCTATGTCAATCACCTGACCATTCCTCATGAGTTCCATTTAGTCTGAATAGGCCATGTAAAAAACTCAAATCATTTAATTTCATAGACATTGAACAGTCCTGTTTGAAAGGTCTTTCATCCTTAACCCTGATCCACTCTCTTTAATTTGCCATTATTTCACTATATAGAATGACTTATACTGCCTACTAAATATTCTCACTAAATCCAATTTTTCTAGTCTCTCCTACGTTACGAGCATTCCATGTCATTGAACCTTCCTCTTTTTTTGCCTGTTTCTTTTCCGCCTGAGCCAAGTTGGATTTTGAGTTACATGCCACATTAATTTGCTTTCTCTTAGAGCTGTCACTTACTTAGACCTCTCTTGTTCTCACTATTTCATTTGCTTGCATTGTTCTAAAGAATGGAATGCTGTCTCTTTATTTTGTGGAGCTAGCCCTTTGTTGAAATTAATTGCAAGTAGTATCACTGCTTAACAAGTCAAGAGTTAAGCAAAACATCATGAGGCTATACTTTCTCATATTAATTCCCATCCTGTAGGCTGCACTTGGAATGCCCCTAGGTCAGGATAAATGTCTCTGACATGTAATACAAGAAACTGTTTTCTGAAAATTTTTGCTTATGTTTGGACAGGCAGATGTTGCTCATTGAAGAATTCTAATTGTATGATTTTACCATATTAAAGTGTTCCATGCAAATCCTTCACTGTCCAAATGATATATGCCAAAGAGGTGCCTAAGCAAAGACGAAAAAAGTTTTGCAGAAAAAAAAAAGTGAATAGTGATGGTAATAGTGTATTACCATCAATTCCAATTGTACTCGTTCTCATTAGGTGCCTGTTTCCGTTGTCTGCAAAAACAAACTACTCTCATAATAAAAGTAGCATGGATCATTGGTGCTTCTGCTCTCACAAAAGGGATTGTTCTTTTGAAGTGGAGTTTGATTACAGGTAAGGGCAGGTATGCTGCCTCACTCTATCGATGCAAAAATGGCAATGTGAAAAGTGACTTGACAATTGGTTCTTTCTTCAGAGGTTAACGGAAATGTCATGTTATATAATATCCAGTGGAATATTTTGAGGAACATCACGCATCAGTGTTTCTGGTGAGAGAGAAACATTGGTGACAAATTGATATCTGGGAAACCTTTTTCAAACTGCAAATGATATTTTTGTATGAATCTAATTTCTCAATTAAGCAAATATCAGCTTTTGTTCTTGCCTTTCCAGAGTCAACATCCTATTCTAGTATCCCATGTCATTGAATTTTTTTCTGTCTGCTTCTCCAATTTATTTTCTACTTGAGCGAAGTAGGATTTTGCATTTCATGCCACATTAATTTTCCTTCTCGCAGAGTTGTCAAAGACTGAGACATTTATTTTCCTCTCTTTTGTTTGCTGATGCTGTTCTGAAGAATGGGATGCTATCTCTTAATTTCGTAGGGAAGTTGTTTTGTGGAGATTAATTACTAAAAGTGGTATTGTTGTCCTTTTGCAGCACTATGCCAACAGGACACGATGAGCTCATTTATTGTCTTTCACACCTTTTTTGGCAAAAAGATAGTTAATTTAAATCCAAAAAAAGTGCTAAAGGTAGTAATAGATAACACAAGAAATGTGACAAAATGTTCTCCTGATCGGCCTACAGGAAAATAATAGCAGTATAACTCTTCCAAGGTCTTCCCTATTGACACTGCTGTTCAATTAGTTATTTATGCAAAGTATTTTTCAAATCTCATGTCTCAAAAGACTGGACTGAATAATTTGATACAGTGAGTGAGTGAGCTAGTATGTGTTTTACGCCCCATCAGCCCCGGTGAGGGCTATTTAGAGGCAAGAATAATTTGATACAAGATTTTCTATGTCTCAGCAAAATGTGCCAAGGGGCATCACATGTAGTATAAAGATTAGAGAACCACTAAAAACATGTCCATATTTTTTTCAACTAGTCTTGAATTTCAGATTAATTGATGATTTTATATAAATTACGAATTTATTGCTAGTTTCAAAGTGTCCCTGAAAGTATATTATCTCATTGACAATTAATTCTTATCAATTCCTTTATATCTCATTGACAATTAATTCTTATCAATTCCTTTATATCTCATTGACAATTAATTCTTATCAATTCCTTTATATCTCATTGACAACTAATTCTTATCAATTCCTTTAAACAGAACCACAATGATGTTACAAAGTCACTTAGTTTTGAACATGCTTCATCCATAATTTCTGTCCTTTGTGTCATGATAAATCACAGGACGGGACATCAGCTGTCTGTGGCATATGCTGCTGAGATATATCTGTCAGTTGCCTGATGCTTGAGGCTAGAGAATGCATTAGCCAAGTACCTAAAAGGTTGCACGATCTACACACGACTACTTTCATGTTTCATCATCTTGGCTTTAGGGCTTGATGTGCATGTTTTATCTCGTGCTCTGTATTCCGTTTTCCAAACCTGCATGCATAAAAGCAGTCTTTGAGAAAAAGAGAGAGAGTGTGCAGAAAGGATGACACACCAGCACGCCACGTTTTCAAGCATCAACTTTAAAAGACATTTCTTGCAAATCTCTTGACTTGCAAACCCTGGCTACAAGCACCAAAAAAAAAAAGAGCTTTATGTGTCTCTAGGCCAAACATTTTCTTCTAAGAGCCGTTTGCAGATATTTAAAGGACTTCAGGTGACAGCGAGATTCTCTGATCTGAGAGAAAAAGTTTTTTTTTAAAGGGTATTTGAAAGAAGAGATGTTGCCTAACCAGGCATTTTATGGCAGTATTTTGTTAGATTTTTTGAGATTAAGGTGTTCTTTACAGCGATGCACTTTGATACTGAAAAAGAGTGCACTGTTGCACTGTGAAAATGGCACTTCGTGTGTCATCATACAGATGATTTGTAATGATCATACCCAATACTTTCAATGTTAATTTGATTTAAGGAGACTTATCCCTCTTGTTGGTGACAGCCAAACAAAAGGATCAGGCATCTGATTTTCAATCCAAAATCAGTTATGACAAGTCAAATGGCCTTCTCTTGATCATGACTAATCAAACTGCCTCTATGTTTCCCGTGTTGAAAGTATAGAAGACGACACCTCATCAGCTATCATGAATCACAAAGAGCATTTTTTACAGTGAACTGATCCTCATTTTTCTTTATCAAAGTGTATCTGTAAGAAGATTTTCGTTGTGAAATTGTATATGTCTCAAAGGCAGCTTATGGTACACGAACAACTTATCCAGAAAATATAGTGAAGAGGTCCGTGGAGATCGGTGACTGACGACAGCATTTGCAGTGCAAAAATCTGTAGATCGCCATAATCACTTCAGTTTGGCACAGCAGCACAGTCAGCTGGTAAATATGTACTCTGCAATATGTCTTGAAATAAAACCATTTTACACTTAACAACGGGAAACGTTAAGATAATTTACTACATAAACGTAATAAACAATAAACTTTAATATTGAGAACCTTGTCATTATACATACTGAGAGGTTCAGTCTATTTGAATGTGCACTGCTCATATTGCCTAATAAGAATAAGGACATTGCAAAATCTTCCATATATGCAAGATGGGATTAGATACGAGATATTCTCCTTATTCCAAATGCTCCATAGTTGCCAATTATATGCTGTGGCCTTGACGTGTCTGCCGTTCTGAAAAGTAGATCTGGAAGCAGCACTCAGGGAGCTGTACTCATATTCATCGATATGCTGATTTATTTTGCATTGCGTGGGTGTGTATGTTCAATTGCACATGTACGTCTATGTTCTGTCAGATTATCTGATATTGAGGATTATTACCTTTTTTCATATATCTTTGTTAATGATATCATTATAATTTATTATCATAACTTACTTGCATTGATCAAACAAAGTGCAAAAGCAACCACACTATAAAATAAAAACCTATTCCATGAGCAAGATTCCATGGAAAACCAAACTCTAACCTGTAGGCAATTTTTTCACAGCTGGATTATTTGCATAAATCCGACCATGTTTGTAGCCCCAAATAGATTAAATAGATGAAAAAATAATTAGATTAATTGAACACTGGAGGTGTGTGCTCATTACAGCATGTCAGCTTCAATTATTGTCAAATCCGAAGTCCCCTGGGCAAAGTAATATCTTCTAGCATTTCCTGAATTCTTAAAGCTTTCTCTCCTTCTATTGCTTCTTACAAGTTCTGATGGCTTCATCTAGTTCATAATGCCTGAAACTGATGAAATTCAAGCCGCAAACTCAAATTCCACCATATTACAAAATCAATTGTGATTCATTAGCAAAGAAGAACAACTCCTGTTAACAGTAGTCTTGATTACTTTGCTTAATTTCATCTTCACTATGAGAAATCCAAAATGATATATATTGTTCTTTGACTAGGCCAATCTTCCGTAATTAATTAGGTTGTAATTCCAGGGCTGATAGAAGGATGACACAATATACTTCGGAGAAATATTGCAACAATGATGAATCGAGAATATAATTTACAACTGTTTGCACGGTCTCATTTTGATGTTCCGATAATTATTATGTTGTAGCCCAATAATCTGGAAAGACCTACTGTAATAAAAATGTTCTGACTCCATATCATATTGTCTAACACATTTACGATATATAGTGGACAATTTCACAGGACACATTTTGCTAAATTTCCATACGACCACATGCCTTGAGGGTGAATGTCTAACCTCCACAGAAAGCCTTGTGAGTTGACAGACCCAAAAGTGACAGACCAACAGGCAAAAGAGCGTGGCCCTGTGGTAGACGAGTGTCCATGCAAGACCACTGGTGTATAAAGGTCAGCATAAGTATCCCATTGTATATTCACAGCCTCTCTTTTCCCTGACATTGCATGACAGCTGTATATATTACACAAAACTTTATCCAGCTTCCAGATATTTCACTTCTACAAAGATAACAATATCAGCAATTAAGAATATCGGGTGACTTTGGTTACTTATACTAACAAAAACAACAAAAGTTAACATAGTTTGGGACATGTTCCATTCGCAAGCCCCCGAGATCATTTTTACAATGCAATCATGGGAGATATTGCTCTGATCTGCTCAGCTTAGCATATCGGTAATTTGTAATTGATAACAATTTCCTGTGACACATGCTTAATTGCTTATGAAGACCTCCAACTAATGTTGCATGAGTGCACACATAAACCAATATGGAAACAAAGGAAGATAATATTGGATATTGATTTACTCTATATATGATATCTAAATAGTGTATTTGTGGGGCCAAAAAAGAAAATCACTTATCTGTATATTGATCAGTACTTCTCTCAAAGAAATATATCTCCAGAGCTACATTTATACAATGAAAGTATAAGCTTTGATTCATTTCACTGTTTACATCCAATTTTCCCTTCAGCTCTATACTTTTTGCTTCATCTAACTGAACCGTTGATAGAACTATGTGATTGCTATCAATGAAAGGCTAATGTGTATTGCTAGTGGCACACTTTCACCAGATTTCTGTTTCAATTCCTATATTTCGAATAACATTAAAACAAAAGTTTGAGATGGACTGCCACCTTGACTGTTGTGAATAATGGCAATTAACGATTATGTCCTGAGCCGTTTTTAAGTCACCCTTTAAGATGGCATTATTCAAATCAGTCACAGCGGAAATTGTTCTCAATGAAACACAGCCTCCATTTGAAGGCAAGTCCCATTTTAATGGAATATCGCAACTTCCCAAAACATCAAATTCATCTCACTAGCACTTCTGCAGGCAGCCTGACTCTGCATACGAGTGTGTCTTTTACATATTCAGAATTTTAATGGGAGTGCTCCATTCGCCATGGTTTTAAGAAACTTGGTACTCACAAGAGTCTCAAGTGGTTGATGGAGCTTTGTGCCTGGATTTCATGGCGTGCTTGGAATATTTGGTGTTACGTTTTGGGAAGGTGGCATTGGTTACTAAAGGACGAAAATTAGGTTAGTATACAGCCGAAAATGCAAGACAGTGAAACTAGAAAATCCTACACCATTTAGTCCGCTGGAAAACAAGATGGGGTCATTGAACTGATACAGAAATGACTGGGAGGAAATCTTTTGACTTTTACCTCATCAGGGTCTTTGAATGGTTTCAACAGCACCGTCCTGGCTTATTAGAACATCGCATGCTGCAGCGCTTTTGCATGGTTGTGACTGTTTTCACAACAATGTGCGAAGTTTCTATCTTACCCGGAATCTTTACATCTGGTTGTGTTTTGGTCTGTTATTTTTTAGGCATTGTCATCTCATCAGGTTGGGAAGCTGCCAACTTTGGCTGTTGTGTCACTGGACACACTATGTGGCCCTTTCATGTCTCCAGGTGCATGGCTCTTCTAACACAAGATTTTCTTGGGGTTATCTTTGTTGCAGACTCCTACAACCAGTAAGTACAACAGGTCAGACTTCGGTGAAATGCTATCAAATCCCATTTGAAAATTGGTATTCCTAGTTACTAGTTGTCTGTCAGTCTCTCTGATGGAACAAATGAAATATCAGAGCTCAAGTACCGTAATATGGGGTGAATCGGGACACTGGGGTGAATCGGGACAATATAGGAATGTCTTTTATTTCCCAGACTACAACTACTTATAGTTTACCGAGGTCCGTGATTTTTTGCACAATTCTAGCATACATTGTAGCGCATATTTTGGCTGGGTTTTATAATTCTAACTGCAGGCAGTGAGGAGCTGCAGTACTTTAAACTTGGCCCTACAGAAACTGCATTCTCTGTATCTGGTCAAAACTTTGCTTGTAACACAAAAAGCATAAATATTAGAGGCACTGATCTAACAGGAAATTTTATTAAGCTGGTTTTGGCATATTAAGGCACCAGAGTAGTTGACTAGATGTGGGATTTTGTATGTTTGGTCATAGGTTAAGATCCAGGGCAATGACGAAGTTTCAGATTCAGAAAAAAATAACCCTACTAATTTTCATTTGAATGTACTAGCATGGCCTTTTTAAGAATATTATTGAAATTTTCATCATTGATATTGGATTTAGTTCAGAATTACCTATGTATGGCGTAATTAACAGAAAAATACATATCTTAATATTTTTTTGTCATTTATCATATTTTTTACAAATATTCAAATTTTATGTGTAATTCAGTTAAGATTTTTCCCCAAAATTTATTTTTTGCATGTCAAATATATTTTCTAATGTTCATTCACAAGTAGCAATCACCTAAGTATGGCAGGAAGTATTATTTCATAGAAATAAAGGACTGTCCCGATTCACCCAAAAATAAGGGGTGAATTGGGACAGTAGTTTTTCATGAATAAATCTTTGAAAATTAAAGATATCTTTTAATGCTCCTAGGTATAGTTGGACCTTGAGTTCGGACATAATTAGGCACCATATTTTGGTTTATGAGTTAATTTGTAACCATGCTATGACAGAAAAACCGTCAATTCTGTCCCAATTCACCCCATATTACGGTACTGAAAGTTTGCAGGCGTCGCACTGAAAATACAATGATTCTATTTCATCCATTGCAATGGATGTTGTGGTTTTCTTGTCTTGAGAGTAAAGAAGCTGTAATCCAGCTTTCTGATCGGTCCATAGACAGGAAGTGCCCTTTTTCTGTATGTTTGCGTGAAAGGTCATGGTTTTGCTTGGTATGAGAATTTTTCTAATTATTTTTTTGGATTTTCTTGTGCAAGTGAAAATCATGACCTTTCACGTGATCTATTATCGCTCAATATTTTCTAAGTCGGAGTTGAAAATGAGCAGTTGGGTCTTATTCGTGGTCACATCTTTGTTCAACAAACATTTGCAGACAATGATTCTTGTTAACCAACAGTGTACTCGCAGTTGGTTGCTGTGTGATGTGTAACCTTGTTGCAGAAGAAAATGGCCAAACAATGTAATGGTTTAAAGCAAGATGCACCCCTGGGACCCATTCATGCATACTGTATCATCTGTTAGATGCTTGTAATTGCATTGTGCTTTCCTTAAATGGGATGGATTGGATTAGTCTTTTATTTGGTACAACATCCTAATGGGAAGAAGACAGAGCACATTTAGAAAGCCCTGGTATTCATGCAATTCAAATATTTACCTTGGAAATTAGAAGCAAATGCAAGAATTGTATGTATGCATCAAAGAGTTCTTAGAGATTTATACTGCCTACCAAATATTCTTTTTAAGGAAAAAATATTAACATATAAAAGCCTATTAGATATTTTTGGCATAATAAATTACTTCGTTCTTCCTACCCTTCCTCTCTCAATTTCATTTATCTATTTCCAGTTGAATTATCCAATTTTTCTAATCTCTCCTCCGTTACTAGCATCAAATGTCATTGAACCTCCTCTTTTCTGCTTGCCTGTTTCTTTTCCATCTGAGCCAAGTTGGATTTTGCGTTTCATGCCACATTAATTTGCTTTCTCTTAGAGCTGTCGCTGACTGAGACGTCTCTTGTCCTCACTATTTCATTTGGTTGCATTGTTCTAAAGAATGGGATGCTGTCTCTTTATTTAGTGGAGCTAGCGCTTTATGAAAATTAATTACAAGTAGTATGGCTGCTTAACAAGTCAGAGTTAAGCAAAATACAATGAGGCTTTACTTTCTCACATTAATTCCCATACCATTTTGCTGCACTTGAAAGCCCTTAGGTCACAGCAAATGTCTCTGATGATCTGTAATATAAGAAAAAAATTTCTGAAAATGTGTTTCTGTTTGGACAGGCAGATGCTGGTTACTGAGGCATTTCTATTGTATGAATTTACAAATGTTCTACGAAAATCTTTCCCTGTACAATCATATATGCCAGAGAGGTGCCAAAGTAAAGATGAAAAATGTTTTGCAGAAGATGATACATAGTCTGATCAGCGAATTACCATTAAATCCAATTGCACTCTTTCTCTCTGCGAATCTGTTTCTGTTGTCTGCAGATACAAACTCCTCTCATAATAAAAGTAGCATGGATCATTGGTGCTTCTGCTCTCACAAAAGGGATTGTTCTTTTGAAGTGGAGTTTGATTACAGGTAAGGGCACACAATGTCCTTGAATGAAGTTTAGGGTAAAAGAAAAAAAAAGTACAAAGAATCTATCAACACAGCGTTGTAGTATTTGGTCTCGGCTTCGATTTGATGTAAGGATAAAAATAATCTGTTGGGATAATTTTTGAGAAAATTGAAATTTAAAATTTTGAGTTTTTCACAACCTTGTTGCAAGCAAAATATCCGTTACAGAATGTTTAAAATTATAATCTTAACATAGAAATGCTTTTCCTTCTCACCCTGGTGCTTATATATGCAGTGGACCAAATTCAGAATTATGATTAGGTGGTTTTTAAAGGAATATCACATTCTGAAGGTGTTACAAACTTGCAAGACTATAATCTGCGTTCTCCAGACCCATTTAGAGTCCAATCATCAGAACCTGCATAATGTCCATAATTCATCGACTGCATTAGTTAAGTAGCAGAACCCTGTATGAATATAGCCAATAATAAGACATCTACGGCTTTTACAGCATTTCTATTTTTCTATATCCATATTTTGATATGTATGTCGCAACACCTTCAAAGTAAATCTCTTCATGTCAATATCAAAATCTGTAATCACAATCTGAAGAAACATGATTGCCTCAATTTTCCATTCCCTAAATTTGCCATTCTCGTTTAGGGACTTTGTTTCCGATGGCATTCTATTGATTTTCTTCAATTGCTCATTTCTCAATTTAGTACTTTCTATGCAGATTTTTAATTACTCATGCGATGAATTGGCCAGAAAATAAGTATAGGATGCATTTTTGGGTGTCATCATTCATATCATGAAGGAAAAAGAAAAATTTCACCTATAAATATTTATTTCAGAGCTTTATGTGGGAAGTTAACTTTTTAAAAAATCATAATATCCCCTAATTCCATCTAGAAAATTCACAGATAACCAATATTGATTATGTGACCATGGAAGAGAATCTGTTGCCTGATAGTTTAATACTCTGTTGGTTGCACAAAGGCATGCTACAACTGAATAACTGAATTTTGGAAGTCAGCAACCATTAAATTCCATGAAATATTCTTAACAATTGGCAAAAACGAGTAAAGAAAGCACTTAAAATTCTTCAGAAGACTATAAATTGCAACCAATATATTTCGATATGAACAGAGACATTGTAAAAAATTCGGAATTGGCCATCTCAGCCATTACGCCACTTGCATATCGCTTTCTTTTATTGATTTAAACAAATACTTCTTTGAAAACAAAATTTATTTCCTTAGATATCAAGTGCAACTTACATGGAAAGCTGTGATGAAGATATACACTTGTCAGGTTCCGGCAGTAGGTATTTCTACATGTGTCTATTGTTTATTGTCCAATAACTTTACAGATGTTTTTGTAAATACCACTTGAAAAACATTGACTGGTGAAAAGCTAAAATCTCAATTTCCATCACTAATGAAGTTAACAAGGCATTTTCTCACACTCTGGTGGTTCATTTGCCGCTTTTCTTTGGTTCAAGAAATAATAAAGTCAAAATGGCCATGTTTATATTTGATTTTGACACATTATAAGATTCACTGAGTTTGCAACACCCGTAAATGCTGGAAAAGATGTAAAAATTAGAAATAAAATGCGTCTTCTTTTATTTTGTTAACCTGATTGATTAACTCAATGTATAACTACATAAATTTAGATGTTTCAATAACACTGCAATGCCATTTTATACATCTATAACTGATATTTTGCATGCAACAAGGGTGTGGAAAACTCAAAATTTTAAATTTATTAAATTTTTTTGATCTTTACATCAAATGGAAGCCGAGACAACATACTACAATGCTGTGTTGACAGATTCTTTGTACATTTTTTTTAACCCTAAACTTTGTTCAAGGACACTGTGGGCAGGTATGAACCGTATGATGCCTCACTCTGTCAATGCAAAAATGGCAATGTGAAAAGTGACTAGATGATCAGTGCTTTTTTTTAGAGAAGTGAAGAGAAATTGTCATAGTATATATCCAGTGGAATATTTTGAGGAACCTCAGGCATTAATGTTTCTGGTGCTGGATAAGCATTGGTAACAAATTGATACTTGGGATTCCTTTTTCAAACTGTAAATGATATTTTTGTATGAATCCTACTTCTCAATAAAGCCAATATCAGCTTTTGTTCTAGCTTTCCCGAGTCAACATCCTATTCTAGTATCCCATGTCATTGAATCTTTTTCTTTCTGTTTCCCCCATTTATTTTCTGCTTGAGCAAAGTTGGATTTTGCATATCAAGCCACATTAATTTGCTTTCTCTTAGAGCTGTCGCTGACTCAGACATTTGTTTTCCTCTCTTTTGTTTGCTGATGTTGTCCCAAAGAACGGGATGCTATCTCTTAATTTTGTGGGGAAGTTGTTTTGTGGAGATTAATTATTAAAGTGGTATTGTTGTCTTTTTGCAGCACTGTGCTAACAGGAAATGATGAGCTCCTTTATTGTCTTTCACACTTTTTTCGTCAAAAAGATTCCATAGCCACTTCCACACAAAGACAATAGTAGTAATAGATTACACAAGAAATTTGACAAACTGTTCTCCTCATGTATAGGAAGATAATTCCAGCAGTATAATTCTCCACGGTCCACATAGGCTATCGACACTGCTGTTCAATCGGTTATGTGCAAAGTATTTTTTAAATCTCATTTCTCAAAAGTCTGGATGGAAAAATGTGATACAAGATTTTCAGACTTGAGTCCCTGGGCTTATCTGGTCTTCCTATGTGTCAGCAAAATGTGCCATGGGGCATCACAGGTAGTATAGAGATTAGAGATTCGGAACCACAAGAACAATGTCCATAAGTTTTTCAACTAGTCTTGAATTTCAGATTAAAAGATAATTTTATATAAATTACAAATTTATTGCTAGTTTCAAAGCGTCACTGAAAGTATATTATCTCATTGACAATTAATTCTTATCAATTCCTTCAAAGCCGAGCCAAAATTATGTTACAAAGTCACCTTGTTTTGTCCAACATGCTTCATCCATAATTGCTGTCCTTTGTGTCGTGATAAATCACAGGATGGGACACTAGCTGTCTGTAGCATATGCTGCTGAGATATATCTGTCAGTTGCCTAATGCTTGGGGCAAGAGAATGCATTAGCCAAGTAGCTAATAGGTTGCACGATCTACACGCGACTCCTTTCAAGTTTCATCATCTTGGCTTTAGGCCTTGATGTGCGTGTTTTATCTCTTGCTCTGTATTCCGTTTGCAAACGTGCATGCATAAAAGCAGTCTTTGAGAAAAAGGGAGAGTGTGCAGAAAGGATAACACACCTGCATGCCATGTTTTCAAGCAGTGACTTTAAATGACATTTCTTGCAAATCTCTTGACTTACAAACCCTGGCTACAAACACCAAAAAAACTGAGTTTTATGTGTCTCCAGGCCAAACATTTTCCTTCTAAGAGCTGTTAGCAGCACTTCAAAGGACCTTAGGTCACAACAAGATTTCTTACCTCTGAGAAACAGTTTTTAAAAGATTTGTGTCTATTTGAAAGGAGCCTAATGTTTCCTATCGCCTAACCAGGCATTTTTACAACAGTTTTTTGTTATAATTTATGAGATTAAGGTGCTCTTTAAGAATATTGTCATTGTGAAACAGTATATGCCTCCAAGGCGGATTAGTTTAGATGAAGAATGTATCCAGAATATACATTGAAGAGATCCATGGAGACTGATGCAAGGATGTAAAGCAAATTGATAATAAATTGGAATTTCACAGAAAATATTCATAATTTGTACAGGAAGTGTCTGCAGAGAGTATGTCATCTTAGAGAACTTGTTAACATCAGAGTTGATAAAGATATCTTGTCATTGTTTTACCGATCTATAATTGAGTCTGTTCTGACGTACAGCATTGTATCATGGTTTGGTTCATCGCACAAGAAAGATAAGAATAAACTCAAAAAGATCATTCAAACTTGGTAAAAAATTGGGGTCTGCACAAGGAGTTTGAATGATTTGTTTAATGACTATTGTATTAAAACGGTTGTAAAACTTCTTAAAGATTCAGAGCACCCATTGTATGATCAATACGTATATTTGAGATCAGGAAAACGTCTTATGGCGCCAAAGCAAAGAACAAATAGATATGGCAATTCATTTGTACCATCGAGCATAAAGCTGTATAACTATCATCTCACGAAGGGTAAAACAATGTAGTTAGGACCAGTGTATATAAATGTTCTATTTTTGCACAATTTATTTTAATCACTGTGTTCACTTGACTTTCTGTGTATTATGCTACAAGTTTCACATTGTGACTAAATAAAGTACTTCTTATCTTATCTTATCTTATTAGGTCATAGCAATAATATAAAGACACGTTGGCACAACAGCAAAATAGGATGGTACATATGTAATATTTATGTTCGTCAGGAAACACCAAATCTTGAGAGAACACCATTTTATATTGAACACCGACAAATTACTGCAAGAACATGATTAAACAACTTCAATATTGAGAAACTTATCATTGAGAGGTTCAATCCTATTGAATGTGCACTGCTCATATTGCCTTATAAGAATAATGACATTGCGAAATCTTCCATATATGCAAGATGGGATAAGATATGAGATATTTTCCTTATTCCCAATGCTCCATAGTTGGCAATTATATGCTATGGCCTTGAGGTGTCTGCATTCAGAAAAGTAGATCTGGAAGGAGCACTCAGGGAACTTTACTCCCGATTCATCGATATGCTGATTTATTTAGATATTGCATGTGTGTGTGCCCAATTGCAAATGTACTCCTATGTTCTATCAGATTATCTGATATTGAGGATTATCACATTTTTACATATATCTTTGTTAATGATATCATTATAATTCGTTATCATAACTTACTTGCATTGATCAAACCAAGTGCAAAAGCAATTAACTATAAACTAAAAACCCTTACATGAGCAAACTCTAGCTTGCAGGCAATTCTTTCACAGCTGGCTTATTTGCATCAATCCGACCATGTTTGTAGCCCCACATAGATGCAATAAATAGATGAAACAATATTAGATTACTAGCTGTTCACCCGTTAGGGTTTCTTGCTTTTCAAAAATGCACCGAGTTCCAAGTTCTTCCCAGGTTAGAGTAATGTGAAGGCAGGTCCTATTTGCAGGTTCCAGTCAGCTTTCAGTTAGATGAAGTAAGGTGCATTGTTTGGAACTACTACAGCGTGGTGTACATCACTACAAATACGGAGAGACTGGAGTTGTTGGAAAATATGATTTTCTAAATGCATGACACAATTTAATTTCTGGGTGCTGGGTAGTTATATTGGACATAGAAGTTCAATCAGTGTGGCTAAAGATGCGGAATTTAGTGGCCTGCAATATAATATGCATTGCTGGTCTTGATGTGGCAGAGAAATATATAGCTTCCAGATTTGTATGTTGAAAAGATGTTTTTTGTCAAAGTCCCAACAGGAATATCTGGTAACTGGGTAGATATATTGGCCATAGAAGGTCAGTCTGCATATCAAAAGATGCGGAATTTAATGGTCTTTAATATTAAATGCTTTACAGTCCTTGTTGTGGCAGTTAAATGTACAGGTGGGATGTATTTAAGTGAAAAAACATGTTTTTTGTAGCAAATTCCCAAGATATATTTGTGTAACTATGGAAATAATGAATGTTGATAGGTAAAATTTGCCCTATCGGGAACTTCAGATGAATTGACAGGCTCAGGAGTGTAATTTAAGATGTTATGGATTGAGAGAAAAAAGCCTTATGAGTGAGATGAGATTCCTGCTATGACTATTATTATGATTAGATGTGAACACTGGAGGTGTGCGCTCATTACAGCATGTCAGCTTCAATTATTGTCAAATTCCAAGTCCCTTGGGCAAAGTGATATCTTCCCTGAATTCTTAAAGCTTTCTCTCCTTCTATTGCTTCTTACAAGTTCTGATGGCTTCATCTTGTACATAATGCCTAAAACTGATGAAATTCAAGTAGCAAACTCAATTCCTCCATATTACAAAATCAATTGTGATTCATTAGCAGAGAAGACAACTCCAGTCAACAGTAGTGTAGATTAGGGGAGACCGGGGCTGGTTGTCACAGGGGCAGGTTGTCACAGTGCGTAAAACTTAAACATGCTACTATTTCTATATAAAGCATGCAGTAGCACTGCCATTCTATATGAATGGCAAAAGGGGAGTGACTTAAACCTATCTGGTGTATATATACCTATATCACTCGAAATCTTGGTGTCCTATAGGACATTTTTTTAAATTCAGAATTCGGGGCAGGTTGTCACACTTTCGGGGCAGGTTGTCACACTCTCGGGGCAGGTTGTCACACTTTTGGTTAAGAGCTCGGATGCAGGAAGTGGAACTCTGTAGGGCAGATTTTGACCAAGAAAAGTTATTTTGGACATATGAGGAATCCTTCACTTGCCCAGTGAAGACCTTAACAAGCACCCTACTGTGTACAAGGGTGCTACAAATGAAGGCTTACCAATCTGCAGGAAAGCATTCTGATCTGGATGAAGATTTTTACGATTTCTTTTGCAAATTTTATATATAAATTTGAAATCAATTTATTTAAACACAATGCAATATCTGCATACATCTTCAGGCATCAATAGCATGTATAAAGCACAAATTTATATTTGTGTTAGTTTTTTGGTTTAAAAGCCTGGTCCTAATAGGTAACAACCAGCTCCAAAAAGTGTGACAACCTGCCCCGCCTTTTTGTGACAACCTGCCCCGATTGATGAAAATTCCGAAATCGGGTGACCAAGGCCGTTGTTATCAAAATTTTCACTATTTGTTGTTATCATGATTTAAAGAAATGTCTACATTGTAAGTGTATGAACTGTACCTTTTTCAACAACTATTTGATAAAGACTAGCATAGCATGCAAGTTGAAGGTAAAACATTACTTTTTGTGACTGGAAATTTTCAACAGACTATGTGCCTACCAGACTCCCTTCTAGGGGTCAAGATTTTTCAAAAAGACTCCAGTGGGTTATAAAAGCAATCAACAACGATTGGTTGAGCTGTGTGACTCCATAGTTTAGTGTTATAAAAAGTGTGACAACCTGCCCCTGTGACAACCAGCCCCGGTCTCCCCTACTTTGCTTCATTTCTTCTTAACAATGACAAATCCAAGATGATATATTGTTCTTAGACTTGGCTAATCTTATGTAATTAATTTGGTTGTAATCCCAGAGCTGATAGAAGGATGACACAATATACTTCAGAGAAATGTTGCAACAACGATGAATCGAGAAATGAATTGTAAAACTTTGTGCGCGGTCTCATTTTGATATTCCAATAATTATGATGTTGAAGCAAGAATCTGGAAAGACCTACTATAATAAAATATTTTGCTACATTTGCATATGACCACATGCCTCTGGGCTGAATATCTAATCTCTACTGACAGCGTTCTCAGTTGACTGACAACACGCAAAAGAACATGGCCTTGTGGTACCTCAATGTCCATTGGAGTCCACAGGTGTAGAAAGATTTGCAAATGAGTCCATTAGATATTCATAGCCTCTGTATACATTTTCTGGAACTGCATGACAGCTATATATACTACACAAAACTTTATACCATATATTTTTCCGAGGAAAAGCGCTGGCACAACATCACAAATGCAACACCATGTCTTGTGTTGCAGCTTTTAGTGCCGAGTGAAATCCAACCCCATGTCATGCCACATTCTTGCCAAAATGTTCTCTTTGTAGTGAATTTGTCAGCAGGATGTTTGATGAGAAATAACATACAGCAACTACATGCAAAAAGATGACATTTGCACTGTTTTGTTCATAAGAAAGAGATTAAAATATCCCAATAGCCACAATCTGCGACTCTTGTTTTGCAATAAATAACACATTAAATAAAACATATTGGCAGCATATCCAGATATTTCAACACTACAACCATAACATGACCAGTAATTAAGACTATTTGGTTACATACAACAATAAAATCCAACAATAGTGAACACAGTTGGAAACATGTTCGATTCTCAAGCCCCTAAGATCAATTCTAATAATCCAATAATAAAGATATTACTCAGCTTATCATATCAGTAATTCATAATAGACAACAATTTCTCATGACACATCATTATGAAGACCTGCAACTAACGCTGCTTCAGTGCACACTTAATCCAATAATGGAAACAAAGGACTGTTTCACGGTAGGATATTGGATTATTGGATAATGCACTCACATCTATATCTTGGGCTTCTCCAGGCACCCTTCCAAGATCTTAAATTTTCACTGTTTATATGATATCTAATTTGTGTATAACTGCATTGAAGACATCGAAAAATATATCACTCATCTTTATATTGATCAATCATTCTCTCCAAGAAAAAAAATCTTCAGACCAACAATTTCGCTGCTTGCATCCCATTTTTGCTCCAGTTATATCTATGCATCTGCTAAAAAAAGTTCCGTTGCATAATGTAATTTATAATTCCTATATATAAAATATAATCTAAAGATGCCTATAGTTGCTCAATGCTCATTGTATAGTAGAAATTTGATGCAGGAAACAATCTCCATGGAAAGTTATCAATACACCAATACAAGTTGCACACGTTACAGATTAGGAGGAAATGGGGGTGGGAGGTAAGGGAGTGTGATTTATGCCCCATCAGCACTGCCAAAGAAGTGAAATATTTTGAGCATCAGCCAGAAGATAACTGTTCAATATCTTCTGATGCTCTGATCACTTCCTTTGCCAGCCACAACGGTTCTGGCACTCTTGATCTAAGCAGAGCAATCCTCTGGAGGGCAACTTTTCCGCCAAAGGAGTCATCAACACATCTGAGTTCCCTCAAGAAGCGGTTGCACTAGTTTGGCAATCATTTAGCAATTATTTGGCACTTCGGGAAAGGTCTGAAGGTTACATTACCAGTTAAGCGTGAACGATTTGGGAAAGGTTTGGAGGACTGAGCCTTGATGTCGTAGGTCAAGAACCCAGTTTACCAGTATGTTTCAGGCGTTTTTTTTTTTCAGGAAGTAGGATGTAATTACAAACTTTGACAAAATCTTTGTTGGATACCAATATACGTGAAGTTGGCCAAAAGTAGGCCTAAATTCCTTTGATGTTATAACTGACAAGCAATCAATAAACACTAAAGGGTGTGTCATTCAAAGACACTTTTCCTTCTATATTAGGATACATGTAACTACATTGGATGTTATCAAAGCAATTACGGAGGAACACATTAATAATAGACAGACAGACAGACAGACAGATGTAGTTTATTCGACCAATATGATTGTTTACAATAATAACATAATTATAATATACATACTACATTATAGTACATAGACTATTAAGTTTGTCTAGGAGGCATACACCTTGGCTTGTGCCTCTTTCGTGTATGACCCCCTATACATTGTTATAAAAGTTATTCATATATTTCAAATTATGCTGCACTACTATAGATAACTAAAGAATCAACAAATGAAATAGATTAAATGAATAGACAAATTTAGGACTGTTTAACAAACACAAAATCAAATTGAATACATCTGGTATGATATGCTGCTAAGATGGAGTATTAGCGAATACATATGATTTGTAGGTTACTACATGAAGGGAACAATTTCTATATCAGATCATCCACAGCAACATTTCTGTCATCATAATACATTACTAGCATCACATCATATAGCCGTGGGCTACCTAACACCGCAAATATAACAGTTTTGAATAGAAAAATAGTAAGTCATTCTTACCTTATTTACAAGTAGGCCTAAGTTAAGAAGATTTCCAAAGTTACAACAAACAGCTTACCTGAAAGAAGAGAGAAAATGGGATTACGTCAAACTGATTGTCAAAGTCGAAGGCTCAATTAACCAGAATGACACAAACGGTAAGAGGGCGTTCGACTCCATGTTCTTTAAAGTTGAATCCCACAGAATACAGCTGCTCCACCTATTGCACTCCACAGTTCAACAAAAATACCCCAGCTGGTGGCTCCCCCGCTTGGCAAAATTGTTCATATGCATTAGAAAAGCCACAGATTTTTGAAAACAGGGATAGGCTCACTCGAAGGCTGCTGGCTCAGCCAGGAATAATGGCACTGAACTATAAATGCACACATTTTGGGTCGATATACAGGCCTATAATCCAATCCAACTTTCATAAATCGGAGAAGGAATCTTTGAGATATTCAAGTTTATTTTAAGGGGGACTTATTTTTGTTGAACTGTTTTTCATAATTTTCTCATATTGTACACCACGTAACTCTCAAAAAACATCGGTAACCCCCTTCAAAGACTTGTTTTTCAACAAAGTGTATTTTCAGCTATATTCCTTTAATTTTTCATAAATATCTCATGGATATTGTTCGAGTAACGCTGCTTTTCGTTATAAATCCCACACTTTTTTAGCATTTTACTGTATGTTTTAATGTAATGACATAAGATTTTGAAAAAATCATAGTTCGAAAATTATGTTGGATAGCCCTCCTTTTTTTTATGTTGGAAAGCTTTTAGTGCAGTCTGTTGTGTAATTCCGTAGGATTTGTTTGCTAAAATTGATTTTTTTTGCAGATTTGGGGTCAATGGGCATCTAATAACAAAATATTAAGGGGGACGAATTTTCCCGCCATTTTTACCCCTCCTGTTGGGGTATTTTCAAAATGGCCGTCAAAATCACAGACAAATCTGCTTTTTCTCATATTTCAGTCCCTAATTAAGATAAAGTAACAAGAAAAAGATCATTTTCAATGTTTCTTAGGTCAAGAAAGTCATTCTGAAGGGTTTCAAAGCCATACATACAATATTTGGTGGGCTAAATCCAAGATGGCCGCCAAAATGGCTGCCCAAATGTTGACAACTTCTATATCAGCCCCTAATTGTCATAGATAAACAAATAAAAGGTCATTTTCTATGTTTCTTGGGTCAAGGAACTCCTTTTTGTACCTTTTAGAACCATAAATATGATATATGATCGAATATATCCATGATGGCCAACAAAACTGGCCGAGCATATGACCAAATGCTTAGTAAAAATCATGTAACTTCTCAGGTTTTTGCCGTCTTTGGGATCTTGATGAATCATATCACCAATAGAGGAAGAATGAATGATATTGAAGTATGGTTAAAGTATAAAGAAGTTGTTTATAAGCTTGGTTGAGACAATTATGATGGCAGCCCGATTCCTAATATTTATGGTGTCAAGAAATCTAAGGCGCCCAGAATGGCCCCCGAACCTCATATCATTAACAACTTTGCCTAAAGTTGAACAACATATTTTGTCCAAAAAAACAGGTTGATAAAGATTTTGAACTCATTCAGTAGACTTTGGTACATTAGAAATTATCTATATACAAATACAAGGAAACTTTGAATTGTTGCTCAGCCACATTTTTGATCCCGGTAGCTATAATGTTAAACGTACCTCCCACTTTTTTTGTGTGAGAGCAAAATGTGTTCATAATCATGGCCTTCAGGCTCAATTTGGTAGGGAGCATTTAAGAGACGTGTTCCCCTCCTTTCTGCTTGCACATGTTATCATGCAATATAAGAGTTTGTAATTCATTGACGTAAAAGTAACTGACTTCGTTTCTTCCCATATTATATGCTGCGACCAACTCTGAGTCACTGGGTGTCCCTCCCACAGTTTCTGAGATAATTACACCCCTGCCATGGTCATCAAAAATTGACAGACCACATAAATGTAACACTTCAGTCTTGGCATCCCAATGGGAAGCTGAAGTTTTTCCATCTCACAGACAAAGTCTACCTCAACGGACTTCAAAACACAATTACATATTGCCCTTTTAAAAACCTTCCTTGCCAGGCCTGTTCAAATATGAGCCTTGCTAAACTCCCCTGGGAGTATACAACCAGTCAGCCTTTTCCATTGGACACGATGTCACTCTACAATTGTGATCACTGCCTCCAGGCAAGTACTCATTTACATCTTGGTGAAGTAAAGAGCTAAAGAGGGGATCTGCTGAGTTGCCCCATGTCATCATGGCTGGGACTCGAACTGGCAAAGCTACTAACCTGGCAGCTTCTTGAAACTTAGTGGAAGATAGCTACTTGAACTGGCTACCTGGTACAACCTGGCATCTGCTTGAGACTAGTCGAAGTGCCACTTGAACTATCTACCTTTTATTATTTTTACTATTTATTACATGTTTAAGTACATTATAATCAACAGAATGCTGATGCACTTTACAAGGTATAAAATAAAATTAGTGTAGAATATAATATGTAAATCTATAAAAATAAAATATCAAGAGTCATTAAAAGCGAGAGTGAAGAGATAAGTCTTTAAAGTCTTTTTAAAAATATCAATGGAGGAAATTTTTCTCATTGGTGGAGGTAGACCATTCCAGAGTTTAGGGGCAGCAACTTCAAAAGAGCGATCTCCATATGCTGAGTACCTAGCCTGAGTGACAGACAGGAGATTGCCATTGCTGGAACGCAATGCACATCCAGGGTTGTAGCTTGTCATGATGTATGATGGTGCGAGACCATTTAAAGCTTTGAATGTTAGCATAATAACCTTGTAGTCAATACGAAACTTGATGGGAAGCCAGTGAAGGTCTTTAAGCACAGGGGAGATGTGAGCATGTTTAGGTACACGTTTGATGACACGGGCAGCACAATTTTGCACTCGCTGAAGTAGATCTAGAAGGGTCTTGGGCAGACCTACAAGTAAGCTGTTACAATAATCCAGAAGCATGGTCACATTAGCTTGGACAAGCGTACAAGCTGCATTTTCAGTGATGTATTTTCGCACTTTATGGATCAAATGGATTGGTAAAATGCCTTTTTACAAATAGATTTTACATGAGATTCCATTTTCAACATAGAATCATAGTGTACTCCAAGATCTTTGACAGTGGTGCTGATGTCTATATCTGAGGCACAGATGTTCATTGATGTTATGTTGTGCGAATTCAGCGATGGTCTGGTGATGACAAGGATCTCAGTCTTATCATTATTCAATTTCAAAAAATGTGATCTCATCCACATGCCAACACTGGCAGTGCATGAGTCAACAGTCCGCAGCATGGAGTTGATTGAGAGGCAAACTTGGGGCTAAAGGACATATAAAGATGTGTGTCATCAGCGTAGAGGTTTAATGACATGCCACTAGACTGAAAAACCTTCCGTAGAGGTTGTGTGAAGAGGGAGAACAGCTTCTGTCCCAAAACGGAGCCCTGAGGGACACCACAGGGAAGATTCCTCTGGGTGGAAATGATGTTTCCAGTTTTGACAGACTGATGGCGCTCTGTCAGATAGGAGCGAAACCATGCCAATGCTTTTCCGGTTATTCCAAATTCCATCCTTAGTGTTCTTAACAATACAACGTGATCGATTGTATCGAAGGCAGCAGACAGATCAAGGAGGACCAGAACAGCTCCTCCCTGACTAGGTCATTCTGCACTCGCGTCAGTGATGACCTGGCAGCTACCACTAAGTTTCAAGCAGCTGCCAGGTGGGACGTTGAATTAGCTATCTTCCACTTGGTCTCAAGTATCTGCCAGGTAAGGGGGACGACTATTTCATATCAAATCCAACCCCTCAATATTAAATGGTTGCCCTCAAACTGCCAGTTACCATTTCATGTAGCTATCTTCCCAAAGTTTCAAGTAGCTGCCAGGTAACTGCCAGGTAGCCAGTTCAAGTAGCTATCATCCACTTGGTCTCAAGTGGCTGCCAGGTGGCTGCCAGGTAGCCAGTTAAACTAGCTATCTTAAAACTAAGTTTCAAGTAGCTGACAGGTAACTGCCAGGTAGCCAGTTCAATTAGCTATCTTCCCAAAGGTTTCAGGTAGCTACCAGGTAGCTGCCAGGTACCAGCTTGGGGTATCTAGCTTCACATTTCAGGTGGCTGCCAGGTAACTCCCAAGTAACCAGCTTCAGGTAGCTAACTTCCTGGATCTAGCAAGGAGAGAGGTGCATGGTTTAAGGAGGCACCCACGAAGGTATGTATAATCGACATAAGGAGCAGAAGGAAAGACACACAAGGGAACCTCTAGAGGTGAGAGGATGAATGAGTGTTTCCCATTTTCCCTCTTCCCAATCCCTCCATACCCCCACATCTCAGTCATAAATATTTGCCTCAATCCTCCCAGTTCCTACCAGAGGAGTTGAATGTCTCAGTTTAAAAAGAGTCTGCTTGCCATGTATTAAAAGTGCTTTGAGTGAAAAATCATGGGTTCAAACCCTGGATGGCACATTATTGATCATTGACATTACTATTCAACAGGCCAATGGGTCAAGGTGAGGGTAAACTTTAAAACTGTGATAGAACCCCCTGGGGCTTTACTATTGATGGGAGGAGTTCCATGTCCTGAAGCTGAGAAAACCTATAGCCCTGCACTTGCATCAGCATCAAATATCACAAGTGCATCTTTTCTCCCAGTCTCCAGTCAGTTGTTCAACTTCCTGTCCAGTCTCCTCTCTTCTGGCCTGCCTCCATAACCAACCATTTAGTCTTTTACGTTAGTTCCTTTCTTTCCTCCCCCATGCATGCCACTTATAATTATATATTTTTCTTTCTTAGCTCCTCCCATATTTCCTCCTCTATATCCCTCCCTGCCCACCTCCAGTGGCATCAGTGTACGTGGGGCTGGCGGGGCATTTGCCCACCACTTTTTGACCAAACCATATGTTTCAATTTGAAAAATGTTGAGGATTCCACGGGACACCTTTCTGTAAAGGCTTCAGCCCAATTTGCCCCAACACTTTAAAATGAAACTGACGTCCCTGCCTCCCTCATTGATCAGTGACCTTCTTTCATTCCACATGACTCAACGTGCCATTGGCCTTCTTCTTCAATATATCGTTTCTGCTGATTCATAGATACTAGTCCTGTCTGACTCCGTATCTATAGGCGCTGTGCTGAAATGGCGAAACCTCATTTCAAACCGCCCCCCTCTTCATACTTCTTCCTCCATTTATTCTCAGAGCCTCTTTCTGTACCTCTTCCCTTCCGTCTTTGTGGTTTACTCCCAACCCCCCCCCCCATCTAAATGTGTGCTTGTCCCCTTGCCACTTTCATTCCAGTTTGATTACAGTATGTCTCCTCATCAGGCAGCTGGGTGAGTGTCTAAAGGTCTTTACTAAATATAATTTCGAACCCAAGGTAGGGTACCGATTTTTCCGAGGTCTTTCATGAGCAAAATCACAGCTGGATGTCGTTCAGGTGAGACACGAAATTGGTGGCCCCTTGTATCAGTGTCTATGGATGAGTAAAAGATCCTGCGCATGCACTGTAGTCAAGTGCCCGGAACTGGACTGCACTTTTCATGTCTATTTGTCTATCTTCCACTGCATATCTCCTTTGAATCTCCTCAACTCATCCTTTATCACCTGCCCTCTTCTTAGTTTCCCCTCAGCTGCCTCCCCATTGATATGCTGCCAGTACACTTGCAATTGTGATTAAATAAGAAGGTATGTGCTGGAGAAAAATATATGCAGGAATTTGCCGAATGACTTAAAGGTAAGGTTTGGCTACATTTTTGCAAAAATGTTATGTAATATCCCCAACAGATGGGGTATTCACATAAGATTTTGTCTGATATCTATCAAAGTCTGCTAAATTGGTTTTAAACAATTGAAAATCCCATTAGAGACACAATTTTCCTGGGAAAATTTTTAGGCAAAGTCACAAAGGTAATATTAGGTTCGGGAGCCACAGATTTCTTGCCTCCATGAATATTAACAATTGGGCCGCCACCATAATTCTGTTAATTCTATGCACCGGGCTTGTCAACAACTTTTTTGTAAGTTTCACACTTTATCAACTCTTTAATATCACTCATTCTTCCTCTCTTGGTGATACGATTTGTCAAGACCCCAAAGACGGCAAAAACTTGTGAAGTTACATGATTTTTACTAAGCTCTAGGAAGTATGTTCAGCGAATTTTGTCTGCCATCATGGATATATTGGATCATATATCATATTTATGGCTTTGAAAGGTGCATATTTGAGTTCCTTGACCCAAGAAACATAGAAAATGACCTTTTATTTGATAGTCTATGACAATTAGGAGCTAAAATACAGATTGTTGCCATTTGGGCAGCCATTTTGGTGGCCATCTTGGATTTAGCCCAACAACTATTCCATGTATGGCTTTGAAACTCTTCAGAATGACTTCCTTGACCTAAGAAACATTGAAAATGATCTTTTTCTTGTTACTTTATCTTAATTAGGGACTGAAATATGAGAAAAAGCAGATTTGTCAGCGATTTTGGCGGCCATCTTGAAAATACCCCCACAGGAGGGGTAAAAATGGCGGGAAAATTCGTCCCCCTTAATATGTTGTTATTGGATGCCCATTGAACCCAAATCTGCAAAAAAATCAATTTTAGCAAAAAAATCCTACGGAATCCATATATTGGACATATCAAACCACACTATTTCTTTTTGAAGAACTTTTTGGCAAAGTTTCATGAATATCTCATGGATTTCAGATTTCTTGCCAAGTGTGGGATTCAACTTTAATGCGGGAAGTTTGGTAAAGTGAGCGAGTAAGGTAACTAGAAAGGGCGGATTGAGGTTACACGCATTACAATTCATAACAGATCATGTGAAAAGTCAAAAATACTGTGCAAAGCAGTGAGAGATTTCAATGTATAATATGCCTCAGACTCACAGAAATATGGATAATGTAAATGCCACTACCAGCACTAATGCAGAAATGCTACTGTGGATGTACATAAATCCTCACTAAATCTTGTAACATCAACACACAAAGGAAATGCCTCGGAGGCACATGCTATCACAAACAACCGTTACCATGACAACTGTTGCTAATTCCAAGAAAGGTCTTCCATATGTCACTAGTAATGCACAGGGGGCACGACTGTGACACATGTGCATTGTGCAACAACAAAAGGTACCCAAAATGCCATGAACTTCAACATCGCCACAAGGGGATATATCTGAAACACTGATGTATAAGTTTTGGCATGCCCATAATGCTGACAGAACTATGCATATATAAATAGCTCTTGCAAAGGTCACATAGATTTTACGATCGTCAGTTGGAAATCACTATGAGTGTGACTGTGTGAGTTCAGCAACTGTAGAATTAGATGTCACGGCTTCTATTCTGCAAGAACCCCATTTAAGAAGATATTTATGAAACTAATAAAATCTTCAAACCTTTACACTAATGCAGTGGCTGACAAATAAATCTATGTCGTTGAACATTTTTGACTATTTGAAAAGAGATATGTTGTTTACTCTGGCTTTTTTTTTAAAGATTTTGCAAGATTAAGGTGCTCTTTCAAAATCTTCCTGTGTAAAATCATAAGCCTCCAAGGTGACTCGGTGAAGATGAAAAATGTCCTGTACAATATAGTGAAAAGGTGGAGACTAATGAAAGTATGTGCCACTAAAGAATCTATTAATAGTCATTATCATGGCAGATACCAAAAGCAAATATTTTAGTCAATAATTAAACCTTCAATGCTCTAAAGTTGGCAGAATACAAAATACTTTGTACGCATGTCTGACATTGTCTGTACTGTCTTGTTACTGGATATGGAAGCTGATAGTCACTTTCGAAAATGCCTATAAATATTTTCCATGAGTACAGGTTTCACACAAGGCCATTTGTAATAATCAACCTGATTATCCTGAGTTATGCCTGTGATTCTCTTGTTCTAATGACTGGCAATGCTTGGCCTTGGCAGCTGACAACTTAAGCCAAAAGATTCTGGAAGTGATTGATCATAATATAGACCTGTTTCTCACTTAGCTCAGTTATTTGTGGATTGCTTTGGTTACCTCTCATTATTCAGGATTGTCTTAATTAATTCTTTCAAAAGAAGCCTTTTTAATATAAGTTGATCAGTGTGGGCTATTATAATATACATCATATTTCAATATCTGTTGTTCAGCAATCATTTAATGCAATACCAAAGTGATGTATCACACACAGCAAGATGAAATGTTCTGATCGTAATTTGTATCAAGACTGAAGCTAGAGGGGGGAACAAAATCACTTTTTCTTTCAAAACCCTCATGTGACCCCCCTAAGTTTTGACAAATTGTATGAAAACACTATTCCCAAAGGGATTTTTCCAGCAAATGATTTTTCGGCCTGCTACCAGCATTTTTGTGTATGGCTGATTGTAGCATTAGCGCAAATTCGCGGTTCTCCATATCTCTGTCAATTTTAGAGTTAGCCAAAAAATAATTACACCATGCTTTTCAGTGAAGAAAGACCTTTCATTTGAATACCAACAATGCTATGCTGCGGATATTTAAGGTCGTGTTTGTCAAGGAAAGTTAATTGAAAAATTAACATTTTCAATAAATATTTTTGTCATCTGAGGTCTTAGAACCGACACTCATGGACTAAAATAAAATTACAATGATTTTAGCTTGTTTTAAATTGTGAATTGAACATATCCCTCTTAAACTTATATCACAGATGTAGGTACTAAGTACAATTATTTATAAAATGGTTTCTATCAACAATTCACAATCAATATGACAGACACATATGAGTTTCTGTGGTATTGCTTTGAAGTGGTCTGACCATTTTCCAAAAAAAGGTTTAGGTCCTTATAAAAGATTATTCTTATTAGGCCCAGTACTTGTATTTCTCTGAATCAAGAAATGTGATACATCATAATTATTGAGCGAAGAGCCTGGGCCAAGATAGTTGGGTCATATGTCACAATTCCGTGACCGTTGAGAGCGAAGTAAGGTTTTATGATGGATTTGTCATCTATAAAGGTTTATCTAAAAATTGAGTGGGGGTGACCCTCCCAAAAGTGCGGGCTAACTCCGTGAGAGGCCTAAATCCAAAATGGCCGCCACCGTCACCTTCGGAAATTAAATTTTCAATGATATGAGCTACAGTGATGTGCAATACATCAATTTTGGGGTTTGTTTGGTCAAGGAATTCATATCTGGGGGTATTTTGGTGATTTGACCTATATTAGACCTAAAAATCCAAGATGGCGGCCAGTTTTCGTTAAAAATAGTATTTTTTCAATGTTTCTCATATTCCTTCAAAGTGAGCACTTTTGGATGGGTTGAACTATGCAGTTATTTGGTGCTTGACTGTGTTTATGAACTTTTGAGTCATTTAGAAGGACAGGAGGTTAATAATGAGGGCATGGTTTCAGAAAATTTCGTGAAATGATTTTCAATGGTTTGGGCTACAATGATTGTCAATACATGGATTTTGGGGTTTTATGGGCCAAGGAATTCATATCTGGGGTTAGTTTGATGATTAGATTGTTTGTGACTGAATAAATCACAAAGTGTTTCCTAATATTGCACGGAAGAGTGTTTGTTTTTAACTTAACAGTGCATTTCCTGAAATTGTATCCTTCAACAAACTGATGATTGTCAGGGCCAGATTATAGAATCTAACAAATTCAGATGTCATGTCAAATGCCATCTGAGAGACCAACTCAATGGCAAAAGTCAATATATGTTGTTATATAGAGATGGCTTATGTCATACTTCGATAAGGTTTTCATATAGTTCTTCACTTCTCGGTTTGGTTGTCATGCTCTGTTGACTAAATTATGTGGTTATCATGTCGAATTAACAATTAAACATGCCTCTATTTGAGCTACTAAGCTACTTGTAGTTCATCAGGATTACAGTAAACTACAGCATAACTTATTAATTCTTCTTGTCCATTGCAATTGCTCAGTTCAGCGGCTTTTCTTGAACAAAATCAATGGAAGCCATTCAGAAATTCTTTTAATTTCATAATCTGTATTTCAAAACATTTAAGATAATACTTAACTAGGTTTCCTGCTGATCAGAGTTAGAGACCATTAATGCTAAAAAAAGGCTGGGTGCAGGCTTGCCAATTGATGGCCACCAAAGGTTTCTCACATATGTGACTAGTCATGAACCTTTGTGGTCACCCATTGACAGGCAGATGTCTCACCATTTTCATGACAATAATATCAAGTCTACCATTTAATCTATCTCATTTCAATGTTGTATGACTGTGATGATGCTCCTGCAGGTCTCTGAGAACTTGATCCCCAACAGCAAGTTAAAGCTGATGCCTTCCAGAGCAATTTTGACATTTTTGACCAGTGTCTTTACCGAGAGGCTAAAGATTTCTGGCTCTAGTCTGTATTTAATAGTAAAGCATTAGAGTTGCACGTGGTAGGTGAATATGAATATTTTAATGCACTGGTCCATCTGTAATGGATTTACTGATGAACATCTGAGATCCCTATAAACTTTTCTGGTTCAAATTCCAATTTCCACCAGTCAGTAAAATACATGTATTTCAGTTTTGGAAAATCTTGGAAAGACATAAAATGTCCACCCTTCTAACTGTCTCCTGTCTACTTGGCCACTGCATGGGTGACAGCAGCTACAATATTCTTCTGTTTAAGGAATTTTTAACTTTGCCTCCTACAACCAAACTTTAACCTGTGTTTATATACACTGTCACATTGTCAATTTTCCTATTAGCCTACTCCTTGGTTAGTTCATTGCTTCCACTGTTATTTTTCGAACTTTCAAAGGCTGTAAATCTCATCTGGTGATATTATTCATTTATTGCTATCAACGTCTGTGAAAATTGAAATATCATTTATTTTATATAGCTATCTACCATCATTGAATATCATTTTCAGAAGGGCTGAACATAAAAGAAATAAGATTGATAAATCTTGTAAATAGTTAAAATCAGAGAGACATGTACGACATTAAAATTGAATAAATAAGAATGTTATTATCTTTTTAAAAAGTTCAGTTGTTTCTGCTGCTTTGATATCATTTGGCATGGTGTTAATTATAGTTTACATTAAATGAACCTAAATTTGTGTGAAATTGGCAGCATTTGGCCAGCTTTTTTTTTTTACTTTTGTGTGTCTTCTAAGAACTCAAATAATTCTTCCACATTTACCATGAATAAGTAGCCCATCAACAAACTCCAGCAACCCAGTTCAGTATAATTTAGATGTCACTATGACTTTGAGGTTATAACCATGATATAGATGATGTCCATAGTTATGTGCTACACAACATAATATTTAGGAAAATCTTTACTCAATATTTATGGAGTCATTCGTTACAAATACTTCTCCTGCAACCACATTTTTTAAATGACATCCAACAGGAGGACTTCTTTTATTTTTCAGAATTTATCCTTTGTGTTGAAGAAATATCAATAGCACAGTAACTGAAACTGAAGCTTGTTTAATAAATGGTTCCAAGGGCATTGTGACCATGTCATTTGGTCAACAGGCCATAACAATCAAACCGAGAAGTGAGGAACTGCATAATTATGAAAACTTCTTCAAAGTACGACTTAAAGCCATTTCTACAACACAACTACACTAATTGACTCATGCCATTGAGTTGGTCTCTCAGATGACTTTTAAACTAATATCTGAATTCATTAGATTATAATCTGTCCCTCATCAGTTCGTTGAGAGATACAATTTATGGTAACACACCATTAAGTTGAAAACAAACACTCTTCCATGCAATATTAGGAAACTCTTTGGGATTTATTCAGTTAAAAACTTTCTAATCATCAAACTAACCCCAGATATGAATTCCTTGGCCCATAAAACCCCAAAATCCATGTATTGAACATCATTGTAGCCCAAACCATTGAAAAGCACATATTTTACGAAATTCATCTGAAACCATGCCCTCGTTAACTTGTCATTATTAACCTCCTGTCCTTCTAAATGACTCAAAAGTTCATAAACATAGTCAAACACCAAATAACTGAATAGTTCAACCTATCCAAAGGTGCTCACATTGAAGGAATATGAGAAACATTGAAAAAATATTATTTTTAGCGAAAACTGGCTGCCATCTTGGATTTTTAGGTCAAATATAGGTCAAATCACCAAAATACCCCCAGATATGAATTCCTTGACCAAACAAACCCCAAAATTGATGTATTGCACATCACTGTAGCTCAAACCATTGAAAATTTAATTTCCGAAGGTGTCGGTGGCGGCCATTTTGGATTTAGGCCTCTCACGGAGTTAGCCCGCACTTTTGGGAGGGTCACCCCCACTCAATTTTTAGATAAAACCTTTATAGATGACAAATCCGTCATAAAACCTTACTTCGCTCTCAACGGTCACGGAATTGTGATATATGACCCAACTAAGATGTCTCTGGCACAGACTGCTTTCTACTGGCATGATACTACCGTCTCCAAAAGAGCTATCAGCCAATAAATTAAGGGTCTACTATTTACCTTCAGATTTTCCAGAATTATGAATTTTATATTTTCAAATGGCTCAACTTCAGAAGTCTGGCCCCTTACCACAAGTTTATTCCAACTAATCCTGAGTTTTGTAAGATGACTACATCTTTGGTTCCCGCCGAAATCGCACAATTTTGCTCTCACAACTGTTAGGTACATTTCAGGAAAACCCCTTTTGAAGATGTGCTAAGACTAGGCTTTTCTCATACCTCTGATATATGTCATCTCATTGACATTTTAGTTCTCATTCATGTATATGATACAAGGTTGTTCTATGGATCCTGATAATGATGTTCTATGGATCCTGATAATATTACCACAATGTCCACTGTCTAGTATCAAAAATATGGGATACTGAGGCTCAGAGTTTGTTAATTAATATAATTTCCTGTAAACATGGCTTAGGCAAATTGTTTGCAATCTTCCAGATGACCATAGTACTGAATACAACATGAACTGCAACCTCACAACTCTCACAATGCATTTGCCTTTCGGAGGGCTTTACCGATAGGCATGGGTTTTCAAAAGGACAAGAGAAGATGGATGTTTCAAAGTGGAGGAAATTATTTGACATAATGGGGAAGCCTAAGTCAAAATATTGAGACAAGATATTCTTTTTGGATTGAATGGTTTGAAAACCAAACAAAAAAAAAAAAAAACCAAAGAACAGGATTCTGGGGGATACCAATGGAATTGTGTATGAAAAATTTACTGTTATGACATTATGAGTACATGCACAATGTGTACTGTCTCAAAGTTAAAGTTGTGCAAGACTTCCCAAAAAGACTTTTTAAAAAAGTTGTTATATTTCAGATAACATGAATGAATCTAGTCACACAGAACATGGATAATACAAAAATTGTTATATTTCAGATAGCATCAATGAATCTAGTGGATTTAACTTAATAAGAAAGTCTTGTATTTTGAAAGTTTTTTGGTCTTTGAAGGACCTTCTAGGATCAAATCAGGAAACAGTTGATATCAAGGACTAATTGATGTTAGCCTTGTAATTGTGTACTGAGGACCTAATACAGATTTGTCCATGGCCTTTTGTACTTTTGACATTGCTTACAGCAGAAAAAGGACCAAGCGAGAGCTGTGAACTTATTTCCAATACATTTTACCAGTTGTAAAGGGTAAAACTCGCCCTAATACATTCATGTTGGTATTCATTTGAAAGGATTTTTTACAAGGATTCCAAATATGTGGTTGGTTTTACTCTTGGATAAGAATTGACAAAGTTATTCAAAACCGCGACTTATCGTTTACATATATTTGCGATGATGAGGAAAATGCTGGTAGCAGGCTGGAAACCTATTTTAAACACGTTTAAATGGTCATTTGTTCATTTTTACGATAAAAATAAAAAATTTAGGGGGTCCCGCCAAGGTTTTGAATTTTGTTCCCCCCTCTACTGAAGCAAATCACTGAACAAGTTCAATCACATTCAGACATCTGCAGTCAAAAACATGTTATGATGAACACATTTTTTTTTTTTCTTTTTTTGTTTCATCAAACTGGACTGTCAATAGAACTGCTATCAATGAAAGGCTAATGTTTATTGCTAGTGCATAATGTGTATTGCTGGTGGCACACTTTCACCAGATTTCTGTTTCAATCCTATTTTCAGATAACATTAAAACTAAAGTCTGAGATGGTCTGCCACATTGACTCTTGTGAAAAATGATAATGTCCTGAGCGGCATTATTACTTTTTAAGTTGCCCTTTCAGAATGGCAGTATTCAAATCAGTCACAGCGGAAAGCGTTTTCAATGAAACACAGACTCCATTTGAAGGCAAGTCCTGTTTTAATGGAATATCGCAACTTCCCAAAACATCAAATTCATCTCACTGGCACTTCCGCAAGCAGCCTGACTCTGCATACGAGTGTGTCTTTTACATATTCAGAATTTTAATGGGAGTGCTCCATTCGCCATGGTTTTAAGAAACTTGGTACTCACGGGAGTCTCAAGTGGTTGATGGAGCTTTATGCATGGATTTCATAGCGTGCTTGGAATATTTGGTGTTACGTTTTGGCAAGGGAGTATTGGTTACTAAAAGGACAAAAGTTGCATGTAGGTTAGTATACAGCAGAAAATACATGACAGTGAAATTGGAAATTGGCCAAAATCCCACGACATTTAATCTGTTGAAAACAAGATGGGGTTATTCAAATGACCAACCAGATCATTTACTGTCTTCAACAACAAAAAATTGTCATGTTACAGCAGTTTCAATAACCTTGGATGAGTTAGACTTCTGACTTGCTGGGTGTCGTGTGGGTGGCATTTTACTCTTAATCTGATTCGTTCATGAAAATCAAGCTAAAAGATGCGTAAAAAAAGCAACTCTTACTTATTGCAATTGAACTGATACAGACATGACTGGGAGAACATCTTTAGACTTTTACCTCATCAGGGTCCTTGAATGGTTTCAACAGCACAGTCTTTGCTAATTAGAATATCGCATGCCGCTGCGCTTTTGCATGGGGTTGTAACTGTTTTCACACCAATGTGCCAAGTTTCTATCTTTCCCGGAATCTTTGCATCTGGTTGTGTTCTGGTCTGTTATTTTTTAGGCATTGTCATCTCATCAGGTTGGGAAGTTGCCAACTTTGGCTATTGTGTCACTGGACACATTACTTGGTCCTTTCATGCTTCTACCTGCATTAGGGTGGTCCAAAAAATATCAATTCGCACACCCTCCTATTTTGTGAGAAATGGCACAAAAACAATGCAGTTCAAATTTTATGAAAATCCCACAAGAAGCAGGGGTCTCCCAAAAGGCCTTAAAGTTTCAATGTTTTTTCAATTTTCTACCATTTTCGCCAATTCGTGGTTCTCTATAACTTCGTCAGTATTAGTCATACAACATTTTAATTGTCATGGTTGGAATCATGATGGGAGATCGTCATGTCATGTCAGGTTTGAATACTGCTCTCGGCACTACACAACATGGTGAATTCGAGAGGCCCCGAAATGGCTTTTAATCGCCTGTGTTGATCATCTCATCATTCCTCATGAGTTTGGTTTAAGTCTGAATAGGCAATGCAAAAAACTCAAATCATTTAATTTCATAGATATGAAAAAGTCCTGTTTGAAAGGTGTTTCATGCTTAACCCTGATCCACTCTCTTTAATTTGTCAGTATTTCATAGTACAGAATGACTTATACTGCCTACTAAATATGCCTGAAGCTTATCTATATATTTTTCGTACAATAAATTACTTCCTTCTTCCTGCTCTTTCCCTCTCATTCATCTATTTCTAGTTGCATTATCAAATTTTGTTAGTCTCTCCTCTGTTACTGGCATCCGATGTCATTGAACCTTCCTCTTTTCTGCTTGCCCGTTTCTTTTCTGCCTGAGCCAAGTTGGATTTTGCGTTTCATGCCAAATTAATTTGCTTTCTCTTAGAGATGTCACTGACTGAGACATCTCTTGTTCTCACTATTTCGTTTGCTTGCCTTGTTCTGAAGACTAGGATGCTATCTCTTTATTTTTTGGAGCCAGCTCTTTGTTGAAATTAATTGCAAGTAGTGTCACAAGTCAGAGTTAAGCAAAACACAATGAAGCTCTGCTGTCTCCCAGTAATTGCCATCTCGTTTACTGCACTTGAAGGTCCTTAGGTCATGACAAATGTCTCTGATCTGCGATATAAGAAACCATTGTCTGAAAATTACGTTTGGACAGGCCGATGTTGCTTACCGAGACATTCTTCTTGTATGAATTTACAAGATTAAAGTGTTCTATGAAAATCCTTCCCTGTATAATCATATATGCCACTGTGGTGCCTAAGCAAAGATGAAAAATGTCTTGCAGAATATAATAGTGTATTACCATCAAACCCGATTGTACTCTTTCTCTCCGGGTGTCTGTTTCAATTGTCTGGGCCTTATTGGAAACCAGCTTGTGCTGAATAAGCTACCCGGTTAAATAAAAGTATTTTTGACTTTGATTGTCTGCAGAAACAAACTCCTATCATAATAAAAGTAGTATTGATCATTGGTGCTTCCAGTCTCACAAAAGGGATTGTTCTTGCAAAGTTTTGAAGTGGGGTTTGATTACAGGTAAGGACAGGTATGCTGCCTCAGCTCTGTCTATGCAAAAATGGCAATATAAAAAAGCGCTTGATTTGTCATATCATGTATCCAGTGGAATATTTTGAGGAACATCAAGCATCAGTGTTTCTGGTGAGAGATAAGCATTGGTGACAAATTGATAATGGGAAACCTTTTTCAAACTGCAAATGATATTTTTGTATGAAACTAAGTTCTCAATTAAGCAAATGTCAGATTTTGTTCTTGCCTTTCCAGAGTCAACATCCTATTCTAGTATCCCGTGTCAATAAACCTTTTCTGTCTGCTTCTCCCATTTATTTTCTGCTTGAGCAAAGTTGGATTTTGCGTTTCATGCCACATTAATTTTCCTTCTCGTAGAGTTGTCAAAGACTGAGACATTTGTTTTCCTCTCTTTTGTTTGCTGATGTTGTTCTGAAGAATGGGACGCTATCTCTTAATTTTGTGGGGAAGCTGTTTTGTGGAGATTAATTATTAAAAGTGGCGTTATTGTCCTTTGCAGATCTGTGCTAATGGGAAATGATGAGCTCTTTTATTGTCTTCACACCTTTTTTGGTAAAAGATTCCATAGTTAATTTAAAACCAAGACAATAGTTTGCAAGTGCTAAAGGTAGTAATAGATAACACAAGAAATGTGACAAAATGTTCTCCTGATGTATAAAATAATTTCAGCAGTAAAACTCTTCCACAGTCTTCCACATTGGCTATCGACACTGCTGTTCCATAAGTTATTTATGCAAAGTATTTTTCAAATCTCATGTCTCAAAAGACTGGACTGAATAATGTGATACAAGATTTTCAGACTTGAGTCCCTGGGCTTATCTGGTCTTCCTAGTATATCTCAGCAAAATGTGCCAAGGGGCATCACAAACAATGTCCACATTTTTTTCAACTAGTCTTGAATTTCAGATTAATACATAATTTCATATAAACTATGAATTTATTGCTAGTTTCAAAGTGTCACTGAAAGTATATTATCTCATTGACCATTATTTCATATCAATTCTTTTAAAGCCGAGCTAAACGATGTTACAAAGTCACTTAGTTTTGTCCAACAGGCTTCATCCATAATAGCTGTCCTTTGTGTCATGATAAATCACAGGATGGGACATTAGCTGTCTGTGGCATATGCTGCTGAGATATATCTGTCAGTTGCCTGATGCTTTAGGCAAGAGAATGCATTAGCCAAGTAGCTAACAGGTTGCACGATCTACACACGTCTCCTTTCATGTTTCATCATCTTGGCTATAGGGCTTGATGTGCATGTTTCATCTCTTGTTCTGTATTCCATTTGCAAACCTGCATGCATAAAAGCAGTCTTTGAGAAAAAGAGTGACTTTAAAAGATATTTCTTGCAAATCTCTGATTTGCAAACCCTTGCCACAAACACCAAAAATCGAGCTTGATGGGTCTCTAGGCCAAACATTTTCCTTCCAAGAGCCGTTTGCAGCACTTTAAAGGAACTTAGGTGACAGCAAGATTCTCTGATCTGAGAGAACTAGTTAAAAAAAAGGGTATTTGAAAGGAGAGATGTTGCCTAACCAGGCATTTTATGGCAGTATTTTGTAAGATTTTATGAGATTAAGGTGCTCTTTTTAAAGAAGATTTTCGTTGTGAAATTGTATATGTCTCCAAGGCAGCTTATGGTAGACGAAAAACTTATCCAGAAAATATAATGAAGAGGTCCGTGGTGATTGGTTCAGTTCAGTTTGGCACAGCAGCACGGTCAGCTGGTAAATATGTATTGCATGGAGCAGTGGCGGATCCAGACAGGGTCATCTAGGAGGGGTCCGGGCGTGTTTCGGCATTCGAGGGCCTGCGTTGTTGCGTATTTTCTTCAAAATACTATTATTAATCTCAGGGGTCTAGGGGGGCCCGGAGCCCCCCCTGTATCCGCCACTGTGGAGCAAACAGTGAAAAAGACAAATCAACTGGTCCCACTCTGCAATATGTCCTGAAAGAAAACCATTATACTTAAAAATGACAAATTTTAGATAATTCACTGCAAAAACGCAATAAACAACTTGAATATTGAGAAACTTATCATTGAGAGGTTCCATCCTATTGAATGTGCACTGCTCATAATTGCCTTATAAGAATAAGGCCCTTGCTAAATCTTCCATATATACAAGATCGGATTAGATACGAGATATTCTCCTTTTTGCAAATGCGCCATAGTTGGCAATTATATGCTGTGGCCTTGAGGTGTCAGCCATTCTGAAAAGTAGATCTGGAAGGAGCACTTAGGGAGCTGTCCTCAGATTCATCGATATGCTGATTTATTTAGATATTGCATGTGTGTGTGCCCAATTGCACATGTACTCATATATGTTTTTACTGATTATCCGATATTCAGGATTATGACTCATGTAGGAATAACAACATCAATACCGTATTACGTACATCTCAGTTAATGATATCATTGTAACTCATTATCATAACTCACTTGCATTTATCAAGCAAAGTGCAAAAGCAACCACAATAGATGAAAAATCTATGAAATAAGCAAGATTCCAAGGAAAACCAAACCCTTGTCTTTAGGTAATTTTTTTTACAGCTGGCTTATTTCCAACCATGTTTGTAGCCCAATGTAGATGAAATAGATGAACCAATAATTGGATTATCTGAACATCGGAGGTGTGTGCTCATTACAGCATGTCAGCTTCAATTATTGTCTAATTCAAAGTCCCCTGGGCAAAGTAATATCTTCTCACATTCCCTGAATTCTTAAAGCTTCCTCTCCTTCTATTGCTTCTTACAAGTTCTGAAGGCTTCATCTTGTTCATAATGCCTAAAACTGATGAATTTCAAGTGGCAAACTCAACTCCTCCATATTACAAAACCAATTGTGATTCATTAGCAGAGAAGAACAACTCCTGTCAACAGTAGTCTTGATTACTTTGCTTCATTTCTGCCTCACTATGACAAATCTAAAATGATATATTGTTCTTAGACTAGGCTAATCTTCTGTAATTAATTAGGTTGTAATTCCAGGGCTGATAGAAGGATGACACAATGACAAATCGGGAAATTATTTTCAAAACTTTTGGTGTAGAAAGGTTGGCAAATGTGTGCATTAGATAGTCATAGCCTCGCTATACATTTTCTGGAACTGTATGACAGTGTACACAAAACTTCATACCATATATTTGTCTGAGCAAAAACGCTGACACAACATCACAAACACAACACCGTCTTTTAGCGCCAACTCCCACTGAGTGAAATCTAACCCCATGTCATCCAACATTCTTGCCAAATGTTCTCTTTGTAATGCATTTGCCTGCAGAATGTATCATGTGAAATAACATACACCAACTAAAAGATGCCATTTGTACTGTTCTGTTCGTAAACAGAGAGATTAAAATACCCTCATAGCCACAATCTGCGACCCTTGTTTAGCGACAAATAACACATTAAATAAAACATTTGGTTACTTACAATAACAAAATCCAACAATAGTGAACACAGTTGGAAACATGTGCTCAAGTCCTTAAGATCAATTCTAATAATCCAATAACAGTGATATTACTCAGCTTAGCATATCAGTAATTCATAATTAATAACAATTTCTTGTGACACATCATTATGAAGACCTGCAACTAATGCTGCATTAGTGCACACATAATCCACAATAATGGAAACAAAGCATTGTTTCACAGGAAGAGACGCATATTGGATATTAATGGACATTGGATAATGCACTCACATCTATGTCTTTGGGCTTCTCAATGCACCCTTCTAAGATCTTGCATTTTCACTGTTTATATTTAATTTATGTATAACTGCATTGATGATGTCGACAAAATAAATCACTTATCTGTATGCTAGATTTACCCATGATTTGGGGCAGGACTATAATGGGGAATAATTAACCCCCCCCCCTTCTACCTGCATGGGCATCTGGCCCCGTGGTCATGCTGACCATTTGAAATAGCATTTGAGTAATAATTGTAATATAAGTAAAGATTGGTAGTAGAGGAATTGAAGTTACAAATGCACTGGCATATGGATTGGTTTAAGGTACAGTCAAGTGTACTTACACCTGAGCTTGTAATTGAGGGCATGGCTCGTAAGGAAAGGAATAGATCTGTTGAAAGGAAATGTGGATTGATGGAAATGTATAGAATTAGGCAAATAGGTAAAAGTGTAGGGGCATTGAGACATTGACAGATGGAATTGGCTTGAGAAGAGCTTTAAAATGAGGGTAAGATGAGGAAGATACGATGAGTAGAAGTGGTTGAGCCAGGTAGAAGTGAAGAGCAGTATATAGTAGGTGAGAGTGAAGTGTGTGAATGTTTTGGCGGGAAGGCAGACGGTGGCGCCAGTCCTAAACGTGAGCAATAGCGGAACTACGATGGAGATGCATGCGCCCCTGGTTGGGAAAAACAGTAGAGGCAGAAAACATAAATAAGGGAGCTGTTTCACTGTTATTTGCTGTTATCAGAAGGAGAGGATAGATCAATAAGGATAGGTGGACAGTTTAGGTGAGTGGCATTGCTCGGGGAGGAGTTTTTAGCTGTTGCAGGTGTGAGCATGTCACCCATGATTTTTGCATCTTATACCCGGCAGGGATTGATCAATCTTTCTATAAAAGAAAAAAAATCTCCAGAGCAACATTTATACAATGAAAGTATAAGTTATGATTCAATTCACTGCTTGCATCCCGTTTTGCTTCAGCTAGATCTATATACAGATATATCTGCTGAAATATGTTCCTATGCAAAGCGTAATTTGTAATTCCTTGTTGCAAGATATAATCTACAGATGCCTATATTTGCTCATGCACAGTAAAAATTTGATGCAGAAAACAATATCCATAGAAAGCTATCAATACACTAATACAAGTTGCTCACACCACAAATAATAGCAACACAATTTGAAAATATCACAAATCCATACTACCAAAGAAGTGGTGGGGAGGTGAGTGAGTTTGTATTTGATGCCTCATCAGCATTGCCAAAGAAGTGAAAAATTGTAACTCTCAACCAGAAGATAACTGTTCAATATCTTATGATGCTTTGATCATTTCCTTTACCAGCGGCAACGGTTCTCGCATTCTTGATATAAGCAGAGCAATCCTCTGAAGGGCAACTTTTCCCCCACAGGAGTTATCAACACATCAAAGTTCTTAAAAGAAGCGGTTGTACTAGTGTGGCAATTATATAGCAATTATTTGGCACTTCAGGAAAGGTCTGAAGGTTACATTATCAGCAAAGCATAACGATCCGAGAAAGTTTTGGAAGACTGAGCCTTGATGGCGTCGATCACGAACCCAATTTACCAGTATGTTTCAGAGGTGTAAGACAGCTTTTCCAGGAAGTAGGATGTAATTACAGACTTTAACAAAATGCATGTTGGATACCAATATATGTGAAGTAGGCCTAAAGTAGGCCTTATTCCTTTAATTCTATATCTAATAGCTGGATAAGCAATCAATAAACATTAAAGGGCGTGTCATTCAAAAACACTTTACTTCTACATTGATTAACTGCATCGGATGTTATCAAAGCAACTACGGAGGAACATATGGTAATAATAACAAAGTAAGCCATTCTTACCTTATTTACACATAAGTTAAGAAGATTTCCCAAGCAACTACAAACAGCTTACCTGAAAGAAGAAGGAAAATTGGATTAGGTCAAATCGATTTTCAAAGTCAAACGAACAATTAACCAGTATGATATAAAGAGAAAGAGGGCTTCCCATAGCCTTTAATGCTGGAAGTTTTCTAAAGTGAGCAGGTAAGGAGGGCAGCATTCATATCAAAGTATATGTTGTATTAATTGAGAGTCAAGGGAACGAGACAAAAGATGATTACAACTGTCACCTTTCAGATTAAGATTACATACATTGAAATTCATAATGGACCACATGGAAGTCAATAAGAACGTGCAAAGCACACTAAGTTTGAGAAGCTAAGGACCTCAAAATTATAACCTCACAGTAGTTAACAGTAAGGGATACCAATGTTCATAAGAATATGCCTCAGACACACAGAAATATGGATAGTGTAAATGTCACTACCACCACTAATGCAGAAATGGCACTGCAGGTATACTTAAATCCTCACTAAATCTCATGATACCAGCACACAAAGGAAATGCCTCGGAGGCACATGCTATCACAAACAACCGTTACCATGACAACTGTTGCTAATTCCAAGAAAGGTCTTCCATATGCCATTGGTAATGCATGGAGGGCACCACTGTGACACATAAGGCACCCAAAATGTCATGAACTTCATCATTGCCACAAGGGGAAAGATCAGAAACAGAGACTTATAAGTTTGGGCATGCTATTCCATGCTGTAGACAGAACCATACATGTTCATTTCCCATAGTTCTTGCAAAGGTCTGATGTTCAGATCTTCAGCCGAAAATCACTTAAGTTCATTGGGCGAGTTCCTCACCTGTAAAATTTGATGTCGCAGATTCTAGTCCGCAAGGACCACATTCAAGAAATTATATGTATCTTTATATTTCTTAAATTAATGAAATATTCAAACCTTTACAGGGTAATACAATGACTGACAAATTAAACTGAACTTACAAATTGATCTACTGTATGAATAAGACAGGTAACAAGCTTATAGAAGCCAGACATTCAAGCAATGGGCCATAGTGGCACATGTGGTGGCACATCACATCATGACAGACTATACGGACTCAACATTTCCATCCATAAATAAACAGTAAATCACTAACACAATGTTAAACAAGATAGCAATACAACCTGTATCTACATCGTGTACCAAATAAAATCAAAGAATCATATCATCTTTTAGCAGGGGAGTTTCCGTCCGCAGGGACCGAGCCAAATGAATCGAACATATTTGGTAAGCTGGAAACCCATCAGGTCAAGCAGAGTTTGGCCCGAAGATACATAACATCATATTCTACTCAATCTTGTGTCTTTATATAATTTTATCCTTTCCATACACGAGTTTATGTATCTGAGTGAACAGATTAGAGAGTAAGAGATAAAACATGCACATCCTGCCTCAAAGCCAATATGATAGAACATGAAAGGAGCTATGTGTAGACCATGCAACTTGTTAGCTACTTGGCTAATGCATTCTCTTGCCCCATGCATTAGCCAACTGACAGATACATCTCAGCAGCATATGCTACAGACAGGTAATGTCCCATCCTGTCATGTATTCATGACACACTGGCCTTTGCATGGGTAAGGCATGAATAAGGATATGCTAAGACAGAGTGACACGATGATAGACTTCTTAGGTTCATGAGAAATGCGTAACTAAATATTGTAGAATATGACACTAACACCAGCTGCATTACAAAGGAGCCAGAAAGTTAAAGGAAGACTTCATTAGAGGGCATGTCTTAATTCTGATAGAATTAAAAATGTTCCTCTCACTCGGAAACTGATAGACAAAGTTTTATGTGACATTTACTAAGACTTCTGATCCCTTACAGCACCAAGATTTTCCAGGCAGAATTCCAGGATATCAGATGAGGTAGGGTAGGTAGGTAAATTTTATTTATTGTCGTTTTAAATCAAATCACATATATCACAATAAAATAATACATGGATATAAGACCTACAAACACACTGAGAAACAGGAGATACTACAATCCAGACTGATTCCAGAGCTTTGGTTTTGTAGGAATATTCAGTTTCCCCTTGTAAGTAATATAACTAGAAAAAAATTCCAATTTGTATAAATGCGAGAGTTTGTACAGTCAGTGATTCAATTTTCCTGTTGCAGATACGGAAGCCATACATCTTGTAAATCTGAAGTCCATTTAGAAACAATTAAGGATGGGGCTGATTTTGTGCCTTTGGGTACAGCATTTCACGTATTTGACCTGTCGATCACAATATTCATTGTGTTCTCTGTACAGTAAGTATGTAACATCAATCCATTTCTTTAATCCTAACATACCAACAAGGTTAAGTTTGCAAACAAAGTTTGAGGAGCTGCCTAGCGCTGTACACATCACTCGCTGGTCGGTGTGCAAATGTCTCTGCAGATTGTATTGAACAGAAATGTGACCATGAAATAAGATGGCCTGAGACCCTGATATCTTGGCATTTCAATCTCTGTTAGTGTTGGGCTACAATAATACCTTCCCTATATGGCAGTTCCTTGTGTAAATATGACTTTCATGCAGAACCTGACTACGCATGGGATTCAGTCTTCAGAATTTGAAAAGGAATGGGATGCCAAAAGATCCAGGTAACGCAAAGCAATGACAAAGAAGGCACCTGGTGGTGCATGACAGAAGTTTCATACAGAATAGCACAAAAGGTAACTTAAGATTTTCCTTGAAACATTTCTCCTTATTTTACTTATTTAATTATTTTACTCACATTGGAAGGAATCTCAAACTATTCTGTCTGCCAAACTCATTGCTAAATAATGCAAATTCAGCCTCTACCAAATGACATATTTCTTGAAGAGTGAGACACCATCATATGGCATGGATTTTGCCAAAATTCATCATTGTTTGCCATCTTGCATAGCCGATAAAATCATGATTGCAGATTATTTTCTTATTATCCTTAAAATATTCTATTTTATGGCGACTGTACATAAGGAGCATTTGTTAAGACTAAAGTATAAACTGCAAAGACTTATTTAGCTTTCTGGGTGTTTTTTCCAGTTCCGGGAACAGTTTGCATCAGTCAGAGCAGGCAATTTTGCTTCTTGTCTTGTGTACATGTCATAACATGCATAACATAATATTCGCATACACTCTTAACAAGACTGCACATAAAATCAATATATCATGATTTATTATTGCCTAACCCTTGCTTTATCCTAGCCACAATGCACAAATGTAAAGGACATGAAAGAACCACATGTGCATGTCTCAAATGATACAAGCCACAAAGTTGGCATTGCTCAACCCGCTCATGTGACAAAGAAAACAAAATAACACAAAAAACATGTTACAAGATTCTCATTGCATGTGTGTACATGTCATGGCAGGGCTGTGACTTTACACATTCTTTGGTGAACAATTGGTATTGCATGTTGCATAAAGTAATTGCAAGAGCCTGCAAAAGGCATGCATGTTCGACCTTTTTGCAAAGTGTTTGATGTACGTATTCAGTTATAGTTAGTAGTCATGTAATTACTTCCTACCTGATATGTGTTTATCTCTGATCAGTGGTGAAGTTTGCTTTTTACTAGTTTTCACATAAATACTCCCTGTCTGGTTTGTGTCCTGTCCATGTCCGTCAGAAAGAAAACAGTTGAGGAATGAATAACTCGAGAATTAAAATCTTGAAAATAACTGATACAATAATATTTTTTAAATGCATTAAGCAAAACATCTTTCTAATCCATGTGTATATGTTCATCAGCATCTGAGTGAATCTTAAAGATCTCTGGTAGAAGCTCTTTCTTGGTAACCAAATTCATGTAACTACATCAGTGAGCAAACCTAATGCATTCTCTCAGATGCAATATCTGGTGTCTGCAAGCTGAGAGATGGTGAGAGTCACTATGAATTATCAAAGAATTATCTTCCATTTTATGTCCTCTCCCACAATGTGCAGTGTTTTATCACTCTAATGAAAGTAGGCTTGTTTTGAGCACTACTGGCCAATCATTGTAAATGTGATGTAAGTGCATGTAATAAGAAAGAATTGTTAATAATTGGAGAAGCAATAGTACATTGAGAATAAGTTATAAATTCTATAGACTATATAGGACATCACCAAAACACATTTCTCCCAAGCAGAGACCTTTCTTTCTAGCAAAAAAAAAACAACAACTTATAATCCGTATCCTTCATTCTTAAAATTTCAAGGGCTTTACAGTTATCAACCTTAAAAGCATTGAAGCCACAAAACTGCCCTGAATAATTCATGTCCAATATTATATGATTAATTTATAAAAACATTCATAACTTGGCTGCCATTGTTGAGGACTCTTTGAGGCACTTGATACCGATATCAGAATCATGAATAAACTCAAATATTCATACTAGCATCAGTAATCTTTGGCCCAATATCTTAGTTTCAGCGTGTAACTAATCCATCGAAACCCTGGTAACAGGTTGGCAGCTTGACCATCCAGTGGAATATTCATGTTTGCCTCAGGCTGCCAGGTCTCTTGATGATGTTGGCAATGCACTAGTAATAGACACACACTGCTTGACCTGATGGGTTTCCAGCTAACCAAATATACTCAGTTCATTTTGCTCAGTCCCTGTGGACAGAAACTCAGCAACCGAAAGATGATATGTTGCTTTGATTTCATTTAGTCCGGAATAGGTCAGGAATTAGGATTGATATACCTTGGGGTATTGTATCTGTACAACATATTCGTAGATTCATAGGACAATTCTTAAGTTGATATGGTCATATAATGGTACCCTGACTGATGCTCCTCTTCTGAGAGTTGCACCAATATTAGATTTCCAAGACAGTCCAATGTCTTAACATTTTAAAGTGATTTTAATTTTTTTTTAATTGTACACTCTGCCCCTCTTTTTATGCAACTTTTTCCTGATTCACCCGATTTGCAGCTCAAAATCCATCCATCCAATAAAAATGTTCATTCTCCAAGATGCAAAAAAAAATTATTCTTCAAACCTGAACTTTATTTTTTCAGTCAAATTCTAAAATATGTGCAATGAAAGGTACAACAAACTTAGCCTCTAAGAACATTATTAGCTAGTAAGAAAATTTTTACTAAATCTGGGATGCGCTTATCAAGAACATTAAGTTAAATACTGACTCAAACTCGGACTCAACACACCCAGTTTGAAATTTGGGTACATCAACAGAATTATCTTTTGATATATACCCAAATTCTCGATCTAACCCTCGTAAGATATTAATGACATTTTGGGTATTTTCTATTGTTGAACTTGTATCACACTCACGTTATGCCCCCTTGCATTACCAGCGACATATGGAAGATCTTTCTTTGGATTAGCAACAGTTGTCATGGTAACCGTTGTTGTGATAGCATGTGCCTCTGAGGCATTTCCTTAGACTGATATCATAAGAACTTAGTGAGGACTTATCTGTGCATATGGTGGCATTTGTGCATTTGTGATGGAAATACAATAATACTATCTTCATTTCTATGGCTACCGAGTAAGGTGTTTGCATTTGTTCCTGCAAAGTGAGTGCCACGTGAGAATGATGCAAATAAATCACAAATTGGATGATTGCAATTACCTATCTTCCTAATATAGTTCATGTTATCAGTTTCTTTCCATGAAACATCCAATATGAGATTATGTGCACTAATGAAGCAGCATTAGTTGCAAGATATCATAATGAATTAATGATGTGTCAGAGGAAATTGTTATTAATTATCAATTACTGTTACACAACTTACACTCAGCTTAGCCATATATCTCCATCATTTCACTACTGAAATCTATCTGAGATTGATGTCAAAGGAGCATGATTAGGACTTTGCAAGCAATTTTTGCTTATATAACTTATTAGTCACTATGTGTTTATATTATTACTATATGCTCATATTTCAAATAACAAACAACACTGCCAGATGGAGCTCAAAAGGCTAAGTTTTCCATACACGTTTCAAAACTGTCACCAATCTGTGTAATGGAACATTTTCAACTTTTTTCATCACAACAGAATGCTACAAATGGCATTTTGGAGAAAATTTGCTGAAATATTTGATTTCGCATCAGACATCCTGCAGACAAATACGGAACAAAGGAAACATTTGGGAAGAAAGCGGGATGACATGGGGTCGAATTTCATTTGGCATTAAAAGCTTCCCACAAAAGAAGAGGATACATTTGTGCTGTTGTGTCAGCGCTTCTGTCAGACACAACACACAAAGTGACATTTCATATATGCAGTTGCCAAGTAGACTGTAGAGCCATGGAATCTATAGAGGAGCTCTGAATATACAATGGGACACCTTTGCCAACCTATCTACACCAGAGGATGCGAATGAACACTGGGATACCGCAAGGTCATGCTCTTTTGCCTGTTAGTCTGTCACTTCTGGAGTTTGTCAACTCAGACAGCCGTCAGATGGGTCAGACTCCCATCCTCAAGGCAAGTGGTCAAATGAAAACGTAGCAATATAAGTTATACATGAAGGACTTGCCTTGTGTTTTACCAGCTATTTTGTAGTAGAGCATACGCCATACAATGTATGAACTTGGCGGCTAAAATTATCATCTTTTTAAAATGTTATGTATTCAGAAACGTCTCAGTTTTTACCAACAACTAAAATCTACTACAGTTTTTTGTAAGCACAAGATCCATATTCTTTCAACGCCATGACTTTATCAATTAGTTAAATTACAGAAGATTGGCAGCGTCCTGTGAAAAATGAATCAACGGGGATTCATGAAGAAAAGCAAGGTAATCGCAGCAACTGTCGACACAAGTTGTTCTGCAGACTACTGAATTTCAATTCATTTCGAAAAAACAAGAAATTTCATTTCTATATTCAATCGTCTCGATCAGGCTGTATGAAGGAAGCAGTATCAACATTATAAAACAACATCTTACAAAACAATAGCAAGTTCCAAGAAGCAACAGAATAAGAGATGGTAGCAGCTTTAAGAAGGCAGGAATTTTTACTTGTGCATATGAAATGTAATTTTTATTGTGTACTGGGTAAATCAAGTCTTGCATCGGAAAAGCCAAGACATCATTAGCCTCTATATCAGATAACCACACAGTACATATCATTTTATGCACATAAATATATCACAATATGCAACTAACGACAGAATCAAGCACATCCGACACCTCAAGGCCACAGCATACAATCGGCAACTGTCTATGAGACATCGGCAATTGGAGAATACATGTATCTTAGATTGTGCAGATAAATCTGCTTTATGGTAAATTGATAAAATCCTTATGAGCCTCTTTTTTTTTCATTGTACTTCATTTAAGTAATTTTTTAAGTTGGTAAATTTGAACAAATTCTGATGTAATTGAAATTTAAATGAAAGTATATTTCATAGAATAGAAGTTTTTGTGGTTTAGAGACAATCACAGTGTATTGATAGAACTTTTAAATTATCAGAACTTTTCGTCTGATTGTGCCTATCATCAGTCCTGTCTTTCCATCTATCACATGTGTCTTGAAGCATTAGCACAAATGATTTGCACAGTCACTTAAGGATTTTTATTTCAAGATTATTTATCAAACCGTTTAAAAGAGTCATGTGTTCGAATTTCCAGTCTACTATACCACTCCTGGGCTGCATAAGATTTACTCTCGAAATAATCAGTAAATTCCAAAAAAACATATGTAATCTTCACCTAAATGCTCCTGAGGCATATAAGATAGAGCAAAGAAAAAAAATGAGTAACAAATCAAAACTTTTTTCTCCAAACTGACACAAAATGTTAAAAAAAGCTGCATTTCAGAGATAAGACACAACTGCTGTGACCTGAGGGTCTTTTATAAGGCTGCAAATGGCTTGCAGAACAGTAATGTTGGCCAAAAGAAACATAAAGCACATTTTACTGCGAGTGTGTGCGCACCAGGCAGCAGAGATCTGTGAAAAACGTCTTTTCGAATCACTGCTTGGAAGCAAGTCATGGAAGGTGTGAAGAATCTTTAAACATGTTTTGCTTTTTTTAAAAAGACAACTTCAATGTGCGTGCTTTTGCAAAAGGAATACTGAGTAAGAGATTATACATGCACTTTCTAGCTGAAAGCCAAGATGATAAAACACCAAAGGAGCCATGTGTAGATCTTGCAACCTGTTAGCTACTTGGCTAATGCATTCTCCTGCCCCAAGCATTAGCCAACTGACAGATATCTCAGCAGCAGCATATGCTACAGACAGCTAATGTCCCATCCTATGATGTAATAAAGATACACAAGCCATCGTTGCTGAGAGGATAAAGTATGTGGGTGAAACTTGATGACACAAGAGTACTGATTTGATATGCAAACCTACACTAGTACACAGTGAAAATAATAATGCACAATTGCACACCCTTTGCAAAACAGGACTTACTCCTTATTTTCCGTTGTACGAAAAAACGGGATTTACAGGACTATAAAGAATAAAACAATACTAAAGTGCTCAGATACCCAAGTAGGAACCATGCGAACAAGAAAGCTCATTCTCATCTGTTATCTCACAGGTGCAAAATGCTAGCATTGCCACTTCTAATTAATCTTCACTAACACCAACTTCCACAAAACTGAGAGACGGCGTCAAACACGCAATGAAAGTATTAGCTATGATTTATTTCACTGGTTGCATCCCATTTTTGCTTCAATAAGATTATATATCTGCTGAAAAATGTTCCTATGCAAACCGTAATTCGTAATTCCTTCTGGAAAATATCATCTAAAGATGTCTATAGTGTTGCTCATCATAGCATAAATGTGATGCAGAAAACAATTCCCATAGAAAGTTATCAATACACTAAAAGAAGCTGCAGTCACTATAAATTATAGCTACACAATATGAAAACATCACAAATCCGTACTACCAAGGAAGTGAAAAATTGGAACATCAACCAGAAGATAACTTCAATATCTTCTGATGCCCTGATCCCTTCCTTTCCCTGTACTACTGTTTCTGGCACTCTTCATCGAGGCAGAGCAATCCTCTAGAGGGTAACTTTCCCCCAAAGGAGTCATCAACACATCTGAGTTCCCTCAAGAAGCGGTTGCACTAGTTTGGCAATTAGCAATCATTTGGCACTTCAGGAAAGGTCTGAAGGTTACATTACCAGTTAAGCGTAAACGATTTGGGAAAGGTTTGGAGGACTGAGCCAGTGAGCCTGGATGTCGCAGGTCAAGAACCCAATTTACCAGTATGTTTCGGTGGTGTAAGACAGCCTTTTTCAGGAAGTAGGATGTCGGTTCACACTTTCACAAATGCTTGTTGGATACCAATCCATGCGAAGTAGGCCAAAAGTAGGCCTAAATTCTTTGGATGCTATAACAGACAAGCAATCAATAAACATTAAACAGTGTGTCATTCAAAGACACTTTTCCTTCTACAATGAGGTAACTACATTGGATGTTATCAAAGCAATTATGGAGGAATATATGGTAATAATAACAAAGTAAGCCATTCTTACCTTATTTACACGTAGGTTAACATTTCCCAAGTTATTACAAAACAGCTTACCTGAAAGAGGAGGAAAAACGGCATTATGTCAAATTGATTTTCAAAGTCAAAAGCTCAATTAACTAGTATGATACAAACAGTAAGAGGGCCTCCCAGTGCACAGTAAGAAAGTGACATTGATTCATTCCTTTAATTCTAACATTCTAACAATGTTAAGTTTGAGCAGCTGTCTGGTGCTGTACACATCACACGCTGGTTGGTGTGCAAATGTCTCTCCAGATTGTATTGAACAGAAACGTGACCATGAATTAAGAAGGTGTGAGACCCTGATATCTTGGCATTTCAACCTCTGTTAGTGTTTGGGCTACCATAATAACTTTCCTAGAATACTGCTCCTTGTACAAATATGACTATCATGCAGAACCTGACTACGCATGGGCTTCTGTCTTTAGAATTTGAAATGGAAGGTGTGGCTGCCGAAATATCAAGGGAACACCAAGAAAAGACAAAGAAGGCACCTGGAGGTGCATGACAGAAGCTCCATACAGAATAGCAGAAAAGGTAACTTGAGATTTTCCTAGAATTATTTCTCCTTATTTTACTTATTTAATCATTTTACTCACATTGGAAGGAATGCCAAACTCTTCTGTCTGCCAAACTCATCGCTAAATAATGGAAATTTATCCTGAACCAAAGGTCATATTTCTCGGAGAGTGAGACACCATAATGTGGCTGGGATTTAGCCAAAATTAATCAGTTTGCCATCTCGCATAGCAGATATAATCATGATTGCAGATTTGTTTCTTGTTATCCTTAAAATATTCGATTTTACAGTGACTGTACATAAGGAGCATTTGAACTTTCTGGTGCTTTTTTCTCTAGTCAGAACAGTTTGCATCAGTCACAGCAGGTGATTTTTAGGGCATTCTGCCCTATTGTTATTGGTCTTCTGTGGAATCTTGTGTACAAATTTTAAGACAAAATACTGCACCAATTTCATTCAAACTTTGCACATGTGGTTTTATTTGGCAAAGATTGTGTTGATCAACTTTACAGGAACATGTACATTGTTTAAATACCATTTTAGAGACCAAGAAAAACCATCCTAGAAAAACTGGAAAGAGGGAGTCCTGTGATGATATTGAAGGGCTTTCCTACCCTGTTCTATTTTTGCTCACAGAGAATTTGTCAAAACAACAAGAGGTCAACAATTAGGACAAAAATCATAGTTGTTAGATGATGTGCAGAATGCCCTTAAAGTGCCTTGTGCACGTTATTTTTTCTCTTTATGTTGCGCACATGTCAAAACATGTAACAAAACTTGCAAATAATATATAATATTTGCATGTAGACTCTTTACAAGATTACACAGGAAATCGATATATATCATGATTTATTATATACAATACCCGGCCCTTCCTTCATATTAGCCACATGTAAAGGACATGAAAGACCAATATGAATGTCTCAAATGATACAAACAACTAAGTCGGCAATTGCTCAACCTCGCACATAACAAAGAAAACAAAATAACAAAACAAACATGATACAGAATACTCATTGCATGTGTGTACATGTCATGGCAGGGCTGTGACTTTACACATTCCCTGATGAACAATAGGTATTGCATGTTGCATAAAGTAATTGCCTGCGAAAGGCATGCATGTTAAACTTTTTTCAAAGTGTTTGATGTACATATTCAGTAACAGTTAGTTGTCATGTAATTAGTTCCTGTCTGATCGGTGGTTGTCTCTGAAACATAAAGATCAGTGATGGAGTTTGTTTTTATTAGTTGTCACATAATTACTTCCTGTCTGGTTTGTGTCCATGTTCGTCAGGGCGGTGGAGGAATGAATTACTCAAGCATTAAAATCTTGAAAATAACTGAAAGTAGTCTGATACATTAATATTTTTGAATGCTCTACGCGAAATATCTTTCTAATTCATGTGCATATGTTCATCAGCATCTGAGTGAATCTAAAAGATGAGGCAGAAGCTCTTTCTTGGTTATCAAATTAATGTAACTACATCAGTGAGCAAATCTAATGCATTCTCTTAAATGCGATATCTGGTGTCTGCAAGCTGAGAGATGTTGAGAGTCTCTCTGAATTAACAAAGAATTATCTTCCATTTTATGTCCTCTCCCACAATGTGCAGTGTTTTATCACTCTAATGAAAGTAGGCTTGTTTTGAGCACTACTGGCCAATCATTGTAAATGTGATGTAAGTGCATGTAATAAGAAAGAATTGTTAATAATTGGAGAAGCAATAGTTCATTGAAAATTAATTATTCTATAGACTATAGAGGACATCACCAAAACACATTTCTCCCAAGCAGAGACCTTACTTTCTAACACAAATACCCATAGTCCGTATCCCTCATTCTTACATTCATAACTTGCCTGCCATTGGTGAGGACTCTTGAGGTAATTGATACCGGCATAAGAATCATGAATAAACTCAAATATTCATACTTATATCAGTAAGCGCGGCCCGATATCTGAAGTTTCAGCATGCAACTAATCCATCGTAACCCTAGTAACAAGTTGGCAGCTTGGCCATCCAGTGGAATATTCATGTTTGCCTCAAGGCCCGTTCACATCTTGGGGATTTGGAATTGAGATGGGTCTGCGTCAGGCAAAGTGGCCTGACACAAAGTGCACTCTGCCTGACACAGACTGGACGTGGACCACTGTCAATTAGAAACGCAGCATTACGCAAGGTAGACGCTGCTCAATGAAGCATGAAACAGGCAATCACAGAGTGGACGCTGGGTCAGAAAAAAAATTGGGCAGGTCGAAATATTCATGGTGACAGGACTGCGTCAGAAATATCATGAACTGGACACAGGCTCTACGCAGATACATCATGCACCCAACACAGTGTACACGTGTACATGACGTGCGTATACTTTGTGTTACCATAGGAACATGCCAGCAGTTACCGTGAACTTTGCGAGCTGTCTGTGGCTGGTGTGCGAGCTGCCCACGTGCTTCTTGCCTTGATATTTGCGTTGCTAAGCAGCATGCTGTCCTGTCTACGTCGTGTACACGTCACCTTGGTGACAGTCTGTTTCTCAATTTGACAAAGAGGTTGAAGTGAAAATAGTGCTATTTGTGACGTCGTGAACATTACGCAACGTGTGGCACCGTGGTGGCTGAGAGGACGCTGAGCAAACGTAAAGTGGATCCATGCTGTCACGCGTGAATGCACATGACTGGCAGCTGTTTCAGTCTGGCCTTGACGTACACCAGAGTCAATTGGGAATCGTGAATATGTGAACGGGCCTTTAGGCTGCCAAGTCTCTTGATGATGTTGGCAATGCACTAGACACTGCTTGACCTGATGGGTTTCCTGCTAACCAAATATACTCAGCTCATTTGGCTCAGTCCCTGTGGACAGTAACTCGACAGCTGAAAGATGATATGTTGGTTTGATTTAATTTGGTCTGGAACAGGTCAAGAAATAAGATTGATATACCTTGGTCCTTGGGGTATTGTATCTGTACAACATATTTGCATCTCGTAGATTCATAGGACAATTCTTAAGTTGATATGGTCATATAATGGTACACTGACTGATGCTCTGCTTCCGAAAGTTGGAACAATATTAGATTTCCAAGACTGGCCGATGTCTTGATATTTTGAAAACGATTCTAAATTATTTTTAATTGAATACTCTTGTCCCCATGTTTTCCTTACTCCACCAATTTCAAGCTAAAAATCCTTCTATCCAATAAAAAATTGTCATTCTTCATGATGTAAAAATAAAACTTATTCTTCCAACCTCTCGTACTACTTGTTTCATAGTCAAATGCATGATAAATGTGTATCAACATTTTTGCAAAAATCTAGGATGCACGTGTCAACAACATGAAATTAAATGCGGACTCAAACTTGAACTCAACAGACCCAGTTTGACATTTGTGCACATCTACCGAATTATCTTTCGGTATATATATCCAAATTCTCGATCTAACCTTTGTAAGATATTCATGATATTTCGGGTATCTTCTATTGTTGCACATGTACCACACCCACCTAATGCCCCCTGTGCATTACCAGCGACATATGGAAGACCTTTATTGGGATTAGCAACAGTTGTCATGGTAACCGTTGTTGTGATAGCATGTGCCTCTGAGGCATTTCCTTAGACTGATATCATAAGAACTTAGTGAAAATTTATCTATGCCTACGGTGGCATTTCTGCATTAGTAATGCCAATGTCGTTATACTATCTTCATTTCTATGGCTACCAAGTAAGGTGTTTGCATTTGTTCCTGCAAAGTGAGTGCCATGTGAGAATGAGGCAAATAAATCACAAATTTGATGATTGCAATTACCTATCTTCCTAATATAGTTCATGTTATCAGTTTCTTTCCATGAAACATCCAATATGAGATTATGGGCACTAATGATGCAGCATTAGTTGCATGACATAATAATGAATTAATGATGAGTCAGAGAAAATTGTAAAAATTATCAATTACTGTTACACACCTTACACTCAGCTTAGCCATATATCTCTATCATTTCACTACTGAAATCTATCTGAGAGTGATGTCAAAGGAGCATGATGAGGACTTTGCAAACAATTTTTTGCTTATATAACTTATTAGTCACTATGTGTTTATAATATCACTATATGCTCATATTTCAAATGTTATAACATACAACACTGCCAGGCAGAGCTCCAAAGGCAAAGTTTTCCACACACGTTTCAAAACTGTCACCAATCTGTGGCTGCAAGTGTAATGAAACATTTTCAACTTTTTTTTGCTGAAATATTTGATTTTGCATCAGAATTCTGCAGACAAACACTGAACAAAGGAAACATTTGGGAAGAATGTGGGATGACATGGGGTCGAATTTCATTTGGCATTAAAAGCTTCCACACAAAAGAAGAGCATACATTTGTGCTGTTGTGTCAGCGCTTCTGTCAGACACATTACACAAAGTGACATTTCATATATACTGTATATATACAGTTGCCATATAGACTGTGGAGCCATGGAATCTATAGAGAAGCTATGAATATACAATGGGACACCTTTGCCAACCAGAGGAGACCAATGAACACTGGGATACTGCAAGGTCATGCTCTTTTGCCTGTTAGTCTGTCACTTCTGGAGTTTGTCAACTCAGACAGCCGTCAGATGGGTCAGACTCCCATCCTCAAGGCAAGTGGTCAAATGGAAATGTAGCAATATAAGTTATACATAAAGGACTTGCCTTGTGTACAATGTATGAACGTGGCGGCTAAAATTATCATCTTTTTAGAATGTTATGTATTCAGAAACGTCTTCAGTTTTTACCAACAACTAAAATCGACTACAGTTTTTTTGTAAGCACAAGATCCATATTCTTTCAACGCCATGACTTTATCAATAAGTTAAATTACAGAAGATTGGCAGCGTCCTGTGAAAAATGAATCAACGGGATTGATGAAGAAAAGCAAGGTAATCGCAGCAACTGTCGACACAAGTTGTTCTGCAGACTAATGAATTTCAATTTATTTCGAAAAAACAAGAAATTTCATTTCTATATTCAATCATCTCGATCAGGCTGTATGAAGGAAGCAGTATTAACATTATAAAACAACATTTTACAAAACAATAGCAAGTTGCAAGAAGCAACAGAATAAGAGATGGTAGCAGCTTTAAGAAGGCAGGAATTTTTACTTGTGCAAATGAAATGTAATTTTTATTGTGTACTGGGTAAATTAAGTCTTGCATCGGAAAAGCCAAGACATCATTAGCCTCTATATCAGATAACAACACAGTGCATATCACTTTATGCACATAAATATATCACAATATGCAACTAACGACAGAATCAAGCACATCCGACACCTCAATGCCACAGCATACAATTGGCAACTGTCTATGAGACATCGGCAATTGGAGAATACATGTATCTTAGATTGTGCAGATAAATCTGCTTTATGGTAAATTGATAAAATCCTTATGAGCCTCTTTTTTTTTCATTGTACTTCATTTAAGTAATTTTTTAAGTTGGTAAATTTGAACAAATTCTGATGTAATTGAAATTTAAATGAAAGTATATTTCATAGAATAGAAGTTTTAGTGGTTTAGAGACAATCACAGTGTATTGATAGAACTTTTAAATTATCAGAACTTTTCGTCAGATTGTGCCTATCATTAGTTGTCCTGTCTTTCCATCTATCACATGTGTCTTGAAGCATTAGCACAAATGATTTGCACAGTCACTTAAGGATTTTTATTTCAAGATTATTTATCAAACCGTTTAAAAGAGTCATGTGTTCGAATTTCCAGTCAACTATACCACTCCTGGGCTGCATAAGATTTACTCTCGAAATAATCAGTAAATTCCACAAAACATATGTAATCTTCACCTAAATGCTCCTGAGGCATATACGATAGAGCAAAGAAAAAATTATGAGTAACAAATCAAAACTTTTTTCTCCAAACTGACACAAAATGTTAAAAAAAGCTGCATTTCAGAGATAAGACACAACTGCTGTGACCTGAGGGTCTTTTATAGTGCTGCAAATGGCTTGCAGAACAGTAATGTTGGCCAAAAGAAACATAAAGCATATTTTACTGCGAGTGTGTACGCACCAGGCAGCAGAGATCTTTGAAAAACGTCTTTTCGAATCACTGCTTGGAAGCAAGTAATGGAAGGTGTGAAGAATCTTTAACCATGTTTTGCTTTTTTTAAAAAGACAACTTCAATGTGCGTGCTTTTGCAAAAGGAATACTGAGTAAGAGATTACACATGCACATTCTAGCTCAAAGCCAAGATGATAAAACATGAAAGGAACCATGTGTAGATCTTGCAACCTGTTAGCTACTTGGCTAATGCATTCTCCTGCCCCAAGCATTAGCCAACTGACAGATATATCTCAGCAGCAGCATATGCTACAGACAGCTAATGTCCCATCCTATGATGTAATAAAGATACACAAGCCATCGTTGCTGAGAGGATAAAGTATGTGGGTGAAACTTGATGACACAAGAGTACTGATTTGATATGCAAACCTACACTAGTACACAGTGAAAATAATGCACAATTGCACACCCTTTGCAAAACAGGACTTACTCCTTATTTTCCGTTGTACGAAAAAACGGGATTTACAGGACTATAAAGAATAAAACAATACTAAAGTGCTCAGATACCCAAGTGGGAACCATGCAAACAAGAGAGCTCATTCTCATCTGTTATCTCACAGGTGCAAAATGTTAGCATTACCACTTCTAATTAATCTTCACTAACACCAACTTCCACAAAACTGAGAGATGGCATCAAACACACAATGAAAGTATTAGCTATGATTTATTTCACTGGTAGCATCCCATTTTTGCTTCAATAAGATTATATATCTGCTGAAAAATGTTCCTGTGCAAAGCGTAATTCGTAATTCCTTGCTGGAAAATATCATCTAAAGATGTCTATAGTGTTGCTCATCATAGCATAAATGTGATGCAGAAAACAATTCCCATAGAAAGTTATCAATACACTAAAAGAAGCTGCAGTCACTATAAATTATAGCTACACAATATGAAAACATCACAAATCCGTACTACCAAGGAAGTGAAAAATTGGAACATCAACCAGAAGATAACTTCAATATCTTCTGATGCCCTGATCCCTTCCTTTCCCTGTACTACTGTTTCTGGCCCTCTTCATCGAGGCAGAGCAATCCTCTAGAGGGTAACTTTCCCCCAAAGGAGTCATCAACACATCTGAGTTCCCTCAAGAAGCGGTTGCACTAGTTTGGCAATTAGCAATCATTTGGCACTTCAGGAAAAGGTCTGAAGGTTATATTATCAGCAAAACGTAAACGATTCGGGAAAGTGTTGGAGGACTGAGCCAGTGAGCCTTGATGTCGCAGACAAGAACCCAATTTACCAGTATGTATCGGTGGTGTAAGACAGCCTTTTTCAGGAAGTAGGATGTCGTTTCCCACTTTCACAAATGTTTGTTGGATATCAATACATGGGAATTAGGCCAAAGTAGGCCTTAATTCCTTGGATGCTATAACACTCAGGCAATCAATAAACACTAAAGGATATGTCATTCAAAGACACTTTTCCATCTTTATTGAGGTAACTACATTGGATGTTATCAAAGCAATTACGGAGGAACATCTAATCATAAATATTTATATCAATAATTAACAGTGGGTGAGTGAGTTTGTGTGGGTGAGTGAGTTGGTGTTTTATTCCCCATCAGCACAAGTGAGCAGTGCTGTATTACATAACAGTAAAAGATTCCAATGCTCCCAAGAATTTGCCTCAGACACACAGAAATATGGATAGTGTAAATGTCACTACCACCACTAATGCAGGAATGGCACTGCAGGTAAGCCTATACATAAATCCTCACTAAATCTCATGATACCAGCACACAAAGGAAATGCCTCGGAGGCATATGCTATCACAAACAACCGTTACCATGACAACTGTTGCTAATTCCAAGAAAGGTCTTCCATATTTCGTTGGTAATGCACAGGGGGCACGACTGTGACAAAAGGCACCCAAAACGTCATGAACTTCATCATTGCCACAAGAGGAAAGATCAGGAACAGAGAAGTTCCGGCATGCTCTTTCATGCTGTTGGCAGAACCATACGTGTACAATGTAAATTTTCCATAACTCTCGTAAAGGTCAGATGTTCAGATCTTCAGCCGAAAATCACTTAAGTTACAACAGGTATCATTGAGTGAGTTTCTCACCTGTAAAATTTGATGTCGCAGATTCTAGTTTGCAAGGACCACATTCAAGAACTTTATTTATATTTTTATATTTCTTAAATTAATGAGCTATACAAACCTTTGCAGGTTAATGCGCACAGCGAGCCCGAACCAAATTTGGGGTTAAAAAAAAGCCCCAGCATAAGTATAGGCACCGTTACGTAGCTGAAGATGAGACGAACAAGCAGATGTAAAAAACAAAAAAATCTGTTGAAAACTTTTTGAGATATTGCAATTTTTCAATTTCTGGTTTGTCACATTACTTTGTTTTGTTGATATTCCATCTAACTGGGGTGCAAGTTACAAATTCACGTGAGCGAACTTCAAAACAATATTTTTGTGTGTTTTAGATGATATTTTGAAATTAGACAGAATGTTATCTTAATTGGGAAAAGTCCCATATTGATGTTGTGTGTGATAAACTTCTATTTGTGTATTTTAAGAATTGTGTCACAAGCCCTATAGAATTATTTGCTGTCTTTACCTTTATCTTTACCATGGAAATACAACAATTTCTTGATTATTGACACAAAACATTATATAATAGTTGTTGTTTAATAAAATTAAAAATTATAGTTATAAAAAGATATGGCTATTCTGGAAATGTATAATTCTTCACGAAATGCATGGTTATAAATACTTAGATGTCTGCCTGTGTGCTTGCCTTTGACAGTTTGATATTTAAAAGGAAGAAGAAGTGCGCGATTGCTTTTAAGGACTTTGGTAGCTTAGTTTTAACCTCAAATGGACATTTAATATACAGTGTATTAGCTATTCATAACACTATAGTATGTCAATTTGTTATTTTATTCCTGTACTAAGTTGAAATTAATGAAAGAAGACCATGGATCTTCTTCTACTCAAGAACCTATTATTATTCAATTGAATTGTAGTCAAACAGTATTATACAGGTCAAGTAATGTCAGATTATTCAGCTAACATTGTTGTTTGTTTCATAAAATCAAAATAAAGTGAAGTGTTTTCTTCTTACTCTCCCTAACTGATAGGATAAGAATATTTCAGTACAAAAGCTCTGTCAAATATGTGCGCACATACTTTTCATAAAACTACCTGCTAATGCCCGGGGAATAGTTGAGCATGCAACAGCATAATTTGTTTTTTTCAAAAAAAGTATTATTATGTCTTTTGAATAATATTTCCTGTCATTGAAATGGTTTTGCAAAGGCAGTGCTCGTTTAGCAGACTTTCCACATGATTTGTGATGTTAAGAATGGGGTGTGATAAATCAAAAAGTGAGAAAATTAAACTAAACTTCCAAATTGATCTACTGTATTAATCAGACAGGTAACAAGCTTATAGAAGCCAGACATTCAAGCAATGGGCCAGTGTGGTACATCACATCATGAGAGCATATTGACAAAAACATTTTATAAAGAAACTGTAAATCACTTACACAATGTTATTACAGATCTCGTAGAAGTGTGCCATGTCCCATGTGAATATATGCAGAGTTGATGTCAGTATCTCAATACTGACATCCCTATCTGGGCACTCAATACAGCCATGGCCATAAGTTTATGCTCAGTTGCTATGCTTCACTATGGGGCTATCATTGTGACCAATTGCGATATAGCAAATACTTGATCAATCTTCACAATATTGTCAAGAATTATAACCTGTACACAGTAGCATGTGTTCTGATAGAAATTGTAGCATTAAATGACATAGCATAGTAATGGTGAGGCAAAATATTGAATTTGTTTGAATATAAGCATAAAATCAATTCTGATGCTATATTTTATTTCCCTGATGGTAATAGTCACCAATGTGTTTGGATGTATTGGGTACACATCAAATTAGGCATTCATGACAAAATTACAATCAAATACATGCTTGAATTTTTGGTTTATCGGGTTTTACTAGAAGTATTTTTTTCTTCAGATATGACAAATTTGTAAATAGGTGTGGGAAGATAGAGGACTTCTTATCCGAAAATGAAATTGTGTCAAACGCTCCCCATTTATGTTGAATTTGAAGAAACAAATTAGATTTCATCAGAAGAAAAAAGTTTTACTAAATCTGTCTTACTTGAGAAATAACCAATTTTTCCAATTAAAAACACTGCCAGCAACCCCGATGGACCAATGATAAAGCTTCATATTTAATTGTGGTTTTGTCATGAATGCTTCATTTGGTATGTGCCCAATGCTGCCAGAGACTTTGGTGACCGTAGCTATCACGCAAATGACATGGCATTGTATTGGAACTGACTATATGTTCAAAATTCATTAATTTTAGTATTTTGCCCCAACAGTTATTATGTAACTTTTTTCCAGTCAACATTTCCATCAGAATCCCTGAAAATGTGTTGAAGTATTTCTTTTGCTATGATTAGTCACAATGATAGCCCCACAGTGTAGCATAGCAACTGAGCATAAACTTAGGGCCATGGCTGTATGCTCATACTGATGTCACATGAGCACTGTGGCAGTTGAAAAGAACATGGCACACTAATATGAGATCTGTAATAAACCAAGATATCAGTAGGCCTACAACCCATACCCATGTAGTGTACCAAATAAAATCAAAGAATCATATCATCTTTTAGCAGGGGAGTTTCCATCCGCAGGGACTGAGCCAAATGAATCGAACATATTTGGTAAGCTGGAAACCCATCAGGTCCAGCAGTGTGTGTCTATTACTGGTGCATTGCCAACATCATCAAGAGATCTGGCAGCTTTAGGCAAACATGCATATTCCACTGGAGTGGCCAAGCTGCCAACTTGTTACAAGGGTTTGATGGATTTTGCACAAGCAGAAAGGAATTGATTACAAGATGGCAGAAAATATCAAACTGACAAGAAGGTCTTGGAATCTCATATAATACACCCAAATTGACAATCTCAAATCCTATGATGTTTCATGTTTGCAATGAGAAATGACAGATTTACTCAGTAAGCACTTTCAGATGGGACAGTGCCTATAGTCATAAAAATGCCCCACAGTGTACCATCTGCCTTGCCAAATAGACATCACGTAAAACTTTCAGTTATCAGACACACTTGCCATGTAATTGATAACGTACTGAGGGCCTTTACAGTGCAACAAATGTCTTGGACGGAGTTTGGCCCGAGGATACATAAAATCACCATAATTTAATTCAATCGCGTTTTTAAATAATTTTATCCTTTTTGTGCATAACCTTACATATTTTGGTAAATGGATTAGAGAGTAAGAGGTAAAACATGCACATCTCGCTGCAAAGTCAAGATGATAAAACATGACTGTGTGTACATCATGCAACCTGTTCACTACTTGGCTAATTCATTCTCTTGCCCGAAGCATTAGGCAACTGACAGATATATCACAGCAGGGTATGCTACAGACAGCTTATGTCCTATCATGTGATGTAATCACGACACAGTGGCCTTTGCATGGGCGAGGCATGAATAAGAAAATGCTAGACCTCTTAGCTTCATCAGAAATATGTCACTAAATATTGTAGTATATGTCACTAACAATAGTTGCATTACTAAAAAAAGCCAGAGAGTTAAAGGAAGACATCAGTAGAATGCATGTCTTAAATTCTGATAGTTTACAAATGTAACTCTCACTCGGAAACTGATAGACAAAGTTGTATGTGACATTTACTAAGACTTCTGATCCCCTACAGCACCAAGATATTCCAGGCAGAATGCCAGGATAGCACAAGACCTACAACCACACTGTGAAAGAGGAGATACCACAATCCATACTGATTCCAGAGCCTTGGTTCAGTAGGAATATTATTTTGGTTTCCTCTTGTGAGTAATATAACTGGAAGAAAATAATTCCGAATGGAGAATAGCAAAGTGAGAGCTTGTAAATTCTGTGATTCAATTATATTCTTGTTGCAGATATGACAGATATATCTATTAAATCTTAAGTCCATTTAAACCATTAAGGATGGGCTGATTATGTGCCCTGGGTAGAGTATTCCACATTTGTGAGGCCAAAATTTTGAACTTTTAATCACAATAATTATTGTACGTTCTCTGCACAATAAGAAAGTGACATTGATCCATTCCTTTAATTCTAACATTCTAACAATGTTAAGTTTGCAAACAAAGTTTGAGCAGCTGTCTGGCGCTGTACACATCACAAGCTGGTTGGTGTGCAAATATCCTCCAGATTGTATTGAACAGAAACGTGACTATGAATACGGAAGGCCTGAGACCCTGATATCTTGGCCTTTCAACCTCTGTTAGCGCTTGGCTTCCACAACACCTTTCCTATAATACTGATCCTTTTGCAAAAATGACTTTCATGCAGAGTCTGACTCCACATGGAATTCTGTGTTTCGAATTTGAAATGGCAGATGGGGTGCCAACAGACCAGGGGAACACCAAGAAAAGATAAAGCAGGCACCTGGTAGTGCATGACAGAAGCTTTATACAGAATAGCACGAAAGGTAACTTTTAAGATTTTCCTTGAACTGCTTTTCTTTCAATACTCTTTAGTAGTCTTTACTCATATACTCTTTCACACACATTGGAAGGAATACCAAATTATTCCGTCTGCCAAACTTATTGCTAAATATTGCAAATTCAGCACCCACCAAAGGTCATATTTCTTGGAGAGTGAGACACCATAATATGGCTTGGAATTTGCCAAAACTAATCATTGTTTGCCATCTTGCATAGCAGATAAATCATGAATGCAAATAAATTTCTTGTTATCCTTAGAATATTTGATCTTATGGTGACTGTACATAAGGAGCATTCGTTAAGACTGAGGTGTAAACTGCTAAGACTTATTTAGCTTTCTTCCATCTGGGTGTTTTTTCCTGTTCTCAGAAAAGTTTGCATCAGTCAGAGCAGGTGATTTTTTTTCCTTATGTTACGCACATGTCAAAACATGCAACAAAAGTTATATAATATTCGCATACACTTTTTACAAGATTACACAGAAAATCAATATATCATGATTTATTACCGAACTCATGCTTCCTATTAGCCACAATGTACAAATGCAAAGGACATGAAAGGACCATATGCATGTCTCGAATGATACAAACAAAAACGTTGGCAATTGCTCAACGCGCTCACATAACAGAGAAAGCAAAATATCACATCAAACATGTAACAAGATTCTCATTGCATGTGTGTACATGTCATGGCAGGGCTGTGACTTTACACATTCTCTGGAGAACAACTGGAATTGCATGTTGCATAAAGTAATTACAAGCAATGGGCTTCAAAAAGGCATGCATGTTCAACTGTTTGCAAAGTTTTATGTACATATTCAGTTAAAGTTACTAGTTAGTTGTCATGTAATTACATATTTGACATCTGTTTATCTCTGATCAGTGATGAAGTTTGCTTTTTATTAGTTTTCACATAAATACTCCCTGTCTGGTTTGAGTCCATGTCCGTCAGAAAGAAAACAGTGGAGGAATGAATAACTCGAGTATTAAAATCTCGAAAATAACTGATACAATAATATTTTTTCAATGTTATAAGCAAAATGCCTTTCTAATTCATGTGTATATGTTCATCAGCATCTGAGTGAGATACATTAATATCTCCGTAGAAGCTCTTAGCAAATTGCCCTTCCATTTATGCGTCTAGGTTTATAAGCATCTGAGTGCATCAGTGAGCAAATCTAATGCATTCTCTCAGATGCAATCTCTGGTGTCTGCAAGCTGAGAGATGGTGAGATTCTCTCTGAATTATCAACGAATTATCTTCATTATATATCCTCTTCCAAAATGTGCAGCGTTTTATCACTGATGAAAGTAGGCTTGTTTTGAGCACTACTGGCCAATCATTGTAAATGTGATGTAAGTGCATGTAATAAGAAAGAATTGTTAATAATTGGAGAAGCAATAGTTCATTGAAAATTAATTATTCTATAGAGGACATCACTACACTACATTTCTCCCAAGCAGAGACCTTTCTTTCTAACACAAATATTCACCGTGTGTATCCTTCATTCTTAAATTTCAAGGACTTCACAGTTATCAACCATTAAAGCATTGAAGCTACATCAGTGCCCTGAATCAATCATATCAAGTATTATATGATTAATTTATTAAAACATATATAACTTGGCTGCCATGGGTGAGGAGTCTTGAGGCACTTGATACCGGCATAAGAATCATGAATAAACTCAAATATTCATACTTATATCAGTAAGCGCGGCCCGATATCTGAAGTTTCAGCATGCAACTAATCCATCGTAACCCTAGTAACAAGTTGGCAGCTTGGCCATCCAGTGGAATATGCATGTTTGCCTCAGGCTGCCAGGTCTCTTGATGATGTTGGCAATGCACTAGTAATAGACACACACTGCTTGACCTGATGGGTTTCCAGCTAACCAAATATGCTCAGTTCATTTTGCTCAGTCCCTTTGGACAGAAGCTCGGCAGAGGGAAGATGATATGTTGCTTTGATTTCATTTAGTCCGGAATAGGTCAGGAATTAGGATTGATATACCTTGGGGTATTGTATCTGTACAACATATTTGCATCTCGTAGATTCATAGGACAATTCTTAAGTTGATATGGTCATATAATGGTACACTGACTGATGCTCTGCTTCCGAAAGTTGGAACATTATTAGATTTCCAAGACTGGCTAATGTCTTAACATTTCAAAAATGATTTTAAATTATTTTTAATTGCATACTCTGTCCCTCCTTTGATGCATGTTTTTCCAATGTACAGCTAAAAATCCTTCCATCCAATAAAAAATTTTTATTCTTCAGGATGTAAAAATAGAACTTATTCTTCCAACCTTTATTTTTTTCATAGTCAAATTTTAAAATGCATGCAACAAAAGGTACCAGAAAATTAGTCTCTAAAAACATGATAAATGTGAATCAACATTTTTCCTAAATCTAGGATGCGCGTGTCAACAACATGAAGTTAAATGCTGACTCAAACTTGAACTCAACAGACCCAGTTTGACATTTGTGCACATTGATAGGATTAAGCGTATCTTTCGGTATATACCCAAATTCTCGATCTAACCCTCGTACGATATTAATGACATTTCGGGTATCTTCTATTGTTGCACATGTACCACACCCACCTTATGCCCCCTGTGCATTACCAGTGACATATGGAAGACCTTTCTTGGGATTAGCAACAATTGTCATGGTAACCGTTGTTGTGATAGCATGTGCCTCTGAGGCATTTCCTTAGACTGATATCATAAGAACTTAGTGAAAATTTATCTATGCCTACGGTGGCATTTCTGCATTAGTAATGCCAATGTCGTTATACTATCTTCATTTCTATGGCTACCAAGTAAGGTGTTTGCATTTGTTCCTGCAAAGTGAGTGCCATGTGAGAATGAGGCAAATAAATCACAAATTTGATGATTGCAATTACCTATCTTCCTAATATAGTTCATGTTATCAGTTTCTTTCCATGAAACATCCAATATGAGATTATGGGCACTAATGATGCAGCATTAGTTGCATGACATAATAATGAATTAATGATGAGTCAGAGAAAATTGTAAAAATTATCAATTACTGTTACACACCTTACACTCAGCTTAGCCATATATCTCTATCATTTCACTACTGAAATCTATCTGAGAGTGATGTCAAAGGAGCATGATGAGGACTTTGCAAACAATTTTTTGCTTATATAACTTATTAGTCACTATGTGTTTCTATTATTACTATGTGCTCATATTCCAAATATTACAACATACAATACTACCAGACTGAGCTTTTAAAAGGCAAAGTTTTCCACACACGTTTCAAAACTGTCACCAATCTGTGGCTGCAAGTGTAATGAAACATTTTCAACTTTTTCATCACAACGGAATGCTACAAATGGCATTTTGGAGAAACATTTGCTGAAATATTTGATTTTGCATCAGAATTCTGCAGACAAACACTGAACAAAGGAAACATTTGGGAAGAATGTGGGATGACATGGGGTCGAATTTCATTTGGCATTAAAAGCTTCCACACAAAAGAAGAGCATACATTTGTGCTGTTGTGTCAGCGCTTCTGTCAGACACATTACACAAAGTGACATTTCATATATACTGTATATATACAGTTGCCATATAGACTGTGGAGCCATGGAATCTATAGAGAAGCTATGAATATACAATGGGACACCTTTGCCAACCAGAGGAGACCAATGAACACTGGGATACTGCAAGGTCATGCTCTTTTGCCTGTTAGTCTGTCACTTCTGGAGTTTGTCAACTCAGACAGCCGTCAGATGGGTCAGACTCCCATCCTCAAGGCAAGTGGTCAAATGGAAATGTAGCAATATAAGTTATACATAAAGGACTTGCCTTGTGTACAATGTATGAACGTGGCGGCTAAAATTATCATCTTTTTAGAATGTTATGTATTCAGAAACGTCTTCAGTTTTTACCAACAACTAAAATCGACTACAGTTTTTTGTAAGCACAAGATCCATATTCTTTCAACGCCATGACTTTATCAATAAGTTAAATTACAGAAGATTGGCAGCGTCCTGTGAAAAATGAATCAACGGGGATTGATGAAGAAAAGCAAGGTAATCGCAGCAACTGTCGACACAAGTTGTTCTGCAGACTAATGAATTTCAATTTATTTCGAAAAAACAAGAAATTTCATTTCTATATTCAATCATCTCGATCAGGCTGTATGAAGGAAGCAGTATTAACATTATAAAACAACATTTTACAAAACAATAGCAAGTTGCAAGAAGCAACAGAATAAGAGATGGTAGCAGCTTTAAGAAGGCAGGAATTTTTACTTGTGCAAATGAAATGTAATTTTTATTGTGTACTGGGTAAATTAAGTCTTGCATCGGAAAAGCCAAGACATCATTAGCCTCTATATCAGATAACAACACAGTGCATATCACTTTATGCACATAAATATATCACAATATGCAACTAACGACAGAATCAAGCACATCCGACACCTCAATGCCACAGCATACAATTGGCAACTGTCTATGAGACATCGGCAATTGGAGAATACATGTATCTTAGATTGTGCAGATAAATCTGCTTTATGGTAAATTGATAACATCCTTATGAGCCTCTTTTTTTTTCATTGTACTTCATTTAAGTAATTTTTTAAGTTGGTAAATTTGAACAAATTCTGATGTAATTGAAATTTAAATGAAAGTATATTTCATAGAATAGAAGTTTTAGTGGTTTAGAGACAATCACAGTGTATTGATAGAACTTTTAAATTATCAGAACTTTTCGTCAGATTGTGCCTATCATTAGTTGTCCTGTCTTTCCATCTATCACATGTGTCTTGAAGCATTAGCACAAATGATTTGCACAGTCACTTAAGGATTTTTATTTCAAGATTATTTATCAAACCGTTTAAAAGAGTCATGTGTTCGAATTTCCAGTCTACTATACCACTCCTGGGCTGCATAAGATTTACTCTCGAAATAATCAGTAAATTCCAAAAAAACATATGTAATCTTCACCTAAATGCTCCTGAGGCATATAAGATAGAGCAAAGAAAAAAAATGAGTAACAAATCAAAACTTTTTTCTCCAAACTGACACAAAATGTTAAAAAAAGCTGCATTTCAGAGATAAGACACAACTGCTGTGACCTGAGGGTCTTTTATAGTGCTGCAAATGGCTTGCAGAACAGTAATGTTGGCCAAAAGAAACATAAAGCATATTTTACTGCGAGTGTGTACGCACCAGGCAGCAGAGATCTTTGAAAAACGTCTTTTCGAATCACTGCTTGGAAGCAAGTAATGGAAGGTGTGAAGAATCTTTAACCATGTTTTGCTTTTTTTAAAAAGACAACTTCAATGTGCGTGCTTTTGCAAAAGGAATACTGAGTAAGAGATTACACATGCACATTCTAGCTCAAAGCCAAGATGATAAAACATGAAAGGAACCATGTGTAGATCTTGCAACCTGTTAGCTACTTGGCTAATGCATTCTCCTGCCCCAAGCATTAGCCAACTGACAGATATATCTCAGCAGCAGCATATGCTACAGACAGCTAATGTCCCATCCTATGATGTAATAAAGATACACAAGCCATCGTTGCTGAGAGGATAAAGTATGTGGGTGAAACTTGATGACACAAGAGTACTGATTTGATATGCAAACCTACACTAGTACACAGTGAAAATAATGCACAATTGCACACCCTTTGCAAAACAGGACTTACTCCTTATTTTCCGTTGTACGAAAAAACGGGATTTACAGGACTATAAAGAATAAAACAATACTAAAGTGCTCAGATACCCAAGTGGGAACCATGCAAACAAGAGAGCTCATTCTCATCTGTTATCTCACAGGTGCAAAATGTTAGCATTACCACTTCTAATTAATCTTCACTAACACCAACTTCCACAAAACTGAGAGATGGCATCAAACACACAATGAAAGTATTAGCTATGATTTATTTCACTGGTAGCATCCCATTTTTGCTTCAATAAGATTATATATCTGCTGAAAAATGTTCCTGTGCAAAGCGTAATTCGTAATTCCTTGCTGGAAAATATCATCTAAAGATGTCTATAGTGTTGCTCATCATAGCATAAATGTGATGCAGAAAACAATTCCCATAGAAAGTTATCAATACACTAAAAGAACCTGCAGAAACTATAAATTATAGCCACACAATATGCACATCACAAATCCGTACTACCAAGGAAGTGAAAAATTGGAACATCAACCAGAAGATAACTTCAATATCTTCTGATGCCCTGATCCCTTCCTTTCCCTGTACTACTGTTTCTGGCACTCTTCATCGAGGCAGAGCAATCCTCTAGAGGGTAACTTTCCCCCAAAGGAGTCATCAACACATCTGAGTTCCCTCAAGAAGCGGTTGCACTAGTTTGGCAATTAGCAATCATTTGGCACTTCAGGAAAAGGTCTGAATGTTACATTATCAGCAAAACGTAAACGATTCGGGAAAGTGTTGGAGGACTGAGCCAGTGAGCCTTGATGTCGCAGACAAGAACCCAATTTACCAGTATGTATCGGTGGTGTAAGACAGCCTTTTTCAGGAAGTAGGATGTCGTTTCCCACTTTCACAAATGTTTGTTGGATACCAATCCATGTGAAGTAGACCAAAAGTAGGCCTAAATTCTTTGGATGCTATAACAGACAAGCAATCAATAAACATTAAAGGGTGTGACATTCAAAGACACTTTTCCTTCTATAATGAGGTAACTACATCGGATGTTATCAAAGCAATTACGAAGGAACAATGGAACATATGCTAATAATAACAAAGTAAGCCATTCTTAACTTATTTGCAAGAAAGTTAAGAAGATTTCTCAAATTACACCAAATGGCTTACCTGCAAGGAAAGGGAAAATAGGATTAGTTGAAATAGATTTTGCCGGTCAAGAGCCCAATTAACCTGTATGATCACACAGAATACTAGGGCTTTTTGCAATTCATAAGTGATTATATGCAAAGCTAAAAACAAAAATATTTAAATCAATAATTAACCAGCACACAAAGGAAATGCCTCGGAGGCACATGCTATCACAAACAACCCTTACCATGACAACTGTTGCTAATTCCAAGAAAGGTCTTCCATATGCCATTGGTAATGCATGGAGGGAAAACTGTGACACATAAGGCACCCAAAATGTCATGAACTTCATCACTGCCACAAGGGGAAAGATCAGAAACAGAGACTTATAAGTTTGGGCATGCTAATCCATGCTGTAAACAGAACCATACATGTTCATTTCCCATAGCTCTTGTAAAGGTCAGATGTTCAGATCTTCAGTCGAAAATCACTTAAGTTACAACAAGTATCATTGAGTGAGTTCCTCGTGAACCTGTAAAATTTGATGTTGCAGTTTCTAGTCTGCAAGGACCTCATTCAAGAACTTTATTTATATTTTTAGATTTCTTAAATCAATGAACTAGTTATTTACACGGTAATGCGGTGAGTGACAAATTAAACTGAACTTCCAAATTGATCTATGGTATGAATCAGACATGTAAAAAGCTTACAGAAGCCAGACATTCAAGCAATGGGCCATAGTGGTGCAGTACATGTAGTGGTACATCACATCATGATCGACTATATGGACTCAACATTTTCATAAATAAACAGTGAATCACTAACACAATGTTAAACCAAATATCAATAATAGGCCTACATTTCATTTGGTACAACACATGGATATGGGTTGTAGGCCTGTAATTTTGCATGTCAATTAAAATTTACATAGTGTACACAGATATATGGAAGCCCTACAACCCATACCCTAGTGGTGTACCAAATGAAATCAAAGCATCATCATCATCTTCCAGCAGGGGAGTTTCTGTCCACAGGGTCTGAGCCAAATGAATCGAGAATATTTGGTGAGCTGGAAATTCATCAGGTCAAGCAGTGTGTGTCTATTACTAGTGCATTGCCAACATCATCAAGTGATTTGGCAGCCTTCGGCAAACATGAATATTCCACTGGAGTGGCCAAGCTGCCAACTTGTTACAAGGGTTTGATGGATTCAGCAAATGCAGAAATACATTGGTTACAAGATTGTCTAACTTATAAGAAGGTCTTGGATTCTCATATAATACACCCAAATTGACAATCTCAAATGCTATGATGTCTCATGTTTGCAATGGTCAATGACAGATTTACTCAGGAAGTACTTTAACACAGGATAGTACCTCACAAAAATAATCATAAAAATGCTTTGCCAAATAGACATTACCCCAAATGTTTACAAAGTTTCTCAGTTATCACAGATGCTTGCCATGCACTTTTTGAGTGCAGAAAATGGCAAGAAGGATGGAGTTTGGCCAAGAGACACATAACCTCATCATATTTTGTGCAATTTTGTGTTCAGTTTTCATATTTTTATCCTTTTTTCTGCACACTTTATAAATGAATGCATGTTGGCAAACGGATCAGAGAGTAAGAGATAAAACATGTACATCCTGTCTCAAAGCCAAGATGATAGAACATGAAAGGAGCCGTGTGTAGATCGTGCAACCTGTTTGCTACTTGGCTAATGCATTCTCTTGCTGCAAGCATTAGAAAACTGACAGATATATCACAGCACTGACAGCAGCATATGCTGTAGACAGCTAATGTCCCATCCTGTGATGTAATCATGACACACTGGCCTTTGCATGGGTGAGGCATGAAGAAGAAAATGCTAAGACAGAGTGATATCCTCATTCCTTAGCAATACCTCTAAGCTTCGTTAGAAATAAAGAATATCTAAATATTCTCAAATCAGTCAAAATTGTTGCATTTGAAAGCCACCAATGTTAAAGTAATGCAAAACAGGGCATGTCTAATTTCTGATCGTTTTGCAAATGTAACTCTCACTCTGAATATGCTGAAAGTGATACACAAAGTTTTATGTGACATTTACTAAGACTTCTGATACCCTACAGCAACAAGATATTCCAGAAAGAATTCCAGGATAGCAGAAGACCTACAAACACACTGTGAAACAGGAGATTCTACAAATCAAGACTGATTCCAGAGCATTGGTTCTATAGGAATATTTGGTTTCCTCTCGTGAGTAATATAACTAGAAGAAAAATCACAATTGGAGAAATATGAGAGTTTGTAAAGTCTGTGATTAAATTTTCTTGTTGCAGATATGGAAGCCATATCTCACAAATCTGAATTCCATTTAAAAACAATTAAGGATGAGGCTGATTTTGTGCCCTTGGGTATTCTACATTTTTGAGGTCCAAATTTAGAACTGTCAATCACCATATTTACTGCATGTTCACTGCACACTGCACAGTAAGAATGTACCATTCATTCATTCCTTTAATTCTAACATTGTAACAAGGTTAAGTTTGCAAACAAAGTTTAAGGAGATGTCTGGTGCTGTGCATATCATACCCTGGTTGGTGTGCAAATGTCGCAGATTGTATTGAACAGAAACGTGACTATGAATTAGGATGGCCGGAGACCCTGATATCTTGGCAATTCAACCTCTGTTAGGGTTAGGCCACCATAATACCTTTCATATAATGCTGTTCCTTGAGCAAATAAGACTTCCCTGCAGAGTCTGACTCTACATTGGATTCAGGCTTTAGAATTTAAAATGGCAGATGGGGGTGTCAAAATACTAGGGGAGCACAAAGCAAAGACAAAGAAATACCCAGTTTTGCATGTCAGAAGTTTTATACAGAATAGCATAAAAGGTAACTTTCAACATTTTCTTTGAATTGCTTTTCTTTCAATACTCATAAACTCTTTTACTCACATTGGAAGGAATGCCAAACTCTTCGGTCTGCCAAACTCATTGTTAAATAGTGGAAATTCATCCTAGACCAAAGGTCATATTTCTTGGAGAGTGAGACACCATAATGTGGCTGGGATTTTGCCAAATTTAATCAGTTTGCCATCTCGCATAGCAGAAATAGTCATGATTGCAGATTCGTTTCTTGTTATCCTTATATTAAAATATTATATTTCATAGTGACTGTACATAAGGAGCATTTGTTTAGACTAAAGTGTAAACTGCAAAGAATTATTTAGCTTTTTGGGTGTTACGCACATGTCAAAACATGTAACAAAACTTGCATAATATAATGTTCGCATGTACACTCTTTACAATATCACATAGAAAATCAAATCGATATAACATGATTTATTACCTAGCCCTTGCTTTATATCAGCCACAATGTACAAATGTAAAAGACATGAAAGGACCGTACGTGCATTTCTCAAACGACAAAAACAACAAAGTTGGCAATTGCACAACCCGCTCAAATGACAAAGAAAACAAAATAACACAACAGAGCAGGACACACTAATACTTGTTGCATATGTATACATGTCATGGCAGGGCTGTGACTTTACACATTCTCTGGAGAACAATTGGTATTGCGTGTTACATAAAGTAATAACAAGACCTTGCAAAAGGCATGCATGTTCAATTGTTTGCAAAGTGTTTGATGAACATATTCAGTTATGGTTACAAGTTAGTTGTCATGTAATTACTTCCTGTCAGGTATTTGTTTATCTCTGATCAGTGGCGAAGTTTGCTTTTTATTAGTGATCACATAATTACTTCCCGTCTGGTTTGTGTCCATGTCCGTCAGAAAGAAAACAGTGGAGGAATAAATAACTCGAGTATTAAAATCTTATAAAAACTGATACAACAATATTTTTTCAATTCAAGCAAAACACCTTTAAAATTCATGTGTATATTTTCATCAGCATCTGAATGAATCTTTAAGATGCAGTAATCTCCGGTAGAAGCTCTTTCCCGGTAATCAAATTAATGTCACTGCATCAGTGAGCAAATCTAATGCATCTTCTTATAGATGCGATCTCCAGTGTCTGCAAGCTCAGAGAAGGTGAGATTCTCTCTGAATTATCACTGAATTATCTTCATGTTATGTCCTCTCCCACAATGTGCAGCGTTTTATCACTCTAATGAAAGTAGGATTGTTTTAAGCGCTACTGTCCATACATGTAAATATGGTGTAAGTGCATGTAATACTAAAGAATTGTTTACAATTGGAGATGCAATAGCACATTGAAAATAAGTTATTCTATAGAGGACATCAGTAAACTACATTTCTCCCAAGCAGAGATCTTTCTTTCTAACACAAATAGTCATAGTCTGTATCCCTCATTTTTAAATTTCAAGGGCTTTACAGTTATCAACCTTAAAAGCATTGAAGCCACATCATTGCCCTGAATAATTCATGTCCAATATTATATGATTAATTTATAAAAACATTCATAACTTGGCTGCCATTGTTGAGGACTCTTGAGGCACTTGATACCGATATCAGAATCATGAATAAACTCAAATATTCATACTAGCATCAGTAATCTTTGGCCCAATATCTTAGTTTCAGCGTGTAACTAATCCATCGAAACCCTGGTAACAGGTTGGCAGCTTGGCCACTCCAGTGGAATATTCATGTTTGCTCGAGGTCAGGAATTAGGATTGATATACCTTGGGGTATTCTATCTGTACAACATACTTGCATCTCGTAGATTCATAGGACAATTCTTAAGTTGATATGGTCATATAATGGTACACTGACTGATGCTCAACTTCAGAAAGTTGCAACAATATTAGATTTCAAGACTGGCTAATGTCTTGACATTAATAAAGTGATTTTAAATTATTTTTAATTGCATAGTCTGTCCCTCTTTTTATGCAACTTTTTCCTTACTCAAGCAATTTACAGCTCAAAATCCTTCTATCCAATAAAAAGTTGTAATTCTTTATTATCCATCCAATAACTATGTATCCCTCAATTTTTTTCCTCAAACTGACAGCATGAGGTCATGCTGGTTCAGGTTAGCTATTGGTCTGGCAGCTCTGTGTGATGCGCATTGCGCAGCTGAAGAGCATGACATCATGCTGACAAGCCAATCAAACTGGCTGATATAATTAGCAACAACAGACAGTTGAAGCGAATCCTTAACAGTTTCATGTCTCTGGAATTTTGTTGGTTTTTGTTATTCATTGCACCTGAGTATCCAAACAGTTGGTCAAGTTTCAGTTATAGTTTTGGGTTCCTGGTGATTGAGCATGGTGATAAACTGCATTGACCTTCAAGCTGGGCTTCGACCAGCTGTGAAATTTTGTGAAAGTCTTGTTTGTGTTTTACAGCTATTCACTAAACTCCTTCTCCAGCTGAGCTGAGTGACATGCATTCAGTTGATATTGGGATCAGATGTTCTCTGTTACATATTATAAAACCTTCCTCTTCTACATTGTACTTCCCATTCCCTTCCAATAAGATACCGAATCAAGCCACTGGCATCACATGGCATGCTTTGAGGAGTATCCATGTACATGTACGCCATTGACTAAATGATAATGACAATGAAGCCCTCACAATGCTAATTTAGTATAATTTAAGAGCAACTGCTTGATGTCATGTAGCTGACTCTCCCGACCAATGAGAATGTACAAATAGCTTGACATCACCCAAAAAGCCTAGCATGACATATGGTTTTTCTACTCACACCTCAACTGACCAATAGCAACCCAGTCTCAGCATGACATCAAGCTTTCAGCCTATGAAAAAAAATTAAAGGATACATAGTTATTGGATGGATAATAAGATGCAAGAATAAAACTCATTCTTCGAACCTCTACTGTTTTTTTCAAAGTCAAATTTTAAAATTGCGTGCAACAAAAGGTACCACAAAATTAGTCTCTAAAAACATGATTCATGTGTATCAAAATTGGTGTTAAATCTTGGATGCGCTTGTCAAGAACATGAAGTTAAATAATGACTCAAAGTTTGACTCAACAGACCAAGTTTGACATTTGTGCACATCTACAGAATTATGTGCATCTTTCGGCATATACCCAAATTCTCGATCTAACCCTCGTAAGATATATTGTTGCACATGTATCACACCCACGTTATGCCCCCTGTGCATTATACCAGCGACATATGGAAGACCTTTCTTGGGATTAGCAACAGTTGTCATGGTAACAGCTGTTGTGATAGCATGTGCCTATGAGGCATTTCCTCAGACTGCACTGATATCAAAAGAACTTAGTGAGGATTTATCTATGCCTACAGTGGCATTTCTGCATTAGTAATAGCAATGCCATTATACTATCTTCATTTCTATGGCTACCAAGTAAGGTGTTTGCATTTGTTCCTGCAAAGTGAGTGCCACGTGAGAATGATGCAAATAAATCACAAATTTGATGATTGCAATTACCTATCTTCCTAATATAGTTCATGTTATCAGTTTCTTTCCATGAAACATCCAATATGAGATTATGTGCACTAATGATGCAGCATTAGTTGCAAGATATCATAATGAATTAATGATGTGTCAGAGGATATTGTTATTAATTATCAATTACTGTTACACAACTTACACTCAGCTTAGCCATATATCTCCATCATTTCATAACTGAAATCTTTCTGACAAGGGATGTCAAAGGAGCATGTTTGGGACTTTGCAAACAATGTTATATAACTTATTAGTCACTATGTGTTTCTATTATTACTATGTGCTCATATTCCAAATATTACAACATACAATACTGCCAGACTGAGCATTTAAAAGGCAATGTTTTCCATACAAGTTTCAAAACTGTCACCAATCTGTGGCTCCGAGTGTAATGGAACATTTTCAACTTTTTCATCACAACAGAATGCTACAAATGGCTTTTTGGAGAAACATTGCTGAAATATTTGATTTCGCATCAGACATTCTGCAGACAAATATGGAACAAAGGAAACATTTGGGAAGAATGCGGGATGACATGGGGTCGAATTTCATTTGGCATTAGAAGCTTCCACACAAAAGAGGAGGATACATTTGTGCGGTTGTGTCAGCGCTTCTGTCAGACACAACACAAAGTGACATTTCGTATATACAGTTGCCTTGTAGACTGTAGAGCCATGGAATCTATAGAGAAGCTATGAATATACAATGGGACACCTTTGCCAACCTATCTGCACCAGAGGACACCTATGAACACTGGGATACCGCAAGGCCACACTTTTTTGCCTGTCACTTCTGGGGGTCTGTCAACTCAGACAGTTCAGATGAGTCAGACTCCCAGCCTCAAGGCAAGTGGTCAAATGGAAATGTAGCAATATCCAATCTACACGATAGACAGGCCTATGCTACAATGTTTGCTACCAATGTTTTGTGTTTTAGTGGTAGCATTTGCAATTGATGGATGTGATGGGCAAAATAATTGTCAATGATAATCATGAAGTAGAAGTCCTATATTCTGCAACATATCCAGAACTTCAAGATATCGATATCTGACTTTTGTCTGCTAGAACAATATCCAAATTCTTGCAATGGCATGGTTTTATTAATTACAGAAGATTGGCTTGTGAAAACTGAATCAATTGGGATTGAAGAAGAAAAAATTAATCGCAACAACTGTTTACACAAGTTCTTCTGCAGACTAATGAATCTCCATTGATTTAGAAAAAACAAGTTATTTCATTTTTCATTCTTGTTGTCTAAATTCAATCATCTCGGTCAGGCTGTATGAACGCATTGAACAGAGCAGTATTAACACTATAAACAACACATTACAAAGCAAATAGCAAGTTGCTAGAAGCATCAGAATAAGAGATGGCAGCAGCTTAAAGAAGACAGAAATTTTTCTTATGCAAATGAAATATACTTTTTATAGTTCTAGTGTATTCGAGAAATCAAGTCTAGCATCAGTAAAACCAAGACATCATTATCCTCAATATCAGACAACCAGACAGTATATATCACTTTATGCACACACAAATATTACAATACGCACCTGACGATGGAATCAAGTACATCAGACACCTCAAGGCCACAGCATATAATTGGTAACTGCCTATGAGGCACCGGTAATTGGAGAATATCAAGGATCGTGCAGATAAATCTGGTTTATGGTAAATTGATAAAATTCTTATGAGCCAATTTTACTCATTTTACTTATTGTAAGTTGTTAAATTTGACAAAATCCAGATGTATTTGTAATTTAAAAGAAAGGATATTTCATCGAATAGAAGTATTAGTGGTTTAGAGACTATCACAGTTTATTGACAGAACTTTTAAATTATCAGAACTTTTCGTCTGATTGTGCCTATCATCAGTAATCCTGTCTTTCCATCTATCACATGTCTCTTGAAGCACTAGTATGATGATTTGACACTGTCACTAAAGGAATTTTATTTAGATATTATTTATCAGACTGTTTAAAAAAAGTCATGTTTTAGAATGTCCAGACCACCATGCAACTCCTGTACAAGAGTTAGTCTTAAAATAATCAGCAATTTCAACAAAACATGTTCAATATTCACTTAAATGTTCCTTAGGCAGAGAAGATTTTGCAAAGAAAAAATTATGAGTAAGCAACATCTCTCCTTCCAAAGAGACACAAATGCAGTATTTCAGAGAGGAGACACAATTTCTGTAACCTAAGGGCTGTTAAAGTGCAGCAAATGGCCTACAGAATGGAAATGTTTGCCTAAAGAAACATTTAGGGCATTTTACAAGCAATTGCACACACCAGGCAGCAGAGATCTGTGAAAAACATCTTTTCGAATCACTGCTTGAAGACACCTCTTGAAATGTGCGCAGTTGGGCAGACCTTTCTGCATGTTCTGTTTTTTTTTACAAAGACAACTTCAATGTGTGTACCTTTGCAAAAGGAATACTGAGTAAGAGATTACACATGCACATTCTAGCTCAAAGCCAAGATGATAAAAAGGGAAGAAGCTGTGTGTAGACCATGCAACCTGTTCACTACTAATGCATTCTCTTGCCCCAAGCATCAGGCAACTGACAGATATGTCTCAGTAGCATATGCTACAGACAACTTATGTCCCATCCTTTGATGTAATGGAGATACACAGGCCATCGAACAGCGATGGCTAATCTTTCAAATGCACCTTTTAACTGACTTCATACATATAAAACACATATTGTAAATATAGTGGGAACAATGTGAACTTTTTATTGTGCTTAAGTATAATTCTTGCATTAACGGCTCTATTCCACATCAAATATTTGATAACAGGAGTTTAAGATCATTCTGAATGTGCTCAGTCTTCTTTCCATCGGCATTGTTTTACCAGTACAAGACTAATGCATTTAAGGCAAAAGCAAACATTTAACAAAGGAGACCCTATGCATGAATGGGTCCCAGGGGTGCACCTTGCATTAAACCATTACATTGTCTGTGCATTTTCTTTGTGTAACAAGATTATATATGCAGAATAGGGTGGCCGAAAAAAAAAATGTCTTAACTTCATATCGCATAACCCTTCATTTTCTTCGAAATGGTAAAATAAAGACGCTGTTAAATTTTAAGAAAGATCCTTCAAGTCTAAGTGGTCCCCCAAAGCCACTCGGGTTTCTGCCAATATTTTCGAAAAATGTCCTTTTGTGTAATTGCGGTTATAAATATCTCGCTTATTATCCGACATACAATGATAATATTTATACCATTGATCTCAGGAGAAAATTAGCTTCAATTTGAGTACCAGTAAGCTATACTTACAATGACATTTGAGCAGGCAGGATTTCAGAAGACTCAAAATTTCATGTTGTGAAGCTAAACCGCTGAAATAATTCATCTAAATTTTCAAATTTTGCAAAATTGTATCCTACTTTAAAATAAGGCATACTTCTATGATATTAAAAATTCAAAATATAATGCATAACCATTAACCAAGGATGACCAAAATAAGGCACATCTCAAAAAACTTTAAAGCTGTAAGCCAATCTTAGATTTTTCGAATTTTTTAGAAAAATGTTACAGAGCTTGATGTATGGCACAAGGGATATACAACGAAAGCTTGTGGTGTTTCGAAAAATGAGGGGCAGACAATAATCCTCAGGGTGCATTGTCTGTCAAGTGATAGGGCTTTACATCCTGCATTACTGCACCAAGCTTACATGGAGGGGCAGGGACCGCACAACATATTAAAACCGCGATTACGCAAAAATGAATTATTTGTAAATTTTGACCTGAAACCGAGTGGCTTTGGGGGACCACTTAGACTCGAAGGATCTTTCTGAAATTTTAACAGAGTGCTTATTTTACCATTTCGCATAAAATGAAGGGGTATGCGATATGAATTCAGAAATTGGTCTTTTTTCTGGCCACCCTAATGCAGAACACATCTTTAATTCAGAACATCAGACTAACAGATAACCAAGAAATACAATGGAGGGGAAATAGTGGTACACCGTGCCAAATTATCTAGAAAATTAGTTTAGAAAATAAAAGATCGACCTCTTTATAAATACCATAACTATATACCATGGTGCCAAATAAATTACTATGTGGCATAAACATTTATAAATACAATTTGTGCAGAACTTCAGACTGATTCACGTTCCATTTCTGATATTCTGAGATCCATAACAGCTACAAACATTACAAAATAATAGAAACATTATCCTTTTGCAGATCATTCATATGCATAAGGCTTCTTTGATACCTTAATTGCTTGTGCAGGAACATGTGACAGGATTCAATTAGCCTTAATGTATAGAATTATTTTCTCATCATCTGGTTTCTCCTTCCATTATTTCCTATTTTCCTCTATGCATATTTCAGTAGATGTATTCATATTTCATACAACATGGGAACAATGTGACAAATATAATATCTCTTGGGATTAATTTGTATTTCTTCACCAATTCCTAAAGATAAACATACCTTTAGAAAACTGCTGCGGAAGTGATTTGAATAATCTGAAGCCTTATGTGAATGCTCCGAAACTTTTGGCCCAAAGACAAACGAAGCTTACTTTATTAGCATTCGTGTGGCTTGTGCACGAGGCAACAGAAAATTGTATGGAACATCGTTTCAAATCATTGTCTGAAAGCGTGCTTTGCAGTTGTGTCATAGTTCCTGCTCTATCTGTCTCTTTTTCTGAAAGACAACTTTTATGCATGCACCTTTGCAAAAGGAATACGGAGTAAGAGATAAAACATGCACATCCTTGCTCAAAGCCATGTTAATAAAACAGGAAAGGAGTGATGTGTACACCATGCAAACTGTTTGCGACTTGGCTAATGCATTCTCTTGCCCCAAGCATTAGGCAACTGACAGATATATCACAGCAGCATGTGCTATAGACAGGTAACGACCCATCCTAAGATGTACTAAGCATGATACAGGAGTCATCACATAAAGGAAAAAGCATAAAGGAAAAGATTAAGTAACACTGTATCCTGGCTTCAATAAAGCAGGAAATTCTGCGGTTCATATTCATACATATTTTGTGAGACAAGAAAATGAATCATAATGGAGCAATCAATTTCAAACTCAAAAGTCACAGATGTCAGTTTCATGAGCACGTAAACATGTCTGTATGGTTATTGTTTGAGTTATATATCGTTCAGTTTTTCAAAAGTTATTAACTGAATCAGAAGTAATTGAGAAACTGAGCAGTAAGCTCAACTCGACACAGTTGCTTTGGCATCTGGACACACGGATGATAAACCCTTGGGGACACAAGATGCGGAATATGGGTGAAATATATATATTGACACTATAGTATATAGGTTGTTTTAACTATAGTAAAACCTGTTGTCCCTCAGAACTTGAAGAGTACGGATTATATTCACCTCTGTTACTACACAGCAGTCCCCATAAACTCAATGACAATAACGATAGGCAATATCATCCTCAGAGGTACTCCTAATACCTCCTGGGAAATATATTGGGATATAGGGAGAATAAGAGTTGTGCCAGGACTCCAGTCGGATAATGTAATACAAGGGTTCAGAACTCTCCTACTGTCCCTACATAGATGGGAAATACATTGAATAAGGAACCAATTGAATAACACTGTTGATAGCCTTGAGGAAACAGAGATGGTACACAGCCAGAAGTACTCCCATATAAATCATTAGAAAATTTGTCACTATTATGAGAGATCTTCTCCTCCCTCTGTGTGCAATTACAATGTACGAATGGCAGTCAAGGCGTTGTTATTACTTATTATTACAAATAGAAAATAAAGTGATATTTCTGTAAAATCCAGAAGCCCCAAAAAAGTGTGAAATGAAGAAAATAAAAGATCTCATAATTTTCAGTTAACAAAAAACTGCAAAAGGAAGACAATACCAGGTTTCATAATTAATCTTCACAAAACACCAACACCACAAAATTAAGAGTTAGCGTCCCATTCTTCAGAACGACATCAGCAAACAAAAGAGAGGAAAACAAATGTCTCAGTCAGCAACATCTCTAAGAGAAAGCAAATTAATGTGGCATGAAACACAAAATCCAACTTGGCTCAGGCTCAAAAGAAAGAGGCAAGTATAGGATGCTAAAGTAGGATGTCAGCGGAGGAATGAGGTTAAAGTTTTGCAGAAAACTGTTAAATGTGATAATAACGGTAAAACAGAAATATTATAGGAACCTTGGGAAGAAAACAAATAATGGTGAAAAGAAGGGCGGGTTAACCAAGTTGCAACAATTCTTAAGGCAGTGTGCACATATCCTTCTTACATTCAAACTAAACTTCAGCTGACATGACCTGAGCATTGTGCACTGCTAACGTCTCTCACAGCCATCCCAATCACTGGAACTATCCACCTATCCCTCTTTTTATATACTATCCTTCTTATGAGGGCAAACAACCTCCTGCCTACTCTTTTATTCACAATTTTAACTTCACCTCTGTCTAAAATCCAGGATTGCATGAATCTGTCATGACAAGTCACGCAATTTCTTTACAAAACTTCTGCTCCTGCTTCCAATTTTCCAAGTACAACAGTAATACTTTGTACACCTCTAAACCGCTATCAAATCCATATTATTTCACCAAATTCACATGCTTATATGCAAGTTTATTTTTATCTCATTTTCTACCAAAATAAACAAGCCTATATCTGCCCTCTGGTGGAAATGCAAAACACTCACAATTATCTGACATGACAAGTCATGCACAAGTTCAGAAAACTTCTTCTCCTCCTTCCAGTCTTCCAAATAGGCTTCAGTACCAATACATTTATAACCATCAACTATCAAGACAGCACAATCAATTATGATCAAACCACTACTGAATTATGCTTCCTTTTTCAATGTCACGCTTCACATGCTTCATAACTTTATAACTCATCACTGTCTCATTGCTATTGCACTCCCACATGTGTCAATTGTATTATTATTCTTCAACAATATCTGATGTCTTACAAACTTTCACACCGCTGTCATTCCAAATTAAACATTATATAAACCCCTACTCATCAACCATATGCCTACCTTAATTCTACTCTTTTGCATAATTGTTACATTACAAATACATCCATTTCTGTAATGCTTCTTACCAATGGGTATTTCTAGTAGTATACATTCCAGCTTGTAAGCGCAAGTAATTTCTGATCAAGCATATAGCATTGAACCCAGAAGCAGCAGAAGGGTGGAAACTACTGTTTCATATACACTTTAAAAAAAAAAAACACCTAAAAACACAAACCGTAACCGTTTGTTTGTTTGTTTGTGTTTAATGCCTTTGCAGCACCTATTTTCCTATTTTTCTGTGACTAATATAATAGGCTATCTTCTGGGATTGATTTGTATATCTTCACCAATTTCTGCAGATAAACATACCTTTAGAAAATTGCTGCAGAAGTGATATGAATAATCTGAAGCCTGATGCCAATGCTATTACATGTAATGGTATTGCAATATTTAATGGTTGATAAGACCGGTTAGGGATGCACGGAAATCCGGCAATGTATCTGGTATCCTGCCGGATATTGGAAATTGCAGTATATCCGGTATCAGAACCGGATATCTGGGATCCTCAAAAGTGAAAAGTTAAAAAAACTTTGTTAATAAATATAAGAAAAAGGTACAGAACAGTCAAAAACATGTCATAACCATCTTTAAAATTTAAATTCACTTACAAGACTTAACAGAAAACATTCTATCAGGGGAACAGTACTCCTGCTGGAAAGATATTTATAATCAACCGCAAAAAATGAAACACTTCCTTTTCGTATGTTAATTATCCGGTTCCAACCATCCGGTAGCTATCCGTTATCCGGCAGTTGGTGTTGCCGGGTTATCAGGTATTCGGCTATTTTCACTATCCATGCATCACTATAAGACCTGACCTTAACCAGTTTACTTCTTCCTGAGGACAAAATGTAAATACATCCAGGACACCTTTTTTAAAGGTAGGAAGTCCCTGAGAATCCACAAAAGTGTGGTCCTTTTGGTTAATTAAATATTCGAGGATTTCGGAAGTTTGTTGACCTGAAGTTTATATTTACTTTGCCGCTGATGTCATGCAGAGATCAGTCTTGCAGAGGGCGCTGCAGAAGCAGCACTCTGACTGTGTAACTTCAGTTAGGTTCAGTGTTTTCACAAGCACTCTGAAGAAAGATTCCTAGACCTGCACAAAATGTAGTTGGTTACTAACTTTGCAACTTATCTTTCTCTAATAGTTTACAGGAAAAGGTACCTAAAAATATTCCATAGGAAATACAATATGTCTATTTCGCAAAAAAACACACTTTTTTTCACATCGCTTTTTCATCCTTTTTTTTCCTCTCCACATCAATAGACTCAGACAATACACCTGTTCTTACCTGTAATCAAGCCTCACTTCAAAACATAGTGAGAACAATCATCTTTTTGCGAGAGCGGAAGTATCAATGATCAATACTACTTGTATTACGAGAAGAGCTTGTAATCAACAACTACAAAGGTGCTACAAACAGATACAGACACCAAGAGAGAAAGTTTCCAAATGTGATTTGAGGGCAATACACAGTACCATAGAGAGTGAGATATATATGCATCTAGCAATCTGTGGTGTTTCACAATTTCTCGTTTTCAAGGTTGGTAGGCAGGTTGCATGGTAGAACAAGTGCTTCTGCAGCAAATTCTGGAAGCAGTTGCATAAGGGTCAGCCGATGAGAAAAGAAAATATAAGGATTCAGAAACATGTCAGCAGGACTACCCATCGATGAATCACAAATTTCCACCATCAAAAGTCCTGAATCATATAACATCTACCATCCTTTGAGGTTTCTGGCCATATATTCATCAGTTGATGACCATTCTTTCGATCAGCTTTGTTAACAGAATCACAATTAAACTATATTTTAAAACCTTCTATAAACAGAAATTTGCTTGTAGTATGTCATCAGAATAAATAACAAGAATTGAAATACTATGAAAACTTTGAAATCTATAGAGTTGAGCAGACAGACTGTAGATTTTCCAACATCATATCAGTTCAAGTAAATGCTAAAGTTGATTGAGAAGACAATTAGCTTTTAGGAGGAGCTGAACACCAGATATTCTATGCACAAAATAACCTCCATGGATTTAGCTCCATCAATCCCTGGAGACTCCCGAAAATGTCTTAAAACCATGCTGGATTGAACAATGAGCACTCCCATTAAAATTCTGAATATGTAAAAGACACACTTATATGCAGAGTCAGACAGCTTGCGGAAGTGCCCGTGAGATGAATTTAATGTCTCTGGAAGTTGAAATATTCCATTATATGAGACATCACTTTAAAAATGGTGTCCTCATATCACTGAAACGTTAATCACCACGACTGACTTGAAATTGACTCTTCTTAAAAAGAAGCATTTAAAAAGCCACTTAAAAAGCAATACTTCATCTCTTAAATAATCAATAATAACTACACTTGAGGTTGCCATCAATCTGAAACCGAAGTTTTTAAAAGCATCTGAAAGAACGGAATTTAAATTGGTATCTGTAGAAGCATTAATGGAATGCAGCCCATATGGTATGCTGACATGACACATAAAATTCTGAGCAGTGAAAATCAATCTACGAATGCAGTGAGAAAACAAGAGCTTGAGTGAGAGACCCAAGAGTCGCTTGACAAGAAAATACCAATTAAATACAAAGGGCTCATATTGTCATCATTTCATCTTTTGACAATCAAATATGTCATCATTTCAAAAACTGACGAAGGTTAGGGGACAGAAAGTTTAAGCTTATTTCATTGAAGCAATCCACAGGAAGCAGTGATAAGCAGAACAAAGCATGGCTAAGTGGCAAACTGGTCTAAATTATGATCAATCATTTGGCTTAAGTTGTCAGCTGCCAAGGCCAAGCATTGCCAGTCATTAGGACAAGAGAATCACAGGCATAACTCCGGATAATCAGGTTGATTATTACAAATGGCCTTGTGTGAAAATCTAGTATGGTTACTCATGGGAGGCACTTACACACTAATGTTACTCGGCTCTGTAATATAATGAAAGCAAAGCATTTTGTGCACAATTTTCAACCTCCCAGTTTGCTATAAACCTATGTACAACAGGGGTTGTAGAGCACAACAACTCAACCAATGGGCCATTTTCCTTTGTTTCTGTAAAACAGAATGCTACAAAAGGACTGAATGCTACAAAAGGAATTTTGGGAGAAATATTTGTTTTCATCGGACATTCTGTAAAGAAAACATTTGGAAAGAATGTTGGATTACATGGGTTCAGGTTTCACTCCGCAGTCAGCACTAAAAGCTGCGTCCTTAAGATGAGAAGATATTTGTGTTATTGTGTCTCCTCCGATACAATATATAAAGTGTTGTGTAACATATGCAGCTACCATGCACTGCCAGAGAATTTATAGAGAAGTCATGAATATACAACGGGACACCTTTGGTGACCTTTCTACACTGGTCGCCTCCAATGGACATTGGGCAACCACAAGGCCACGCTCTATCAGGGCTTTGGAGTCGGAGTCGGAGTCGGGAGTCGGAGTCATGCAGTCGGATGTTTTTGGGTGGAGTAATGCCTAGATCACACGGAGACGTAACAGAGGGTTCTTGTCGCGTCGCTTCTTGCTTTTCCAGGAAAGAGGGAGGTTTTTACACTACATTCAACAACTCGGCGACGATATTTTCGTCTACGGCGCTTCTTAAACTTCCTCGCCACAAGTTCCTAGAAATCATGTGACCTTATGGTGAAGCAAGAACTTGCTTCACCAAAGATTCAACCTGTTGAATCTTGACGAAGCAAGAAGTCACGATGCAAAAGACCTGAAAGACCCCCAAAGTGCTTGGGCGAAGGTACAGACAGCTTGGGCGAAGTTAGAGGCAGGTTGGGCGAATTTAGAGACAGCTTGGGCGAGGCTACTTATCATTGAGTCAATGGAACTTCGGCGAAAAAAGAGAACAACTCGCCGACACAAACCGGCTGTTGAAACGACGAAACAGCTACTTGCTTGGCCGTAACAGGTATTTGCTTGGGCGTAATTGAAGATTAGGACGAAGTAAGAGGATGCTAGGGCGAAGCAAGAGCATGCTAGGGCGAAGAAAGAGACTCCTTGGGCGAATCTAGTTTAACATTGAAGCAATGGAACTGCGTCGAGGCTCCTGACAACTCGCCGACACAAGTCTCTTCTTGCCTCGTCCGTAATTACGAGCGATTCGGGTTAAAAAACGAGTGCCTCGTCGTCCTAGGATCAATCTACGACGATGAATAACCTTTAATTGATTATATAATTGTCCAAATATGGCTTGAAACGCCGAAATTTGGCGAAAATGAAGTTCCTGGCACCTCTACAACTTCGCCGTCACTTAACCACTCTCGTGAGACACTGGCATTAGAGTTGGAGTCTAACTTTGATTTTCAGGTGGAGTCGGAGTCAGAGTCGAAAATTAAAGTGGTGACTCCTGACTCATAAATACAATTAATATAATTTTCAAAAACACAGTTTCAAAAATGTGAAATGAACCCCAAAGTTTACATAAAACTTCCTAAGCAAGTATTCATATACAAAATCCTATGAAAACTTTGTAGAATGACTTTTTCTTCTCTATTAATCATATAATATCAATGTGCAAAAATGCAGATAAGAGGAGTCAGGAGTTGGGAGTCGGAGTTGAAATCCAGGAGACCCAAGGAGTCGGAGTCGGAGTCGCTTTTCAGAAAGTCAGAGTAGGGAGTCGGAGTCGGTTCAATTATCACCCGACTCCAAAGCCCTGGCTCTTTCACCTGTTGATCTGTCACTTTTGTGTCTGTCAACTCAGAAGGCTGCCAGTTGAGGTCAGACATTCAGCCTCAAGGCATGCAGTCAAATAGAAATGTAGAAATATTGGCCCCACAAAACGGACTACCTTCTTTTTTGAAAGTTACTGTGAATATGACGCTCAATATCATTGTCTTTTTATCAATAGTCAGTTGTGATAAAGATTCCATAGGCCGCAACAATGCAACATCATCAATATGATGGATTGCTTTAATTAAAGGTATATAATCCAGGCAATGAGAGCACAAAGAGTAACTGCAGTGTAACAATTGAGACTACTTCTGTGCTGCAACTGAACACAAACCTTTCTATAATTTAGCAATTCATCAAATGATGCAATAATTTCAAAACATAGAGACATCCTTCTGTCAGCCCGAGCATTACGACATTCTGTCAGTCTGAGAATTACAACTTAATTAATTTCAGAAGATTAGCAAATCTCAAGAACAATATATCATTTAGGATTTGGCATAGCGTAGAAGAAATGAAGCAAAGTAATCAACATTATTGTTGACACAAGTTGTTCTGCCTGCTAATGAATCACAATTGACTTTAAAATATGGAGGAATTTGGGTTTGCTACTCAAATTTCATCAGCATTATGAACAAGCTGAAGCAACAGAAATGAGTAGGAAACAATAGAATGAAAGCTTTGAGAATTCCACAATTCTCGAAGATATTTCTGAGCCCCAGGGACTTCAAAATTGTGACAATAATTGAAGCTGACATGCCTTGTAGGGCTACAAACAAGGTTGGAGTGATAAAAAATAAGCCGACGGTGAAATAGTTGTTTCTTCTATTTTGTGCGCTCAAAACATGGATAATTACAGGGTAGGTTTTAAAAAATAAGATCTTCATATATTAAGATATATGTCAAATATTTAGTTTGATGTGGTGTATTGCAGAAGTTCATGTACATAAACCAAGTTCAAACACAGTAGCAGAATACAAACTTTACAGAAGATGTCTTCATTGTGTATGACAAAAGGTCAGTTAAAGTTTATATATTTCTGTTCAATTGTCATACTTAACAATATGTACAAACAAAGTTACCTTCACTCTCAATTTCAGAAAACCAGCCAGAATAGTATATAGTATCCCTCTCTGCACACAAACACACCCACTGAACAACATGCAAAAGGTTGCAGCATATTGATGAATCTAAGCTAAGTGCACCTCCCAGAGTGCTCCTTTCAAATCTACTTTTCAGTATGGCAGACACCTCAAGGCCACAGCATATAACTGCCAACTATGGAGCATTAGGAATAAAAATAACTTTCATATTTAATCAGCATATAGAGATGTACAGAATATTTGGCAATATCTGTCTTACGAGCTCTGCACATTGAATACGATTGAATAGTGAATACCTCAATAAATTCTTATCCAAGATGCCCTTCCTTAATATTTTGAGTAGAAGATTATTCAAATTTCGTCACCATTTGATAAATGTAAAACGCTTCGACTTAAGATATATTCCATACTAAAAATGCTTGATTTTGGGTCATTCAAATTTATCATTAATTCCATACTCAACAGCCTGCTGTGCTAAAATGACCTTGTGTCAAATAGCCTTAAAGATATACAGACTTCCTCAGTCACTACGGGTCTCTTGACTATATATTTTTAATCTCCAGTATGGCACCTAGGAGGCATATACAACTTCACACAGAAAGAATTTCTAGAGGACCTTAATCTTACAACTGCCATGGAAATGCCTGAGTAAGCAAGATCTCTCCTTTCAAATAGACACAAATCTTTTCAAACCAGAATCTTACAGATCAGAGAAGCTTGCCGTGACCTAAGGGCCTTTAAGGTGCAGCAAATGGCTTGTAGAATGGAAACGTTTGGCCCAAAGACAAATAAAGCTTACTTTATTATCATTCATGTGGCTGGTGCACAAGGCAACAGAAAATTGCATGGAACATCGTTTCAAATCACTGCCTGAAAACGTGCTGTGCAGTTTAGTCCAGGGGATTTATGAAATGACCCAAAACAAATTGCAATAGTAATGTGACATATATCAAATGAAAGCTGAGAACCTCCTCTATAACATATCCAAAGTATACCAAAATCTAATTAGTGGAACATGGTTTTCTAGAGGGGGGAAGTATTTTATGTCATGCTCGCCCAGAGTCTAAGTTTCTGACGTAATGATTTTGAATCAGAATAACTAAAACAATGCAAGACCCTAATATAACTATTTTCATTGTTGCTGTGATTGATACACATTAGAATCAAGTATTTTTATGAAGTTTCTAAGCATATTCAGTGTACTAGGGGGCCATTCCGGTCTGACCGAGGAAGAATATATCGCATATTCGCGGTTTTGTGTATTTTGATCAATATTACTCATAGAGTAATAATTTTAGCATATTTGGATTCCTCACGAAAAGAGCTTTCAGATGCATGCCCACTTTGCTATGTTTTCCAATTTTTTCACTAAATTCCTTGACTGTTTGGTTAGTTTTTTCCAGAAAAATGATAAAAATGTCAAAATTTTGGCTGTATAAAATGGCCTGAGGCCAAGTGATGGACATGCACTAATATAAATTTGTGCTATATGTGTGCTAAAATATGAGAGCATCAGATGCAGTTAGTTTATGTGGTATAGGATAAGAGTGATAATTTACTTCTATTTCTTAGGGAAAAGTGAAAATTATTTGGCACGTGATACACATCCGAAAATCAGGATGGTTAGTAGGTTATGCATATTGTTTTGAATTTTGAAAAATATGAGTCAAACATCAATGTAACATAACATTTTTTGGCCTTTTAAGTGAAGAAGATATTACCTTGTTTGGATAAAGAAGAAGGGAGCCTGCAGACTTAAGTGAATCTGCACAGGTTTACCATGAGAATATAGAGCAGTGATGGAATTGGAAAATTTTCGCCAGGAGAGCTCTTTGTTGGTGCGGCAGCAGTGCGCCATTCCAAATTTTAAAAGGGGAAATTCCTGCCAAAAGAATATAATTTGGCTAATAGTAACTGGAGAACAGAAAAACTGAACAGGAAATTGTATTGTCACCACTGATCATTGGGTAGCTGTAGCAGTGAAGAGCTCCTCAGTTTTCTGATCAAGGGAGCTTAGCTCCCCCAAGCTCCCCCTCTCCTCATTTCCATCACTGCTTCAGCGTAACTTTTGGTAGTCTGATATCTTCCTTTTGCAGGGTGCCTGCAAGAGGATGTTATTTATTCAATAAATTACTTTTTGTTTATTGGTTTTCACAATAAGATAACATTAATGTAGCCTATGTGAAACATGATGATACCAACCAATTTACATAAGCATAATAAATGAGATTTTGCATGACATTCTCAAAATTGAGGTTTCAGTTTTTCTTATATACTTTATTCTTTCTGTATCCATGAATTTCATACACTGCATCGGCACAACATATTGAACTATAAAGCTGTGCAGTCAAAAAGTTATTTACTGACATTTCAACATTGAATGGTCAAACGTTTGTGTGTGATCTCAATAATCTGGCTCAAGTGTGATGCCTTCATGGCATTTCTGTTATTACAACTGGTAGGTTTCTCTTGCATTCAAGACCCTTATGTTCTTAAAAGTGAAAGTCTCGAAGAATCCTGGAAGCTGTTCTGTCAATAGTGGCATCGTTTTGTTTCCACATAATTTCTTTCTTAGTTATATTTTCTTGCACAGTTATTCAATAGTTGCTTAATTTCCAAACAAGTGTAAAGCCTCACTTCATGTTTCAACTTGTGCGGCTCTTCGAGACTTAAGTCACTGTTCATCTACATGTTAAACAACTGTACTAAGACAAAAAAAGTGTAATAATCTGCCAGTCTGTATGCGATAATAACTCAATCTCCATTTATAAGTGTCTTTAACAAGATGATTATCTCAATAATTTTGTGAAAAGGCAGAAACAATTTCCTGAAAATGGACCTGCTAATAGTGTTTCTGCAATTTCAATTAGTATGAGTTGCAGGGCACTTTCTACGTAGTATTTCTGTTGAAAATTAAGTTTTTCTCTTTGGAGATTTTTTTTGAATGGTTAACACAAGTTTTATCACTTTCTTAACAGAAAATTATTGATTGGTAGGAAACAATCCAGACATATTTGGATCCAACCACCACTGGGAATTTTGCCTTATTAATTATGTAACTTATAATAATAAAAAATCTCAAAAAACCTGTGTGCTATTGAGAGTCCAAACTTTCCTTTTATCTTGTTACTCAGCAGTAAATGTGTCATCAAAGCAAAACCCAGACTGCTGTCAATTACCCTCTGCATTGCCACAATAATGTCAAAACCCATACCAGCTAATATAAGATACTTATTATATAGATGGGCCTAATCTCGCAAAGACTAAAGACAATCAATTTCATTGGTATATCATTCTGAATATTTAAAAATAGTATGTTAAAGTAATTGAAAATATATTGCAGCGTCCTTTAGATCCTAAAACCCACCTTGAACCTCTAAAACTCGTGGCTATATTAGCAAAACAACCACATGCTAAATTTCAGTTAATTTGATATACTTTTTAAAAATAGTTGCACAAATCCATTGAAATGAATGATGTAATATTCTCTATTGAAAAAGGCAATCGATCAATCTTATAAGCTACACTCTTATCAAATAGACAAATACTACTTTGAAATCTCTCAGTAATAAGTAAAAGTAATTGTTAAAGAAAAAGCTGTAAGCAATTTTCTATTTGGCGTTCATGCTTTTTAAAACACACTACTTGCTTTAACAAGAACCCAGGGGTTCAAAATGGAGGTGGTGTAGTGTCTTACTGCATATACCCCGAAAAAAGACTTTCCCTAAGTGGCGAGAACTAGGTGTTGTTTAAATTGTGTGCTAAATTTCAGAATTTTAAAATAAATCCGTTTCAAGCTGCAAAATGTGGCATAGGTGTTACGGAAAAAAAATTCATTTTCATTAATGAACTTTGAAAGAGCTTTAAAATGATGCATAGAAACGTGTGTGACCTGCCAGGTAGCTCAACATCCTTTTACTGGACGGAGCTGTACATCCATTTTGGTGATTATCATATGAAAATGATATGAGAAGACCGGGAATCATAGACATACTCTTATAAACTAATAAATTAGTTGTTCCAATATGGAACACTGAATACAACAGTTTCTGACATCCATCAAAATCCAATGGGCTCTGACAAAACTCAGTTCGTACACAAAATTTTACACTAAACTATGTAGAAATATGGCTACAAAAGTAACTTCCCAATATGATTAGGTAAATATTGTTTAAGTTTACCAACTTATTCTTTACCATTAATTTTTGAGATACCAAAATTTGAGAAAAATATCAGAAATCCTCATTTTTTCCCAGTTTTTTTGTTTTTATGAAAATTCATAAGATTGGCTCTCCAAATGAGTTGAGTCATTTAAAGAGGTATAATTCAGACATCTAAATGAAAAATTTCTGCAATGTAGCTACGAAACTGACGGAATCACGGAGCATTGAAAAAATAAAAAAATTTTCACATTTTTGCTGAACTTACTGTTACTAAATTTTGTAAGAGCATTTTGACCCCCAAAAAGAACATTAAGGGTATTTAATGCATTTGATGGTAGAATTCCATGCCCATAGGTATAACCATTTCACAGTTCTGCTCTGGAAACGAACAATTTTTTTTTTTTTAATTTTCAATATTTTACAAAAACTCTACCAATTGCTTTAACATGAACACCAAAATGCTCATATATGCTTTGAGACCCAGTCATGTGCCAAATATCATATATACAAGAGCAATAGTTTAGGCAGAGTGGCCAATACACACTGTGTGCAGCCGCCCCCAGTCGATCCAAGCAAGATATAAAAGGAAGTCACGTCCTAGTTACAACATGCCTGGTATTCATTCCTATGCCAGATGCTTGCTCTATAATCAAGTTATCCACATCTCTTGATCCAAACATCTTCAAACAAAATAGCCAAGACAGGGCCCAAAAGACATTCTGAAAATGCTCAAATTTCAAATTTCCCGCCAAAACTGTCCATTTTGTCATTGTGATTGCATAAATGGAGATGTGTATTACACACCTCCATTAAAAAGCTTGAAACCACTATCTTGATCTGCCATGAACAGATGAAATTGACAAGTGAAAAAAAAGTAAAAAAGAAAGTCTGCGCGGTATCCTGAAGTTGCAACTGAGGCAATAGTAATTCCAATTAAAAAAATCACTGTCGCTAAATTTTGAAATTTTGAAAATTTCCTGATTTGTTGTACTATGTATGAAAATCAAAATCAAAACCAGCATCTCATCTTTAATTGACATAAGAACTTGTGTTTATTATTTACTTATTTCTACATCTTGACACCAAAATATAAGATTAAGTTGATATTTTCTTCTGCAGTAATAACTGGGATTGCCCAGAGTGAACATACAATTCATGATTGCAATCCACCAGATACGATTCAATTTAGCAGAAATCATGACACCTTGCCCCCATTATATATCTCTTAACATAAAAGAACATAAAACACACAAAGCAAGAATAAGGAGGGAAAAAATACAGATTTCGGCCCACCTATAATTCTGCCCTGAGTGACGAGCTTTGGATATTTACATCAAAGGATCATGCACAGGCTGTTCCCGTCATTTTCAAAAGGCAATTTTTAATTTAAAACAATAAGAATGTATATTTGAAAAATGCTGAAAAGTACCCAATGCTGGTATTCAAATGATAGCTAATTTTATGAGGAATCCAAATATGTAAAATTTGTTGTTATTCATTGAATAATGCAGAAAATATACCCAACCGCGTATCTGTCCTATTGTATTCTTCGCTTAGACCTAAATGGTCCTAATGCAAGAGGACTGTGGTCAAGAATCTCATGATGTTGTTTGGTTTTGAGTTATATCAGTTGGGGCAACCATTTAGATGGTTTACAATGGGTTTTGTACTGTTTCCTTCCTTCTAAGTCACAATTGTTTTGTCAATTTTGCAGATTTATGATAACCAATTGTTACCCCCTCCAAAAACCATGTTCCACTAATTAGATTTTGGTATACTTTGGATATGTTATAGAGGAGGTTCTCAGCTTTCATTTGGTATATGACACATTACTATTGCAATTTGTTTTGGGTTACCCCCCTTTTTTTCATAAATCTCCTGGACTAGTTGTGTCATCTTTTCTGTTCTGTCTCCTTTTCTCAAAGACAAGTTTTATGCATGCACCTTTGCAAAAGGAATACAGAGTAAGAGATAAAACATGCACACCCTAGCTCAAAGCCAAGATAATAAAACAGGAAAGGAGTGATGCGTACACCATGCAACCTGTTTGCGACTTGGCTAATGCATTCTCTTGCCCCAAGCATTAGGCAACTGACAGATATATCTCAGCAGCATATGCTACAGACAGCTTATGTCCCATCCTATGATGTAATGGAGATACACAGGCCATCGAACAGCGGTGGCTAATCTTTTACATGCACCTTTTAACTGTCTCCATACATATAAAACACAAATTGTAAATACAGTGGGAACAATAGGAACTTTTTATTGTGCTCACATACAATTCTTGCATTAACGGCTCTCTTCCACAGCAAATATTTGATAACAGGAGTATAAGATAATTCTGAATGTGCTCAGCCTTCTTTCCATCGGCATTGTTTTACCAGTATAAGACTAATGCATTTAAGGCAAAAGCAATGCAATTACGCACATTTAAGAAAGGAGACCCTATGCATGAATGGGTCCCAGGGGATTGTCTTGCATTAAACCATTACATTGTCTGTGCATTTTCTTTGTGTAACAAGATTAGTTGTCACACAGCAGCAAACTGTGAGTACACTGCTGGTTAACAAGGTTCCTGGCCTGCAAATGCTGGTTGTAGAAGACGTGACTACGAATAAGCCCAATTGCACGCTACAAACATCCTTGAACACCAACGGTAGGGTGCATCGTCTGCCACTTATATCTTCAAAATTTCATGCACTTTTGCAGTCTTGTTCCTTAATGTCACAAAAGTAGCCCTGTACATTTTTTTGAAAAAATTCCTATGTCTAAGGGTGGCACTACAGCCTTGAAATTTGAGCATAAGGTATTATTTTGCCTTTTCGCGGTTGTGAATAATATTTTCTGTTTTTATTTTATTGACTTTTAGATGGTGCAGTTAGATTTCTTAGAAAAACAGCTTCAATTTGAATACCAACATCAATGGTTTCCACTTAGGAAAAGTTGTGTTTGTCTAGTGATATTTTCTTTTTGAATTATTGAAATGTGATAAATCTAAAAAGCAGTGTTAATATGACTTTCGGAACTCAGAGAAGTCTCTAAACTGAGGAAGTCATCTACCATATCATTTAACAAAACCTTGACGGAATTATAATACAGTCAAAAGAAAAAGACATGGCAGAACGACATTGCATTAAAGTGATTTATTTCTCATGTTTACATGTATTTAATGCAAGTTTATTATTTGAATATTGTTGACTAGATATTTGAAAAACATGTTGAAATTCTTACCATCTTCACCAAAGTGTGCCTTATACTTCATTTCAATGAAGATGTGACAGTTGAACAAAAGGCCACGACCAATCTTATTGAAATTTTGCAGAATGTCTTTTTACTGGCAGTGGAATAATATGGCAAAAGTGCAAAATAATACGACAATTTAAGGGGCAGACGATGCACCCTAACCAACGGCCAAACCATACTATGTCTTAACATATTTGTTAGCATCGAACTGTTCTATTTCCTTCTTGTCCTAACCCTATAGTTAATGAAAAAGCATACCTTTTACATCATTTAAATTCCACACTGTTTCCCAATCTTGATATAAAGCTTAACATGTTTAGTCATTCAGACCAAATGCATTTAGCAAATAAGAATATTCTCTGCGATTAAGAATGACCCAGTAAAAAAATCAGTTGAGATTTAGAAAACATATCTTGAACATTAGACCAACAGGTCACCAAGAAATACACCAAATTTAACAAAGGAGAATTAGCAGTACCAAAAATTATCTGAGATCCATAATAGCTACAAACATTACAAAAGAATAGAAGCATTATCCTCTTGCAGACCATTCATATGCATAAGGCTTCTTTGATATCTTAATTGCTTGTGCAGGAACATGTGACAGCATTCAATTAGTCCTAATGTATTCAATTATTTTCTCATCATCTGGTTTCTCCTTCCATTATTTCCTATTTTCCTCTATGCATATTTCAGTAGATGTATTCATATTTCATAGAACACGGGAACAATGTGACAAATACAATATCTCTTGTTTGTATTTCTTCACAAATTTCTGCAGATAAACATACCTTTACAAAATTGCTGCAGAATTGATATGAATAATCTGAAGCCTGATGTGAATGCCAGCGAAGGCATTGCAATATTTAATGTTTGATAAGACCTGACTTAAACCAGTTTACTCCTTCCTGACGCCAAAATGAAAAATACATTCAAAGAAAAAAGTCCATGAGATAGCACAAAAGTGTATTATATGTACCTTCCTACTGATGTCATGCACAGATCAGTCTTGCAAAGGACGCAGCAGAAGTAACACCCTGTGTAACTTCAGTTAGGTTCAATGTTTTCACTAGAAATCTGAAGAAGGATTCCCAGACCTGAACAATATGAAGTTAGTTAATAAATTCGTCAATATTCCTTCTCTAGTAGATTACAGAAAGAGATAACTGAAAATATTCCATAGGATACACAATATGATAATTTCGCCTGAAAGAAAAAAAAACACTGTGAGTTACTTTTTCTCATAGTTTTTTCATCCTTCTATCCCCCTCCTTTCATCAATAGACTCAGACAACATACCTGTTCTTACCTGTAACTAAGCCTCAGCTCAGAACATTGTGAAAACCATCGCCTTTGTGAGAGCGGAAGCACCAATGATCAATACTACTTGCATTATGAGAAGAGTTTGTAATCAACGACTACAAAGGTGCCACAAACAGAGATAGGCTCCAAGAGAGAAATTTAGTGACATAAGCCTGGTAGGGCAAGTGAAGCCTTCTATAGCAAATTAAGGAAAATGATACGCAAGGGGCGAATGATGAGAAGAGAGAAGATGGATGAATTATTTGGGGCTTTACGTCCTGTATTTATGCACTTGGTAGGATAATTAGGACAGGAGAAGGACACGGCAATGAGGTGAAGGATGATTGAAACAGTCGTCCAACATAGACCCTGGTGACCCTGCAAGAGCTGGATTCGAACCTTGGACCCATCATTTGGCAGCCCAGCAAGCTACCACTAGACCAACCCTCCCCCCCCCCCCCCACGAGAAGAGAGAAGACAAAGATTCAGAAATACTTTACTAGGATTACCAATTTTAAGTACATCTAGATTTTGAATCAGTGTATGTCCAGTGTCCACCATAAAATTCTTGATTCAAATGACATCTACCATCCTTCGTGGTTTCTGTTCACCAATAAATTAACCTTCTGCTTTATCTGCAACATTATGTCACTAAATTGAGTCATGATTTCAAAAGTTACTTATAGTATTCATCAGAATAAAATAATAAGAATTAAAATACTACGAAAATTTGAAGTCAATGCAGTTCACTAGTTGACCAAATGAGACTTGCACATGTCTCCACTGACACAATCGCTGAAGTTGGAAGCTTCCCAACCTAGTGAGATGACAATGCCTAAAAAATAACAAAAGGGGACACAACCAGATAAAAGGTAAAATGAAAACTTGGCACATTGTCATGGAAACAATCAGAAGCATGCAAAATCATACAATTTTCTGATAAGCAAAATGTTGCAAGCGTTTTGATTTCTAGTGGCAACCTTCCACCCTACAATGCTATGTGCAGAGTCTGAGGCAAAAAGATTTCACAAATACTGTAGTATTGAAAGATTTTCTAACATCAAATCAGTATAGGTAAATGCAATGGTAGCTAAAGAAAACAATTAACTCATAGGAAGAATTGAACACCAGATATTCTAAGCACAAAATAACCTCCATGCATAAAGCTCGATCAATCCATAGAGACTCCCGAAAATTTCTTAAAATGATGCTGAATTGAGCAATGAGCACTCCCATTAAAATTCTGAATATGTAAAAGACACACTTGTATGTAGAGTCAGGCAGCTTACGGAAGAGCCAGTGAGATGAATTTAATGTCTCTGGAAGTTGAAATATTCCATTAAATGAGACATCATTTTAAAAACGGTGTCCTCATATCATTGAAACGTTCATCGCCCCGACTGACTTGAAAATTGCTCTTCTTAAAATGCAGAATTTAAAAGGCCACTCAAAAAGCAATATTTCATTCCAAAAATAATCAATAATCGCAATATTCAAGAAGCCATCAAACTGAAGCTAAGTTTTTAAAAGCATATGAAAGAATTAAATTTAAATTGGTATCTGTAGTAGGATTAAAGTATGCTTCTGCGAAGAAGCAACTGATATGACATTCTGATATGAAACATAAAAAAGCAGTGAAAATCAAACTTCTAATGCAGTGAGCACCAGTGTTGGAGTCGAGGCCAGGACATCCGAGACCAAGACCAAGACCGAGGCATGAGCATCCGAGACCGAGACCGAGGCATTCCCCTCCGAGACCGAGACCGAGACCAATGACGAGACCGAAGCTGGCTCAACAAAAAGACAGTTGACTGCCAAACTATTTTAGCTTGGTATATTATCGGCATTGAGCCATCGCTTACGATAAGGCTATAACAGTGCAATTTAAGATTCACTCAATGACTCAAGTAAAACTCTGAAATGAAGACAATAAGGGGGCAACCATTACATTTTTAAAGAACAGGGCATGGAACTCATCTCACGGCAAATTTTTTTTAACGGAAACAGCGACAGATTAGGTTTGTTTTGAGTGTCTGACAACCTCAATTATGTTTAATTATCTACTTCTAAATCAAACATTTTAGACTGAGATAGCCATCCACCAGAAATTCATTTCAAGGCTTTTGGAAAGAATTAATTAACCTTTCACCATGACTGGAAAAAAATTGGTTGGTTTTTAAAAACATTCTGAGGGAGCTTATCACTTTCATTTCGGACTTCACTATAACTGCTTTAAAAATTACACTTTCTAGATATATGTAGATAGATACTCTGCATTGCTGGGTTCCAATTTATTAGGCAGTGGCATATTTGTGTTATATCAAAGTTATTTGGAATATTGTTTGAGGCATGGATGAGATTCTGTCACAAATTTTGTCCCATTCCATTTTTTTTAGTTGTGTTTTAAGCCAGACACTCTGGTGTGTGAAGTTAATGATCAGGTACTAACGCATCTTGCATCACATGTAAACAAAATCTTCAAAACTTCAAATGGTTATGGGCGAAATGTACAAGAAATAATGTTAAACTCAATTAATGAAGGAAAATAAAAATTCTAAAATATTCAAATACTGTTGGTCAATTTATAATTTCGTATCTGTCACAAAAAATAGCATCGCTTATAATTTGGCACTAAGCATAAGATAGGCCTAGATATAGACAGTCTTAAAAGACAAGCAGAAAATGATTCTATCAGATTCTAATATATAGGATAATAGGTTCATCATATTCAATAAACTGACAGATAATTATACTCAGCCGACAGGAAAATTTTGTTTGACTGTTCAATCAAAATTGTACTTTATTAATTTCGCTGGCCTCGGACGTGCCTCGGACAAATATCCGAGGCCAGAGGGCCCGAGACTGAGTCCAAGGCCAAGGATTGGTCATCCGAGACTGAGACCGAGGCCAAGGCCATCAAAAGTGGCACCGAGGCCGGCCTCGAGGACTCCAACACTGGTGAGCACTGAGCACATAAGAGCTTGAGTGAGAGACCCAAGAGTCGCTTGACAAGTAAAGACCAGAGTGATTCTGGAAAACAAATCAAATACAAAGGGCTCACATTACCATCATTTAATCTGTTGACAATCAAGTATGTCTTATTTTCAGAAACTGATAAAGGTTAGGGGACAGAAATTGTGGATCATATACTTCTCCTTGGCTCTGTAATTTTTCTCAGGGTAATAAGTCAACATATCTAATCACTTCACTAAAGTTCCCACTGATTTCATTGAAGCAATCCATGGGAAGCAGTGCTCAGCAGAACAAAGCATGGTTAAGTGGCAAACAGGTCTAAATTATGATCAATCACTGTAGCAATCTCTTGGCTTAAGTTGTCAGCTGCCAAGGCCAAGCATTGCCAGTCATTAGGACAAGAGAATCACAGGCATAACTCAGGATAATCAGGTTGATTATTACAAATGGCCTTGTGTGAAGCTCTAGTATGGTTACTCATGGAAAGTACTTACACCCTAATCATGCTAATGTTACAGGCCACGGCAGTGTAATGAAAGCAAAATATTTTTTAATAACTTCTTCAACAGGAGTTGCCGAGCTGATGGGACATGTTTATTTATCCTGTAAAAAAGAATGCTACTTGCAAAAGGAATTTTGGGAGAAATATTTGCAGGAATATTTGATTTCACATCAGACATTCTGCAAACAAATGCAAAACAAAAAAAACATCTGGAAGAAATGTTGGATGACATCCGGTCAGGTTTCAATCAGCAGTCCGCACTAAAAGCTGCTACAACAAAGATGAGGAGACATTTGTGTCATTGCGTCTGTTCTGACACAATATACAAAGTGCTGTGTAACATATGCAGCTACCATGCACTGCCAGAAAATTTATAGAGAAGCCATGAATATACAATCGGACACCTTTGCCGACCTTTCTACACCAGGGGACTCCAATGGACATTGGGCAACCACAAGGCCACGCTCTTTTGCCTGTTACTCTGTCATTTCTTGGGTCTGTCAACTCGATCAGAAGGCTGTCAGTTTTTGTCAGACATAAAGCCTCAAGCCATGCTGTCAAACAGAAGTGTAGAAATGTTGGCTCTACAAAATGGACTGACCTGTTTTTTTTTGTGGCTACTGTGAATATGATGCTCAATATCATTGTCTTTTTATGACTAGTCAGTCGTGATAAAGATTCCATAGGCTGCAACAATGCAACATCATCAATACAATTGACTGCTTTAATTGAAGGTAGTAACTACAATGTAATAATAGAGACTACTTCTGTGCTGTAACAGAACACAAACCTTTCTATAATTTAGCAATTCATCAAATGATGCAATATTTTCAAAATATAGAGACACCCTTCTGCTAGCCCTAGAATTACGACATTCTGTCAGTCTGAGAATTACAACCTAATTAATTTCAGAAGATTAGCAAATCTCAAGAACAATATATCATTTTGGATTTGGCATAGTGTAGAAGAAATGAAGCAAAGTAATCAACATCACTGTTGACACAAGTTGTTCTGCCTGCTAATGAATCACAATTGACTATGAAATATTGAGGAATTTGGGTTTGCTTCTCAAATTTCATCAGTTTAAGCATTATGAACAAGATGAAGCAACAGAAATGTGTAGGAAGCAATAAAATGAAATCTTAGAGAATTTGAAAATTCTCAAAGATATTTCTGAGCCCCGGAGACTTAGAAGAAATTTGACAATAATTGAAGCTGACACACTTTAATGAGCACACACCTCCAGTGTTCACATAATCTAATCATTGTTTCATCTATTTATTGCATCTATGTGGGGCTACAAACATGGTCGGATTGATGCAAATAAGCCGGCTGCGAAAGTAAAGCCTTAAGACAAAAAAGGTCAAATATGCTGCTTTTGCAGTTTATTCCAGTGGTTCCAAAAATAGAAGCACAATACAAACTTCACAGAAGATGTATTTATTGTGTATGAAAAAATATCATTTATTAAAATTTGTATAAAGATATCTACTTTGAACTTTCTGTTCAATTGTCATACTTCACCACAGGTACCAACAAAGTTATTTTCATTCTCAATACCAGAAAACCAGCCAGAATATTATATTGTATCACTCTCTGTGCAGACACACACGCACTGAATCACACGCAAAAGGTTGCAAAATATCGATGGAGTGCAGCTCCTTAAGGGCTCCTTCAAAATCTTACCTTCAGAACGGCAGACACCTCAAGGCCATAGCATACAATTGCCAACTATGGAGCATTAGGAATAAGGATACCTCTCATATTTAATCAGCATATATGGAGGATTTACCAATATCTCTCACATGAGCTCTGCACATTGAATAGGACTGAATCACTAATACCTCAATAAATTCTTATCCAAAACGCCTTTCTTTAAAATTTTGTTTAGTGGATTATCCAAATTTTTGTTACCGTCTGGTAAATGCTTAATGTTTCCCCTAAAATATATGCCACACTGACAATGCTTGATTTTGGGTCATTCACTGTTCTCACATTAATCATTAATTCCATATTCAACAGCCTACTATGCTAAAATGATCTTGAGTCTAATAGCCTTGAAAATGACGATATACAGACTTCCTCAGTCATAATGGGTCTCTTGACTACATTCTATGACACATTTTTCATCTCAAGAAGGGCATCTAGGAGGCAAATACAATTTCACACAGAGAGAATTTCTAAAGAGTACCTTAATCTTGTAAAATCTTACAAAAACTGCCATGAAAATGCTTGAGTAAGCAAGATCTCGCCTTACAAATAGACACAAATCTTTTCAAAACAGAATCTTACAGATCAGAGAAGCTTCCGTGACCTAACGGCCTTTAAAGTGCAGCAAATGGCTTGTAGAATGGAAACGTTTGGCCCAAAGACATATTAAGCTCACTTTATTAGCATCCGTGTGGCTGGTGTGCAAGGAAACAGAAAATTGCATGGAACATCGTTTCAAATCACTGCCTAAAAGCATGCTGTGCAGTAGTGTCATCCTTTCTGCTATCTCTGTCTCCTTTTCTCAAAGACAACTTTTATGCATGCACCTTTGCAAACAGAATACAGAGAAAAGATAAAACATGTGCATCCTGCGAAGCTGACGAAGCAGGAAAGGAGCCATGTGTTCACCATGCAACCTGTTTGCCACTTGGCTAATGCATTATTTTGCCCCAAGCATTAGGCAACTGACAGTTAAGTAAAGAAACGCAGACACCTAAAAGGATTGGGACGCACTGCCTTTTATTAGGCCCAGACAAAAATCACAAATTACATTCACACAACAATCATTCCGGACGAGACAAACATGTAGAGACGAAGACGAGACAGGACGAGGACAGTAGACACAAAACATGGATGAAGCAGCTGGCCTTGAGGAAGCCCGAGATGAAGCCCGAGATGAAGGCGAGGTAATGAGGAGCTGAAGTCCCAGGATCTGGTGGCAGTGCGGACTGTGCGGACCGTGGTTGTCCTGGATGAGTCCGGAGGTGTAGCCCTTGGATAAATGGGGTTAGCAATGACATCACAGAGGTGCTTGACTATAAATAGAAAAATTATAGTTAGACAATGTAAAAAAAAAAAGATAATTTGAAAGTGAAATGGCTGAGAGTAGAAAATCCCTAAATTTGAAAGGGAAATTATAAAATTGAAAAATTTTGAAATTAAAATTTTGAAAATGACCAAAAAAATGGAAATGAAAGGTAAATTTTGAGAAAAGGGTGGGCCGGCGGGAAACGAAATGAGGAGGCGAGTGGCCGCTCCAGAAAGGTCCCTGCTATTTACCTGGAGTGAGACGCTCCAGTGAGCCGAGGGGGCCGGACCTCCTAATTGGCTCTCAACGAGAGTGACGCAATAATACGGCGGGAAAATCACGAGCAGGGAGAAGGAGCCAGGCGCCATTACTTAAAAAACCTTACGAGTAAGTAACTATTAAGTAAAGAAACGCAGACACCTAAAAGGATTGGGACGCACTGCCTTTTATTAGGCCCAGACAAAAATCACAAATTACATTCACACAACAATCATTCCGGACGAGACAAACATGTAGAGACGAAGACGAGACAGGACGAGGACAGTAGACACAAAACATGGATGAAGCAGCTGGCCTTGAGGAAGCCCATAATAGAGCCCAAGACCAGCTGTGTTAGTGAGGTAAGTAGAAAATTCAGGTAGTTAGTGCGTAGATAATGTACAGGATAGAAGAGAGATGGATTATGAGATGAAATGGTCATAAGGTAGTGGTAGTGCTAGGCGGGGAGCTAAGGCCGCCTGGGCCCCCCTCGTGGGTCTAACATATCTCCTGTAGCAGAGGGAGGCCCAGCGGCCTAGTCTCTGGATCTCCCCTTCGGTACAACCAGCAGCGGACGCTGTGGTAGCTGCGCCTGCCCTTAAAGAATGAAGTGTGTAAGTTCGAGGATCGACCCGAATGAGTCGGAGAAAGTCAGTTAGCTTGTTAGTTAGATAGGTGTAAGAAATAGGGGCGTCTGCAGGAGAGAGAAATAAAGGGGCAGACTGAGGAGCAGGAAAATGAAAAAGGATGGCTTTTATAAGACATACTGCACATACTACAGAACCTGAACATCCAACGTGCACAATGAAACCCTTCGGGTTAGTCTTAGACCTGTGTACCCTGTAATCCAGCGCTGTCATCGATTGGGAGAGGGTGATGTCGGCCCTTGTTGGAGGCGAATTAACTCCCCGTGTGGACAAGTACTCAGATGGACGTAAGCATGCGAAAAATGCTAGTGACATGGCAGAGATGGACATAAGATTATCCCTGTTAAAAGGAATCCTAGCGATAATAGCCAGCAAATGGTTGAACATGATGGGAGAGGATTGGACCGGGTTATGCTGGCGGTCTAGGGTCTTCAAAGCCTGGATCAGGGCTGGGGAATAAATATCTGGGACCGGCATGGCCATATCTATGGCCCAGGACCTTAAGCCGGACAGATAGACCCTTATGGTTGAAGAAACGAGACCCTGATTGGCCATATGGGCCACAAATCTAATAGCGTTAGACTGTGATATGGGGAGGGGTTGTAGATAATAAATCTGGCAGAAAGACTGGTAACGCCTAACTGCGGTTGAATATGTTGCCCTTGAATTGGCCGTAATGCCATGATGAACCAGGGCTGACACAGATCGATCCAAATCTGTAATGAATTATTTAAAATCAATTAGAGTGGGCCAGGTAGGGGAAGGTGACGCATTGGGGTTACGACTCAGAAATTGATTGACTGCGAGCCGACTTAAATCATCAGCGTCAACATTCTCCAATGTTGGTATGTACCTGGTTCTCACATTTACATCGTACTGAATAACTAACAGGCACCAGGAGCGCAACAGGGCCATCATAGCCGGGACCGGGGAATAGCGCTTATTAATGGCGCCTATGGCAGCTTGGTTGTCTATATGAAAGGTGACGTTTCTGCCTGCGAGGCGAGGAGCCCAAGTGGCAAGGGCTGTCACAGCTACGTAAAGTTCCCTCCAATTTATGGAATAATTGTTGGCGCGAGCCATGGAACCTACGAATGGGGTAGAGAACCAATCATTGTCAAAATAAGCTCCCATAGCCACATTAGAACTATCAGTATAAACGTCCAGAGCCGAGTCCTCGTCCCAGGGTGCTGGGAGCATAGATACTCCGTTATGTGAAGCAACACACTCTTTCCACCACCTGAGGTCCTCCTTAGCTTCGTAACCTAGCTTGACGCTGTAATGGAGGAATTTTGTAGTCTTGGCCGCCTCAATGAGACGACCAAGAAATGCCCTGCCCCCGTTCACCGCACGGGCCGCAAAGGCAAGTTTGCCAATAAGGCTGAGAAGTTGTCTCTTGGAGACAGAACGCTGTAGCAGATAATGGGACACCAATTGGAGGACTTCACTAAGCCGGTCCTTGTCGATAGACAAGGTCCGGTCTAAGGTGTCGATCGTAATACCTAGGAATTTGACCCTGGTGTCGGGTGAGGTGACCTTAGAGGGCTGTACCGCGAACCCTGCCTTCTCGCAAGTGTCTAGCATGATGTTGAGGGCCTCATGACACGAGCGAGCATCTGGTGCAATTACCAGAAAATCATCGACATACCTAACAATGGTGGAAGGTGCCCCATTATGAGTCATGAAGGAATGAAGAGAGGAGGCGAAAATGTCAAACAGGGCTGGGGCCGAGCGCAGTCCGAAACTCAAAACTTTCGAAAAATAATAATAAGTGCACCCCGCCCTATCAGGCCAAGAGAAACCCATAAGATGCCAATCATCTTCGTGGATTCGTATATGCTTGAACGCGTCCTGCAGGTCTAATTTTGACATGAATGGGGGGGGTGGCAAATGAATTACAATGAGCCACGGCATCGTCAATAGATGCATAACGTAAGGAAAACTCAACTGGGTCAATGGAAGCATTGACCGAACCAATAGCAGGATAAGACAAATCATGGATCAGGCTGATTTTTTCCGAATCCTTCTTAAGGAAGGCCCCTAACGGGGAAATAATGTAGGCCTGATAGGGGGGGTGCGAAAAGGGCCATAGAGGCGACCCTTCTCGAGGTCTGTTTCGATGAGTTCGGAAACTTTTAACCTGTGTTCAATGGCCGACGGCCAATTCGGGGACACAATCGAGTCTGTGGCGCCCGACCTACCAACCCTGACACCCTCTACCAGCATTTGTAAGACATAATCAGCATGAGACGGATCGTGTACTGCGTACAGCATCCGTTGCCAATAAGTGGTGTTAAGCCGACCCGGTGCCTGCGGCAGAGGGTTTGGCAACACAGTTGGGGCAGAACTTTGCCCCTTTGGGGCCCCCACAAATGAAGCAACAGTGTTTTCGCTGACACGACTGGTAACGGCAGGAGCCGTCTTGGAATCTAATGCAGACCTCAGTGGACGGGTCAGCTGACTTTCCCCTGCCTTTGCCTTTGTCGGCGGCTGGCTGTTGGTTGGAGGGCCCCTTGGGGCCGCTCCCGCGAAAGGGGCAGTCGTTAGCGCTATGATCGCTGGCACCACATTTTTGGCATTTGGTGGTAACCCTTAGGGCACTGGCATTGAAAATGGTTGTGTACAATCTCTGATCAAACGAGTCGAAGTTAAATGATCGGAGCCTGCCTAGTGCGGCCCTGTTGCGCTCGTCGTACGTGAGTATGTAAGGAATTTTGTAATTATCGGCCTGTGTAAGTAGGAAACCTCTATACTTTGCCATCTCAAGAAAAATTTCAATGCCATAATGGCAAGTTAAGAGCACCTCATAGTGACCCCATGCTTCTAACCATTTATAAAAGCTGGTGATCATCTTCCTTGGCCGAGAAGATTTGATTTGAAGGCCGTTTACACCATCAACCATCTTAACCTCCTGATAATCATTGGAGTTACAATCTAGGAAATGTTCCAGGTGTATGAACTCACCCTGTATTGCAGCCTGGGCAACTCGTGCATCAATGTGGGGAGGTATTCTTGCAAGAATCTCCTGGTGGCTGAAGGGTCCTGGTGTCATCATGGCCTGGTCCTGGATCCTGGAGGTGAAGTCCTGAGCTCCAAAGCGGGTCCCTGGTGGCGGGTGGGCATCCATCCGTCCAAGAGGTGGGTAGGCAGTCATCCGTCCAAGAGGCGATGGGGCATCCATCCGTCCGAGAGGTGGTGGGGCATCCATCCGTCCGACTGGTAGGGGGCGCTGGTAGTTGACATCGTTGCGGTCAGCCGAGGGTGCACTGACGAGGCCCTGGTGGCGACCCCTTGGGACATGTGATTCACCGTACTCGGCCCAGGAAGGGCCCCTACCGACTGTTTCAACGTATCTGGCCCCTGATGAGCCCGGTCTCCCCAACGGTACGCTGTCATAATAATTAGGCCTAGGTGGGACTTGGTACAATGTGTCTCTCTCGGGCTCGTGGTACACCACCCCAGGTAGGGGGTTCCTTTCGTGGAAGCGACTGTTAGGAAGCAATGGTACTTGATTTGCGACATGTGTGGCTGGTGTGCAAGGAAACAGAAAATTGCATGGAACATCGTTTCAAATCACTGCCTAAAAGCATGCTGTGCAGTAGTGTCATCCTTTCTGCTATCTCTGTCTCCTTTTCTCAAAGACAACTTTTATGCATGCACCTTTGCAAACAGAATACAGAGAAAAGATAAAACATGTGCATCCTGCGAAGCTGACGAAGCAGGAAAGGAGCCATGTGTTCACCATGCAACCTGTTTGCCACTTGGCTAATGCATTATTTTGCCCCAAGCATTAGGCAACTGACAGATATATCACAGCAGCATGTGCTACAGACAGCTAATGTCCCATCCTGTGATGTAACTATGATACTAGAGATATCACAAAAAAGGAGGAACAAAAAAGGAAAAGACAAAGTGACACTGCATCTGGGTTTCATTCAAACAGTGAAATTATGTACTACATACTAGTACATATTTCCAAATAGTATTTGTGACACTTGTATGAATTGTAACTCAAGCAGCCAATTTAAGTTTCATGAGTTTATAACTGAATCAGGAGTAATTGAAAATGGAGTAATAAGCTAAAATAGACAAAGCTACTCTGGCCGCAATGCATTGGTGATAGACAGGACACAAGATCGCGAATGTGGCTCAAATAAATATTACAACACTAGAAGTTCTTTCAGCAACAGTGTCGAGGAAAAAAAAGTTGTTCCTGAGAACTTTCAGTACTTGAAAGGCACAAATTTCTTCACTTCTCTAACTTATATAGCAGTGATCAAATACTGGATGACAATTTAACGACAGGCAATATCATCCACAGAGGAACCACCAATACCCTCTGGGAAATATATCAGGACAAATGAATATAGAATTGTTTCAGGACTCAAGCCAGAAATGTAATACAATGGTTCAGTACTGACCTACTGTCCCTAGAGAAATGGGAATTACATTGAATAACACTGTTGATAGCCTAGAGGAAATAACTCTCATATATATCTGAAGAATAGTTTGTCAAATTTTATGAGAGACCTTCTGCTTCCTCTGTAGGCACTTACAATTTACAAACTGCTATCAAGGCGGAAAAAAGACAAGGAAGCAGAAAAAGTCAATGACTTGAGATACTGGAATAGGATGTTAGTTGAGGGAAGGCAGAAAGGGAGTCTCTTTTTTTAGTGAGACCGAGGATTGGTAAAAAAATGGGCATGAATTAGAATAATGAAATGAGGTTTCATAAAAAACCTATTTTCTCGCAACTTGAAAAGTAAGTAAATGAATGTGAACTCTGTATACCCCAAAGAAGTGTTAAGTAAAAGAGAATAAAGGAACTCATCATGTTCTGTTTGCACAGAGCTGTAAAAGGACAACAATATAGCTTCAATAATTAATCTCCACAAAACACCAACCCAACAAAATTAAGAGATAGTGTCCCATTCTTTTAACAACATCAGCAAACAAAAGAGAGGAAAACAAATGTCTCAGTCAGTGACATCTCTAAGAGAAAGCAAATTAATGTGGCATGAAACACAAAATCCAACTTGGTTCAGGCGGGAAAAAAAACAAGGAAGCAGAAAATTCAATGACATGGGACGCTAAAGTAGGATGTTAGTTTTTAAATTGAAGCTTCTTTTATACCTTAATGTGTTTTGCAAGAAACATGTTAGAACATTCAATAGTCTTGATGTATCAAATTATTATCTCATCATGTGGATTCACTTTTCATTAAATTCCTTTTCTCTCAAATGCATATTTCATAAGGTGCATCTATATTTAAGTGTAACTGACGCACAATAATAATACCACAATTATCATCACTCTTTGGAATTAACATTTCTTAGCAATCTCTGCCTCGGAATAGAATGCAGAATTGGCTGCTGGTGAAAAAACAATTACCTCAGAATACATCAGACCTCCTAATAATGTATTAATTAATTTTTCACAGATACTTTTTAATAGCAAGGTAAAGCACAAATAAATTTAGAATCATTGAATGAACAAAACATGTTCATACCAGAGCACTATTAGCTACTCATCATTTTCTGTCAAAAATATTAACATTTGGAAGCATCAGAAAACTATTTCCGGGAAATATGACACAACAATTAATTTACTTCTGAAAAAAAAAGACTTCAAAGATCTTTTCACTTTGCCTTTTTAATCTTTCGTTAGTTTTTTCCACAACAAACTCAAGCGACATACAGGCCTGTCCTTACCTGTAATCAAGCCTCACTTCAGAACATTGCGAGAACAATTGTCTTTGTGAGAGCGGAAGCACCAAGATCAATAGGACTTTTATCGCAACAGCAATCTGTAATCTACAGCTACAAAAGGTGCTACAGGCAGCGATAGATACCAAGAGAGAAGGTCATAACAAGGACTGGACAAATCGGATCTGTTCACTACTGATGGCAATGCACCATTGTAGTTTGTAAAATGATCTAAGACTAGCTTTCCAACTTCAAGTGATTACATAGAAATAATTTCTTACCTATCAAAATCGGGGAGGGGTAACAATCCGAAAAACTCTCCTATTCTTCAAAAATATAAACTATATAGAAACAACAAGTAAGGGAAAGAAAATGAACAATTTTAGTTAAGCTGATGCTGACTGAAAAGTCAAAGAGAGAACATGCAGAATGAGACTTGAAAGGAGCCAACCCTGTCTCCACTGACACAATAGCCAAAGTTGGCAGCTTCCAACCTAGTGAGATGACATTGCCTTAAAAATAACAGACACAAGCACATTCAGATGCCAATTAAGGTCGAAACTTGGCACGTTGTTTTAAAAACAATCAGAAGCATGCAAAAACATGCCATTTTCTAATTAGCAAAAGGTCAGAAATTCAATGCAGCAAGGGTAGGATATGGTGATACTGATTCAACCAGATTTTGAGTTTCAACCTTAAGTTGCTGTGAATTCGTGTAGTAACATTTCTAATTCATATTCCACATGTCATGCCTTCTTCCTGTCCTCAATCATTTGGCCTTCCAAACGCATAAATACAGGATATAAGGTTCAATCATTAATCCTTCTGTAGTTATGAAAACCTTCACTTTTTCAGCAAAAACTTACCAGGCAATATTCTGGGCAAGCTACAAGTACAACCCCAACCAAATTTTCCATCTGACACTTAAAACTGAAAGCATTTGAGCACAAAGTTTCTTCAAACCACACTGACACATTTGAATTAAAAATCTGAATAAGTAAAAGACACACTCGTATGCAGAGTCAGGCAGCCTGCAGAAGTACCAGTGAGAAGAATTTGATGTTTGGGAAGTTACAATATTCCATTAAAACAGGACTTGCCTTCTACTGGAGTCCTCTTAGCACTGAAACGTTTCTCGCTGACACTGATCTGCATAAAACTTTTCTTAAAAAGCAGCAGAAAGAGCAATTGAAAAGCCACTCAAAAAACAATATTTCAGCTCATGAAAAAAACCAATATTCAAAACAGTTTAAGAGTTGTCAATCTAAAAGTCATATTCTTAAAAGCATCTGAAAGACTAAAGTTTAAATCAGTAAGTTTTCTTTTGTCTTTTTGAGGCTCAACGCCAAAGGCTTTAGTAATGTTGGTCTTCAGTTACCAAATGCTCCAGTATATTATTGGTGAAATAAAAGTTCTGAAGGTCTGAATTGTTAAAGACTTGATGCATGTTATTGCAAACATTCAGCTCTTAACCAACTATATTCATAATGCTTCTACTGCTGGAATTCATTAGAACATTCCATACAACATAGAGCTAACCAGAACAAATCCCAACTAAGTGGGAAACGGGTCTAAATTATGATCAATCACTGCAGCAATCTTTTGGCTTATGTTGTCAGCTACCAAGGCCAAGCATTGCCAGTCATTAGGACAAGAGAATCACATGCATAACTCAGGATAATCAGGTTGATTATTACAAACGGCCTTCAGCAAAACACGGCACTTATAAGTCATCAAAGAAACATATAGTGGGCCATTCAGTTGGTTATGGCATTCCATTATACAAGTAGTATTGCCTATCTATAGCCACACAATGGTTTGTCATCATCAAAGCACACAATAGCAATAATAGAAATATTACATTCAATACAATCTCACATTTCATTGTTGTTGGCACTGTACAATTAGTTTCCCGTCTTAGATGATATACCTTTTGTAATATATAATTAATCAATGGCATTCATCAACTATAAATATGTTCAACATTAAAAGCAAAACCTCTTTTTATATGAGATATTTATATAATATATTAATGCGGTGTAAGCCAGCAATCCAAGTGCTCAAAAATAACCTCAATAGCCTGAATCTTTTATCTGCTATTCTTATGTATGCAGGTCCTAAAGAACGGACCTGTCATTTGAATAAATAGAATAGAACCTGCCTTCTCTCGTGGAGACAAAACTTTGCTTTTAAAGACTTAAAGGTATTTATTTACTTCATTTATACGCCATCAGTCCAACAATATTCAAGAATTTCAAGTAAAAACAGTCCCAATTTATTCATTATCTTCTATATAGAGAGTGGGCACCATGACAAAAACACTCCTCCAACACTGAGCTGCCAAGCCAACACAGAGCACAGCAACACACCAATGTCACACTGTGCACAAGGCCAGAACTAAACTAAAAGCCTTCATATAAGCCTTTCTAAAAGGGCTGAGAGAGAGAGCTTGGTTGCTTGTCAAGGCTTAACTTGCAGGAGACAATGCCTTAAAACAAAAGCCATCACCTTTTGTCACCTACACAGTTAGCCGCAGCAGCTGGCTGTATCCTAATGGCCGGAGAGACATCAAAAGCAAAAACCTCTTTGATGTCGCCGTGACGCTCTTTTTGACGTGACGTTGCACGTGAGCATTGACGCAGGGTCCTGTTACTACGATCCTGTTACTTCAACGCATGATGGCCACTAATGGACAAACGGATAGACAGACAGAAAAAGATAGATATAAAGATAGATAAAGAGAGAAGGGAAGAGATATAGGGAAAGATATATTTGAAACAGGTAGATATATAGATAGATAAGATAGATGGATAAAATGGTAGCCTGAACAGACAGACAGGTAGCTAGATAGATACAGATGGTAGATACGGTAAGTGTAGCCCTTTAAGCACATTTCTGAGCACTCACAAGGGTTAATTGGTGAAATGAGAGACTGGGAGTCCTCGACATGTTACACATTTACCCCATGTGAAGGATCTTTTATTGGCCCAACACAGACAATGATACAAGGGGCCGCCAATTGCTCTTGAAGGTCCACTGAAGCTGTTTTAGGTCCCCAGGGCAAGACCTTCAGAAGAGCAGAGCCTGGACCATACCACTAAGCCATCTGGATGTTGATAGGTAGATAGATACTTTTTCAGGCTAACAGTTAACTGTGGGAGAATAATGCAAGTCAAATTATTTAAAGAAAATGACATGGCTTTTCATATATAGGTAAATTATAGATCAATAGTGCAGACTGCAGAAATTGTAGAATACAGCAACAGAGAAAATACTTCAGTTTAATGCAGGCACAGAAAGATAGAATCTATCTTGGGAGGCTCCAACTAAAGACTTCATCAGTATTCACTAATGCACTAATCAACGTGTGCAAATTGGTTATTCTCTGTTTTGGGCAGGAAATTGTAGAAATCCCAATCTGTTTGCTCTTGGCTTTTTCCGATTTTCAGAATTCAATACTATCGAAAGATGAATATTTCATTGCTCTTAAGCTGAAATTTCAAATGGAGAGGCATGTTGCGGAATCTAGAAATCTGAGTTATCATAATGGGATATTCTAATAGGATTTTCTAAATAGGATGTTCAATGCAGATATTTCGGTTAGCATGTTGTAATAACTTTAAATTGTTCCAATGCCGTTTGTTCTGAAATTGTGCATGGTAACATCATTACTTTGAAAATAGCAAGGAGATCACTGCTACTAGGTAGACATGTACTCGGTAGTCTATATAATAATTTGTAACTCACAGGCTTCAAGTATAGCCATCACAACGATAATCATATGATCTTAAATTTCTGAGTATCACCCAATCTTTTTACATTTCCTTCTTTTGATAAAGCCATACGTAACTACTAGACTACCAGTGAATAAATACGTGACGTAAAACTTATATCAGTGACTGTTCTCCGCAAGTATAAGATTCATAACCTTGGATAATGCGTAACATGTTGAGGACTCAAACTCCTTCTATCCCCTATCATCAATCAACCATTATGAGTGCCCAGAACTGGCTTAGAGGGCTGCACTTACTATCTATCTATCTATCTATCTATCTATCTATCTATCTATCTATCTATTACTATCATTCGTCTGCCAAACAGACTACCCCACTGTCACTCATTTCACAGGTTCTGAGCACCAACAACAATCCAATGGGGGTTAAACAGGGAGTTGTTTTCTGTTGGTGCTTTGTACTTGACTCGGTGATTGACTTATCAAACTCTATCGTCTCCTGAGACTCTATCGCTCCATCAACACTTAGCTATCTCTGTGTGGAACAAGCAGATACAACCAGATGGGCTATCACTGCAGGGACATCCTCTCTTTATAGTAGGACTTTTGAATGAGGTGTGGTTTTGCTATCTGGAGCCAAGGAATCAGGCTACTTGGCACTGTAGAAGGACACGGATAGCCGACACAGTGGTCCCTGGCTCCCTGCATTATAAGACCCCCTGTTGTAAGACCACCACGCCTTATGTGACCGCCTGCCTCCCGCACTAAGTAGTATTTTCAGTGCATTTTGCACACCAATGAGAGACCGCAACCCCACAAGAGTCTGCGTCATGGCCGCAGAAGGGGCGGTCTTATAACGCAGGGACCACTGTATATGGATGGATGATTTGGACTTCATGTCCAGTATTTATGCACTTGGTGGCTAATTAAGACAGGAAGAGGACACAGCATTGAGGTGAAAAATGATTGGAACCCAATGTCGATTTGAAGCCCAGAGATTGGCAGCACAGCATGCTGTCACTGAGCTAGCCTGCCCCCCCCCCCCCTTGTAAAAGGAGACAGCAAATGAGGTGAAGATGATTCGAAACTACTGTCCAGTGTTGGAAATAATACCAAAATTTGAAATAACAAGTATATAGCTGGATTTGAACCGAGTATCCAGCGATTGGCAGACCAGCACAATACCACTGAGCCGAACCTCCCTGTCCACAATTATACGGGAAAATTACGACTAGCTGTGTAAATAAAGATAATAAATCATTTAAAGAGGAAGTCAGTTTTTCAAAAGCCTTCCTGTAGATTTCCTTGCTGATATGCTCGCACCACAGGGGATCCAGGAGGCCACGGGAGTCTATCCGATATGAAACTACTCACTAAATCAAACAGCAGAGTGCATAGCATCAGACAGGGGAGACCACATCGTCAGTCAAAGTCAGTAGGGATCCCCCTTGTCAAGAGGGATTTTGAGGGATTCCCAGGGAATTCCAGGGGTATTCCAAAGGCTTCCCTTAATCCCCATCGGCGCCTCTTCCTCCAGATAGAGGCTCGTGATAGCTTCTATCACCAGTCCACCGCATAGCCTCTACTCATCTCATTTCATCATATTATAGGAGAAATAAAGACTCCCAGGCCCAGTCCCTCCAATATCACCCAGAGGAGAAGTCATTGGTCAAGGGGATAAAAGGGATATCCCCCGGATATAAAAGGGATATAAAAGTAAGGCTGAAATGTGAGGATACAACCCAACTGGTTTATTAAAGGGGGCCTCTCAAGTTCCTCTCCATTAATGCCTTAATGCAATCGCTATCCATTTTCAAGACCTTGCAATTAGAGCGATCTCAGTAACAATTTATTTTATGCGCAGACAGAAATGTGCAATAAATAATCCGACAAGAATTGTGCAATAATGGTCACTCCGGGTTACCTGGTAACAGTTGGAACTGAACGCAGGACTCAGTAAATAGAAGCCGATCGAGCTACCAATTGGGCTAACCACCATCCCAAAAAGCAGTTAGATAGATAAGACCAGTAACATAATATCACAAGGACTTTGCAATTTCACCATATTCAACAATTTGCAATTTCATCATATTCAACAATTCACATTCAAGATTATTCCTAAACATGACGCTGCATACTTGCCATTACTTGGCTGAAGTCCCACAAGTTGCTGAACGATTTGGATGGACTCCAATCTATATTTAGCTTGACCTACTTTCGTTTCTATGGTGATGACGTCTTAATTCCACAGCAGTATTTGACATGGTGTCAAAATTTGATGACACACACCATAGCTTTATTTGATGACACAATAAAAATTGGTGCCAAATATCCCACGCATTTGAACCCACACGCATTTAAGCCTTCGCTTTTCTCACGACCTTTCCTGTAAAGATTCTATGATTCACCATTTTTATTTTTTGATAAATCAAGAGATTTCGAATGCTCCCACCTACAAATCCAGGTGGTCTTTTAAAATAGGTTAGGATTACTCATCTTATCACAGCTTGTGCTGCGATGCAGAAATAATCATGACACGTAATGTTTCAAGAATACATTATCCCCCTCCCAGGGCTTCCTTACTGCTGACCGAACGCGTTTTGTAGAAGTTGGAAATACATTACTGCAAAAGTCAATTTAAAAGTGCTCATCGATCAGTCTTCAGATGGATGTGTGCATAAAGGAGTGACTGCTATTGGTTGATACGCCTGTGTACGTAGCTTGATGATCAAGCGTTCATTTCATTTACAAAGGTAATTTTACAGCAACTTACCAGATGCCTCAGGCTCCTCACCCACACAACTTTTGCTTGCCCACTCAACTTTTGGGTTGCAAATGATAAAGCTTAAGAGGGCTGCACTATAAATAAAGCAACCTGACAAGTGATGCACGAAGAAGATAAAACAGTATAGACCAGTTGCCATTAAATATGACATAGCTGCGACTACAGTCGTAGGTAACACAACAGAACTGTGAGAGCAAATCTGCAAGTCATGTAAAGAAATGGGTCAGGTATGGCAATATTGTACTGAAGTAGACCTAAGAAAATTTGCATGAGAAAGGAAGATCAAGCCTTAATATAATCCACTCTAAGGCTATTTGATAGGCTTATTTCACAAACGGGGTCAAAGTATCCATGTTTGGGTTCTTTACAGTTGAGGTTTAATCTATCATATCCTTTAACTTCAGGTAAATAATCCTACTACAATGGACTAATTAATATTACGCATTTTGTTCCGTAAATTTCCCTCCAGAATCTGACGGTGATTCAAAGAGCATTTAGAATGCAGCTTAATTCAAGAAACATAATTTAAGTCAATTCAATGACAGTTCCCTTTCTTTTTTAGGTAAATCTTTTCAGCTCTTTGAAGAATGGTGGACCATTGGAAAAACATATTTTCTTCTTCTCTATTGGCACACTGGCTTAGCCATGTCATTAACAGTTTGCTGTTGGTTTCCTCATCTTCTTCTTAGACAAATATTAAAAATTAGTTAATTAGTTTGTCTATTCACGCCTGTGCTGCCAAATAGATATTTGTGGAGAATGAACATATCAAACAATAACTGACACAAACAAAATCATTAAAACATTTATAAGCCAGTGACATCACACGACCAAGCTTGATGTTCATTTTGAAACTGTTTGGGCCGCGAATCTGCTAACATCTATAAAGAAATTTAATGATTAAATTCCCCACCCGAGCCTCTGGTTATTCCAACATACTACATGCATCCAAGCTGGAACATCTTATATCTACAGTAATTTGTGATGTAAATTTAATGATCTTTATCTCTGTGGCTCAGTTGATTCATCCAGTTTAAATAGGAAATATCAAATTTAATTCAAAATGATATTCAATGATAGATATGGCAAGTATGGCCCTTTAAGTGCAGTTCTGAGTGCTCATGATATAAATGTCGATTGCTGAGATATTAGAGAGAGCGGGATTCTTCAACATGTAACATATTTACTGTTACCCCATGTGAGGGACGTTATACCCGCCCTGGACTGACACTCATACATTAACACAAGGGGCAGCCAATTTAATGACATAGTAAAGTTCACACTGTGAAAAAAAATTGAACTGTAAATCTTTTGGCAATGGTTTTATAGTTCACACTGTGACTATGACCCTCGTTGGTGATGCAGGACCAGTTTAAAGGCATTGCTCACGCTGTCTTAGATTAGGCTCCTTTCTTATACGTCTGAGTCTGTGGGTAGCCCGGCTTGGAGGCAGTCAGGGGCTCACAGAGGGCTGGATTAAGCAATCACACAGGCAACTGGCCCAGGCTAAAGTAATCATTGCTTGCGTGTTGCCAGTTTCCCTGACAAAACCGCTGACTGGTCTTGAGGGGCTTACCAAAAGACCCAAACTCCCTCGGACGTGACTTGAAAGACGGACGAGTCAACGGCGCAGTTTCAGTCTCCGAGCAGTTGGCTGAATGCCGCTGCTCGGCTGCTCGCTTTAAGAGAACTTCCAGCCTACTGTAGTATGAGCAGTGTGCCATTTTACTTCTCACTGAACTTTGAAGAGCACAGATTTTCTTTGTAGTTTTAGTCGTCTCAATACTTGTTGTTCTTGCTCGCTTAAGAGAACTTCCATCCAACTGTGGTATGAGGAGTGTGCCAGTTTACTTCTCACTTAACTTTGCAGATCATAGATCTTCTTTGCAGTTTTAGTCATTTCATAATTTGTTGTTTTTGCTCGCTTTAAGAGTTCTAAGCAAACTGCAGTCAGATAAATGTGATGTACAGTAGGTTTATGCTGGCTTTGCGATTTCAAACAGTGGTCAGCTCAGCAACATAAAATATTTGAGCAGAGCGGTCTGAACAACACAGCGTTAAACGACACTGCGTCTGACTAAGCAGTTAAGACAGCACTAAATTTTATAGCCAGCCGAGTAAATATAAAACAGTAAAGCAGTTGTGCTCTATCTCACAAACTGGCTGACACGAAAGCCCGAGAGACCGAGACTGGCCAGAGCTAATGTCCTGTGTGTTTTTATGGCTCCAAAGGTTTAAGAGATGAAGACTGTAACCTTGTGGTCCATTAAATTGGTATAGCCACCTGGATTAATGTGTCACACTGTCACAGACAAAACTGTTCCATTTACCATTGGTATTGAGGGAATTTCCTATTGAATCAGTTTGCATTTTGGTAGATTGTTATGCAAAATCGATGAATCATTGGGGCTTCACCTGCTGAATTATTGCACTTCTTGGGCTAATTGGGTCAGGTGCAGGATACAGCAATGAGGCCAAGGATGATTTAAACTGTTATCCAACCAGGTCCAGGACTCTAGGTACTCCACCAGAGCTGGAATGGAACCCGGGACCAAGCAAGTGGAAGCCCAGAGCACTATTGTGTTGGCTGAGCCACCTAAGATCTATGTCAATTGAATAAAGTGATGTTCATTGAACGGATGATGAATCCTTGGATCAAGACGCAAATAACCATTACATTCCAAGCGAATGTCAACAAATCATAAAAATAATCCTGCAAAGAAACTCTATGTTCTATACCTTGGCTGAGCCACACAGAACCTGATGTACAGAATTCCAGACTGACAGAACAAGGTTTAGCAAGGTTTACATACTAGATTCCCTCCACCCAAACTTGCAATTGCTTCATCAATTGGTTTACCACATCACAGATTGGCCAATTAAGGCAATCAGGCCACTGATTTAATTGTCCAGCAAAGAGCACATTGAAAAAAAAGTTGTAGAACTTACTTCAAATGAAGTTGTGTACTTCAAAAGCACAAGTACACAGTCAGTGATTTAGCTATAAACCAATTCAAGAGTGACTCTTGGTGTTTTGATTCTACAACCTTTTTTTTGCTCACTTTTTCTTAACTGAAAATGTTTTCTGATAAAAAAAGACCTAGGAGCGAATGAGCTGTTTTTTCACGGCTCTGAATATTACAAATAAATTAAGACTTTTTTTAACTATTTGATATCGTAAATTAAAATTGCATAATTACATATACATTAATCGAGTCAGAAACGAAAATATGTTCAGACTGAGAGTCATCAGTCGGATATTCAAGTAGAAAAGTGCTGATCTAGATTTCGTAGTAGACAGACAATAAAGTTTATTTTATTCACATGATGAATCATACACATACCTGCATTCAAAATGCTTTTGAAATACAGTATCAATCACTATCATCTAAGGCCATAATTGACCACTATATTGGCGGCAGCCAGAACGTAATGTTATTTCAATATTAATTTTATAAAACAGCGTAGCCTAATATACAATAGTTGGTGTATTTCCTTGTGTCTACAGCACAAATAACACAAACAAATGTAAACACATAATGAGCACAGATGTTCTCTCTTCATTTCTCTGTACTTCTGTCTGTTCTGTCCTTTGCAGTGGATATAGATCATTAGCTGGGCTGTCAGCAGTGCATTAGTGGATATGGAATATCCTTCAATTTTTAAAAAGCCCTCTCTTTTACTGCGCGTGGCTGTTAAGAGGTTACAGTGAATGAAAGCTTAGCGAAAGAGTGCCCAAAGCTAGTGAAAGCTTGAGAAAAAGCTAGCGGAATGGCTTGCCAAAGAGCTTCTAGAGCCAGTGACAGTTATCGGTCCATTTGTACTTAAATAATACAATTTCCTCGGCAAGCGCTGGCCGCCCAAATGCGATTAGCTCACCGGGAATTTCTCCGCAAATGGCATATTTCCACATTTGCAGTATTTTCTCTTAATGGGGCCACGCATGAGCAAGAGATGTAGATGGGATAACTCGGCATTTCGGCCATTTTGGGAGCTCATTTTGTTGAGCCGAAACAGAATCTGGAAAATTTCAGCATGTTCAGTGCTTATGTGTATCAGTTACCTCAGCTGTTATGTATTTTAGTAAGGTGCAGTTGATGAACTCCACCTTATTAAACAGATATAACGGTCTTGCATTGTAAGGCCAATATTTTGAAATCATCAAGCAGTCTCTTGTGAGCGTAAAATCTCTCTTTAGGGTGCGAAATTCAACAAAAATAATACCTTTCTATCCTGTGCTATATTGCATTTGCAAATAGAAATGGAAGCAAATTCCAATTCAGTTAACTAGAGTGGATATATTGCAGGATAAGACAAATTAATTTCTTTTTTGACTTATTAAATGATGACAGAAAAATTGAATTCCTGATGAAAGATGATTGTATTAAAGAAACAGCTAATTTTATATGTAACGCTTTTGAAAAAAGACAAAGTGCTTTGTATACATAGTTTAATTTACGTAATTGTCGATACTTGCCAATAACAATACGATACTTGTAATTATATATGTCGACATCAAATTAGCAATATGATATTTGTAAATATGTAAATAGGCCTAATGAAAATTAAGATTTCAAGAGTTTGAATTATATATCTAATAGTATAACTCGAACAAAGTTTATATTTTTTGGGATTGCTATTACATATTGGACTAATGTGTATATATGTATATCAACAAATCATTTCAAATTTAATTCAAATTTGTATTATTCAACGAACATTCTGTTATTTTGATGTATTATTGTTTTTGAAGTGAATTGTAAGCCCAAGAGGGCTGGGGGCTAGAATGTGAGCCCATTTCACGTAAATAAAGAATTTCTCTCTCTCTCTCTCTCTATTGCAGTTTCAGCAGAGAACGTAAGTTGAGCACATAAGTGGAAAATATAAGTGGAGACATAAGTGCTGATATAAGCAGAGATACATTCCCGGAGAAGCTGTTGTTTATTGCGACTCGAGGGTGATTTCCAGCCGCAAAGCCTTTTCACGAAATGCCATATTTCACCGCCTGTGTTTAGGTAAGTATTCTTTAGAATCGGCGAGGGTTTTTTTCCTGCTTTACTTATGTAGAGAGGCTGATTTAAGTGACTAGCCATGTCGTGCTAATGGTCATATAGTGCCAGCCTGGCAGTTTCAGCAGTGGCATTTATTTTTCTGCCCAAATTAGATTGTCGTGTTTTGCCAGAGCATTAACAGTGAGTGGAAAGGAGAATTTAGGAGAATTTGCGAAGAAAAGTAGCTAATGGCTCCACTGCGCTAGTGCGCTCATCTCATGGATTGCCTCAAGAATTGCTTCATGGATATTGCGCAGTATGCCAATATCTTTACGAAATTGTTTTGGAAGACACTGGTTTTGTTTCATTTCCAGGAAAAAAAAGGACACTTAAAAGGAAGAATCTACGCCACTCATGATATTGCGACAATATGAATAAATAGAAGTTGTGAAATAGAAAGATTATTGAAGAAATATTAATGACGAAAGATAAATAGAAGAAGAAAGATAAATAAATAGACAGTTATATAATTATCATAGATAGAATCCTGGTCATGACAATGAGAAAGCCCTCACTACCTCAATACCTGATGCTGGTCTCAGTAAGTCTACACTCGCACCTATCTCTAACTATTACATAGCAATCTGGGGCCTTGGGCTCAACTTGGTGGTATGTATACTGCGCTGGGCTGATAACCTATGAAACCCGGGTTTGATTCCCCGGGTTTGATTCCCCATCTAGAGAACATACATGTATGTTTTGCCTGACATTTGATCTGGTGCAAGGAATGCACCCTACTCAGCGTATAAATAAAGGACATATAGCCGTATCAGACCCCCTCCCCCTCCACCAACTCATTAACCCATTTCAATGCAATTATCGGGCAAAGAAAAGCTCTTTAAAACTCTAATATAACCTTCCTGTTGCTTAAACGTTTCATAATGTCCTACAATGTCAAACAAATGTAAAAACAGACAGGGCAACAGGACAGGACAACCAGCAAGAATAGGACTGCACAAAATGGCAGATGGGAGTGAGTGATAATGGAGTGATTGGTAGCTGCAAATAGACACCAGAGGGAGTGCTTTAAGGCTGTCACTGCTTCCGGTCTGCAATTGGATGTGGCAAGGCAACAGACAATCTAACAGGCATCTGAACAGGCAGACCAAGATTGCTCCTAACTGGTACACAAGACCAAAGATAATTCAGGTACGATTGGAGACAGCTTTTTACACAGTTTCTTTTCTTTCTTCGTGTAGGTTTTTTTCTTGGAAGGTTAAGATGTTTTCGGTACAATAGGAATGTGCGGAACTACCTTAAAACCGGAAATGAAGTAATCTTCTCCAGACGACAAAAAATGAAGAGATTCCATATGAAGTATTTGTTCAATACTTGAACATTGTTAAAGAAAATTATAAAATAGTCGAGAAGTACACCGTATTTCAGCAAGGAAAACGCATGACTGCCTTTGCGGGAAAAGACACTTGTAAGTTATTGCTGCATGGAAAAGACAACCACTGTTTCACGAAGGAAAAGACCTGACTAGTTTGATGAAGGTCTAATTTTGGGAGACATCAGTTTGATAAAAGACTGGATTTTAAAGATACTGCAGTAAAATTTAGATATATATATATCTTAGTCTTATATTAGGCAACACATTGACCTCAATGATCAAATCCTTGTAGTTGCTACTGCAGAATCTTTGTCGGGAAATCATAAAGTGACCCTAAAATAGCCTTCCAAAAACAACAATTAGACGGTCGCAGGAGAAAATGGCTAGATTCACAATACTGGCCATTGGCAACAAGTACGGCAATAAATACGACAACCTCGGAGTCACACACAGGAAGTAGAATCACACCGGAAGCGTAGCGAAAAAAGGAAATGGACGTAAGTTACTAAAAGCCGCTTCCTGTCCTGGCCAGAGGTTCTGCTGATGTCAGCTATGCAGCTTGTTAGCTAAGCCTGACCAGTGGTTGTTGAGTGGACTGTGGGCACTGTTGGCATTCTGGGGCCATTCGGACAACCTGGGCCACTTAGCTGGGCCTGGGACATTGTCACTTTCGCAAGAGGCACTTTGCCACAGATGCTAATGGCCAGTGGCCACTTGTTCATGCATTTACAGTAACCGGGCGGCACATAATACAAATATCCTTTTAGTTTGCAGGTACAGTGTACATGCAAATGATCACAATCGATACATGTATGCCTAATACAATGCCATGTATAATTGTAACGTCTAACAAAAGCATTCACTTGCAAATTCATATAATAAGGTAGATACATGGAGACAAAAGGATGGATAGACGGATACATAGATAGATAAAAGATAGATATATAGATTCACAGATAGATATACAGATATACAAGACAGACAGATAGATAGATAGTGATTGATTCACCGATTGATTGATTTCAACATTATTCTTGAAAGCTGATGGAACAACCCTCCGACTAAAATCCTCTCAAACTGGACCTGGGCCACAACAATCCAAGAAAACACTAAATTAAAGGACAATTTATCCACTGGCCCTAGCAGATAACAGATATTATCACAACATCCAACTGTAAACGACTTTTTAAAAATTATTGACAAAATCACACGAAGGACAGTTTTCGCGAAATCATGCAGAATGGCATTTTGGGAAATGTCAATACGACAAAGAAATGTTTTTATGGGGATCTACTCAAACTACTCTTTCATGAAAAACGTGAGTAATGCAAAAATCAATGAGAAATCTGTTTAAGAGATCGATAAATTCTCTTTGAAGTTCTCCCAATGCTATTGCTACTGCCATTTAACAGCCCCGTGTGGAAACCACAAGCCTAATTGCATTACTGAACAGAATGCGCAGCCTCCACAATGGGCCAATTATGGAATGCATGTGCCCTTAGAGGATTAGATTGAGGAATTTACCAAACAAAGGTGTAAACCTATTCAGGCAACAGGGTGGCTGATTGGTTAGAGTCAAGGCCTGCATCATTGTAGGTCTTTGCTTGCATGGATTTCGAAACCCCGGGTTTACTACTTCTTTTTTACTGCCCACACATCTCGCCGAGTGTAATTCGAAGATTTTCTCGTGCCTGCCCGAAGGTGAAGAAGCAAAGTGCAATGACCACATCAAATGTCAGGAGCGCTCCAGGCCTCCATCAAAAGACATTGAAAGAAATTTAAGAAGAATTCTAAGAACAGAGGCTTCTGATGTTTCAAAGTCTTTCTGGTCAGTTGGCCTGGAGGCTTAGGTCCTTAAAAGAGACAGAACAGATTGCTCGAGGCAGTGGCAGCTGAAGGTTATGGTAGGCTGAAGGTTGCGGGAAGCTGAAGGTTGTGCCGGAGAGGATGAATGGTAATGGACGATTGGGGCTTTACATCCTGTATTTATGCACTTGGCCGGTTAATTAGGACAGGAGAAAGACACGCCAACGAGGTAAAGGATGATTGAAACAGCAAGTATTGGATTCGAAACCGGGGTGAGACAGGAGAGGACAGGAGAGAAGAGTAGAGGAGAGCAGAGGGGAGAAGAGAGGAGAGAAGAGGGGAGAAGAGAAGAGAGAAGAGAGGAGAAGGGAGGAGAGAACAGAGGAGAGCAGAAGAGAGCAGAGGAGAACAGAGAATAGCAGAACGACTGAACGAGGTATAGCACAGATCAATTTAAATGCATAAATCATAATTATCAAAAATTCAATGCAAGGCGCAACTGAGCAATATGTACTCAGTGCATTAAGTGTAAATCGTTCACTCATCCAATGAGACTTCCTGGGAGGCATAACCGTTGCATTTGAGAAGGTTTGAAGAAACGGTCCAAAGAAATCGTTTGTCCTTCTTTGTTGCCTGAGCGTTTGATCAGTGTCTTGTTGTTTGCTCGCCAAAAGAAACTGATCAAAGAATGCAACGGAAGATAACATCCAAGATTGTCTTGTTTCAGTGATGCTTCTCAGAGATTGTGAGATACATAACCCATTGCTGCAGTGGTAGTTAAACATGGTGTTGTTGCCCTTCGAGGATTTGCTCATCACAAAGAGAGTTAATTGATAACATAAGTCTCTAACATGGTGTTTTTCTTTGTTTCTATGGAGTTCTTATTTATTCTTCTTTTTCCTCTGAGCCTTTTTCCCCCCTATTTCACTGTTTACTCCTTCGACAGTCTTTCCATAAAGAGTCCACAAGATTCTGGCAAAGACCTGAATGTGATATTGCAGCAGCTACTCTCCTTTTTTCGTTCATTTGAGATTCAAAATTATTCAATGTCATGAGATCTTGCTTAAATAGTGTTCAACAGATGGTGGCTTACCCAGGCTTTTCCTTGAATGATGAGCATCTGTGCTCCCTAGGCATTTTTCCATGTGAAACAAAGATTTATTTTTCGATTTCGCTTCTGTCATCATATGCTTTGAGCAGCACTCTTGCAAAATGTAAGCAAAATTCTCGCATGGCCATATGCTAACCCTGTAATATATCACCTTCCCTCTTGTGGGGGTGTGGTCTTTTCTTGGGTGCAAATTGCACTAAACATATTACTTAGTGCAACAATTGCATCAGCCAGTCAGTCTACAACATGGGGTCACATAACACCACAGTATTAGCTGACGTGAAATATCTAAATCAGCTCACACTTCGAAATTTGAAAATATAAACAATAAAAGGCCATTGTCCATTGTAATACAATGTCAATGTCCTATCTTATGACTGACATTGGGTATGTGAACATAATAATTATGTCTCCAAATACACAGATCACACTAAAAATTAAGACAGGAGAAGTTGATCGTTCAAATGAATTTAGAGCAATATAATATGAAATTGCATGCTTTAACTGTAGTTCCCTTTTTATAATACAATGTCTTCTTGCTTTTATTTTACAGATTAAACCAAAGAAATAGAGCATTTGTTCAGGCATTTATCTGCAGCACAAAAAAGCCATGCTCTGTGAAATCACAAAACACCATTCTCTTTGAATTCACATCACACAGTGGCCTAAAATGTCCTAATCAATGCAGCTTTTTAACAAACTGCCTTCTGAAAAGCAGCATTTACTTTTGATAATTATGTGAACCATAATAATTGCCGCTTTGATTTAGATTTTAACTGTGCCTTGCTCTGTAACTGTCAAGGGTATACATTCTTTCAGCAACAATTTAGATGAAATTTCAATAATCATCCTTTTGTCTTCTTATTTGTGTCATATAACTGAAAGTAAAAGTAAAGGTGGGTGGAGACATTCTGGAATTGAGATGGCTGTTTTTTACATTATGGATGGCTGAATGAATAAACAGTAGAAACATAAAAGAATGAGGTGAATAGCAGTGAATAGACACAGTAACACATAAGGTTGGAAAAGCTAGCAACTTATTGGGTGGAAATGTTAGGGATGCACAACAGGGAAACCTTTTAATGTTCAGTTAAATTACATCATTGGTGAAGATTTTGAAAAGGCATATCATACTGAAACACCTGAATACCTTATAATGTTGCATTTTATAAAACATTTTCCAAGGCATCTTTAAAATCATTTTGATATACTTTTTCCAAAGCATATGCTATCTCCACTCTGAACAAATTAAAATGTATAAGAAACAAGAAAATATTGAATGCAAGCTGAGAAGCAATCTTTCCATCTGATCTTACACCACAACCTTTGAAACGATTCTTTTGATCAAACACTCCCACAACAAAGACCATTTCTTCCAACCTTCTCAAATGAAACGGTTATGTCTCCCAGGAATTTCAAGCCCATTGGGTGCTCTAACAATTTGCTCTTGATGCACCAAGTGCCAGGCGTTCAATTGCCAAAAGTAATTTGCAATTGAATCCCTTGCAGACTTGAAAAGAGTAAATCAATCATAAGATATACGAACAGAGAATGGAGACAAGAGCGTCAAATTGAATCACACTGCATTATATCAATGATGCAGGTCTGAAAGGTTATATATGATCAATCACAAGTCTAGATGAACACAGTTTGCTCAGTGCACACTCGGGATAATGCACAAAAGGTGAGACGATAATAAGATTCACGTCAAGACACATAAGTAATGGAGTATTTTGTCGCTGAAGAAAATTTTAGGTTTCATCGATATGTTAGCCTTTGTTTGGTATTTCTGTAGAATGTGATGGAACAAATCTCAAGTCTTCATTGATAACAGCAAAATGTTGAGTGTAACATACAGTTTGTCTTCTATCAGTTACAACAGTGCTTCACACTCCAGAGCTAATTTAGGTGTATTGTGTTCATGTCTGCCTTCATGTTTATCCCGGGATATGTAGGTCTTATGCTTATGGGATAAACGCAATCCTGTACTTCTCTCTGGCCCTAGGCTGCAATGTGTCTTCCCTGATTGCTAATGTGTGACCAGCCTCTTGATCGTGGCCATTCCCTAGTAATCTGTCCCCACACATTGGTAATGTGTAGCAGGTATAGCTACGAGGTAGAAAATTAGTCTCTTATGATTGGTAATGTGTGAGGCTGACCTGGCTGTGACTAACTCTCTAAAGATTTGTAATGTGTCTTCCCCGATTGTTAATGCGTGACCAGCTTCTTGATCACTGCCATGCACTGCTGATCTGTCTCTAGACTCTCTACACATTGGTGATATGGAGCAGCTGCGGTCAGAAGGTTGCAAATTAGTTTCTCCAGATCTTCAGATTGTTAATGTGCAAGGCAATGAATAATAATCTAGGATTAATGTGTCTTGACAGATAGATAGATAGCGGAATTGCAGCCCTCTAAGTCCAGTTCAGTTACTGCAATTTCAAGAAGTATGAGTTTCTGTAATAGGATAGTAAAACATAGCAAATTGGGTTGAAGTGATTGGTCAGGCACTGAATTGCATAGCATAAACTCATTTGAATTTATAACGTGTCTCAAGACCAGTGATGTGTCTGGTGATGGCAGTCACAGTGCCAGTGCTTACTTGCTAATCTGATCAAACTATAAACTTACTGGTTACTGAAGCAGAAAATTACATTTTTGCAGCTTACACTATGTCCAACATGTAAATTTGAGGGCGTTTTATTGCTCATAAACCAATCAGGTCAGCCTAAAATGCTACGTGGATAGTCACAAAACTTGCCATAGTAACTCATACTAATTGAAACTGCAGTAATATGTGAAAAATTGCAGTAATATGGCCATTCATAAGTAATCTCTCTGCGACAAATATTGCTAAAAGTTTGCGAATTCGTCTCGGATTATTATCAATGTGTGAGCTGCTATTAAATGTATGTCAGGAGTGAGAACTTCGTCATGACTCATTATTGGAATTTAATTTTTATTAGTCTGTCACAAATAACTTTTCTTATGGGATGATATGAGGCATCATCATAGAAACTTTTCTTATGGGATGATATGAGGCATCATCATAGAAATTAATCTATTTACAGTATATATCTGGCTCCTTTTTTGATTTCTCAACATCATTGTCTCAGTTGTTTTCTCTCTGTCTCCGTTAATCTAAACCTCTCACTGATATTCTGCTGGGCATAGCATCTGGCTAATTCTTTCTGAGGCCGGTGCCTTCTGTGTTAACGATAGCAACGCAAAGAGATATTAAAAAGGAGGCCGTTCTGACTGGGAACTTGTCCTCCAGATTGCCTGTGCCTGACAGCAATGCAAATGATACAGAATGAGGAGTAAGGGCAGGTAAAGGACAGGCTTACTGACTGATCTGAAGAACTGGCCAACTAACCAGAGGCATTGCGGTGTTCTGTTAAGTATTAGTAATAGAGCGATATATATGCTTAAGAATGGTGGAGGAGAGCCTCTTATTCTAATAATACCCACCATGGGTTATTGTTTAAAGAAAGAAACTCTAAACTAGAAGGCAAATTGGAATTTGCATATCTGGACGGTGATAATCGACCTGACCATTGTAAAACAAGCTAGGGCTAGTCATTTGGTATGCTGAATTGTAGTAGCAGGGGTCCCATTTTATGAGGACGTCAGCCCTAAGTGGCCTTGAGAGGGAGAAATGCATATTTTGCTAGACATGCGGCAACGCACAAGTGTTTTGATTGATACTTATGTTGAATTGGGAGAGATGAAAGTTTGTAGGGCTTGAGTTATGTAGAGTAATATCATGATGCATTTTTTGCAATGGAATATGAGTGTATATTATTGACAAACAAGTCAAATCTCTAAGCAAACAGATATATTGCACTCATAAGGCACTTTCTTGGAAGTGCCATTGATGACATTTAGATTTGGCAGCAGATATAGGCCAAGCATTGAGCATACACCCCCGAGGTGCGCCCCCCAGAGGTGCGCCCTCGAGGTGTGCCCCCCAGAGGTGCGCCCCAGAGGTGCGCCCCGGAGGTGCGCCCCGGAGGTGCCCCGGAGGTGCGCCCCAGAGGTGCGCCCCCGGAGGTGCGCCCCCCAGAGGTGCGCCCCCCGGAGGTGCGCCCCCAGAGGTGCGCCCCCCGGAGGTGCACCCCCCCGAGGTGAGCCCCAGAGGTGCTATCCCAAGGTGCGCCCCGAGGTGTGCCCCCGAGGTGCGCCCCCGAGGTGCGCCCCCCGAGGTGCACCCCTGAGGTGCACCCCCCGAGGTGCGCCCCCCGAGGTGCGCCCCCAATTGGCGACCCCCAATTGGCGACCCCCCGGTTTCTATCGATCTCAATAAAGATACATTTATGACAATAATGAGATAATTATAATTCATTAACTGTATTTGGTTACACACAGATATCCTTTATATGATTTAATTGTTGTAATCACACCTCAGGACAACCATGGCAAACCCAACACTATTCCATGCACCATCCTAGCACAGAATACAAATCCACTGGTGCTGGTACGCATTTTGCACGTTAAATGGCTACGGAGAGTGTCCCCCTAGCCGGAAACCCAAGAACTACTTGTTCACAGCAACAAAGACGGCGGGAACCAGCCAGACGACATCAACCAATCACATCGCTTCATTCCAATGGCAACCAGCTACTCCATCAGAGCTAATGTATAGGCTCTGACTATGTATTGATGGACTGGTCCCCCCTAAGCTACAAACAGGCGGGCCAGATAGCAGTCAAATGCATCAGATTTAGTGATTTCTGCCTATTCTCGGCACTGTATGCATCTATCTACAGTTGTTACAGATAGATCTAGCCCTAATCTATCTGCTGCATCACTCTGAAGCATTAGGATGGCATGTGTGCAGAGGTGGAGGGTGAAATAGGAGCTGAGTGGAGTAAACCACTATATGTCATGTTTAATGCTGGCATAGTAGAAAGGAAGTCAAGGCTGACAGAAGTAGTAGTGTAGCCAAACAGTATCTGGACTCCGTCCAGATAATTACAACATGTTAAACATCATGTATATTTCTAGCTATATTAAACAACAATTGAGTATTCAACAATATCCTATCGATCATGCACGAAACACAGCAGATTTACATGAAGCTAGGCCTTGGAATGGTTTTAAGTGATTGATCATATTTTGCTTAAGAACGGTCACTTTCTGCAACCAGTCTCCTTGATTGGTATGGCAAAGAACAGTAGCTGTCTCTTAAACAACAAGTATCTCACCCACATCTTAACTATTCCAATATTTCATCTTTCTGGGATGATTATCTCTAACATGACTTTGATCTGTATGGGTAATAGTCCAGTGGCTTAGGGGTAAAATCGTTACAAGTGTGATAAAAGCACCAAACTTCCCAGATATGTTCTATAGGTCATTTCTGGTGATTTCAGTCGAGGAGCCCTTTTGAAATATCATTTTGTCAGAATTTAGGCCCATTTTTTGAAAACCGCGGAAAATATGCATTATTTTGCCTCCGTGTTAAAGAAAAAAACACTTTTATCCAATTTTTTTGGTCAAATTTCTTCCTATATATACATATTATACATCAAAAGAAAGCTTAAGATCTCCTCTTTCCAAATAATTAATATATTTGATGGTTGGGTGAACTTAGAGTTCACTTATTATTAATTAATCGCCTTACGAAGAGGAGCTTAACATGCTTAAAGGCCGAAAATAGCAATTCACTGTACACTTGATTTCAAGGCATGTTTATCTTAAACTAATACATTTTTGATCATTAATAGTCCCACAGTTCATGACATAACTTCTTAAAGGCAAGCCATGATGATTTACACATCATGTATGAACGTTTAATGCGTGCGCGGACTCGAGTAATTTTAATAAGTTGTTTTTGGACAGCGGTGTACAACTGAAGCTTTCTTTCACAATTGTAAAGTGAACAATCTCCTTTGCAGGAGCTTTGATTTACTTCCTGAAGGGATAAAGTTGATATTCAGAATGGTTATCCATATAGGGAGTTAGTTATTTTCTGATAAATTTCCATGAAAACGCTTTGGGAGACGGGAAAAAACATTTTTGGACGATCACTAAAATTCCAAATTTCATTGTGGATAAGGACTTGCTTTGTATATAGCAGAAGTGTATCCTGTAATCAAAAGTCACCATATTATATCGAATCACTGCAAATTCAAATGAAAATGCCTCTTTAACAACACACTCACCTGGGTACATGTTTGTGTGACAGGACAGTGCCATTTGTGTGTCATGGTTAATGTACTTGGCCATGTCACATAAATATGAACTGCAAATCTCCCCACCTGTTTGAAGTAATGAGAATTTGTGTCAAAGTGTTTTAAAGTTCATTGGCTTAACAAGTACACATATGATACAGACATTTCTTTTTCAAAATCATCCTTTGCTTGTCATACCATGTGGACATCTTTCCCTTTGTCAAAATGTACTTATAGAGTTGGGGCAAATATGCTTTTGAAGTAACTGAAGTCCAATGATATCAGACCTCCTTACTATATTTAGATAGATAGATGAATGGATAAATAATATGATAAGTGAAGTCTTCTAACCTGAATTCTTAGTTCTGGACACTTGCTTGGGTTGATTGATGAGATCGAGGAGAGGGAACAAGACTTGTCATATTGTGGAGTCCTCAACCTGTTACACATTTATCGCATGTGAGGGATCTTTACTGGCACATTGGTCATCGAAATGGTATCCAGCTGGGATTTTGTTCCGCAAGCTCCACTGACAATATTTATGATTCACCACTTGGGGTTTGAACTCAGGTAGGCAAACACGTCCAGTGGAGCAGACCCAGATTAACACTACTCGGCCTTCAGCTGCTATTGATCTGCGGATATATGTTTGATGAAAGTGCATCCTCATACCAAAGAGCAACCAAAATTGTTGCTTAGGATTACAACTATAGTGTCCACATTATGGACCGGTAGTATTTTGGCCATTAAGAATACCTTGGATAAAGCACCACAGGATGTGGGTGATGCTGGTGACTGATTCCTATGGTTTCAACCTGTCATGAGAATGCTTTTTCCGGAGAAAGTGACAGAATCTTTCGTGAATTTAGAAAGACAAAGGAAAGCTGGTATCTACGTCTTCAACACAATTGTTATTGTCAGCACACATTTACCTTTCAGGTTGTGGGAATCTTAGCTACATGAGGGAAAGAGGGTAGAGCGTGTGCAAGAGATTGTCATGCTGGTGCTGCCTTGCTGTAAAACCTTCTTTAGGACACCCAGAATGAATTATTTTGGCTTCTCACTTTGAAGGTGACCAGCCATAAATTCTTTGTCATATCATCTAGTAAGAATGAAATGGTCTTTTGCGGCTATTCACATGATTCTGTGAAGCAGTCCAAGAACTTGGATGTAATATGTGTTGTGGTGAAGACCTAAAACTATCTTTCCTTCATCTTTCTATAGTGACCTGCTCCACCAAAATGAGTTCAAAGTAGGCATTCTATATTTCCTACAAATGAGAAAAATGTGTCAAAGAGTCACATTTTGGTATTTTTTTCCATAATTCTCGTAAAAGACATTTCATTGGAATATTTAGATTAATTTTTTACCAGAAATTGGTTTAAACTTATTTCTACACGGTGTCATTCTTGATATTTTTAAGTCTTTCATAGTAATGGCATGAAATTCAAACACCATTTTCTCAAGTAAAGATGTTTTGTATCATGATTATCTGGGGTACCATGTCTCGGGATGGAATTGAGATATCAAAACATATGAACCACCCTTCTGAAGCCAATTCCTGCAGAATAAAAGTCATTTTCAAAACTAAATATGTTGGGAGGCCGACCTTGAACTTGCAGGTCACATATATATTCAGGGAAGATTCTGTGACTGTCTCAGGCACAAGCATAAAATAAATCTAAATCCCATACCAGGTTTAAACTATGAAATATTTGGCAGACATCAGAATTGTCATATACATCCTGAGGTCATCCCCTATGCTCTTAATTTGAGCTAAAATACTTCTCGTCCTGCCCAATGAGTGTCCATGCTTCTCGTACTGGACTTGGACACAGATATAGTGATATAATTGTAATCCTGAGGACCATCCTTTCTTGAGACTTGCGCCAAATGCTTTGTGTTACTCCAAGATGTGGGAGGCACTTTTATCACACCTAGATGTAGGCTACATCATTAGCAAGCCTGCTATGAAGGTGTTTGGTTCAAACCCAAAGCATGGAATCTTAAATATTTTCATCGGAGCATAATACCACCAAGATATTCTTTGGATAAGATGTTACATTGTTGGCCTGTGTATCAGTGTCTGTGTTGGACTTGTAGAAGGTCCCTGTTATGGGGTAAGACTTAGGTGAGTTAGCCTGAGTCCTCCAATTGTACACACTATGTCATTAATCAACCCAATCAAGTGGCCAGAACTGGGCTAAAGAGGCTGTACTTACAATATATACTACTACATATGGATATTAAACTATGTATCTGTCTGTTTATCTCTCAATGGTTAGGAGATCTGAGATCCATTGGACTTCAACAACAGTTACTATTTCAAACACTGACTTGGCTGCAATGCTATAAGTATACATACTGTCAAGGAAATGGATAGAAGTCTGCATGGCAACCATCATCACAGACCCTGTGATGATTTCAAAGAAGGAATTTCTATATCATATGTGTACTTGTTAAGCCAATGAACTTTAAAACACTTTGACGCAAATTCTCATTACTTCAAACAGGTGGGGAGATTTGCAGTACATGTTTATGTGACATGGTCAAGTACATTAACCATGACACACAAATGGCACTGTCCTGTCACACAAACATGCTATGTACATGTACCCAGGTATGTGTGTTGTTAAAGAAGCATTTTCATTTGCATTTGCATTGATTTGATATAATATATTGACTTTTGATTACAGGATACACTTCCGCTATATACAAAGCCAGTCCTTATCCACAATGGAATTTGGAATTTTAGTGATCGTCCCAAAGCGTTTTCATGGAAATTTATCAGAAAATAAATAACTCCCTATATGGATAAGAATTCTGAACTACATCTATCCCTTCAGGAAGTAATTCAAAGCTCCTGCAAAGTAGATTTTCCACATTACAATTGTGAAAGAAAGCTGCAAATGTACATCGCTGTCCAAAAAACAACTGATCAAAATTACTCGTGGCCGCGCACGCATTAAACATTGATACATGATGTGTAAACCATCATGGTTTGTCTTTAAGAAGTTGTGTCATGAACTGTGAGACTGTTAATGGTCAAAAATGTATTAGTTTAAGATAAATATGCCATGAAATCGAGTGTACAGTGAATTGCTATTTTCGGCCTTTAAGCATGTTATGCTCCTCGTCGTAAGGCGATTAATTAATAATTAGTGACCTCTAAGTTCAACCAACCATCAAATATATTAATTATGTGGAAAGAGGAGATCTTAAGCTTTCTTTTGATGTATAATAAGTATATATAGGAAGAAATTTGACCAAAAAAATGGGATAAAAGTGGTTGTTTCTTTGACATGGAGGCAAAATAATGCATATTTTCCGCGGTTTTCAAAAAATGGGCCTAAATTCCGACATAATGATATTTCAAAAGGGCTCCTCGACTGAAATCATCAGAAATGGCCTATAGAACATATCTGGGAAGTTTGGTGCTTTTATCACACTTGTAACGATCCACCCAAAAATTGTCCCTAAGCCACCGGACTATAAGTTTTACAATAATCAATGTAGACATGACCACTTGATCATCGTGATAAAATCATATTATAAATGGGACTTCCATAAACACAGTAACCTGGGGAAATCCTGAACTCCACCATTGGCCAGAAGAATAAAAATAAATTTGCAGCATATTCCTAGCAATTAATTTACCAAATATTGTATGGCAAAAATTCTTATCACAGAGGGAGCTTAACTATACAAAGGACATCCTCTAAAGGCTGTACAACTGTCAGACAGATGCAATGTGGTTCACGAAGATTTAAAGGCAATGGCAGCTGTGAGGGAAATACTGCCCTTGCTTTCCTCTTGTATTATTTTACGACCCTCATCATTGGGCTTTTTACTGCTATCCGTACTGGGAATGCAGTGCAGCTTGGTTCAGTGCGTGTGACTGTATGCTTCGCGTCAACCAGGCAGTCACATCATGCAAGCCATGCACTGCTTTACTCGCAGCTTTTACTGTGTCTGCCAGTCTGGTGAAACAGAGAATTGCATGCTGCTGCCACCTGGCACAAAAGTTGACTTCCTATGCTACAGCATTGCTGTCCCAAGAAATAGTTCCAATTTCATTGCACATTCACATAATTTCTATTCAACATTGATGTATACCAGAGTCAGACTCGGCAATCACATTCTCTAAGGAAGTAGACAAGGCCATCAGCACACTCAGAAACAGCCCCGGTGTCTTCCAGACAAAATTGTGTGTCTTCCTCAGGTCGAAAGTAGGTGGACGCTCGCAGGAGCTCGCTGAATAGCACACTAGTCACTAGGTGGCAACACAAGACAGCATATGTTCTGATCTGTGGCAATGCAAAAGCAGTCCACTTGTAGACAGTGTGTCTGCTATTTTATGACCTTTGCTGCTGTCTTACTGCTTTAAAAGGTCCCATCCCGAGATGCACTGGATTTCATGGCAGTTTAGATGTTCTGTCAAGCTTTTACTGCTGTACTATATGGACCCAATCACAGTGGCTGTTTCTGGTAAATAAGACTTATGGCCAAGCTGTTTGAGATATGATGAAGGCAATTGATGGTACTTAATGCATAACAAACTAAGTTTACATTTTTTCTGAAAGATCTATTCAGACTCATAATTTGCATGAACAGGACTCTTAGAAGAATAAGAAGTAACGATGCCTCTAAATGCTCTTTAACTCTTTGAAAATAAAACTTTGGCATCATTTCTCAACCTTGAAACTGATTCCAATTTGAAAAGATCTGAATTTTACCATTCTCTTCTCATCAAATGGACTTCTGTGTGCTTGGAATATCCATTAAAATGACATTTGGATGATGAAAAGTCTGAAACCTTAGTCTTAATAGTACTTACTTTAGCTTGAATGCCATCTGACACCTTGAGATATTTTGCAATATGCCTGGCATATAAGGACTGTGTATAGGACAATGACAGCCATTATATCACACCAAAGTATACAATTATTCTTTTCAAATTTGTACAATACCACAATGTTCAACCACACCATTCTTAATATTACATGGCACCATTACTGGCATCAGTCCGTTACATTGCAATATGATACGGACAAAAAGGAAATGAAATATGGAAGCAGTTTCTAGTGACATTCTGAATATCATTCTTTATAGCCCATAATAGACATGACATTTGTCAATGGTGCAAGTGACACACTGAAATGCCGCTGGTGTCCATGAGAAAGCGATCCTAAGACTGAGCCAGTTTGCAATGGGATCTGTTTAACTTTATTTCTAAGCTGGCTTTTCCCTGCTAAGCTGTCTGTCTCTATGTGGCCTCTATTAATAAGCTGTGTTTCTGTTTGGGAGCTGTCCATCTTTATTTATCACCTACTTGTCTCTTCCATGTCCATCCTCTTATGTACAATGTATATGATAGCTTACTCAGATACAATTTCGCTCTTCCATATAAGAAAGATGAGAAGGTTCTATTATCCATCATAGTATGACCCACTACTGATAGATAGCATTTGCTAAATGTGGTCACTTTAGCCCTCTGCCTATCCTCTTATTTATCACGATAGCTTAACACCGAAGCAATTTGGCTTCATAGAGATTAGGAGAAGAGGAAGAAGATTCTCTTGTTGAGCTATTATCTAAAGCAAACAATATCCACTAAACATGTTAAATACAGTGATGGTTATTTCAGAACACAATTTGAAAATTATCTATTCTCTCATTTATTGCCAAATGATGCAACAGGGCTCTGCAATAGGGAAAGATGAAAATGTCTCCCAGTAAAAAACATATTCTTGTCCAGTTCCGAAAAATATTTACCTTCATGGCACGGATGATTGGGTTAGACAATATTTTATATGACACAGTTGGAATATATGTGATAGAATATTAATCATAGTATAAGAGAGCCTTAGTGAGAAGCACAGTTAATTGGAAAGAACCATATCTGTTTAATCCTTCACTTAAGCCTGGTGTAAGTCATCTCTGCCTAAAGCTGAAAAGTCAGGATTGCTGGTCTACCGGTAGTCTAGCCTCCAATCTTAATATTGTGTCAGAAAAAAAGAAGCCTCATGCCAGTTTTGGAGCTCATCAACAAAAATTGCAAGTTTTTTGCGGAGTTATCTTCTTCGAATATGTAATATCATCATAACTAGATATTAGTTTTAACTTGTTTTTAAAAATAGGGTTCATTCTTCACTGTCTAGCGCTTTTCCCAGCAATAGTGGGAGGGTCGTTCCACAATAACTGAGTCTTTTATGTCACTCAAGCTGTTTACAGCAAAATCATAATATTAGGATATTGTAACTAAGCATATGCCTTTCCCCTCTTTTAAAGAAGTTATTTTCATTGTCAAATGGAAATTATCAGCTACTGCTTATATTGTGCACCCTTCACAATATCCCAAATATAGCCAAAAAGTGATGTCACAGAAAATTCTTCTGTCAATTATCATATGTTTTTAACCATGTCAAATCAATGTAAATATTTGTGGTGGGTCTAAATCTCAGGACAACTACTCCACATACTTGTATCCCAAGACCGAATGAGTTTTTCCTCTTCTGTGTATACTGTGGAAAACAAAATGACCTCGTCACCAGAAAACATGTCACTGGTGTTACTCATTAAATAAAGCATGGCTGTAAGAGGAATGCTCCCTTCCATCTTTGGTCTAATGCACCAGGGGGCTTCTCCTGATGGACAAGCATCCATGATAACTTCAACTTTTAGCATTTATATGTTTTTAGCAAGTAGGGTGGCTTTACGGTGAGTTGAAATTAAGAGTATTCTTTTTCGGTGTCACTGGTGTTACCCTCAAAAATGGTCTATAATTGTAGAATTTTCAAAAACTGCCTCAGTCATAGGATATGTCCTGTTTACAGGGATCAATCTTTGACAACACCTGTTCAAATCATTGCATCACTGTGGGAGCAGTTGGTGTTTCATATCAAATTGTCACTGGTGTTACCGTCACTGGTGTTACTCAAAAATGGTTAACACAGGTGTCTAATGGCAACACCAGTAATGAATGGTGACAGAAAATCCAGTGAAATTCTTATTTCAATATGAAATATTTCAAAAATTATTAATTTGGTCACTTGTTTTACTTTCAGTCAATTGTGCTTTTTAACTTTTACTGTAACACCAGTGACAGTTTTGTCTCAGTTATTGTGGAAATACCCGGGAACTTCAGATGCAGGTCACGCATGTTTTCTTAGCAATACCATATACGTCTGGCTTGTTACCATGTTCATTTGAGCTGCTAGTGAGATCTGCCGAGCCAAGAATAATTGGAGAGAGATTTGTCCCAATCTTGTTTGCATCGGATGGATAAGATTTGCTTAGACTTTCACGCACACATGTTTCTTGCTTGGATTAAGAACTTGTGATCCCAGAAAATGATGAAATGAAAAAGTATATTGACAGTGAGCTGTCGCAGCCCAAAGGTTTTGGATCATTTTGATTGCTTATAGAGAAAAATTCTCATGATTTTTGTGGGCATTTCCATTGCAAGAAATTATAAGAAAATAATCGTAGCACATCTGTAATTCTGTATGTTGTATTTTTCCCTTGAAATACATTTTTCTTTCCTTTTTTATTATAAAAACAACAAACAAAAGCAATTGGTAGAAAGAATTCAAGACACACAAATTTCATATTCACTTCTCAAAGTACATATTATGTAATTAATTGTTGAGGCAAGGCAAAGAGGTAGATAAGATGGGTGATTATATATACAGATTATATATACCGAAGAAGGAGGGATCAATAAGATAGCAAGAACGAGAGATACAAGTTAGAGATTTTTAACAATAAAAGACCCTTTACTTTGCTACACAATGACAATAGATCTTGACTGAATCAGGCTAACCATGGGTAACAATGACTAACTATGACACTATTGTCTCTTGCCAATTTCCACAGTGTGCGAGTACCCACCAGAGCAAAACATGTTTGTCATTGCTGTGAGTGATGGGGTGTCTGTTCTTCATGTGTTATCTAGAAACTTCGGGTAAAACTGAAGATTCTCATTACAAAATGATAAAGACACAAGTAGTATGACAATGATGTGTTTGCTGATATAGTTAAACATCTACATTGTGATTTCTCTATTAATATAATTTTTTGGATATTACCAAATAATATCTTTATTATTAGAGAGGTTTTGCTACACGTTCACGTGTGACGTATACGTGTACAAGTGCTATCTAATTACATTGTTGTCATGGCAACTCCCACGTACACGTCACACGGAAACGTGTAGCAAAACCTCTCTATTATCTTCAACTTCCCTTGTTATGCTGCTGGTCACTACTTTTCCCTTCAATGTATGCCGTGAAGTTATATTCAGGGACATTATTTCATTAAGAAATTTGTAAGAACTCAATATAGGCCTATTCATCTGTTCCAGATATCCGAGCTGGCGTTCGCTGCACTCCTATAGTAAATCATGCAAGGCATGTCTCCACTGTATGAAAATGAAGCTAAGGGCCAATGTTATCTGAGATCTTGTACTGAACTGTAGGCTACAGTACAGTTTATGTTCTGAAGGATATAAATTGCATAATATTGTATGGAATTTTGACAAATTTCTTTTTTGGTGCACTAAAGTCAAAGTAATTCTGTTTCAGCTATTCAATTTCAAGATTAGGGATGTTATTCCAAAAAGTGAAATTGAATGAAAATAGATGTTTATCTCATGAATGAGTCCGCATTTTATAACCTACTTCAGGTGAGATTGTACTGCAATTTAGCAATTTCTTTTTGAGATTCTGTTGCACTTCAGGTGATCTGACATGCAAAACTATTTCCAACAAAAAAATGGAGAGCATATCAAAGTATGCATGACTTCCTTGAAAAGCAACTTGGAACATGGAATAAAATATTGGAGAAAAGATGGTGTGGTAACAAATGTGATGGCTGAAATTGCATTTTCGATGTAAATGCACTAGATGAACCTCAAGTATATAAGTGACCATTATTTTATCTTTGCAAATAATACTGGTATAAACACCTAAAACATTGAGACATTATATTTGTCAATATATCAAGCTATTGTTACTTGTGCAATCATCACTCAAAACAAAAGCTTCAACCTTTGCCGCTCCAGTTTGCCAGTTCCAATGCTTTCTGTTTCAGGTTTAACATTAAACAACAACCCAGAGACCTGACCTCTGGAACATTTCCATAGCGATGCAATCTGGATTTAATTGGCCCGAGGGATATTTTTAAAGAGACAATCTGTTGTTTTTTTATAGACAAGCCAATTTGATTTTAGAATTGTCACTTTTTAAGTAGTGTTTTGTCGTGAATTTTTTTTCAGTAACTTTTATCTCTTGGAATTTATTTTTTCTTGGAGCAAACAATCAGAACTGCAGCTCCGTGCAACTGCCAAATTCCCTGGGCACAATCTGTTAGCCGAGATACAAGTTAAGCCATTCAACCTAGAATTGAAAATTTTTAAAACAGAAACAACACCACAAAACCACAACCGAAACCAAACAATTACCCTTACAAAAGTCGCCATGAGAATTTTAAAATCTCCTCCTCGCAGGGTGTTTTAATTCTCTGGATGTGTAATCACATAGAATTAAGTTTATGCCCATAACAATAAATGCTTCCAAAATAATTTAATTGGTATGGCCTGATTCACAGTTTTCGGCTATCTGATTTGTCTTTGACCATCTATCTATCCATCTTCTCTTTGCTATCTATCACTCTCCATTTCAAGCTCGTACTTTATCCATTTTTCTTCCAATAACTGCATTGTCAGTGTATCTGTCTGTGTTGATATTACCTTAGATATTTCCCCAGGATATCTATATCTGTCTTTTCGTAAAACATCATCCTGCCTGCTCTCTAACAGAAATACTCATTGACTTCCTATTTCCCATAACCTGGTGGCAGAGCAACCTGCAGGTCATTTAATCAGGAGAGCGATGCAGCAAATATTCTCCAATTAGAGAAATTGCTGTTCACGATAATTGCTCATTGCCTTGCTTTAATTGCTTTTTTGCTAATCCTGCCAAATCACTGGGCGTTTAGCCTAATTCGAGGATATTATTCAGCACGGTGCATCATTGTTGGTCTAGTAGGGAGGAGAGAGGAATTGCCACCAAAATGAAATTTGATAGCCCTCAAAAAGAATTTATAGGATTGACATTGAATGATTTGGAATCGTTTTCTACATGTTGCTTTTGTCTGTCAACTGGTGTATTGCTCTCAGAATGTTCTGATCCCTCTACCCAGACTGCTAATTTGTAACAAATCATCTATCTGCCTTTTTCACCTGAGATGCAAATATCCATAACGAAAACCTCATACTAAGTGTCTGAATCCGCAAGCTTACAAATGATTCCTTCAAGCACACAGACATGGGCAAAAATCTAAATATCTATCCATGTCTCCATCGTGTCTGTCTATCCATCTCAAGCGAGAAATCTTGAGAAACATAGGAATGAGCAGAACCACACATGTATGCCAGACACGTTCTAGCCATGGCATTCAGCGTCCGTCATAAGGCGTCAGGAGGCTGTCATATGACGCGTCATGGGGGCCGTCACTTAGAGGCATGGGACGTGGTGTCATGTATGTCACGTGTGGCATGAGGCTTCTTTTGCTTTTTTCTCTGCATTTTTGCCATTTGCTCAGATACTGGAAGGAACATGCTGAAGGGCTACCTGTCACAGACTCCATTATGACCATCTCAGGTGGGAGCAAGACTGTTTGCTAGGAGCGGAAATTAGCACTGCTCCGATGGATGCAGGCCAAAGGATCTCCACCTGCTTGCCACATGACCGCCTGTCTCTATGAAATTTATATTTCATATAGGGACTCCCAATCAGCAAATAAAGCTAATCAATCAAATCAATCAATCAATCTCTTCGCTTCCTCAGAATTCAGGATATCTTAATTGATTTGAAAAAATATATATATTTGAGCAACAGGACTTACTCACATTCAGTCAATACATAAAATGCAAACCAAAGAATTTAATTACATTGATTAAGACCTCAGCATAGTCATTTAAAGCTGTGAAAAACCGGTCTCCATGGGACATTATAACCCTCACATTTATACATCTGGTGCCTATGGCTATTATACACCGCTTTTAAATTAAAACGGTTGTGGTTGCGCATTTGAAGTACTACTGCTCAGTATATGATCTGCAGAGTGGTATGTACTTTCTATCAACTGATATGTAAGCAGAATTTATCCAGCATTTGAACCTCATGATAACGGTCCAGGCTAAATGTATACACTTCAACCTGTATATATAAGGCTGAATACTCTGAGCAATGGACTAGCAGTAAAGCCGCAGAAGAAAAATTTTCACTAAAGGACACACAACTTGCTCTGATCCACTTTGCGGTGACCCTGAAGCAGTTCTTTTAGCCCACTGGACATTTTACCAACTACTGCCAAGCATTTAAACCTATTCCTGAGCTCCTCCTTAATGCGCTTCCAGGCCCAATGCTTTCTGCCCACTGTCGGAGGGAAGTCCGTTGGAATCTTACCATGTCTACCAATCGGGCCTCATCTCTTGTGCCCAACAGCTCTGGAATAAAACTGCATTATGCACAGAGAACAGCTCTCACGAATACATTGTAAGGCAGCATGGGCGTACGGCGTGCGCAATTTTTTTGGGGGGGGGGGGCGAGTGACATTTGCCCGAATTTCAGGATCTAGTTTTAGTACCATTTCAAATGAAATTGGCTAGAAATCATTAATTTTCAATAGTGTTTATTTAATCATCTGCCCAAATTTTTCAGCCTTTTTGCCCGAATCTTACTGTTTCCCAAACCTTTGGGGGGGGGGGCGAACGCCCCGCCTGCCCCCCCCCCAAGATGTCAAAGGAATGGTAGGTTGAAATTGTATAAGGTTCATTAGTTAGCCTGATAGCAATAATAGGATGATGAACTGATATCAGACTAATTGTAAAGTCTCCAAAATATTGAATCAATTCCATTATTAGCACAGATCACAAGAAATAACTTCTAAGTTGAACGTTTTACTGCAAGTACAGAGTTTCAATTCCCAAGACACCTGCTACTTTGTATGATGGCCAATGTTGGCAGGAGCCATAACTTCTGTACTCTGATAATTGACCATTATCCCCAATTATATTGCCTCCTACTCATAATTCATGAACATGGGTAATTTAATTAATGATAGCCCCCCTGTTAATGTCATGCTGCACCCAAGAGTAGGATGCACATGAAAGTCCCGAAAGGGAGAATATTGCTTGGTCAATCATGGCAGTTGCAAGCAGGCCGACATTAATTTAAGGAATTGAAGCATTTTCGCCACTTGCACAGGACTGTAGAACAATTTGTGGCAATTTGCAGAACAATGGGAAGAAGATATTACCAGGCTTTTCTGGATGTATAGTTGCACCTCTTATGACAAAGAAATTTACAGCGAGAGAAAGATACTTAAAACATCTTCACTGTGTGTTTAAACTTCATGTCACGTAAGAAAGGGAATCCATGATCCAGTAAAACAATTCAGTGAACATACAGTGGCAAATACCACTTTTCCCTCTCACTATACGACTGAAGACTGGTGTTGTCTAAAAGTGACACTATAGTTTCTTTGACTGTAAAAAGCTAGAAAACAAAGCAGGCGGTAAGTACTAAGTACAGTTAGCACAGAGACCCAAAATTATGTATTCTGAGAAAAGTGTTCCTTGTCAAAACAAGGTAAGGTTAGAGGGACACTTGAGATGGCAATCTTTCCAATGACTCTCCTTGTTGCTTTCATTAATCTAAATGGGCGAGTTTGCTAGCATTGCGGAAGCTAAGTTTGGCATAGACTCAGGAAATGGTCTAGTAAGCAAACATTCGAATGTTGGCTGAAGGAAAGTTTGCCAGATTATGCATACAGGACACCACAGCCTTGCATAATGTGGCGATCATGTGACCATAACGTTCAGGTCACTTCCTTTACGACACTGTGACATCATGCATTATGCCAATAAGGATGAAATACTATAATGGGGCTCAAGAAATCTCATAGTTGTAGTCAAAATGCAAAAATCATTTATTGGAGTTCATCGGAATAATAACTTGATTTTTTTATTATCAGACAATCTTTACACAATTCAGAAAAACGTTTATCAGGAGTGTGCAACAGGATGAAGTGTTTGAAACATACAGTTATTGTATACCTTGCCACAGAACTAATTCAAATATCATATGAAAACTAATTGTTTTTTAATTGCGGGAATAGGTTTAGCAGTGAATCTCATTACGTTTCAAGAGACATGACCCTTATTCTAAGTCATTTTGTATATTTTGTAAAGCAGGCACTCGCCTACATGTGGAGTAGAATAAATGTAAATGTAGACTATATACACAAAGATGAATACACAAAGATGGCTAACAACAACAATGTCCACTATTCCGACCTGTTTCTGTATTATGGATTCCACAGTGGCCATCCCTTGAGTAGACTCCTGTGGCACACCTGTGGCAGTTTTGACGAGCTGACAATATTTTGGCTGCCCAAATCTGTATCCCTGCTCCCTAAGGTGTCCCTGAAGACTCCACCATCAGTTTATGCCTCTACAAATGAAGTGATAAGTCCATCTGCCTTACTTTTCTGTTAATAAGGTCTTCAGGGCTAAACATATCTCCTAAGTTCTTTCGTTTTGTGACATTTTCTCCAAAAGCAATTTGTAAGAGTCTGGGTTATTGTTGCCCTTTCTTTTTCCTAAATATTTAGACATTCCATCCTTGCCTGTACAGGAATGTTGTACACTACTTAATTTAAGACAGATATTTTGGTGTTTTAAACAATATCACGACTGCTACTGAACATGAACTTTACTATTTGACTCACTTAGATTTTTTTACATTTTCAAACGGAATGACCATCTTACTAGATGTTGTAATTTAAATATGAATTGAATATGAATTAAATATATGGCTTCTAAAATGATTTACAATGTACTCAACTGACTGCATTGTAAATCATTTTTCATTCAGTTAATTGACTAATCACAAACACAAAGCTATTTAAACGAAGTCTAACAGCCTTTTTTTTCAAGAATTCACAAATAATTGAAGGCTATTTGTTACAACTGCCACTATTTCGCTGTCTTCTTCGAGTATTCTGATCTCTTTCTTCTAGTTTCTACAGCCACCTCAACAAGTTTTCCCTTCATTTAACATTTTGCAAGATCTCCGTCACAATCATTATCTGATAACAGTTGAGTAAACACTTTGCACATCCTTCATTGAATGATTTATAAATATGCTCAGCATTGCCACAACTTCTTCGTTCTCTGCACATTGGACATTATTAACTCTCTTACAGAGATTGTCAGTAGCACATTGATGAACGAGGGAGGCTGTCAGCTTATTACCACTGCCAAAACATAAGTAAACAATAGTTTGACGACATGACAGTCACCTTGATGTGCATTCTTGATGTGTCCTGTTACTACGATCCTGTTACTTCAATGCACGACGGCCACTAATGGACAAACGGATAGACAGAGAGAAAAAGATAGATATAAAGATAGATAAAGAGGGAGGGGAAGAGATAGAGGGACAGATTTATTTCAAACAGGTAGATAAGACAGATGGATAAAAGAGTAGCCTGGACAGACAGATAGGTAGCTAGATAGATATAGAGGTAAATATGATAAGTGCAGCCCTCTAAGCCCAGTTCTAAGCACTCACTAGGGTTGATTGATAAAATGCGAGAGAGAGTGGGGTTCCCCTACATGTTACACATTTACCCCATATGGGGTAACTGTGTAACATGTAGAACAACAGCATGTAGAACAACGGCATTCAGCTGAAATTTTGCGCTTGAAGGTCCACTGAAACTGTTTTAGGTCCCCCACCAGGGCAAGACCTTCAGTAGAGTAAGCCGGGACCTTACCACTCAGCCACCTGGATGTTGACAGATAGATATACTTTTTTGTTAACTGTGGGAGAATAATGAAAGTCAAATTATTTAAGAAAACTTGCATAGCTTTTCATATACAGGTGAATTATAGATCAATAGTGCAGACTACAGAAATTGCAGAAAGCAGCCAGAGAATGTACTTCAGTTTAATGCAAGCATAGGAAGATAGAATCTATCTTGGGAGGCTCTAGCTAAAGACTTCATCTGTATTCACTAATGCACTAATCAATGTGTGCAAATTTGTTATTCTCTGTTTTGGGCAGGAAATTGTAGAAATCCCAATCTGTTTGCTCTTGGCTTTTTCCGATTTTCAGAATTCAATACTATCGAAAGATGAATATTTCATTGCTCTTAAGCTGAAATTTCAAATGGAGAGGCATGTCGCGGAATCTAGAAATCTGAGTTATCATAATGGGATATTCTAATAGGATTTTCCAAATAGGATGTTCAATGCGGATATTTCGGTTAGCATGTTGTAATAACTTGAAATTGTTCAGATTCCATTTGTTCTGAAATTGTGCATGGTAACATCATCACTGTTACTACGTGGACAGGTACTAGGTAGTCTATATAATAATTTGTAACTCAAAGGCTTCAGGGATAGCTATCACAACAATAATCATATGATCGCCAGTTTCTCCTAATCTCTTCACGTTTCCTGGGTGATTGACTTATCAAACTCTATCCTCTCCTGAGACTCTATCGCTCCATCAACACTTAGCTATCTCTGTGTGGAACAAGCAGATACAACCAGATGGGCTATCACTGCAGGGACATCCTCTCTTTATAGTAGGACTTTTGAATGAGATGTGGTTTTGCTATCTGGAGCCAAGGAATCAGGCTACTTGGCACTGTAGAAAGACACGGATAGCCGACACAGTGGTCACTGGCTCCCTGCATTTTAAGACCCCCTGTTGTAAGACCATCTTGCCTTATGTGACCGCCTTCCTCCCGCACTAAGTAGTATTTTTAGTGCATTTTGCACCCCCATGAGAGACCGCACCCCCACAAGAGTCTGCTTCATGGCCGCAGAAAGGGCAGTCTTTTAACGCAGGGACCACTGTATATCGATGGATGATTAGGACTTCATGTCCAGTATTTATGCACTTGGTGGCTAATTAAGACAGGAAGAGGACACAGCATTGAGGTGAAAAATGACTGGAACCCAATGTCGATTTGAAGCCCAGAGATTGGCAGCGGCATGCTGTCACTGAGCTAGCCTCCCCCCCCCCCCTGTAAAAGGAGACAGCAAATGAGGTGAAGATGATTCGAAACTACTGTCCAGTGTTGGAAATAATACCAAAATTCGAAATAACAAGTATATAGCTGGATTTGAACCGAGTATCCAGCGATTGGCAGACCAGCACAATACCACTGAGCCGAACCTCCCTGTCCACAATTATATGGGAAAATTACGACTAGCTGTGCAAATAAAGATAATAAATCATTTAAAGTGGAAGTCAGTTTTTCAAAAGCCTTCCTGTAGATTTCCTTGCTGATATGCTCGCACCACAGGGGATCCAGGAGGCCACGGGAGTCTATCTGATATGAAACTACTCACTATATCAAACAGCAGAGTGCATAGCATCAGACAGGGGAGACCACATCGTCAGTCAAAGTCAGTAGGGATCCCCCTTGTCAAGAGGGATTTTGAGGGATTCCCAGGGAATTCCAGGGGTATTCCAAAGGCTTCCCTTAATCCCCATCGGCGCCTCTTCCTCCAGATAGAGGCTCGTGATAGCTTCTATCACCAGTCCACCGCATAGCCTCTACTCATCTCATTTCATCATATTATAGGAGAAATAAAGACTCCCAGGCCCAGTCCCTCCAATATCACCCAGAGGAGAAGTCATTGGTCAAGGGGATAAAAGGGATATCCCCTGGATATAAAAGGGATATAAAAGCAAGGCTGAAATGTGAGGATACAACCTAACTGATTTATTAAAGGGGGCCTCTCAAGTTCCTCTCCATTAATGCCTTAATGCAATGGCTATCCATTTTCAAGACCTTGCAACTAGAGCGATCTCAGTAACAATTCATTTTATGCGCAGACAGAAATGTGCAATAAATAATCCGACAAGAATTGTGCAATAATGGTCTCATTTGTATAGCATTAACTTGCCACTAATTTGTACAGCACTAACTTGCCACTAAGCAACAATTGTTTACTGCTCATGTTTTGAGACTTTCACCTGGTATTCGAGCTACCAATTGGGCTAACCACCATCCCAAAAAGCAGTTAGATAGATAAGACCAGTCACATAATATCACAAGGACTTTGCAATTTCACCATATTCAACAATTTGCAATATCATCATATTCAACAATTCACATTCAAGATTATTCCTAAACATGACGCTGCATACTTGCCAGTACTTGGCTGAAGTCCCACAAGTTGCTGAACGATTTGGATGGACTCCAATCTATATTTAGCTTGACCTACTTTTGTTCCTATGGTGATGACGTCTTTATTCCACAGCAGAAGTATTTGACATGGTGTCAAAATTTGATGACACATGTCATACCTTTTTATTGCATGACACCATAAAAATTGGTGCCAAATATCCCACGCATTTGAACCCACACGCATTTAAGCCTTCGCTTTTCTCACGACCTTTCCTGTAAAGATTCTATGATTCACCATTTTTATTTTTTGATAAATCAAGAGATTTCGAATGCTCCCACCTACAAATCCAGGTTGTCTTTTAAAATAGGCTAGGATTACTCATCTTATCACAGCTTGTGCTGCGATGCAGAAATAATCATGACACGTAATGTTTCAAGAATACATTATCCCCCTCCCAGGGCTTCCTTACTGCTGACCGAACGCGTTTTGTAGAAGTTGGAAATACATTACTGCAAAAGTCAATTTAAAAGTGCTCATCGATCAGTCTTCAGATGGATGTGTGCATAAAGGAGTGACTGCTATTGGTTGATACGCCTGTGTACGTAGCTTGATGATCAAGCGTTCATTTCATTTACAAAGGTAATTTTACAGCAACTTACCAGATGCCTCAGGCTCCTCACCCACACAACTTTTGCTTGCCCACTCAACTTTTGGGTTGCAAATGATAAAGCTTAAGAGGGCTGCACTATAAATAAAGCAACCTGACAAGTGATGCACGAAGAAGATAAAACAGTATAGACCAGTTGCCATTAAATATGACATAGCTGCGACTACAGTCGTAGGTAACACAACAGAACTGTGAGAGCAAATCTGCAAGTCATGTAAAGAAATGGGTCAGGTATGGCAATATTGTACTGAAGTAGACCTAAGAAAATTTGCACGAGAAAGGAAGATCAAGCCTTAATATAATCCACTCTAAGGCTATTTGATAGGCTTATTTCACAAACGGGGTCAAAGTATCCATGTTTGGGTTCTTTACAGTTGAGGTTTAATCTATCATATCCTTTAACTTCAGGTAAATAATCCTACTACAATGGACTAATTAATATTACGCATTTTGTTCCGTAAATATCCCTCCAGAATCTGACGGTGATTCAAAGAGCATTTAGAATGCAGCTTAATTCAAGAAACATAATTTAAGTCAATTCAATGACAGTTCCCTTTCTTTTTTAGGTAAATCTTTTCAGCTCTTTGAAGAATGGTGGACCATTGGAAAAACATATTTTCTTCTTCTCTATTGGCACACTGGCTTAGCCATGTCATTAACAGTTTGCTGTTGGTTTCCTCATCTTCTTCTTAGACAAATATTAAAAATTAGTTAATTAGTTTGTCTATTTACGCCTGTGCTGCCAAATAGATATTTGTGGAGAATGAACATATCAAACAATAACTGACACAAACAAAATCATTAAAACATTTATAAGCCAGTGACATCACACGACCAAGCTTGATGTTCATTTTGAAACTGTTTGGGCCGCGAATCTGCTAACATCTATAAAGAAATTTAATGATTAAATTCCCCACCCGAGCCTCTGGTTATTCCAACATACTACATGCATCCAAGCTGGAACATCTTATATCTACAGTAATTTGTGATGTAAATTTAATGATCTTTATCTCTGTGGCTCAGTTGATTCATCCAGTTTAAATAGGAAATATCAAATTTAATTCAAAATGATATTCAATGATAGATATGGCAAGTATGGCCCTTTAAGTGCAGTTCTGAGTGCTCATGATATAAATGTCGATTGCTGAGATATTAGAGAGAGCGGGATTCTTCAACATGTAACATATTTACTGTTACCCCATGTGAGGGACGTTATACCCGCCCTGGACTGACACTCATACATTAACACAAGGGGCAGCCAATTTAATGACATAGTAAAGTTCACACTGTGAAAAAAAATTGAACTGTAAATCTTTTGGCAATGGTTTTATAGTTCACACTGTGACTATGACCCTCGTTGGTGATGCAGGACCAGTTTAAAGGCATTGCTCACGCTGTCTTAGATTAGGCTCCTTTCTTATACGTCTGAGTCTGTGGGTAGCCCGGCTTCGAGGCAGTCAGGGGCTCACAGAGGGCTGGATTAAGCAATCACACAGGCAACTGGCCCAGGCTAAAGTAATCATTGCTTGCGTGTTGCCAGTTTCCCTGACAAAACCGCTGACTGGTCTTGAGGGGCTTACCAAAAGACCCAAACTCCCTCGGACGTGACTTGAAAGACGGACGAGTCAACGGCGCAGTTTCAGTCTCCGAGCAGTTGGCTGAATGCCGCTGCTCGGCTGCTCGCTTTAAGAGAACTTCCAGCCTACTGTAGTATGAGCAGTGTGCCATTTTACTTCTCACTGAACTTTGAAGAGCACAGATTTTCTTTGTAGTTTTAGTCGTCTCAATACTTGTCGTTCTTGCTCGCTTTAAGAGAACTTCCATCCAACTGTGGTATGAGGAGTGTGCCAGTTTACTTCTCACTTAACTTTGCAGATCATAGATCTTCTTTGCAGTTTTAGTCATTTCATAATTTGTTGTTTTAGCTCGCTTTAAGAGAAGCAAACTACAGTCAGATAAATGTGATGTACAGTAGGTTTATGCAGGCTTTGCGATTTCAAACAGTGGTCAGCTCAGCAACATAAAATATTTGAGCAGAGCGGTCTGAACAACACAGCGTTAAACGACACTGCGTCTGACTAAGCAGTTAAGACAGCACTAAATTTTATAGCCAGCCGAGTAAATATAAAACAGTTAAGCAGTTGTGCTCTATCTCACAAACTGGCTGACACGAAAGCCCGAGAGACCGAGACTGGCCAGAGGTAATGTCCTGTGTGTTTTAATGGCTCCAAAGGTTTAAGAGATTGAAGACTGTAACCTTGTGGTCCATTAAATTGGTATAGCCACCTGGATTAATGTGTCACACTGCCACAGACAAAACTATACCATTTACCATTGGTATTGAGGGAATTTTCTATTCAATCAGTTTGCATTTTGGTAGATTGTTATGCAAAATCGATGAATCATTGGGGCTTCACCTCCTGAATTATTGCACTTCTTGGGCTAATTGGGTCAGGTTCAGGACACAGTAATGAGGCTAAGGATGATTTAAACTGTTACCCAACCAGGTCCCGGACTCTAGGTACTCCACCAGAGCTGGAATGGAACCCGGGACCAAGCAAGTGGAAGCCCAGAGTGCCATTGTGTTGGCTGAGCCGCCTACCTGGTTTGCGAATCTTTATCTAAAGTCTGCAAGATCTATGTTAATTGAATAAATTGATGGTCATTGAACGGATGATGAATCCTTAGATCAAAATGCAAATAACCATTACATTCCAAGCGAATGTCAACAAATCATAACAAGAACCCAGGGGTTCAAAATGGAGGTGGAGTAGTTTCCTAAGTTCATATCCCCCCAAAAATGACAATTTCCCTCAGTGCCAAGAACCAGCTGTTGTTAATATATAGGCCTATATATATTATATTGTGAGCTAATTTTCAGAATTTTTACAGATAATCCATTTTCAAGCCACAAAATGGCCATGTGGCATAGTTAATTCGTAAAATTGAAGACATTTCATTAAAGAACTTGGAAAGAGCTTTAAAATGATGCATGGAAATGTTTGTCATCTGCCAGGTAGCTCAACCTCCTTTTTGTGGAAGAAGCTACACAATCATTTTGGAGCCCATCATGTGATTATGAGATGAGAAGACTGGGAATCTTAGACATACACGATCCACTAATAGAATTAGTTGTCTCAGTATGGAACACTGGATACAATGTCACTGACATCCATCAATATCCAATGGACTCTGACAAAACTGAGTTCCAACACAAAAGTTAACACTAAACTATATGGCTATAAAACTTAGGCCTACCGAAATATGTTTAACCAAAATATTTGTTAAGTCCACCAATTTATTCACTAGCATAAATTTGCGATAAGCCAAAATATGAGAAAAATATCCGAAATTCTAATTTTTCCTTTTTTTTTCGTTTTTATTAAAATTTCATCAGATTGGCCCTCCACATGAGTTAAGTTTTTTGAAGAGGTATAATTATGATATCTAAATACAAAATTTCAGAGGTTTAACTCCAAAATAGACGGAATTATGGAGCATTGAAAAAATTACATTTTTTCCTAATTTTTGCTGAATTTGCTGTTATTAATTTTTGAACAAGCATTTAGACCCCCAAAAGGCACATTGAGGGTATTTAATGCATATTATGGTAGATTTTCATGCCCATATGTATAACCATTTCGGATTTCTGTTCGGGAAACGAAAAAAAAAATTACTTTTTTTTATTTTTCAATATTTTACAAAAACTGTACCAATTGCTCACTTTTTCTTTACTGAAAACGTTTTCGGATAGAAAAAGATCCAGAGTAAATAAACTGTTTCTTTTTTTACACCTCCAAATAAATATGAAAAACAAATTAGACATTTTTAACCACTTGATATCCTAAATTATAATGCATATATCAATCACGTTTTAAGCGAATATACTGACATTCAAGCAGGAAAATGCTGATCTAGATTTCATAACAGACAGACAATGAAGTTTATAAATTTACATAATGAATCATACACATACATTATACCTATGTTTAAAATGGTTTTAAAATACATTTAATATCAATCACTATGAGGGAGACCCATTTAAGGCCATAATTGACCACCATCGATTGGCTGCAGCCAGAACTCTTAATCATGAGAATGATAATCTTATTTCAGTATTAATTTCATAAAACAGCGTAGCCTAATATACAATAGTTGGTGTATTTCCTTGTCCCTATAGCACAAATAACACAAACAAATGTAAACACATGATGAGCACAGATTTTCTCTTTTCATTTCTCTGTACTTCTGTCTGTTCTGTCTTTTGCAGTGGATATAGATCATTAGCAGGGCTGTCAGCAGTGCATTAGTGGATATTGAATATCCTTCAATTTTTAAAAAGCCCTCTCTTTTACTGCGCCTGGCTGTTAAGAGGTTACAGTGAATGAAAGCTTAGCGAAAGAGTGCTCAAAGCTAGTGAAAGCTTGCGAAAAAGCTAGCGGAATGGCTTGCCAAAGAGCTTCTAGAGCCAGTGACAGTTATCGGTCCATTTGTACTTAAATAATACAATTTCCTCGGCAAGCGCTGGCCGCCCAAATGAGATTAGCTCACGGAGAATTTCTCCGCAAATGGCATATTTCCACATTTGCAGTATTTTCTCTAAATGGGGCCCTGCATGAGCAAGAGATGTAGATGGGATAACTCGGCATTTCGGCCATTTTGGGAGCTCATTTTGTTGAGCCGAAACAGAATCTGGAAAATTTCAGCATGTTCAGTGCTTATGTGTATCAGTTACCTCAGCTGTTATGTATTTCAGTAAGGTGCAGTTGATGAACTCCACCTTATTAAACAGATATAACGGTCTTGCATTGTAAGGCCAATATTTTGAAATCATCAAGCAGTCTCTTGTGAGCGTAAAATCTCTCTTTAGGGTGCGAAATTCAACAAAAATAATACCTTTCTATCCTGTGCTATATTGCATTTGCAAATAGAAATGGAAGCAAATTCCAATTCAGTTAACTAGAGTGGATATATTGCAGTTTCAGCAGAGTACGTAAGTGGAGCACATAAGTGGAAAATATAAGTGGAGACATAAGTGCATATATAAGCAGAGATACATTCCCAGAGAAGCTGTTGTTTATTGCGACTCGAGGGTGATTTTCAGCCGCAAAGCCTTTTCACGAAATGCCATATTTCACCGCCTGTGTTTAGGTAAGTATTCTTTACAATCGGCGAGGGTTTTTTTCCTGCTTTATTTATGTAGAGAGGCTGATTTAAGTGACTAGCCATGTCGTGCTAATGGTCATATAGTGCCAGCCTGGCAGTTTCAGCAGTGGCATTTATTTTTCTGCCCAAATTAGATTGTCGTGTTTTGCCTAGCCCTGGACCCCTGGGACAGGGGTCATGAATCATCCCATTGGAAAATCATGAGATTTGAAGAACATGGTTTGGGAGAATTACATTTTTGCCCATTATCCAAGTGTTTTATACAAATTTTTTGATACATCCTAAAAATTTACCTTTTTTCCTGCTGACTGCACCTTATTACATCTTAAATAGTCACTCCAATACACCTTAAATCTTCCTCTGAAACTAAAGAAGTGATTTTTGTCCTTATACATAGAGCAAATGGCTACTCCTGATTGGTCCAGAGAGAGTGATGTCATAACAAACACTTGTGATGTCATAGGTGCTTTTGGTGACGTCACAATAGTGACATCACACATGAAAGTGAGGCTGATGGCTGTCTCTCACAATTTTATGACATTTCGCTCAGTTAACATCATTTTTTACCATGTAAATCTTTGTGGAAAACTTTTCAAAAGTAGTGCCGTCAGTAGTAAAATATATAGGCTGCCCAGATCCAAAATTTCATCAAATTTGGATAAGAATTGTTTAATCTAGACCAATTCTCCCGATACCATGTCAAAATCTCAAGATTTTGAATGGCGACGACCCATGACCCATGCTACGCATGGGTCCCAGGGCTATGTTTTGCCAGAGCATTAACAGTGAGTGGAAAGGAGAATTTAGGAGAATTTGCGAAGAAAAGTAGCTAATGGCTCCACTGCGCTAGTGCGCTCATCTCACGGATTGCTTCAAGAATTGCTTCATGGATATTGCGCAGTAAATTGTTTTGGAAGACCCTGGTTTTGTTTCAATTTCAGCTTTACAAAACAGAAGCTTAAAAGGAAGAGTCTACACCACTCATGATGTTGCGACAATATGAATAAGTAGAAGTTATGAAATAGAAGGATTATTAAGGAAAGATATATAAATAGATAGTTAGATAATTATGATAGATAGGAGAGATAGATCCTGGTCATGACACCGAGAAAACCCTACTACTTCAATACCTGATACTGGTCTCAGTAAGTCTACCTTTGTACCAATCCCTACCTATACTATTACAAAGCAATCTGGGGCCACAGGCTCAGCTTAGTGGCATAGTGCGCTGGGCTGAATTTCTGATTTAATTTATTGAAAACCTCTTTGAACCGGGTTTGATTCCCCATCTAGGGAAGCTATGTTTGCCTGACGTATGATTTGGTGCAAGGAATGCACCCTGCTCACAGTGGTCAGCGTATAAATAAAGCCCTATCAGCCCCCTCCTCCAACTCATCCATCTATTTCAATGCAATCATAGGGCAAGGAAAAGCTTTTTAAACCTACAATATAAAATTCTTGCTTGAACGCTTCATTATGTCCCACAATGTCAAACAAATTGTAAGAACAGACAGGACAACAGGACTGGACAACCAGCAAGAATAGGACTGCACAAAATGGCAGATGGGAGCGAGTGATAATGGAGTGATTGGCAGCTGCAAATAGACACCAGAGGTGCTTTAAGGCTGTCACTGCTTCCGGTCTGCAATTGGATGTGGCAAGGCAACAGACAATCTAACAGGCAGCTGAACAGGCAGACCAAGATTGCTCCTAACTGCTTCACAAGACCAAAGATAATTCAGGCAAGATTGCAGACAATTTTTACATAGTTTCTTTTCTTTCTTCGTGTAGATTTTTCTTTTTGGAAGACGGAGGTTAAGATGTTTTCAGTACAATAGGAGATTGTGGAACTACCTTAAAGATGGAAATGAAGTAATCTTCTCCAGACGACGAAAAACTAAAAGATTCCATACGAAGTATTTGAAAATAATCATATAGTCATGCTGTATTTCTGCAAGGAAAAGACAATGATTGCTTCTCCTGAAAAAAGTTCAATTATTTCGGCATGGAAAAGACAACCCATGTCTCCTGAAGGAAAGAACTGGTCAATTTGCTAGAGATGTAATTTTGGGAGACAACCATTTGATAAAAGACCTGATTTCAAAGATACTGCAGTTAAATTGAGAGACAGATATCATACATGTCCTATATTTAGCAACATATTGAACTTAATGTTGTGCTCCTGCAGAATATTTGTCAGGAAATCATAAAGTGACCCTAAAATTGCCTTCCAGAAACAACAAAGAGACAGCCGCAGGAGAACATGGCTAGATTCACAATACGAAGCTGAGGCTGGCCATTGGCAACGTGCGAGGCAATAAATACAACAACCTCGTAGTCACTCACAGGAAGTAGAATCACACCGGAAGCGTAGGAAAAAGCGGAAATGGACGTAAGTTACTAAAAGCCGCTTCCTGTCCTGGCCTGAGGTTCTGCTGATGTCAGCTATGTAGCTTGTTAGCTCTGCTTGACCAGTGGTTGTTGAGTGGACGACTGGACGGTGGGCACTGTGGGCATTCTGGGGCCATCCTGACAACCTGAGCCACTTAGCAGGGCCTGGGACATTGTCACTTTAGCAAGAGGCACTTTGCCACGGATGCTAATGGCCAGTGGCTACTTGTCCATGCATTTACAGTAACCGGTGGCACATAATACAAATATCCTTTTAGTTTTCAGGTACATGCAAATGATTATAATCGATATACATGTGTCATATCCCACTAACATTTGAGTTAAATCTCAGGTCACATGACCACCCCAGTTGCCACCTATAAACGCCTGTCACAGACATGTCCCTCACCCAAACTATCCACCTATCCTACTTTTGTGCACTCCCATTTCACATGGGAGCCCACAACGTGGTAACTCCTCTCTCATTTCCGTTTCCCAACTCCACCACCAATCTCCCACCAGGAGTGCATGAAACAGCATATTCTCATGTTTTACTCTGCCACAGAGGGAGCCACTTCTCTATTTTAATTATTTTCCCACAGGTGTCAGCACCTATCTTCATCTGTTTTCGCCTGGAGACAGCCCGAACCTTACGCAATCGAATCATGAAAACATAGGGACGACGTGCGTTGCGTAAGGTTCGGGCTATGTTTTCATGATTCGATTGCCTGCTAACCTGGCTGTAACAAATCTTCTGATTGCCCTGCATGCTCTTTTTAGTGCATGCCACCTACCAGAATTCATTCCTCCTGCTACAAATCACGCTGTAAGGCCTCACACAGGCCTCCAGCTCATTTCTGCTTGCCATCTATAGATACACAAACGTGTCAACAATTACCCATTTCCTAAACAACCTACACATCACTCTAAATATCTGGAGTTCCTAAAATATTACCTTATTTTAACGTGACAGCGTTGACATCCAGCATCACTTCACAATAATGCATTGTCAAACTTTTTTCACTAATGGGCATTTTCTAGTATTCATACATAACAGTTGCTGTCACGTCTAACAAATTAAAGCATTCATATGCAAATTTATAAAACAAGGTAGATAGGTAGACAGATAGATAGGTAGACAGATAGATAGATAGGTAGACAGATAGATAGATAGATAGATATAGATAGATCTGAGATAGATAGATAGATAGATAGATAGATAGATAGATAGATAGATAGATAGATAGATAGATAGATAGATAGATAGATAGATAGATAGATGACTGTAGCCCTGGACCCCTGGGACAGGGGTCATGAATCCTCCCATTGGAAAATCATGAGATTTGCTGAATAGTGTCTGGGAGAATGAAATTTTCACTCTTTTCCCCGTATTTTATAATAATTTGTTGACACATTCTAAAAGTACTCATTTTTTGCTGCTGACTGCACCTTATTTCATCTCAGATAGTTATTGGAATAAGTGTTTAATTTCCCACTGAAACTTATTAAATGATTGTCATCCTTATACATTAAACAAATGGCCTCTTCTCATCGAGTGACGTCATAACAAGCATCTATGATGTCATAGCTGATTTTAGTGACGTCACAATAGTGACATCACAAATCAAAGTGAGGCTTATGGCTGTCTCTGACAGTTTTTTGACATTTCTCTCATTTAGAATTAATTTCTACTAAGGCAATATTGGTGGAAATGTATTCAATAGTGGTGCGGTCAGTAGTAATATATCTGAGCTACCTAAATCCAAAATTTCATCAAATTTGGATACAAATTGTTGAATCTAGAGCAGTTCTCCGAGTAATAGTTGTCAAATTCTCAAGACTTTGCATGGGACGACCCATGACCCATGCTAACGCATGGGTCCTAGGGCTAAGATGACTGAGGCTTTACGTCCTGTATCTATGCACTCTGTAGGCTAATTAGGACAGGAGGACACGGCAATGAGGCGAAGGATGATTGAAACAACCTTCAAACATAGGCCCAGGTAACAAGGTAAGAGCTGGATTCAAACCCAGGACCAAGCGATGGCCAGCTGAGCAAGCTACCACTAGACCAACCTACCCCCCCAGATAGATAGATAGATAGATAGATAGATAGATAGATAGATAGATAGATAAGATAGACAGAGAGGAGCGTTCAAAGATCGATTGACTAACTGTTTGACAGACTTCTGTCCAGGTGGACCTGGGCCAAAACAACAACGCAAGAAAATACACAAGCTCAATTTACCAATTGCCCCAACAGACAACAGATACCACTTCAGCATCTAAATGAAAAAGACTTTTTGAAAATCATTGACAAAATCACACCAAGAACAGTTTGCGCGAAATCATGCAGAATGGTATTTTGGGAAATATCAATACGACAAAGAAATGTTTTTATGGGGATCTACTCAAACTACTCTTTCATGAAAAACGTGAGTAATGCAAAAATGAATGAGAAATCTGTTAAAGAGATCGATAAATTCTCTTTGAAGTTCTCCCAATGCTATTGCTACTGCCATTTAACAGCCCGTGTGGAAACCAAAAGCCTAATTGCATTATATTACTGAACAGAATGCACAGCCTCCACAATGGGCCAGTTATGGAATGCATGTGCCCTTAGAGGATTAGAGTGAGGAATTTACAAAACAAAGGTGTAAACCTATTCACACAGCGGGGTGGTAGATTGGTTATGATTTAGGCCCGCAACATTGAAGGTCTTTGCCAGCAAGGGTTCGACCCCCAGGAGGGGAACCCAAAATACTTTCAGCAGGTCTTTACGTGCAAAACTCCAACTGGGTGTTGTTTGGATGTGACATTAAATCGGCTGCCCCTTGAATCATTGTCTGTGTTGGGAAAGTAAAACATCTCAGACACTTACACAATTTTTATGCCCAGATGAAACAAATTCGAAGACAGTTCTTGCAAAATCACTTGCAAGAAGCCATTCACAGTTCAATCTGCTTTTTCACTGTCACACATGCACCATACCAATTTTGAAGGTGATTGAGACATTACAGTCTGCGAAAACTGTATAACAAGCGAATATCCAACTCACAACCTTCATTGGAGCAGATAACCCCTAAAACAACCAGCCCACATAGCTGCCTAACCAGCACACTACTTCGTTTTTACTGCCCACACATCTCGCAGAGTGTAATTTGAAGATTTTCTGGTGCCTACCCGAAGGCGAAGAAGCAAAGTGCAATGACCACATCAAATGGCAGGAGCGCTCCAGGCCTCCATCAAAGGACATTGAAAGAAATTTAAAAGTCTTTCTGGTCAGTTGGCCTGGAGGCTTAGGTCCTTAAAAGAGACAAAACAGATTGCCCGAGGTAGAGGAGGCGGCTGAAGGTTGTGGCAGGCTGAAGGTTGCGGGAAGTTGAAGGTTGTGCCGGAGAGGATGAATGGTAATGGATGACTGGGGCTTTACATCCTGTATTTATGCACTTGGCAGGTTTATTAGGACAGGAGGAGGACACGCCAATGATGTAAAGGATGATTGAAACAGCAAGTATTGGATTCGAACCCGGGATGAGACAGGAGAGGACAGGAGAGAAGAGTAGAGGAGAGCAGAGGGGAGAAGAGAGGAGAGAAGAGGGGAGAAGAGAATAGAGAAGAGAGGAGAAGAGAGGAGAAGAGAGGAGAAGAGAGGAGAAGAGGAGAAGAGAGGAGAAGAGAGGAGAGAACAGAGGAGAGAACAGAGGAGAGAACAGAGGAGAGCAGAAGAGAGCAGGGGAGAATAGAGAATAGCAGAACGACTGAACGAGGTATAGCACAGATCAATTTAAAAGCATAAATTATAATTATCAAAAATTCAATGCAAGGCGCAACTGAGCAATATTTACTCAGTGCATTAAGTGTAAATCGTTCACTCATCCAATGAGACTTCCTGGGAGGCATAACCGTTGCATTTGAGAAGGTTTGAAGGTTTGAAGAAACAGTCCAAAGAAATTGTTTGTCCTTCTTTGTTGTCTGAGCGTTTGATCAGTGCCTTGTTGTTTGCTCACCAAAAGAAACTGATCAAAGAATGCAACGGAAGATAACATCCAAGATTGTCTTGTTTCAGTGATGCTTCTCAGAGATTGTGAGATACATAACCCATTGCTGCAGTGGTAGTTAAACATGGTGTTGTTGCCCTTCGAGGATTTGCTCATCACAAAGAGAGTTAATTGATAACATAAGTCTCTGACATGGTGTATATTTCTTCACATTTGTTGATCTGTCTCCTGTTGACCAGAGGCACAAGCTGATAATGCAAGAAAAACTGAACATCAACAATTTCCATATGTTATTATTCTAGAATTGCACCTGAAAATTTCTCAAGATTCTTTAGCTTTTCTTTGTTTCTATTGAGTTCTTATTTATTCTTCTTTTTCCTCTGAGCCTTCTTCCCCCCTATTTCACTGTTTACTCCTTCGACAGTCTTTCCATAAAGAGTCCGCAAGATTCTGGCAAAGACCTGAATGTGATATTGCAGCAGCTACTCTCCTTTTTTCTTTCATTTGAGATTCAAAATTATTCAATGTCATGAGATCTTGCTTAAATAGTGTTCAACAGATGGTGGCTTACCCAGGCTTTTCCTGGAATGGTGAGCATCTGTGCTCCCTAGGCATTTTTCCTTGTGAAACGAAGATTTATTTTTAGATTTCGCTTCTGTCATCATATGCTTTGAGCAGCACTCTTGCAAAATGTAAGCAAAATTCTCGCATGGCCATATGCTAACCCTGTAATATATCACCTTCCCTCTTGTGGAGGTGTGGTCTTTTCTTGGGTGCAAATTGCACTAAAAATATTACTTAGTGCAACAATTGCATGAGCCAGTCAGTCTAGTACAACATGGGGTCACATAACACCACAGTATTAGCCGATGTGAAATATCTAAATCAGCTCACACTTCGAAATTTGAAAATATAAACAATAAAAGGCCATTGTCCATTGTAATACAATGTCAATGTCCTATCTTATGACTGACATTGGGTATGAGAACATAATAACTATGTCTCCAAATACACAGATCACACTAAAAATTAAGACAGGAGAAGTTGATCGTTCAAATGAATTTAGAGCAATATAATATGAAATGTGCATGCTTTAACTGTAGTTCCTTTTTTATAATACAATGTCTTCTTGCTTTTATTTTACAGATTAAAACAAAGAAATAGAGCATCTGTTCTGGCATTTATCTGCAGCACAAAAAAGCCATGCTGTGAAATCACAAAACACCATTCTCTTTGAATTCACATCACACAGTGGCCTAAAATGTCCTAATCAATGCAGCTTTTTAACAAACTGCCTTCTGAAAAGCAGCATTTACTTTTGATAATTATGTGAACCATAATAATTGCCGATATCTTTTCACTTGTTTGATGTTGATCCATTGCCAACAGAATGTGCCTTTCTTTGTTGTTCCTTTTTGTTATTTACTCGGTTTTCCTCTACTTAGTTTCTAATTTTCTTTTTGACGTTCTTTTGCAGTTTAGTGTAATACTGTCCGCCTACATCCTTAACTGCATAGGTTGCTATTCAGACAGCAATTAAGAGGAGATCTTAATTCGTTCCCATCCCTTCTTTTGATTTAGATTTTAACTGTGCCTTGCTCTGTAACTGTCATGGGTATACATTCTTTCAGCAACAATTTAGATGAAATTTCAATAATCATCCTTTTGTCTTCTTATTTGTGTCATATAACTGAAAGTAAAAGCAAAGGTGGGTGGAGACATTCTGGAATTGAGATGGCTGTTTTTTACATTATGGATGGCTGAATGAATAAACAGTAGAAACATAAAAGAATGAGGTGAATAGCAGTGAACATGGTGAATAGACACAGTAACACATAAGGTTGGAAAAGCTAGCAACTTATTGGGTGGAAATGTTAGGGATGCACAACAGGGAAACCTTTTAATGCTCAGTTAAATTACATCATTGGTGAAGATTTTGAAAAGGCATATCATACTGAAACACCTGAATACCTTATAATGTTGCATTTTATAAAACATTTTTCCAAAGCATATGCTATCTCCACTCTGAACAAATTAAAATGTATAAGAAACAAGAAAATATTGAATGCAAGCTGAGAAGCAATCTTTCCATCTGATCTTACACCACAACCTTTGAAACGATTCTTTTGCCAAGCAAACAACACTTTGTTGTGTGAACCAACGCTCAGTCGCTCACACAACAAAGACCATTTCTTACAACCTTCTCAATTGAAACGGTTATGTCTTCCAGGAATTTCAAGCCACTTTGGGTGCTCTAACAATTTGCACTTGACGCACCAAGTGCCAGGCGTTCAATTGCCGAAAGTAATTTGCTATGGAATCCCTTGCAGACTTGAAAAGAGTAAATCAATCATAAGATATACGAACAGAGAATGGAGACAAGAGCGTCAAATTGAATCGCACTGCATTATATCAATGATGCAGGTCTGAAAGGTTATATATGATCAATCACAAGTCTAGATGAACACAGTCTGCTCAGTGCACACTCGGGATAATGCACAAAAGGTGAGACGATAATAAGATTCACGTCAAGACACATAAGTAATGGAGTATTTTGTCGCTGAAGAAATCATTGATATGTTAGCCTTTGTTTGGTATTTCTGTAGAATGTGATGGAACAAATCTCAAGTCTTCATTGATAACAGCAAAATGTTGAGTGTAACATACAGTTTGTCTTCTATCAGTTACAATAGTACTTCGCACTCCAGAGCTAATTTAGGTGTAGTACAGGTGAATTCTGTTCATGTCTGCCTTCATATTTTTCCCGGAATATGTAGGTCTTATGCTTATGGGATAAACGCAATCCCATACTTCTCTCTGGCCCTGGCTGCAATGTGTCTTCCCTGATTGCTAATGTGTGACCAGCCTCTTGATCGTGGCCATTTCTTAGTAATCTGTCCCCACACATTGGTAATGTGTAGCAGGTATGGCTACGAGGTAGAAATATAGTCTCTTATGATTGGTAATGTGTGAGGCTGTCGTAGCTGTGACTAACACTCTCTACAGATTCGTAATGTGTCTTCCCTGATTGCTAATGTGTGACCAGTGTCTTGATCATGGCCATTCACTGGTGATCAGTCTCTACTCATTGGTGATATGGAGCAGCAAGGTTGCAAATTGGTTTCTGAGACCGACAATGTGCAAGGCATTGACTAATACTCCAGGATTAAAGTGTCTAGATAGAGAGATAGATAGATAGATAGATATGGGAAGTGCAGCCCTCTAAGCCCAGTTCAGTTAATATTTGACTGGCCTCATGGCCATTCACGAGTAATAGCCTGTTTGGTTATATGCAAAAGCTATCATTACAAGTAAGCTTGTAGGCTGCAAACCAGGCAATGAATCCCCATTGTGTGGCAGATATAGCTTAAAGTTGCAAATCTGTCTCGGATTATTATAAATGTGCGAGGTGTCCATACTGATCAGCTGGTATCAAATGTGCCTCAGGAGTGAAAACTTAGTAATTCATTATTGGAATTTTATTCTTATTAGTCTGTCACAAAGAACTTTACTTATTGGATGATATGAGGCATCATAGAAATCAATCTATTTACAGCATCTATCTGGTTCCTTTTTTGATTTCTCAATGTCAGTCTCTCAGTCGTCTTTTCTCTATGCGTTAATCTAACCCTCTCACAGACATTCTGCTGAGCATAGCAATTGGCCAAGTCTTTCTGAGGCCCAGGGGCCCGTGAATACTGTGTTAATGATAACAAAACAAGGAGTTATTAAAAAGGAGGTCGTTCTGACTTGGGAACTTGTCCTCCAGATTGCCTGTGCCTGACAGCAATGCAAATGATACAGGCTGAGGAGTAAGGACATATTGACGAGAGGCTCACTGAGTGATCTGAAGAACTGTTCAACAAACCAGGGGCTGCATGAGGGGCATTGTGGTGTTCTGTTAAGTATAAGTAATATGTAGAGAGATATATTGTTTAGAATGGTGAAGGAGAGCCTATTATTCTCATAACATCAACATAAATTGCAACATGTTAATCATTTGAATATTTCAAGCTATTTTTAGATGTCAACAATATCCTATCGATCGTGCGTGAAACACTGCAAATAAATATATGTTGCTATGTGTTGGACTGCTTTTAAGTGATTCCTCATATTTTGCTTTAGAGAATGAAGAAAGGTTACTATCTCCTTGATACTAATATCGGCAGAGCAAAAGAGCAGCAGCTGTCTTGTAAATAACAAGTATCTAACCCATATCTTGACTATTCCAATTCAAATTTCTGCGACAACTATCTGTAATAACATGATTTGGATCAGCATGCGTAAGTTTTTCAATATCTAATCAATAAAGAAAAGATCAATTGATCGTAGTGACAAAATCATATTCATTAATGGGACTTCCACAAACACAGCAACCTGGAAAATTGAAAGTTTTGCAATCCTGAAGTCTATAATCTTAGAAAATAATTTCCTCAAATATTTTATGGCAAACATTCTGATCACAGAGGGAGCTTAAATGCAATGATGCATGTATTCATATCTCCTTGAGACCATCTAACTATACAAGGGACATTTTCTCAAGGCAGTACAATGTAGCTCATGAAGATTTAAAAGCAAAGGCAGCTGTGAGGGAAATACTGCCCTTGCTTTCATCGCGTATTATTTTACGACCCTGGTCATTGCACTTTTTACTATCTGTCCTGAGATGCAGGACTCATAGTAAAAATACTCATAGTTTGCGGGAAAATTACTCTTAGACAAGAATAAGAAGTCATGATGCCTCTAAATGCTCTAAATGGTCTTTCAATTCTTTGAAAATAAACCATTGGCTTCATTTCTCAACCTTGAAACCGACTCCAATTTGAAAAGATCAGACTTTTATAGCCTTTCACCATTCTCTTTCCATCAAATTGACTTTTGAGTGCTTGGAAAATCCATTACAACGACATTTGGATGATGAAAAGTCTGAAACCTTAGTCTTTATAATGTTTTAGCCTGAATGCCATCTGATACCTTGAGATATTTTGCAATACGCATGGCTGCGTAAGGACTCTGTACAGGACCATGACAGCCATTATACCACACCAAAGAATACTATTATTGTTCAAGACTACAACGTTCAACCATACTGTTCTTACAGTAGACGAACTTCAAGTGTTTACATGCAATACACTTCTGGGCTGTTACTGACATCACAACCCTATCCCTGCCATGTTAAGTGACCATAACTTTGATACCTCATAAACGTGTGACTGACTCATGGCCCATACTTACCATGTTGTGTGATAGGTGTCATAGCATTCACCAGTGACCTCACTCCTGTCTCTCTGAGTAATAGGCCTGCAATCAACAGAGCTTGACCACTGTCAATGCTACTGATCCCCAGCTGATCTCGGGGTCTGCTGCTCCTGGCCATCCTGACCACAAGTGCTTCATTTTAGCGAAGTTATAACAAACAGATTAATCTTCCTCTTGTGTGACAAACAAAATTCACAGTTTGAGATATTCAAAGCAATTGTATCTAAGTTTGAATGTTTAATTGTTGTCTGTTTGTTGTTCCAAATATTTCTTTGAGGAAAAACACAAACAATTATCTAAATTATAGATATTTCAGGCCAGAAAAAGCTGTGAAGGATTAGAATACTTCAGAATTTTATTGAACTTGTTGGCAGGGCAAGTGTAAACGAGCTATGCAATGGAGGGATGCCCCTGGCTTTCTTGTGTAACTCCCTTGTTCATCAAACAGGTTGCTACATTTGATATACACAAAAATCCTGCTTAGACACAAGCATGCATATAATTCTGTCGCACTTCTGCCATGATTTATAACTCACTATCGCAATTCAGATGGATAAGCTTTCATGTTGACTGACTGTGTCAACACCACATCTTTCATGAAGAGAGCAATGATTATTGTCAAATGGGTCAGATTTATGACTCAGTGACTGCACTTCATATGACATCTGTTCTACTGCCCATTCACTTAGCATTGCTCTGATACACGTCACTGAGCCAGATGTTGGTCACTGCTGCATCTATACATGTCATTAGAAGTCCTATGAGTCAGTGAAAGAGCCACCAGTTTCAATGGTAAAGATTGAAGCAACAGCTTTAGTGACCTCATTGATACTCTGAAACCAGTCACTTGTAAGCACTCGAAGTTTGTCTACTGTAACATAACATGGCACCACTAGTCCGTTATGTTGCAATATGATATGGACACCAAGAAAACGAAATATGGAAGAAGTTTCTCGTGACATTCTAAATATCATTCTTTATGGCCCATAACAGACATGACATTTGTCAATGGTGCAAGTGACACACAGAAATGCCACTTATGTCAATGAGAAAGAGATCCTATTAACGTTATCTCAAGACTGAACCAGTTTGCAATGGGATCCGTTTATCTTTATTTCTAAGTTGTTTTTCTCAGCTGAGCTCTCTGTCTCTATGTGGCCTCTGTTAATAAGCTGTTTCTGTTTTGCGAGCTGTCCATCTTTATTTATCACCTGCTTGTCTCGTCCATGTCCATCCTCTTATGTATGATAGCTTAGACACGATACAATTTGGCTCTTCCATATAAGAAAGATAAGGTTCTATTATCCATCATAGTGTGACCCACTACTGATAGATAGCACTTGCAAAATGTGGTCACTTTAGCCCTCTGCCTATCCTCTTATTTATCACGATAGCTTAATACCGAAGCAATTTGTCTTCATAGAGATTAGGAGAAGAGCAAGAAGATTCTCTTGTTGAGCTATTATCTAAAGCAAACATTATCCACTAAACATGTTAAATACAGTGATGGTCATTTCAAAACACAATTTTAAAATTATCCATTCTCTCATTTATTGCCAAATGATGCAACAGGGCTCTGCAATAGGGAAAGATGAAAATGTCTCCAAGTCAAAAACATATTCTTGTCCAGTTCCGAAAAATATTTACCTTCATGGCACGGATGATTGGGTTAGACAATATTTTATATGACACAGTTGGAATATATGTGATAGAATATTAATCATAGTATAAGAGAGCCTTAGTGAGAAGCACAGGTAATTGGAAAGAACCATATCTTCTTAATCCTTCACTTAAGCCTGGTGTAAGTCATCTCTGCCTGAAGCTGAAAAGTCAGGAATGCTGGTCTACCGGTAGTCTAGCCTCCAATCTTATATTGTGTAAAAAAAAAGAAGCCTCATGCCAGTTTTGGAGCTCATCAACAAAAATTGCAAGTTTTTGCAAAATTATCTTCTTCGAATATGTAATATCATTTTAACAAGATATTAGTTTTAACTTGTTTTTAAAAATAGGGTTCATTCTTCACTGTCTAGCGCTTTTCCCAGCAATAGTGGGAACTTCAGATGCCCTTTTCTGAAATTATGATGTTTAGTATCATGAATGTTACCTAATTTAGGATAGAATTGAGATAACAAAAAACATTTTAGAGCCCAATAGCAGAAGAATAAAGTCGTTCTCGCACCTAAATATGATTGGGGGCCAATTTGAAGTTATTTCATCGGAGCAGGTCACGCATGTTTTCTTGACAATACCATATACGTCTGGCTTGTTACCATGTTCATTTGAGCTGCTAGTGAGACCTGCTGAGCCAAGAATAATTGGAGAGAGATTTGTCCCAATCTTGTTTGAATCGGACGGATAAGATTTGCTTAGACTGTCACGCACACATGTTTCTTGCTTGGATTAAGAACTTGTGATCCCAGAAAATGATGAAAAGAAAAAGTATGGTGACAGTGAGCTGTCGCAGCCCCAAGGTTTTGGACCATTTTGATTGGTTATAGAGAAAAATTCTCATGATTTTTGTGGGCATTTCCATTGCAAGAAATAATAAGATTCAGATTCAGATAGAATTTATTTCCATTTAGATTATAACAATTACATAATATACACCATCACAAAAACATAAATGGAGGAGACCCCACAAAAGCCCAACGGACTGCTACGTTGGGGCCACCAGATATTATGTATATATGTATTTGAGAGGCAAAGTGGGAGGCAGCAAAGGCACGTACAGGATCCCGAGACACATAAAATGACCTTATCATTGCATGAATTTGATTAAATGAAGCCTCCCCTAGGTTTTCAGTCAGCATCGTCCTTAGTCAAAAATGTCATGTATTCATATTCCGTCTAAATGTCTTATTGTTATTCAGTTTCATTTTCTGTCAGTCAGTCAGTCAGTCAAAAATCCTCCAAAATGATACAAGAAAACTAAAATATTTTCAAAATCTAAAAAAGTATAAAGATTATAATCTGTTGCAAATATAGCAGTTACTGACATGACATATAAGAAAATAATCGTAGCACATCTGTAATTCTGTATGTTGTATTTTTCCCTTGAAATACATTTTTCTTTTCTTTTTTATTATAAAAACAACAAACAAAAGCAATCGATAGAAAGAATTCAAGACACACAAATTTCATGTTCTCAAAGTACATATTATGTAATTAAGTGTTGAGGCAAGGCAAAGAGGTAGATAAGATGGGTGATTATATATACAGATTATATATACAGAAGAAGGAGGGATCAATAAGATAGCAAGAACGAGAGATACAAGTTAGAGATTTTTAACAATAAAAGACCCTTTACTTTGCTACACAATGACAATAGATCTTGACTGAATCAGGCTAACCATGGTTAACAATGACTAACTATGACACTATTGTCTCTTGCCAATTTCCACAGTGTGCGAGTACCCACCAGAGCAAAACATGTTTGTCATTGCTGTGAGTGAAGGGGTGTCTGTCCTTCATGTGTTATCTAGAAACTTCGGGTAAAACTAATAGGAAGATTCTCATTACAAAATGATAAAGACACAAGTAGTATGACAATGATGTGTTTGCTGATATAGTTAATCATCTACATTGTAATTTCTCCATTATTACATCTATCTCTCTGGATGAGGGTCCTGACAAACGTTCCACATCGGAGAAGAGTGAAGGTCAGCCCATCAAATTCAGAGGCTCTAGGCACTCCTTCAGCAATTTTCATGGTGCTCCCTTGAAGAAGTGGGGAATGGTTTTTCCCACAAACGAGCATGCATACAATTACAGAAAAGCGGTAGAAATGGGTCAGCATGCTACAGCTGAGGCTATTCGTTATGCCAAAAGCCCTCGAGATGCCCAACTTAAAGGTCAAAATGTCACAACGGACGAAAGATGGAAGAGCATTAAACAGAGTGTCATGTTTGATCTGTTGCAGGATAAGGCTCGTCAATGTCCCAGGTTCAATGAGGAACTGAAAGCATCTCGTGGTAGGCTTATTATTGAGGACACATCCCATGAATATTGGGGTCGAGGCTACACTGGTTCAGGCCTCAATATGCTGGGACGACTCCTGATGACTTTACGTGATAATCTGCCTGAAACTGTGAAAAGCCCCCATGTTGTCGGGAACAGCAGTGCTACATTCCAATACAGAAGGTCCATTTTTCCTAGACGAAATGATGAGCAGCCACGTTGTTACAACTGCGGTGAGAGATCTCACAATGCCAGAACGTGTCGTCACACAGCTCCGGTACAATGCTATGCCTGCTTCAAGCATGGCCATAAGCAAAAGTTTTGCTCTAACCAACACCAATAGAACATTGGCCATGATGAGTTGGCCGAAGCCTCTTCGGAGGTCAGTGACTCTGAAATACCATGTTGTGCTGATATGAACGACTGTATTTTATTGAATGACACAACTGTTGTCAGTCCTGTTGTTTCTGATGTTGATTCAGTTATAAACTGTGAAATTTTAAATTGTACATGTTCCGAAAAAGATGAGTGTAATTCAGAATCCCATAGTTCAATTGAGCAGTCTGATGTGACTTGCTTCCCTATTCTTACCGAGTTTCGCAGGAAGTTTCAAAACAAATTGGTGTTTGGACATTTAAATGTAAACAGCATTAGATATAAAATTCCAGAGATAGCCACAGTGTTAAATAGCCTTGATATCTTAGGTTTGTCTGAGACGAAAATTGATGAATCATTTCCGAATGCACAGTTTTATTTAGATGGTTACAATTTGTATAGAGAAGATCGAAATGCTTTTGGAGGTGGTCTTATGTTTTATGTCAGTAACCAGATTCCCAGCAGGAGTAGAACTGATTTGTGTAAATTTGATAAGCAAGGTGTTGAATGTTTAATAATTGAAGTCACTATTAACAAGGAGAAGGTCTTTTTTATTTTACTATATAAGCCTCCTAATGTCAAGGATGAATGTCTTGTTGATGTGATGTCCACTGTGTTGGACAAATGCTCTTCATTGTGTAAAAGTTATTTTGTATTAGGTGATTTGAATGTTGACCTTGGTAAACAACCAAATTCCTTAAATGATATTTTTGATGTATATGATCTTAAGAACATCGTTACTGAACCCACCTGCTTTCGTAATGTTCAAAATCCATCCTTACTTGATCCTATAATTACAAATTCTCCTAAGAGACTTATAACACATTTAAATGTCAATATTGCTGTTAGCGACTGTCATAACCTTGTCTGTGGTGCCACCAAAGTAAATGCACTAAAAGTTGTACCAAGAAAAATTGTATACAGGAGCTTTAAAAAATTCAATAATGACACATATGTTAATGATCTGAAATTAATTCCTTTCAACGTTTGTTCAATTTTTGATGATCCTGATGATCAAATATGGTGTTATAACAAACTAATTACTCAAGTCATTGATGATCATGCTCCTCTCAAACAGAAAACTGTGAAACGCCAACAGGTGCCATATATGAACTGTGAACTAAGAAAAGCTATCAATGTGAAAGCTATGCTAAGAAGAAAATATAATAGATGCAAAACTAATTATACTTGGGATAAATACAGAAAGCAAAGAAATCTTGTCAATTCTTTGAAACGAAAATCCATAAAAGTTTACTTTGAAAAAAGATGTTCAAATGTTAATAATGGAAAGGACTTCTGGAATACAATCCGACCCTTTGTTAGCCATGGTTCACATATGAGCAACTGTGTATCTTTAATAGAGAACAACAACATCGTGTCTGATTCACAATGTATAGCAAACATATTTAACCAGTATTTTGTTGATGCAGCCAAAGATCTCAGTGAGCCTCTTCAACTTTCAAGCATGTCTACACAGGAAATTATTACTTACTACAAAAATCATATGTCAATAAGCACCATTCAAAGTCATGTTGGAGATAAAAAGTTTAACTTTGACAGTATATCATATGAAACAGTTTTGAAGAAATTGGGATTGCTAAATGTTAACAAAAGTCAAGGATTTGACAACATTCTAGCAAAATTGATCAAAATTGGTGCTGATGTATTATATCACAGTTTGACAGATATTATGAACTCATGTATAACAAGGGGAATTTTTCCTGACAGCTTGAAACATGCAGAGGTGACACCTATATTTAAGAAAAATGATGCGCTTATGAAAAGCAACTACAGACCAGTTAGCTTATTAACAGTGATCTCAAAAATTTTTGAAGGTGTATATTGTGATCAGATGATGAGTTACATTAATGAAATATTGTGCAAAGAGTTATCTGCATACAGAAAAAAACATAGCTGTGAGAGTGTTATACTCAAATGTGTTGAAAACTTTAAACTGTCACTTGATGCAAATGAAATAGTTGGATGTGTGTCAATGGATCTCTCTAAGGCTTTCGATGCTATACCCCATTCTCTACTAGTAGCTAAATTATCATCATATGGCCTGTCGGATGATGCTTTAAACCTAGTCAGAAGCTATTTGTCTAATAGGAAGCAAAGAGTAAAGATTAATGGTGTGAGAAGTGAATGGATGTTCTTGGAAAGAGGGGTTCCCCAAGGGTCTTTATGGGGACCTGTGTTATTTAATATTTTTCTAAATGATCTGTTATTGATTTTAAAAAGCAAATGTGACATTTATAACTATGCAGATGATAATACCCTAGTAGTTCACGATCAAGATCCATCAATTGTAAAATCATCTATGGAAAATGCATGTGAAATAGCAATTAACTGGTTCAAGCAGAATAATATGAAAGCTAACCCTGATAAGTTTCAGGCCATGGTTTTATCAAGGAGAAAATGTCAAATTGAATTTAATGTCGATATTGCATCATACAGAGAACGAACTGTATAAAATTGTTAGGGATCCATATTGATGATGAACTTAAGTTTTCTAATCACATCCAGCACCTGACAGTGAAAAGTGCAAGACAAGTTAATGCTTCGTCCCGATTGAGTAAGATCCTTAACACAGAAAGCAAACTGCAATTAGTAAATTCCCTGATCTTATCCAACTTCAGGTATTGCAACACTGTCTACTTTCATTGCAGCAAAAAAGACATACGTAAAATGGAAAATGTTCTTAAAAGAGCACTCAAGTATGTTTTCAAAGATTATGAAAGAAGTTATAATGATTTACTAGCAAATGCAAACATGTCTCATTGTATGTAATGCGACTTCGTGACACTATGTTAAATGTGCATGAGGTAAAATTAGATTGTTTCCCTCCAATTAATTCTAGTCTCTTTCAGATCAATAGAAATGGCTATAACACTCGCTATGAACTAATGGTGCTACCAAGATATGATACTGTTGCATACGGCTGTAATTCATTCAGATTTCACGGTGCTGTCATGTATAAAAAATTGCCTAACGATTTTAAACACCTTAGTGTGCATGATTTTAGAAAGTCAATGAAAGATTGGAAACCTGTTTGCCAATGTGGCAGTTGTATTTTATGTACTTTGTGATTTTAACATGCATGTTTATGAATGGTAACTTTTAATGTCGATTTTTAATTCTCACCATCATTTGTAAATAACTCATCCGTTCATCATCGTGTTTTTCATTTTTAGTCGGTTAAAAGCATTTTGCTTGTGTTTATTTGTTGTATATGTGACCCGACTTTAAATAAAAGATTTCTTACTTACTTACTACTTACTTATTACAACAGTTTAGACATCATCGAATAAATTCTTCATTATTATGTTCAACTTTTCTTGTTATTCTGCTGGTCAGTACTTTCTCCCTTCAATGTATGCTGTGAAGTTATATTAATTCATAAACAAATTTGTTGGAACTCAGTATATTAATCTATTCTATATATTTGAGCTAGAGTTTGCTGAACTCATATAGTAAATCATGCAAGGCCAGTCTCCACTGTATGAAAATTAAGCTACAGGCTAGCGTTATCTGAGATCTTGTATTGAACTGTAGACTACAGTACAGTTTATCGTCTAAAGGATATAAGTTGCATAATTATATGGTACGGAATTTTGACATTTATTTTTGGGTGCACTAAAGTCAAAATTATTCTGTTTCAGTTATTCGTTTTCAAGACTTAGGGATGTTATTCCAAAAAAGTTAAATTGAATGAAATCTAATCTGATTATCTAAGGAACGAATCAGAGCCCATATTTTATAACCTAATTCTGGTCAGTTTGCACTGCAATTTAGCAACCTTTTTTTTCTGATTCCATTGCACTTCACATGATCTGATATGCCAAACTATTTCTTACAAGAAAATGGGGGGCATATCAAAATAGGCATGATTTTCTTAAAAAGCAACTAGTAACATGAAATAAACATATTGGAGAAAAGATGATGTGGTAGCAAATGTTATGGCTGAAATTGCATTTTCAATGTTTATAAATGAAGATGACTTTATGTTAGCATAAACACCTAAAACATCAGGTATCATATTTGATAAAATATCAAGCCATTGTTACTTGTGCAATCATCACTCTCAAAACAACAACTTCAACCGTGCCGCTCCAGTTTGCCAGCTCTAATGCTTTCTGTTTCACATTTAACATCTAACAACCACCCAGAGACCTGACCTCTGGAACATTTCCATAGGGATGCAATCTGGATTTAATTGGCCAGAGGGATATTTTTAAAGATACAATCTGGCATGGGCACTTTGATTTTTTGTGATGAAGCTCATTTCATTTTAAAATTGTCCTTTTTTAAGCAGTGTTTGGTTGTTGTTGTTTTTTCGGTAACTTTTGTCACAAGGCATTTATTTTCCTTTGAGCAAACAATCAGAACTGGAGCTCCATGCAACTCCAAATTCCCCGGGCACAATCTGTTAGCCGAGATACAGGTTAAGCCATTCAACTTGGAATTGAAAACTTTATAACAGAAACAAACACCACAGAACCACAACCAAAACCAAACAATTACCCTAACAAAAGTCACCATGAGAATTTTAAAATCTCCTCCTCGCAGGGTGTTTTAATTCTCTGCATGCGTAATTACAGCATTAAATTTAAGCCCATAAGAATAAATGCTTCCAAAATAATTAAATCGATATTGCCTGATTCACACAGTTTTCGGCTATCTGATTTGTCTTTGTCCATCTATCTATCTTTATTCTCTTTGCTATTAATCACTCTCCTTTTCAAGCTCGTATTTTATCCATTTTTCTTCCAACATCTGCATTGTTAGTGTATCTGTCAGTGTTGATATTACCTTCGATATTCGCAAAACATCATCCCGCCCGCTGTCTAACAGAAATTCTCATTGACTTCCTATTTTCCCTAACCTGGTGGCATAGAAACCTGCAGGTCATTTAATCAGGAGAGCGACACAGCAAATATTCGGCAATTAGAGTAATTGCTGTTCACGATAATTGCTCATTGCCTTGCTTTAATTGCTTTTTTGCCAATCCTGTCAAATCACTGGGCGTTTAGCCTATTTCGAGGATATTATTCAGCACCGTGCATCATTGTTGGTCCTGTAGGGAAGAGAGAGCAATTGCCACCAAATTGAAATTTGATAGCTGACACAAAGAATTCATAGGATTGATTTGGAATCATTTTCCACATGTTACTTTTCTCTGTCAACTGGTGCATTGCTCTCAGCATGTTCTTATTCCTATAACTAGACTGCTACTTCATTTTTTTTAAACCTGAGATGCAAATTTCTATTACAAAAACCTCATATTATTATCTGTCTGAATCCATGTCCTTACAAACAATTCCTTCAAGTACAAAGACATGGGTAAAAATCTAAATGTCTATCCATGTCTCCATGGTGTCTATCTTCAATCTCCAGCAAGAAATCTTGAGAAACATAGGAATGAGCTGCAACCACACATGTATGCCAGACATGTTCTAGCCGTGACATCAAGCGTCCGTCATAAGGTGTCAGGAGGCTGTCATATGACGCATCATGGGGGCCGTCACTTTGAGGCATGGGACGTGGTGTCATGTGTGTCACATGTGGTACGAGGCTTCTTTTCCTTTTTTCCCTGCAGTGGTTTTTGCTGTGCACTTTTGCTATTTGCTTGGATATTGGAAGGAACATGCTGAAGGGCTTGTTGTCACAGAATTTATTATGACCGTCTCAGGTGGGAGCAAGTGTGTTTGTCAGCAGGATAAATTAGCGACAGGTCGAAATAAATCTCTCAATAGTCAGATGACCCTCCTCACTTCCTGTACGGCAACAGGATATCTCTAATAATTATTCTAGAAAGTAATCTTTGAGCAACAACATGCAGTTGCAGTTAATTCTAAATGAGAATAGGTTTTTACTGTGAATTCAACATTGCGTTTAGATTGGTTACGGTTGTGTATTAGTCCCATCTGCTTACGGTTGTGTATTAGTCCCATCTGCTAAGTAAACCATCAGTTGAGTAGCATGCGCATTTGATCAAATGATATCAAAGGAGAATTTCACCAGCATTTGACCCCTCTAAATAACAGTCTAGGCTAAATGTAGATATAAGGTTGAGTACTCTGCACAATGGACCAGCAGTGAAGCTGAGGTAGAACCATTGTGAAGTAAAGACACACATCTTGCTCTGATCCCCTTTGCAGTGACCCTGAAGCAGTTATTTTAACTTATATTATACCAATGACTGCCTAGCATTTAAACCTTTTCCTGAGCTCCTCCTTAGTGCGATTCCAGGTCTAATGCTTTCCGCTCCCCTGTCGGTGGGGAGTCCGTTGAAATCTGACCATGTCTGCCAATCAGGCCACGTCTGTGGTGTCCAACCGCTCCAGAATAAAACTGCATTATACATCACAGAAGTACAGCCTGGATAACACTTATATGTATAGCAAGTGTGACATACCGGGAACTCAAAGGCCTTCTAACACTAGTTCTGGATTTGATTCCAGATCGAAATGAGTGTTTTCTGCTATGAATTTTAAAAAACTTTGTAATTCTGGCATTTTCCAAATTATATCAGGCATTCTGTCTCTCATAGGTTTGTTCCAACCTGGTTGTGAGATGGAAAGAGTGAGAAAACAAGCACTGATACAAGAGGCCGCAAATATGACATCTCTGCTTACTGAAGAAGTAATAAATATAACGACTGAGTACATAATGCCACACCTGTATAACAACTGTTAATAGCACGCTGATGTACTCAACCACTTGATAGTCTATCCTTACCACTTGATATAAGTCTATCCTTATGACTTCTGCACTACTTCTGAAAATATTAGGATCGACGCCCAAGTTTCTGAAACAAGCAGACCTGTAACCACTGATCTGCTCTCTAATGCTGTCCGACACATCTCTGACGTTATCTCGAACCAAAGTGCATTTCCAGGAACTTGAGGGACAAGGCCGACAGCCCAGGAAGGAAGGGATGAGGATACTCAGGATAGTGCACCGGAAATGCAAGGCTCCTCTGGTGTGCCACTCAGGAACTACAAGGAACTCTCGGAAAGCAAAGCTCAAGATTCTCTCCTGGAAAGCTAACTCCCATGGAATCCAAAACTTCTTAAGTGGACACCAAGACCAGGTACTGAATACTGGTCAGTCTGCTGGTCAGACTTTGCCAAGAAAGTAATTGTTATTTAGATTGGCACATTTTGAATATATTAATCAAGATTTGAAGAAAATTCTACTGGTGTTAAGCATGTGCTAAAACATTTGGCGTTTTGTCAGGTTATTCCGTCTCCTCTAAAGGGCTTTAAGATTAACCTTAATATTGCCCAATTTATAAGGCTTTGTTTGGCCTGCTTCACAAAAGGTCCTGGAAACTGGTTTATACTGTCCAGGATGTTTGAATAACGGTACATTGGATTTGTATGTGGTTCATTAGTTAGCCTGATATCAATAATAGGGTGATGAACTGATATTAGACTTATTTAAAGTCTCAAAAATATAGAACTCCATTCCTTTATCAGCACAAACTCAGGTATAAACAATGATCCCAACACATTTTAGTGCAAGTATAGCGTTTAATGCGGGGCCAATACCCAAGACACCTGCTACTTTGTATGATGGCCAATATGGAAGGAGAAATAACTTCTGCACTCTGATAATTGACCATTAACCCAACTTATATTGCTTCCTACTCATAATTCATTAATATGGGTGATGTTATTAATGATAGCCACCCTGTTAATGTCATGCTGCACCCTAGAGTAGGCTCTTAATATAAGGTCTACAAGGAAGAATATGGCTTGGTCAAGTGTGGCAGTTGCAAGCAGGCCCACATTAATTTACGAAATAGAAGCATTTTTGCCACTTGTACAGGATTATAGAACAATTTGTGACAATTTGCAGAACATATTGTGGCATAGCATCAGTTAGTGATGGCCTTAAGTCAAAGAATTTCTGAAAACATGTAGGTGTTATGAAAATTGAAGTTGAAATAATTTCAGAGCACTCTTAATATGATCTTAACTTAGGCAAGTTGTAGGTTAGTGTTCACTGTGTTACATGCATATCTTTTTAGAGATCTGCTGTTCTGTTTGTGAAAGAAAAATGATGTCGATGGCACTATTGTTGCACCTCTTATGACAGAGAAGTTCACTGTGCATTTAAACTTCATGTCACATAAGAAATAGAATCCATGATCAAGCAAAAAAATTCTGCCAACATACAGTGACATAGACCACTTTCGCTCACACAATATAACTAAAGACTGACCAGTGTTGTCCAAAAGTTATCAACAAAGTTTCTTTGACTGTAAGAAGCTACAAAACAAAGCAGGCCTTAAGAACTATGTACAGTTAGCACAGAAACCCAAAATCATGTTTCCGAGAAAAGTGTTCCTTGACAAAACAAGGTAACGTTAGAGGGGCACTTGAGAAGGCAATCTTTCAAATGACCCTCCCTGTTGCTTTCATTAATCTAAATTGGCAAGTTTGCTGGCATTGCAGAAGCTAAGTTTGGCATAGACAAAAGTAATGGGCTGGTAAGCAAACATAGGAATGTTGGCCGAAGGAAAGATTTCTAGATTATGTATACAAGATAACTCAACCTTGTACACTGTGGCTATCATGTGACCATAACTTTCAGGTCACTTTCTTTAAGACACTGTGACATTATGCATTATGCAAATAAGGATGAAATACTATATTACACACAGTCAAAATACAAAAATCGTTCATTGGAGTTGATTTGAATAACAACTTGATTTTATGATTATCAGACAATCTTTACATAATTCAGAAAATTTTTTATCAGGAGTGTGCTGTTTGAAATATACAGTTAAATAATTTGCCACAGAACTGATTCGATGATCTTAATATGAAACAAATAGTTTTTTTATTGTGGGAATATGTTTAGCAGAAAATCTGATCGCCTTTTTGGAGACATGATCCTTATTCTAAGTCATTTTGTATATTTTGTAAGGCAGGCACTTGCCTACATGTGGTGTAGAATACACAAAGATGGCTAACAGCAACAAAGTCCACCATTCTGGCATAATTCTGTTTTATGGATAATAATTCCACAGTGACTGTCCCTTGTGCAGACTCCTGTGGCACACTTGTGGCAGTTTTGACAAGCTGACAACATTTTGGCTGCCCAAATCTGTATCCCAGCTCCCTGTGGTGCCCGTGCAGACTCCACCATCAGTTTATGCCCCTACAAATGAAGTGATGTGTCCATCTGCCTAGCTTTTCTATTAATAAGATCTTTCTGGCTAAACTTAGTTTCTCCTAACTTGTTTACCAAGTTCTTCCATTTTGCAACACTTTCTCCAAAGTATTTTTTTACAGTCCAGGTTATTCTTATCCTTTCTTTCTCCTGAATATTTAGAGTTTCTGTGCATGTCTGTTGTACACCAATAACTTAAGATAGATATTTTCGAGTACTAAACATTTCCAAGATGTCAGAAGATTGCTACGTGTTTGTAGCTGCTAAATATGTACTATACTGATTGGACGACTTGAGATTATTTAAATTTTCAATTGACTGATCGACTGATTGAGATATTGTGAATATGGTCTCAGGCAGACAGTAAATTCTACTGAGTAAATCATTTTTCATTCAGTTTATTGTACACTCACATACACAAATCTGTGTAAACTTCTTGAAGTTTACCAGCCTTTTGTTCCAGAATTCACTCATGCACAATGTGGCGACATATAATTGTAGACTATTTGTTACAACTGCTACTATTTCCTTGTCTCCTATCTTCGATTATTCTAAGTTTCTTACCTCTTTCTAGTTATTTTTACAGCAACTCCAAAAGTTATTCGCTTCATTTACCCTTTTGCAAGATCTCCCTCGCAATCGTTATCTGATAACAGTTGAGTAAACACATTGCACATCCTTGTTTGAATGATTTATAACTGAGTTCAGCATTCCCACAATGTCTTGGTTCGGTGCACATTGAACATTATGAACTCTCTTGAGGTCTATCGCATATTGATGAATGGGACGGGTTGAGGTGTATGCTTATTGCCAGTGGCCCAGCATTAAGTACTCAATTGTTTGATGTCATGCAAGTTTCCTTCATACAATCCTTTAAACCGGGACTACTCAGAACTAGTACTGCTGCTACTCTATGGTAACTTAGTAATAATGCAGAGCCACTCCTACCTTATGAAGCAAAGAGGATTTCTCAATTTACATCAAACGGCTTACCTGGAAGAAATAATGGAAATGCATTTAATTCAATATGATAAATTATAAACGTAAATAAGTCGTCAGAAAAAGTTCTTAAGGTTATCTCTTATTCAAATCACAATATCACAAATATTAGAGAACTTAAAGGTAATGGGATTGACTCTTAATAATCAGATAATGGCGAAGTCAAATAACATGACTTGACATTTCAAAACATTTAGGAAAAACATTTAGCATGGTACGGAAATTTGTGACATAATACATCTACATAAACAATTTAAACATTCAACAAGTACATATAAGCGTTCCAAGTGCAATTTCTGGCTGGCAAAAGGAATTGAAATTGATTTCTTTCTTTTTTTTCCACACATCCATCAAAATGATGAGGCATCATAGAAATATCTGTACGTTTTTGGATTTCTCACAATTTTTCTGTCTGTTTCTTTCTTTCTCACTCTCAACCTCACGATATTTCATTCACCAGCAATGAGCAATTGGCTAAATCTTACTGAGGCCCAGGGACCGGAGCCCACCATGTTTAATGATAGCGACACGAGGAGTTATTAAAAAGGACGTCGTTCGGACTAGGGAGCTTGTCCTCCAGATTGCCTGTGCCTGACAGCAATGCAAATGATACAGGCTGAGGAGTAAGCTTAGGTTGAGGACAGGCTCACTAGTAGAGCTGAAGAAGCTGTTCGACTAACCAGAGGCATTGCAACGTTCTGTTGAGTATACACTATACAGTAATGGAGCGATATATTGTTTAGAATGGTGGAGGCAAGCCAATAATTCCCATAATACCCACCATGGGTTAATAGTTAAAAAATAAACTCTAAATTGCAACATGTTAAACATTGTGCATATTTTCAGCTGTATCATTAAACAGCAATTGAGAAGTCAACAATATCCTATCCATCGTGCATGAAACACAGCAGATTTACATGAAGCTAGGCCTTAGACTGGTTTTCAGAGATTTATCATATTTGGCTTAAGAACGGTCACTTTATGCAACCGATCACCTTGATTGGCATGGCAAAGAGTGCTCAGTAGCTGTCTCTTAAACAACAAGTATCTCACCCACATCTTAACTTTTCCAATATTTCATCTTTCTGGGACGATTATCTGTAACATGATTTTGATCTGTATGGGTAAGTTTTTCAATAATCAATGAAGACATGATCACTTGATCATCGTGATAAAATCATATTATAAATGGGACTTACACAAACATAGTTACTGAACTACACCATTGGCCAAGGGTACAGAATAAGCTTGCAGTATATTCTAAGCAAATAATTTTCAAAACTTGTATAGCAAAAATCTGATCACAGAGGGAGCTTTAATGCAAAGATGCATGTACTCATGATCTTCTTAAGACCATCCAACCATACTACGGACATTCTCTCAAGGCTGCACAACTGTCAGACAAATGCAATGTGGTTCATGAAGTTTAAAGGCAATGGCAGCTGAGAGGAAAATACTGCCCTTGCCTTCCTCTGTCCTGGGATACAGTGCAGCATGGTGCAGCGTGGTTCAGTGCGCGTGACTGTATGCTTCACATCAACCAGGCAGTCACATCATGCAAGCCATGCACTGCTTTACTCGGAGCTTTTACTGTGTCTGCTGTTTTATGACCTTTTCTGCTGTCTTACTGCTATAAAGGTCCCATCCCGAGACGCACTGCTCTCACAGCAGTTTAGATGTTCTGTCATTGTCCATTGACCAAACTTTTACAGCTGTATTATATGGACTCAATTACAGAGGCTGTATCTGGTAAATAAGACTTAATGGCCTAGCTGTTTGAGACAAGATGAAGGCCATTGCCGGTACTTTATGCATAAAAACCAAAAGTTCATAATTTTTTTATAGGATCTCTTCACACTCATAGTTTGCAGGAAAATGACTCTTAGAGAAGAATTAGATGTTTTGATGCCTCTAAATGGTCTTTATATTCTTTGAAAATAAACTTTTGGCTTTATTTCTCAACCTTGAAACTGATTCCAGTTTGAAAATATCAGACTTTAATAGCCTTTTACCTTTCGCTTTACATCAAATTGACTTCTGTGAGCTAGGAAAATCCATTAAAATGACATTTGGATGATAAAAAGCCTGAAACCTTAGTCTTTATTATATGTTTTCATTGGAATGCCAGGCGACACCTTGAGACATATGAAATATGCCTGGCAGTATTGTGCCTCTGTAAAGGACTATGATAGCTGTTATATTTAAGGAAATTATGCAAATATTCTCATGAAATTTGTACAAGACTACAATGTTCAACCACACTATTCTTAACATAACATGGCACTATTATGTTGCAATATGATATGGACACATAGCACATGGAAAATGGAAGAAGCCATTTCTTGTGACATTCTAAATATCATTCTTTATGGCCCATAACAGACATGACATTTGTCAATGGTGCAAGTGACACACAGAAATGCCGCTTATGTCCACGAGAAAGAGATCCTATTAACGATGTCTCAAGACTGAGCCAGTTGCAATGGGATCTGTTTATCTTTATTTCTGAGCTGATTTTCTCTGCTAAGCTCTCTGTCTGTATGTGGCCTTTATTAATAAGCTGTTTTTCGGTATTGCAAGCTGTCCATCTTTATTTATCACCTGCTTGTCTAGTCCTTGTCCATCTTCTTATGTATGACAGCTTATACCCGATACAATTTGGCTCTTCGATATAAGAAAGATGAGAAGGTTCTTTTATTCATCATAGTGTGACCCACCACCGACAGATAGCATTTACTGAATGTGGTCACTTCAGCCCTCTACCTATCCTCTTATTTATCATGCCTGCTTAATACCGAAGCAATTTGGCTTCATAGAGATTACAAGAAGAGCAAGAAGATTCGCTTGATGAGCTATTATCTAAAGCAAACATTATCCACTGAACATGCTAAATACAGTGATGGTCATTTCAGTGAACAACTGGAAAACTATTCATCGTCTCATTTATTTCCAACTGATGCAACTGGGCTCTCAATAGGAAAAGATGAAAATATCTCCTAACACCCAGTCAAAAAGATATTCTTTTGCAGTTCTACAAAAAATACTAACCCTCTTGGCATGGATGATTGGCTTAGAAAATATTTTAAATGGCGAAGCTAAAATATATGTGATAGAATATTAATCATAGCATAAGAGAGGTTTAGTGGGAAGCACAGTTAATCAGTGCCTAAGCTTTGCTTAAGAACTTCCACTCTTAATTCTTCACTTAAGGCTTGTAAACCAGTAACTATTTGGTTAGAAGTATTTATACATGGCTCAAGATATGCCAAAATACATCTTTTCTCATAGCCCAATGGAACCAGCATAAGAAGATATTGATTCTAACTTGTTTAAATAGGATTCATTCGTCACTGTCTAACGCTTTTCCTAGCAAAAACAGGAAATTCAAATACCGTTTTCTCAAATTGTGATGTTTTAAAGACTAATTGCAGAAGAATAAAGTCGTTCTGATGACTAAGTATGATAGGATGCCAATTTGAACTTATTTTAGCAGAGCAGGTCATATATGCTCTCTTAGGTTCACCATACACTAGCTTGTTACTGTATTCATTTGGGCTGCTCGTGAGGCCTGCTGAGCCAGGGATAATTGGAGCGAGATTTGTCCCAATCTTGTTTGCATCAGACGGATAAGATTTGCTTAGACTGTCACGCACACATGTTTCCAGCTTGGATTAAGAACTTGTGATCCAAGAAAATTATGGAAAGAAAAAGTATGGTGACAGTGAGCTTCTGCTGCCTCAAGGCTTGGGATCATTTTGATTGGTTATAGATGGTAAATTTTTCATGCAAGTGTTGGAATTGTAAGAAGATATTGGTCGTTGGTTGTGTATTTGCACATTGTGTCTCTTTTTCCAGAATATAAAGACAACAAACAAAAACAATCAAGAGAAAAATACTGGACACACCCAAATATCATTTTCTCATAGTTTTCTATTATTAATAGAAAGATGGATGGATAAATAGGATAGCAAGAATAACAGATACAAGTAAGAGATGTTTGACAAGAAAAATCCTATACTTGGCCATACAATGACAATAAATCTTGAGCAAATCAGGCTAAACATGGTTAACAATGACCAACTATGACACTGTTGTCTCCCACCAATTTCCACAATGGGCGAGTACCCACCAGAGCAAAACGTGTTTGTCATTGCTGTGAGTGATGGGACGTCATTTTGTGTTATTTTGTCCATCAAGAATGTAGGGTAGAAACTAGAAACTGATAGAATGCTTCTTGTTACAAAATGATATAGAAAATGCAAGTAGTGTGATTGTGTTCTGTTTGCTAATATATTAAATAATGTACATCGTAATTACTCCAGTGACGACAACTATTATTGAAATTTTTTTGGATATTACCAAATGAATTCTTCATTTGTATGTTGAACTTTCCTTATATCTCATTGAACCTGATGTTCATTAGTTCTAGCCTTCACTGCATGCTCTGAAGTTATATACAGCGTACAGGGCTGACATTTCACAAACAAATTTATTAGAATTCAATCTATTAATCTCTGTTAGATATTTGAGCTAGCCTTTGAAACTTTAGGCTTAAATCTTGCACTGTACTGTAGGACCTGTAGGCTACAGGACATGTTGCGTTGTTAAGGATGTTGCAAATTGTATGGAATTCAGATGTTTTTTTTTTTGGTTCACTTGTGTCAATGTTTTTGACACATTCGGAGTAATTCAGTTCCAGCTATCCAATTTCAGAGCTTGGAAAGTTTTTCCTGAAATTGAAATTGAATGAAACAAATCTGTTTTTCTCATTAAGAATTCAGAGCCCATCTTTCATAACCATGTTCAGGTCATATTCTTTCTTTTTTTTCAGATTTCATCGCATTGTGATCTGCCAAATTATTTCCACCCAGAAAATGGAGAATATATATGAAAAATGCATGATTTCATTAAAAAGCATCTTGTAAAATAAAATGGAATAATCATATTTGAGAAAAGGTGGTGTGTTAACAAATGAGATTGCTGTAATTGCATTTCTATGCACAGGATTAAATTCAGGTTTACTGAATTACCACAGTTTCTATTTTATGTTATAACTAATTATACTGGTGCAAACAACAACAAACATGAGATATTATTTTAACCAAAAGATCGAGCTATTGTTATTGTGCAATCGTCATTCCAAAGAAGCAGCTTCATCATTTGCTGCTCCAGATTGCCTGAATGTTTTCTGTTTCACGTTTAACATTTAACGACCACTTTGGGACCTGACCTTCGGAACATTTCCATTGGGACGCAATCTGGATTTAAATGGCCTTTGGGAAATTGTTAAAGAGAGAATCTGGCTCAGCCACATTATCTTTTTGGTGAAAAAACCGATTTTTGTTTAAACTTGTCCATTTTAAGTACTTTTTGGTTTGTTTTGTTATTATTCAGTCACTTGGTATTTATCCTTCTTTAAGCAAACAATCAGAATGTGAGCTCCACGCAACTGCCAAATTCCCCAGGCACAATCTGTTAACCGAGATACAAGCCGAGCCATTCAACTTAGAACTGAAAATGTTTAAAACAGAAACAAACACCACAAAACCACAACTAAACTGAATTAAAACCATGCAACTTCCCGAACAAAAGTCACAATGAGAATTTTAAAATCACATCTTCGCAGGGGTTTTAATCTGCATGCATGATACCAGACAATTAACTTCATGCCCACCACACTAAACGCTTCCAAAATACTTTAATTGATATTGCCTGATTCATACAGTTTTGGCCATCTGATCTGTCTTTGTGAATTTTCAACTGTCTTTCAAACTACCCAGCTGTACCCATCTTTTTTCTTCAGTTTCAATCCATTTTCTACCTGTCTACTTGAGACTTAATCCATTTTTCTTTCAATCTCAAATATCAATTTTTCAATATATCTGTGTCATTCATTTGTCTGTCAATGTTGATATGACCTAATAGTAATCTCCTCAGGATCTCTCTCATTTTGTATATTACTATCCAGCCTGTTCTTTAACAAATTCTAATTCACTTCCCATCATCCTGAAACTGTTGGCAAAGCAACCTGCAGGTCATTTAATCAGGAAAGCAATGCAGCAAATATTCGCCAATTAGAGTAATTGCTGTTCACGATAATTGCTCATTGCCTAGCTTTAATTGCTTTTTTGCCAATCCTGCCAAATCACTGGGCGTTTAGCCTAATTCGAGGATATTATTCAGCAAGGTGCATCATTGCTGGTCTCAAAGGGAGGAGAGAGGAATTGCCACCAAATTGAAATTTGATAGCCGTCAAAAAGAATTCATAGGATAGGATTGCATTAAATGATTTGGAATCATTTTCTACACGCAACTTATCTCTGCTGACTGGTGTTTTGTTCTCAACATGTTGTGATCCCTCTTTCTAACTAGGCTGCTTATGTGTAACAAATGTATCTTTAATTTTTCACCTGAGATGCAAATTTCTGTTATCCATACCTTTTAATTCCTTTGAGCATATATAGACACTGATAAAAATCGAAATGTCTTTTCATGTCTCCATGGTTCCTATCTATCCATCTCAAGCGAGAAATCTTGCGCAAAATGGGAATGAGCAACAACACATTCCAACCACACATGTATGCCAGACACGTTCTGGCCATGACATTCAGCGTCCGTCATAAGGTGTCAGGAGGCGTCATACGACGCGTCATGGGGGCCGTCATTATATATGACAGGCGTGGGATGTGGTGTCTTGTGTGCCATTCATGCCATGAGGCTATTTTTGCTTTTTTCTCCTGGAGCACTTTTCCCAATGCATTTTTGCATTTGCTCGGATATTTGAACGAACATGCCGAAGGGCTAGCTGTCACAGAATCCATTATGACCGTCTCAGGTGGGAGCAAGTGTGTTTGTTAGGAGCGGAAATTAGCACTGCTCCAATTGCTACAGGCCAAGGGGTATCCTCTGCTGGTCACGCCAACCTCTGCTTCTCAGCTTCCTGTGACATCAAGATGTCTTATTTAATTTGAGAAAATCATCTATGAGCAATAACACATAAATGCAAACTTATTTTCAAAATTATTAAAAGCCCACCGATATCCAACTGCATCGTTATGACCTTGGTTACCCTCTAACTTGCATCTCTAACAGAAAAGCTAATTTATTTCCAAGTTTCCTTAAAACTGGTAGCAGATCAACCGACAGGTCATTCAATCAGGAAAGCGATGCAGCAAATTTTTGCCAATTAGAGTAATTGCTGTTCACGATAATTGCTCACTGCCTCACTTTAATTGCTTTTTTTTGTCAATGCTGTCCAATTGCTTGACATAGAGCCTAATTTGAGGATATTTCTCAGCATGAGGCAACATTGTTTGTCTAGTAGGGAAGAGTGAGGAATTGCCACCAACTTGAAATTTGATAGCCCTCAAAAAGAATTCATGGGATTGACATTGAATGATTTGGAATCATTTCTACATGTTACTTGTCTATGTCAACTCATGTATTGTTCTCGTCACGTTCTGATACATCTGTCTAAACAGGCTACTAATTTGTAACAAATCATCTATCTGTATTTTCTACCTGAGATGCAAATATCTATTACGAAAAACTCATATCATGTATCTTAATCCATTTACTCTTATTCCTTCCATGAATATGGACAGAGATAAAAATCGAAATGTCTATCCATGTCTGCATGGTTTCTATCTATCCATCACCAGTGAGAAATCTCGAGAAAGATAGGAATGAGCTACCACTTATTTGAACCACACATGCATGCAAGATATGTTCTAGCCATGACATTTAGCGTCCGTCATAAGGTGTCAAAAGTCTGTCATATGACGCGTCATGAGGGCCGTCATTTGGTACGGCAGGCGTGGGACGTGTTGTCACGACATGAAGCTGTTTTTTTGCTTTTTTTCCACGAGAGGCAGATTTTTTTCATGCATTTTGCTCGGATATTAGAAAGAACATTTTGAAGGGCTAGCTGTCACAGAATCCATTATGAGCGTCTCAGGTGGGAGCAAGTGTGTTTGTTAGGAGCGGAAATTAGCACTGCGCCAACAGCTACTGGCCGAGGGATATCTCCCACTGGTCAATGTGGTCATGTGACCCTCTGCATCTCCACTTCCTGTGTGACGTCAGGATACCTGAAATTATCTTAAATATCTCAAACTATTTTAGAAAGTTATCTTTGAGCAACAAGTTGCATTTGCAGTAAATTCTAAATGAGAATAGGTTTTGAAATTTATAGATTTGTCATAGAATGATGGTGACGATGACGGTATTTGTTAAAGTGGGGTCCCTCAATGATCAAGACTTGAACAAGCCTTTTCCTGAATGAAACGGAATAATGGGGATTTTCATCTTTACAGCATATTCTTCTATTTCTCTATGACCAATGACTGTTATATCGACCTTCACAGGCTTCAAGCTTTAGTTTTTGCTTTACTTTCTTGAAAATGACTATAAACTAATTCTTAAATGAAGTTTTCCAAGTGTATTGATTACATGCAGGACACTAGATTTACGTTTGTGTTAATCCAATATTGCTTTTAATATTGTATATAGTCCTATCTGCTAAGCAAATCATTAGCAGAGTAGTATTACGTATGCACACTTAACCAACTGATGCCAAATGAGAGTAGAACCAGCAATGAAGCCTAATAAGAACAGTCTAGACTAAATGTAGATAAAAGGCTGAATACTCTGAGCAATGGACCAGTAAAGCTGTGGCAGAACCATTTGAAGTAAGGACACACAACTTTCTCTGCTCCACTTTGCGGTGACCCTGAAGCAGTTCTTTTAGCTTGCCGGACAATTTAGGAACTCCTGCCAAGCATTTAAACCTTTTCCTGAGCTCCTCCTTAATGTGATTCCAGGTCTAACGCTTTCCGCCCACTGTCGGAGGAGACTCCGTTGGAATCTGACCATGTCTGCCAATCAGGCCACGTCAGTGGTGTCCAACAGCTTCAGAATAAAACTGCATTATGCATCACAAAAGTACTGTCAGGATTACACCTAAATCTATGGCCAGTGTGGCATGTTGAGAACTCAAAGGTATTGACGTACTACCAGTTGTGTATTCAATTCCAGATCGAAACTGAAGTTATTTTGTCTCCTCTTTTCTTCTGCTATAAAAAAAAAATAAAATTCTGGTACCTTCCATATTATATCAGATGTTCTCTAACATGTATGGGCAGTTATAGCCCCACAAATAGGGCATACATTTGGCATCTTAGCCTAAAGACATCTACCTGTTGTTCTTCTGAATATAATAGACTAAATAATAGACTTGACATCCAAGTTTCGGAAACACGCAGACCTTCTGTAACCACTCAGCCACCCATAAGATTCTGCTCTCTGATGCTACCTGACATGTCTTAGACATCTCTTGAGTTTATCCGGAACAAAAGTACGGTTGAAGGAACTTGAGGGACAAGGCCGACAGCCAAAGAAGGGATGAGGATAGTGCACCGGAAATGCAAGGCTCCTCTGGTGTGCAACACAGGAACTACCAGGAACTCTCGGAAAGCAAACCGGCTTTTAACAGCGTCTCAGAGCTGCTCAAGATTCTCTCCTGGGAAGCCATTCCCCATGGAATTTTTCAAGCGCTAGTGAGCAGTTTACTGGAATTAGCGCTATACAAATGCCTATTATTATATTATTAAGTCCAAAACTTCTTAAGTAGACACCAGGCACTGAATACTGGTCAGTCTAAGTCAGCTTCTGGTCAGATTCTCCTATGATTGTATTTAGATGAGCACCACCTTGATTATATCACTATGCGATGCATTTAAAGTAAGTCTGCACGGTCTTATACCTTTTCTGTTATAGTTTAGTTAAAATAAATATTATCTTTTTTGATGTTGCCCGGTTCTTGATCCATTCTTTGGGCCACTCCTCTAAAGGTTCTCCCTCATTCTTGCGAGTGAGTATGGTCCAGCATGTCTGAGGAATGGCATGTGACTGTATGTGATTTATTGTTTAACCCAACATCAATATAAGAAGGATTGATGGATGATTGAGGCTTTACGACTGGCATTTATACACTTGGTAGGCTACTTGGGACAGGAGGAGCCACGACAATGAGGGGAAGGGCTATTGAAGAATTCCTAATTTTGTAACGATTGTCTGGTTGTCTTACAATCTTACTATTCTAATAAACAATTTTTGCATTTTGACGACGTGTAAAATTTCTAGAGTTATACTTCTTGTACTATGGTGTAGCATCCCTATTTGCATAATGCATGACGTCACAGTGTCGTAAAGGAAGTGACTAGACCTGAACGTTATGGTCACATGATCGCCACAGTATGCAAGGCTGAGTTGTCTTGTATGCATAATCTGACAAACTTTCCTTCTGCCAATATTTGTATGTTTGCCTTCTAGCCTATTGCCTTAGCCTATGCCAAACTTAGCTTCCGCAATGCCATCAAACTCGCCCATTTAGATTAATGAAAGCAACAGGGAGGGTCATTTGAAAGATTGTCTTCGCAAGTGTCCCTCTAACCTTACCTTGTTTTGTTGAAGAACACTTGCACAGATTAATGATTTTTGTTCACTTATAACATGTATTGTTTCAGTAAGGGACATTTTTGTAGTCTTTTTATGCACAACACCAGACTTCACTCTAACTAGTGAGAAGTTAGACATACTCATGATGATAAGAAGATCGAAAGACAATCAGACAATTTCTACAAAATCAGAAAAGGGTTTATCAGCAGTGTGCAACTGCATGTATTGTTTGAAACAAACAATCATTGTAGAACTGTAAGAAGAACTGCTTCTTCTTATGCAATTGTAAGCACCACTTCATTACAATAATCAATTAATTTTTAAAGAGTCGAGAAAATAATTACAATTGCCGGAATATGTTTGGTAATGAATCAGAAGTTGTTGTGAGACCAATGTCATCATTTCAATTTATTCCATATGTTCTGAAAAGCAAACATATATATGCATATAACTGTGTGTATAGCAGACTAGGAAGACCAGCCGCAACAAAAGCTTCCACCTTTCTACCATAATTCAGCTTTATGGATTCCACTGTGCTGTCCCCTGAGCAGACTCCTGTGGCACACTTGTGGCAGTTTTGACGAGCTGACAACATTTTAGCTGCCCAAATCTGTATCCCAGCTCCCTAAGGTGCCGCTGAAGACTCCACCATCAGTTTATGCCCCTACAAATGAAGTGAAGTGTCTATCTGCCCGAGGTTTCTACTAAGAAGGTCCTAGGCTAATCTTGTTATCTCCTAACATGTTTAAGAAATTCTCCCATTTTGTAACACATTCTGCAAAGAATATTTTGCAGCAGTTACCATCAATGTCCAAAATACTTGAAGTGTCCTTTCCTTCCTTTGAATTTTTACAGTAACCCTATGCCTATGGGTCTGAGCGTAATGGAAGAAAATGCACGGCAATTAAGATATTTTGGTGTATTAACAAATATAATGATGGCTAAACATGATCAGTTGTTCAATTAGTTCCTTGAATAAACTTCTTGTGATTTTTGATTTCACAACTCACAAAATGCCAATATATACATATTACACACTCCATGCTATTTACTCTTTTGTTGATACTACTCTGTGCACACTGCACATATATATCACATTTCTACAGCATTGGTTCATATATAATTCTACCACAACATATTTAGGACTACTTGTTACAACTAGTACTATATCACTCTCTCCCTTCTTCGAAAATTCTGACTTCCCTCTTGTTGCTTTTCAACAAGTTCTTCACATCATTTAAAATTCTCCAAGCTCTCTTTATCACAATCGTTATCTGATAAAAGTTGAGTAAACTCATTGAACGTCCTTGTTGTGAATGATTTATGGCTGAGGTTAGTGTAACTACAATGTCTTGGTTCTGTGCACATTGCAAATGTACAGTGAACTTCCTTTTACTCCAATGCATTTTTTGAATGGGGTCGTCTGCTAAGTACCACTGCAGCTATAAAACTATTATAAACCAATTGTTTGAAATAATGCAAACAGTCAAATTCATATAATTCAATTTAAATATTGTCATTGAATGTATACTTCCTCAATTTCAGTATTGTCACTAAATTCAATACTAGCAAAAGTGGTGATATGGCAATGCAGCCTTTTCTTTCAGGTCTGTCTCACACGCTCCAGGAGTCCTTCTAAGTCTTGCCACCCCGATCCCCAGAGGGGTTTTAGCACCATTTTGCCCCATTGGGCCCAGAGTGTTAGGAGGTCTTAATAGCTTTGGCCATGGAAACTTTAGCTATTCTTGCTGTCTCCAACAACTGGCATGCATGCCTGTGACAAGTTTGCTACTGATAAGGGATAGAGGTTGATGGTTGGACGGGGGGGGGGGGAGGTTTGTGTTGTTGTTACCGATTTCTTGAGTCTTTCAAGAAAATGGACAGGGAGAATGCAGTTGACACTGTAAAAGTGGGTCGGCATTGGATTAGACATGACTCATTCAAGACACATATTTTTCTTCAGTTAATTTCTAATTGTAGCTACATGAACAATTGAACCGGGTGTCAACCTAGATATCACTTATCCATATTTTTTCAACTTGTTTTCACTTCTGTTTTAAGAGTTCCAATATCAAGTGGGCTTAGGATGCTAAAGAGAAACCTAACCTTAATCGAAATACTCACAATACTCTGCAGTGTAAGTCTGTAAGAGCTCCATTCTCAAAACCACTAACACCACCACTTGCTGATGTGGCTTTGACAAATATCATTCTTGAAGAATCTTGCTTGCTCACAACTCTTGGTCTCCAATAAAAAGCTAATAAAACAGTCCCCAACAGTGCCAGCTAATTTGAGATAAATAGACCAATGGATAAATGAACGTTTTGAAAAAAATAGGGAAAGTTGCCCATGGGCAAGCCTTACTGAGAAATTATCTGGTCTCCGTTGGAGATGGAGGAAAAGTAGATACATAATTCTGTGACAGTTGGATTCAGGTTACTCACGGGGGTTGATTGATGAGATGAGAGTTGAGCATGTTGAGAATAAAAAAGGGTCTCCCATTAAACATTATATCTGAACTTTTAACATTTTACTGCATAGTGTGTTTTTTCATCCTTTCACTTCTTGGATGTTCTCACAGCAATCACCCTCCCATCAAGCTATCGATGCAATTGCTAACTCTCTGTTTCTCATAGCTTCGCAACTGGAAATTGAACCTAGGACATTCAACACAACATTTTCAGCAACCTGGCCACCACTAGTGTCTTGAGGTGAACCACAAAATAATCTCACCTCAATGCACTGCTGTCTTCATCTAGACTGGGGATCAATTATGCAACCTTCCAGCCCTGCAGCATCGATGTAATGCAGTGCAATGCAAATCTGTTGTCTCTTGTGTTCAGACTCTTGTTCATATATCTCATGATTGATTTACTCTTTGCAATACTACAATGGATTCTGTAGTAAATTACTTTCGGCAATTGAGCTTCTTGCACATGGTGCGTCAAGTACAAATTGTTAGAGAACCCAATGGGGCTTGAAATTCCTGGGAGACATAACAATCTCATTTGAGACGCTCGGAAGAAATGGTGGGAAATAATCGTTTGTCCCCCTTTGTTGTGTGAGCGTTTGATCAGTGTCATGTTGTTTGCTCTCCAAAAGAAATGCTTCAAAGAGGGTGGTTGAAGATCAGATGGAAAGATTGCATCTCAGATTGCATTCAAGATTTTGAGATTTCTTATAGTTCGGAGATGCAAATGTTGTGCTACCAGTTGCAGAAAATTTGCAAAAATAACAAGATCTAGAAATTGACAAATTTGTTGAATGTCGTTTGATTCAATGCTTGTTGGGCAGAGATTTCGATTATAGCAGGTATCTTTCACAGAAAAAGAAAGAACAAGACAAAAGATAGATGGATACTGTGAATAAAGAACTACAAAATCTAAATCAAAGAACATCTCAAAAGGATTGACAGATGGTTGGGGTTTGTCGTTCTGCATCTATGCACTCTGGCAGGCTAATCTGGATATTAGTCCAAAGCAGGGAGGCAAAAATGATTGTAAATTCTGTAATTGTTCCCTCTTCTGAGAGATCTATATAGTATATACTGCAAGTCAGCCATGGTTAACAACAGGACTATGCTTTTTGATACTGTCAAAAGTTCTGCTCCTCCAAGCATACAATAGCAGCAATGTCGAAAATTAACCTTTCTGTTTCACAAGGAGAAAGCAGAAGAAGCACAGATGCTCAATCGCTCATCATTCAAGAAGACGCCTGGGAAAGCGGTCACCTGTTGAACACTATTTAAGCAAAATCTCATGACATTGAATAACTTTGAATCTCAAATGAAAGCCATACGAAGAGTAGCTGCTGCGATATCACATTCAGATGTTTGCTTAAAGTTACCCTGAATGATGGTTGGGATTGGGCCCAAAATTTCTCTAATTTTTGCATTATATTGTACAATGTGGCTATGTTGGTAAGTCTGCAAAATTTCTTTGCTGTAGGATTATTTTTTCTTGTTGAAATGACCCAACAAATGCACCAAATGACCCCTGGATTTATTTCGGGTACGCACGGAAAAAAATCTCCTGCCTGATTGCTTTCTACTTGTGACGTCATCACAATTGTAAGAATTTGTTAACTTATAACTATATATATATATATTTATAATAATGAGTATTGTGACGTCATCTGCAATGGATGTGCTGGAGGTGGGAAGCACTATCAAGAAAAAGTAAAAGAAATAAGTAAATAATTTATGTAATCAAAGAAAGCTTTCAAAAGTCAGTATTAAATGTCAATGATCAACAGTTTATGTTGTAAGGCACAGATAATCACTCATATTTCGTACAGGATTTTATCATTCGGGGTAACTTTAAGTCTTGTAGGGTCTTTCTCAAACAGTCCTATTGAAAGAGTGAATAGAGACTCAAAAGGTTCAGAGCCGGAGAAAGACCGAATCAAAACTCAGAAGACAACAATCACAGTTTAAAAGCAGAAGACTTCATGTAAATTCCTTGCTATATTTCAAGGATGGTAAACTAAATACATGGAAATTGTAAATTTTCATTTCACTCACATCGCCATCTCCAGAGAGCACTAAAAAAATGTTTTAATTCCAAAATCCATGATTGCCTTCGTGATACGGTATTTCCTAAGCCTTTTATAAAATATATTGAAAGCATTGACATATTTCTTGAGGATGTGTGCTGCAATTTGTGATTCTAAGTACAGCAATACACAATCCCATCTTACAGCTCCAGGTAATTTTGTGATGTTCTAATGCTACAGCCAATGTGGATGGAAATTATTAATGAATGGCAATGATCAAAATGCTGTAACACATTGAAAATCTGGAAAGACAAGGAGCATTGGTCATTTCATCACATTATAAATCATAAGAGACTAATTTTCTAGCTTCAGGGATTATCTGCTAAAAATTACCAATGTCTAGGGACAGGTTACCAGTGGCTATGATCCAGATGCTGGTCACACAATAACCAATCAGGGAAGACACATTACAAATCTGCAGAGAGTATTAGTCACAGCCTGGACATCCTCACACATTACCAATCATAAGAGACTAGTTTTCTACCCCGTAGCAATACCTGCTACACATTACCAATGTTAGTCTGGGGTCCAACCAGGAAAAAGGTGCATATTCAAAAAGTTTTTGCCCCCGATTTTTATATAAAGAAATTTGGTGTCGTTGGATAGGTAACAAGTTGAGCTTTCAGAATCTGCTAGGTGTCGCTCTGAGACCATTCGCATAAGGTTGCTATGGCAACCAAAACATGATAAAAGTGGTTATTTTAGTATTTCATCAATATTTTGCAAAATATCGAATAACAGGACAACTTTTAATGCTACATTCACCAAATTTTGGAAATATTTTCAGATTTGGGAGTTTTTTATGACTACTTGGTTGTTTTGACAATAAATTTTAAAAACCTTCCATTTTTGGGTGAAGTTAACCTTCAAATACCCTTTTTCCACTATGGGCTATATTTCAAACTTTGCAGTTCAACCATATATTGTTATATATTCAATTTTTTGTTGTGCATCAGAATGCCCTGGAAGTGGGCTACACATTTACCATATAATAACCAAGCATAGCCTTTGCATTTCTGTTGCCACGGCAAAATAACATTATAATTCAAAATTCAAAATGTGCAACTCGAAAGCATAAAAAGTGACATAGCTCAAAGACTAGGGCGTCTATCCTTATGAAATTTGGCAAATTTATGTAATAATCAATTGTCCATCACGTTATATAACAATCTGATAACTGTCGTTTTAAAAAGTTCCATTTTTAGGTGAATTAAACCCATAAATACCCCCTTTTTCCACAATTTAGTAGATTTCCAACACTGCCGATCAAACAAATTTTGGTTTTATATTAAATTTTTATTGTGCATTGGGATGCCCTGAGAAAAGGCTGAAAATTTGATATACAATGGCCAAGCCAAGCTGTTGTATTTCTGTTGCCAAGGCAACATAACATTATAATTCAGAATTCAAAAGGTCCAACTCTAAAGTACAAAATGTGACATAACACGAAGACCAGTGTATATATCCTCATGAAATTTGGCAAAAGTGTGTAATAATGAATAGTCCTTCCATGGATACTACATTCAAGTGACTGTCATCTTAAAAAACATTCTATTTGGGGGGTTAAATATTACCCATAGATACCGTTTTTGAAATAACATTTTATATTTCAAACCCTGTTGTTCAGCTATTGTGTCATATATATATCAAATCTACTTTGAGATACACATTGCCCTGAAAGTGAGCTATATATTTGACATATATTGGTGGAGCGAAGAAATTGCATTTCTGTTGTCATGGCAACAAAACAATATATTTGGAAGTTCAAAATTTCAAACTATTAAGCATTATTATGGCATAACTCAAAGGCTGGCTCACGGATCTTCATGAGATTTGGCACGTATATGTAAAAATTGAAAATTCAACAGTTTATACACAATTTCTATTATGTGTTAATTGTGCTTGGGCTTTACCAATGCAGCTTGCTGTATGTGCCTTTTTCATTATGCTTGAACTTCTGATTTTGTAGGCTGAGTCTGAAGGACATATAAGTGATTTTCAAATTGATCTCCAAAATCCATAAGATAGCATTCTGTTAGTCCTGGCCAAGTTGCATTAATCTGACTTTTGCTTTTGAAAATATTTTCACATTTAAGTTTGATGCAGATGTTGAGGTCACATCCGTATTTGTCTAGTCAGATCTGTATGCACGGAGGAGGTGGGTCACACTACTCCCATCCAATGTATGCCAGAGGGTCACAAGCTAAAAGCGGTTGCAACAAGTTGAAATATGTATAAGAGCCTTAAATAACCTAGGAAACACAATCTGATAACTGTCAACTATCCACATCCTGTTGCATCTAATATTACAGAAAAGCCAGCTTACGGTGTCCATGCTTCACGCATCATCAGTTTTGCCAGGGCTTGTGATCATTACAGTGATTTCTCAGTGAGGAACATTTCATTATGTGATTCTCTCCTCAGGCAGGGATATAAATATAGGTTTTTATGCATACAACTTTGCTGCGTTTACAGAAAATATGAAATATTGTTTATAAAATACGCAAAGTCCATCGAAGAGATTACAGAACTAATTCCTCTTCCGATATGGCATGTCGTACTGGTTTTGTGACATTCAGGTCTCTATCCAGAACTCAAGTTCTTAGATTTCCAATTCGGGGTCTTGTGTGGGAGGAGATGGAAGGTTGGACATCCTTAAAGGCCTTAACATCACATGTGAGTCCTAAGTCTCACACCTCCTTACACCTAACTTTGGTTTGTTTTGTTTTACTTCCTCTGCCCTTTGCCAGGCCAGGTTCTGTGATCTCAACACTTTGTAATGCACCAGACAATTTGTTATCTTTTCTCATGTAATTTTATATGTAATATAACTTACATCCCAGGGATTACTGTACTTCTTGTTGAAAATCCAAATGACAAGGTCATGCATATCCAGGAGTCTTTGAGTGTGGGTGAGGTGGATTCAGATTCATATCATTTATTTACCAAAAATATACACATAGTTAAACATAAAATGATAAATAATAAGCATGTCTGGTAGGAGACTCTAATAAAGCCTAAATGGCCGCTGGCTTAGAGCCACCCTAAAGGGAAAATGTTGGAGAGGCAGAGTGAGAGGCAGCACAGGAAGTCAAAGGATGATCTCCAACACAGTAAAAATTAGACAATTTTACAATAACCCAGTAAAACTTCCAGTCGGCATCAGTCAGTCATTCAGTAGTGGTATTTGAGTAGTCACGTTGCAATTGTTAATTAAAGTCTGTCCGTCTGTCTGTATGTCTGTCAAGTAAAACAAGAATAAACATAATTAAAGATGTAAAAAACCAATCATAGTATAATAATCATAATAACTTCTAAAACTAGTTATACTCTGTTGCATATGTAACAATGTTCAATGTGGCATATTACATCATAACTGTCAATCATAGCATTTTTAACATAATTTTGGAAACCAAGAAGGCTGTGTGTATAGATCTTGTCCCTGAAAGCCAGTCTCATATCATTAAATGTAACTGCCGCTTGAAATCTAATTCCTTGTCAGGTGGAGAAATGCATTGGGAGTGCAAGAGTTGTACTTGGGATTCATGCAACTTTAGGGAGGGGGGAGGCAGAGGGGCATGCAGATACATTTAGTACTGTGTGTATGTTAATATATCACACTTTTTTCTTGGGTGCACCTGACAGATTTGGTGGCACATGCCCCCTCTTTGTTATGCCGCCGTTGAGTTACATGTTAATGGGGTCTGAATGGTTCAAGGAACAAGTATGTCCACCAAACCAGCTTTGAACGAAGATGCAGTGCTGACTAATCTCTGCAATCATCTTTCCATACCAAACTAAATATGCTCAACAAGTGCTATCATCTGTGACTTGAGCTGGATAATGACTTCAAAGAAAGCCATTGGAAATGGCTGAAAGCTTTGGTGAGCAATAGGTAGATCGAAAAATTCTATCTTATTCAAGACAGTCGGCTCCAGGCTGTCTTGAGATAGAACACATTGCATTGAGACTTTCCTGCATTCTCATGTTGCAACGGTTGTTCATTTGCCCTCTGGTGTTAATATCTAGCCCTCTGGTGTTAAATATCCTGCCCTCCTATTGGCCATAGCAGACGAATTCTGCCGTTGCAACTCCTCTCAGAGGATGAATATTCTACCATTTTCTGATCCTTCAAATTCAAGTCCATCGATTCAAAACTTTACACCTAGTTTTTGCAGTTTTGGGGAAATTTAGGAACCTCAGGTCAGTGCATATGGGCTTTAAACTCATATTTCTCGGAAAATCAGTCCAAGATGTCCTATATATTGCCCCAGGCACGCTGAGGCAGCCCTGCAGAGTTGCGACACATTCTGTGTCCCACAGTGTTAAAATCAGTCAATGGACTGTTGGCTGACCAACAACTCCGTTGTTGTTGTTGGTCAGCCTTTGTCGGACTAAGCACTGAGCAAATATGTTTCGCTCCCAATAGACTATAATTACTTCAAATAAAAAAATAGGCAAGTTGAACTATGGAGTTTGTAATACAATGCACCTGGATTGCCCATAAAAGTACAGTGCTGTATCGATTAGGATTATTAAAAAGAAAGGCATAGGAACAAACCTCCGTCCACCCATAAGGAGAAGTCGCTCTTGACCATAAGCAATGAACAGACTGACAACATGTATGAAAACAAGTGAAATTTGCAAAGAGAATGTTGGCTCAACACTATTGTTGAGAAGTGGCTTGATTCTTGAATCGCCAGCTTAATTGGAAAAGTTCTGCAAAGTGGCCTGAAAAGTAATATGAGGACCCAGGCTTCTGATTGTTTATACATTATGTCATTTATGCGTCTCATTCACTCCAAAACAGAATGTTTTTTGCCAATTCTTCCAGGTTCCTTGTGACAAAAATTTAATATATAATTTCTAACAATTTTTTCCATACTAATCTCTCATCATCTCATCTGATTTACTTTGAATAACCGGAAAAGTTGCTTTCCTGAATAATATGTACATTAACTTTCTTTCAATTAATTAATAGAATGATGCATAGGTATAACGATTATTAATTCTTTATTATTTATTTTTTTATGGTGGCCTCTAACAGCAGTAATTTGTTTATTTTGGAGAGGTCATCCATGCCATAATTAAATATGTTTCATTTGTTTTTGTAATTGAACTTTTTATCATGTTTATAATTGTTGGCAAAATAAATCTGTCTGAGTCTGAGTCTGAATAACAGTCATTCAAATGTTTAATTATCTGATTGTTAGTCAGAATGATACCATAATGTAGACCCTACTTGCCAAATTTCAAACGGATATTTCCTAAGCCTTCAAATAATGCCAGGCTTCTACTTAACACTTGTTTATTTTGAAATATATTGGGTTGCCATGGCAACAGACTGGTGTTGGTTGACTCTTGAATGTCAAATTTATAGCCAACTTTCAAGCATTCTGATTCTGAAAACAAATTTGATATGATATGAAATATGGTTGATTGGAAGAGTTTGCAATGTCTTAAAGACTTAATAGGTCATTACAAAACATTTTATTATTTTGGTCTAATTCACCCTGTAATGGAATTTTTTCATATGACAGTTATAGAAATTGTGTGTAAACTGTTGAATTATTCATTTTTACATATTCTTGCCAAATCTAATTGAGATCCATGAACCAGCTATTGACTTATGCCATATTTGATGCCTCAGAGTATGAAGTTTTGAATTTTCAAATATATTGTCTGGCTGCCATGGCAACAGAAATGCAATTTCTTTGCTCAATAATATATGTCAAATATATAGCCCACTTTCAGGGCAATGTGTATCTCAAAATTGATTTGATGTATATATGATGCAATCGCTGAAAAACAAGGTTTGAAATATAAAATGTTATTTCAAAAAAGGTATCTATGGGTAATATTTACCCGAAAATTGAATGTTTTTTGAATGACAGTCACCTTACTGTTGTATCCACGGAATGACTATTCATTATTACACACTTTTGCCAAATTTCATGAGGATATATACACTGGTCTTCTTGTTATGTCACATTTTGTACTTTAGAGTTGGACCTTTTGAATTCTGAATTATAATGTTATGTTGCCTTGGCAACAGAAATGCAAAGGCTTGGCTTGACCATAATATATCAGATTTTCAGCCTTTTCTTGGGGCATCCTAATACATAATAAAAATTTAATATAAAATCAAAATTTGTATGATCGGCAGCGTTGGAAATCTAGTAAATTGTGGAAAAAAGGGGTATTTACAGGTTTAATTCACCTAAAAATGGAACCTTTTAAAACGACAGTTATCAGATTGTTATATTACCTGATGGACAATTAATAATTACATACATTTGCCAAATTTCATGAGGATAGACGCCCTAGTCTTTGAGCTATGTCACATTTTATGCTTTCAAGTTGCACATTTTGAATTTTGAATTATAATGTTATGTTGCCATGGCAACAGAAATGCAAAGCTTGGCTTGGCTATTATATGGCAAATGTGTCGCCCACTTCCAGGGCATTCTAATGCACAACAAAAATTGAATATATAATGATATATGGTTGAACTGCAAAGTCTGAAATATAGCCCATAGTGGAAAAAGGGGTATTTGAAGGTCAATTTCACCCAAAAATGGAAGGTTTTAAAAATGTATTGTCAAAACAACCAAGTAGTCATAAAAAACTCCCAAATCTGAAAATATTTCCAAAATTTAGTGAGTGTAGCATTAAAAGTTGTCTTGCTATTCAATATTTTGTAAAATATTGATGAAATACTAAAATAACCACTTTTATTATGTTTTGGTTGCCATAGCAACCTTATGCGAATGGTCTCAGAGCGACACCTAGCAGATTCTGAAAGCTCAACTTGTTACCTATCCAACGACACCAAATTTCTTTATATAAAAATCGGGGGCAAACTTTTTCCCAATTAGGGATGTGGACCCCAGACTATGTGTGGGGACAGATTACTAGGGAATGGCCACGATCAAGAGGCTGCTCACACATTAGCAATCAGGGAAGACACATTGCAGCCAGGGCCAGAGGGAAGTACAGGATTGCGTTTATACCATAAGGGTAAGACCTACATATCCCGGGATAAATATGAAGGCAGACATGAACAGAATTCGCTAATAGTACACTAGATCAGCACAGGAGCATGGAGTACTGTTATAACTCTGATAATACTGATAGATCTGAAACAGATTTAATATTATGAAACCAAGACGTGAAGTGAAATAACTTCTTCACTGAGTCTCGCCATAACTGTTACTGCAATTTACTGCTTTACAACGTAATAACCTACATAACTACCCCTAAGAGGGCCCCACCAGCCAAGGGTAATTACGTGGGCCTGTGATGTGCCCAGGGCGGACTCAAGTGACCGACAAATATCTTGTTATCGGCTCAGACAAGAGGCCCAGCCTCTTTCTGGATTGCCCTCCAAGGACACCGTCTCTGCTGCTTGACGATACGTGAAGAGAAGGACGGGAAAGCATGACATCACATGACAGTGACTGAGATGACATCATTTTTAAAATGCTTAACAAGAACGTGAAGATGCTTATTTGAAGATTTTCCCCCTTTGTGACAATATTATTGGAAAATATATAAAAGTACATTTAAAACTATGATTGAGAAAAACAACATGTAACATTACTGTGTAATTCCAAATTTCACACAGTAGTGTGAATGAGATGACTTTATCATTGAAATCTCAATTGATGACACCAAATTTCTTCAGCCATAAGAGGCAATAACATTTTCTGTATTACTGGATGTAACCAAACCAAATTACCACCATGGTTTTGTAAAATAACCAAGGAAATATCTACCTCTAACAATAATATGACCAGACACTTTTAAAACATTTTCAAAACGCACATATTTTGACAAATCTGATTTACGTTTAAAAATGCACACCAATAAATCAAAACTCAAAATCAGTCAAATTACTTCAATCATGTCAAATCTTCAACAATTGTTGGGAAAAAACAGGCTGTTAAATTGTTAATCCACATTCATACAACACTGGTATTATAGTCTGATAACATTCCCATTCATGGGATAAATAGATCAACATACTGTTTACATCACTGCATTCATCATGGCAGCCCTGCACCTGTACACAATTCAAATGATCAAAGGCAGTTCTCAAGATACACATATTCTGTTCACAGGACATTACCAAATGATCCACCATCTTGTGCCATCAATAACGCTTCCTTTGTAAACCTAAGAAGTCATTGTGAAAGTAAGGGGATGGAGTAACACAGGGACCGAAATGTCTCCATTTCTTTTGTGTAGTAAGATTCATAAACGGTTTGCACTGAAGATAAGACCTATTCAGTTATCAGAAATAACTGTACAACTTTGTATACTAATGGGAAGCACCTGGATAAGTTGCAATACAAAGAGACACATTGCGTATCACTGCTTGCGTTATACACATATACATACTCATCATAGGAATTATTCTAAACCAATAATTATGAACAAAAAGCCAATCCTACCGTGCGAAGTTAAAAAGATTTCTCCAAATATATCAAGTAGCTTACCTGGAAAATAAGAAGAGAAATATGATTAGTTTAATACTTTCAACTATTTTTATGACGACACAAATAGCTAATGGAATAAAACAAAAATATGAAAAAGAAGAAATATCTGTAAACTTCCGATGTAAATCAAACCAATTCTCAAAAAAAAAATACTAAAAATATTACACGGTATTGCATCGACTGTTTATAATATCTAAGATAAATCACATTACTTTCAAAACTTTTTGTATGATATAGAATTTCATGATATTAACGTATCTCTTAACACTTCTGATAAATGTCACAGTACACTATTCCTGTGTCATGACAGAAGATATTTCAAATTTCAGACATGTGTGATTATGTATTTTCAAAAAAATCAAATCAGCTGAATAAAGATCTTCAAAATAAATATTCAATTGCAGGTTTATCTACATATCTATGCATTACATGTACATTGTATCATCAATGTATCAATCTCTTTATACCAATTGAGCAGATTGCATACGATCTATTGGTCAATTCATCCATCCATATATGAATCTCCCCATATTGAAGTAACTTTGAAATCAGAAGCATCACCATTCACCACTGATCCATTTCCAAACAATAAGACGTGAAGCAGCAAAAAAAGGACAATATTGAATGCAATCTGAGATGCAATCTTTCCGTCTGATCTTACACCACCATCTTAGAAGCGTTTCTTTTGGAGAGCAAACAGCACAACAATGTGATCAAACGCTCGCACAACAAAGAGGGACAAACGATTATTTCCGACTATTTCTCCCAACCTTCTCAAATGAAATGGTTATGTCTCCCAGGAATGTCAAGACCCATTGGGTGCTCTAACAATTTTCACTTGACGTCGCATGTGCCAGACTCTCAATTGACAAAAGCAATTCACCTCAGAATCTCTTACAGACTTGCAATGAGTAAACCAATCATAAGAGACATGAGAGTAGAATTCTTCTGCATTATATCAATGCTCCTTGTGTGGAAAGGTCATGTAATAGATCACCAGACTGCTGAAGGTAACAGTGCATGTTTGTGACTAAGGTGAACATATAGCACATTTCACTTCAAGATTCTTTGAGTGATCCATTTCTCCCCTATCTCAGTGAGTTAAGAGCTCACATCATTTCTATGAGAGACTTGCTGACAGTCAAACAACCTTTCTTTTTTTAGACAATGCTGATCTATAGATCCATTTATCTCAAATCATCTCCACTGTTGGGGACCATTTTATCAGCTTCTTATTGGAGACCAAGAGATTGAGTGAGCAAGAAAGATATTTGTCAAAGCTTTCTCAGTGAGTGGTTCTGAGAAAGGAGGTCTCATATCATAAAACAGTTGTAGTGGTTCACATGAATGCCACTGTTGATTGTTCTAAGACCATGTTTGAAAAAGGTAATGTAAAGAGAGAAAAAGGCAGACACCACATTCAGGGTTACATTGATTAATTGACTAATATATAGAGAAAAATTTCTCAAACAATATATGTTATCATTTCTATTTTTTAAATACATCTTTGACAAAACTATTAAGCTGTTCCAGCCACGTTGGCTATTGGTAAGACTTGCGTAACGTATGTCCATTATCAGTAAATCCCTGCTTTTAGCCATATCAACTACATTCCCTATTCTCAGTTCACCTAAAAGACTCAAGAAATCAGGGCAATGGAAACTACCCCCCTCTATGAACCCCAACCTTGTTATCAGTAACAGACTTGTCACAGCCATGCATGCCAGTCACAGGCAACCTAGCAGTCAGAACAGCCCAAGAATTCCATGGTCAAAGCTATCAAGACCTCTTAACACTCTAGGGTAAATGGCACAAAGGGCCAAATGGGCAAAATGGTGCTAAACTCCCTCTGGGGATTGGGTAGCAAGACTGAAAAGGGGAGGTGGAATACAAGACTTCAAAGCTAAGGCTTCATTCAAGAAGCAAACCTTTGCAAGGAATGTGCAAAATGTTACCCAAGTCATTGCAAATATGGTTGAGATCTGATGCCTGCTAGATAGTATGAGTAATGGATAGTGGTTGTTTTGCTTTTGACTGTATTAGTTACACAAATTTCTGTACCATCTCTTTCCTTCATCGCATTGGAATTTTGACAGCCCGAACCAGATTGAGTCTTATTTTGACTCTTTCATAAGCAGCTGATAAGTGTATGCAATTTTAAGTCCTATTCAAACAATAACAATAAATCTTCAAAATCGATGAATATAACATTCCTTGAAGAATCAGTGTGAATCATTGATTGATCTGAAGAAGTCTATTTATCTTTGATTAGAGAATCATATGGTCCATTTGTTCATCAATATTTCCATCTATCAAAATCATCATCCCACTCATTCCTTCAAATGTTTTTGTTACAATCTTTCCCAATGATGTTTCTATCCCCAACAATTTCTACAATACTGACAAATAAAGCCTAAGTGCAACGGAAATAATTTAAATAGTTTTATCGTACAGGAAAGTTTACAACAATTGTGCAATTTGCAAAGAATGAACACATTGCAGAAATGCAGAGCTCAGTTATAATTCATTCAAACATGGACGTTCAATGTGTTTACTCAACTGTTATCAGATAACGATTGCAAGGGAGATCTTGCAAAATGTTAAATGAAGCGAAAAACGTGTGGAGTTGCTGTAAAAACAACAAGAAAGAGGTCAGAGTAATCAATGAAAGGAGATGGTGATGTAGTACTAGTTGAAACATATAGTCTTCGATTATGTGTTGTCTTTTTACATGGGTGAAAGCCAGAATAATTTGATGCAATGTCCATAGCAAATAGTTCTAGCTAGTTGAATGAGTCAACAAATGTTTAAATAGCCATGTGGGTGGATAAATCTAAACAGTTAAAGAAACTAAACAATTTACTCGGTAAAGCTGGAATACAAGTAAAGAAGCTGCCAGTGAATTATCTTCAGACATCATGACCGACTAGAACATTGACAAGATGCCATTGCTCAACCTATTATTCTATGTCGATTGCTAATATAACATAACATTTGCTTTTATAGCACATATAATGCATATATACATGTATTTGGCAAAAAAAAAGGACTCAAGCCAACCAGCCAGCCAGACACGAATGCCAACGGCAGCAAAAAATATCAAGAGAAGCTGTCACAAACTGATAAAACTTTGTAAGTAAGTTAGGAGACAATAAGTTTAGCCCAAGGACCTTCTAAAATAGGAAACTCGGGCAAATTCATTTATAGGGGTATAAACTGATGGTTGAGTCTGCACGGCACAGGCATTATAATTTCTTACAAAAAGCTCACATTGCTAAATGTATCCTGTATACAATACATAAAAGGTTGGCAACTCCCTCAAGATTCCTGGTTTGAGAATCCCTGCTGTAGTGCTGTCTCAAGCAAGAGCATGGATTCTCAAACCAGGAGTTGCCAACCTTGTATATAAACTCAATAAGTGCAGTGACAAGCTTTTTTCTCAAAATGATTGTAATGCCTGTGCTGCACGGGTACCTCAGGGAAGAGGGATACAGATTTGGGCAGCCAAAATGTTGTCAGCTTGTCAAAACTGCCACAAGTGTGCCACAGGAGTCCACTCAGGGGACAGGCAGAGCAGAATCCATCCATAAAAGAGAATTAGAGCAGAATGGTAGTGGACTTTGTTGCTGCTGGTTGTCTTTGTTTATTCTAAATGCTATAAACATGTCAATGCCTTTCAAAAATAACATACCACAATTATCACCGTCCCAAAAGAATAATTATAGTTTGAATTCCAAAGGAACAATTCATGGAATTAAAAATTATTTGATAAAAGTAGTTTTCACAAATGAGTTGCATACATAGTAAACGGTGTCTAAGTAATTAAATTGTACCTTGTACATTGTTAGAATACAAGTTTGGTCACTTCAAAATTTCTTGGTTCTTACTCTACTGCAATGCCCCCATTTGCATGATACAGGACGTCTAAGCGTCGTAAAGGAAGTGACCTGAACATTATGGTTACATGATCGCCACAGTATGCAAGGCTAAGCTGTCTTGTATGCATAATCCGGCAAACTTTCCTTCAGCCAATATTTGTATGTTTGCTTACTGCCTACCTTGTCTGTGCCAAACTTAGCTTCCACAATGTCATCAAACTCGCCCATTTAGATTAATGAAAGCAACAGGGAAAGTCATTTGAAAGATTACCATCTCAAGTGTCCCTCTAACCTTACCTTGTTTTGTCAAGGAAGACTTCTCTCGAAATACATGTAGGGCCTATGTGATTTTTGTTAGTATACTTACAGCCTGCTTCGATTTCTATCCTCTTACAGTCAAGAAAAATAAGTGATTCCCTTAGACTTGATCCTGAAAACACCAGAGACAGCAGTGTCCCTCACCATAATGTAACAAAACTGAAACATAGGTTGGAGACGCCAACCATCTTTCTCTAAGCATAACCAGGTTTTGCAAAAGAATCTAAGCAATGAATAATAACATAATGTGGTTGAAGTCTACGCATTTTTGCAAAATTGAGATCTTAATACATCTGCATCATGCTTTTGAAGGTGCACTAAAACTACCGGATTTTGAATGCATGCAGCCTTCAATGAAGCTTGAGCTCTGACCATTTAACCACCCATTTGCTCTCTGATACCGTCAGGCAGCTCTCGGATATCTCGGACTTTATCTGGAATGAAAATGCAGTTGGAAGTAACTTGAGGGACAAGACTGACAGCTGAGGAAGGAAGGAAGGGATGAGGATAGTGTCAGGAAGTGCAAGGTTCCTCTGGTGCGCAACGCAGGAACTGCCAGTAACTCACAGAAAGCATAGCGGTTCTCGAGGGTGTCTCAGAGCTGCTCAAGATTATCTCCTGGGCAGATACCTGCCATGGAAGTCTTAAGCAGACACCAGAAAATGAATACTGGTCAACCTTTTGCAGCTTCTGGTCAGATTTCTTCATTGGCTTCATACTATTAAATTTGGAGTCCAATCAGTCCATTGCGCAGAGTACTCAACCTAATATCTACAATTAGCCTGGACCATTCTTGTGAGGGTCAAGTGCAGGTGTTTGATATCAGTTGATGTAATGAACATGCCTCTCTTCTGATAGTATACTTAGCAGTAAGGATTAAACACACAACCACAGCCTACTTAAAACCAATATCTACAAGAAGGCGACGTATAAAGTGCAATACCTTCAGCTAAAATGCTTGGGAAAACAACATTCAGAATATTTGGAAAAAATATCATCCTCCTAAATTCATTTTCATCTGAAACTTGGCATGGTGAACGCATGTTCTGAAAAACTAACAATAAGGCCTAAAACTAGCCTTTTTTTATAATTAATTGCAAATACATCTTGTTGCTCCAAGATAACTTCTCACCAGTTGAGTTAACTTCTCACCAGTTGAGTTATCCTGATGTCTCAGGAAGTTGAGAAGCAGAGGGTGACGTGACCAGCTAGGCCTGTAGCCATTGGAGCAGTGCTAATTTCCGCTCCTAACAAACACACTTGCTGCCACCTGGGACAGTCATAATGGATTCTGTGACAGCTAGCCCTTAGGCGTGTTTCCACCAATATCCGTATATGGCAAAAATGTATGGAGAAACAGCTTCAGGAGAAAAAAGGACAAAACTAGCGTCAAGACAAACATGACACCACATCACCCGCCCATCATACAAACTGTAGGCCATCATGACGTGTCATATGAGAGCCTTCTGGCAGCTTATGACGAGCGCTGAATGTCATGGCAAAATGTGTGTGGCGAAACATGTCTGGCACGTATGTGTATAGGATTACAGCTCATTCCTATCTTTCACAAGACTTCTAAGTGAACAGATACATTGACAGATAGACAAACATACAGATAGATGGACAAGGTAAATCAACCGAAGGCACAATACAAAGTGTAGATTTATGAATGGGCAAATTGAAGTAATAGAGAATATGTAGAAGGTAATTAATTAAATTACGTGACATGAAATAAATCATTCTTTGCATTCAAGGTCAAAAGCACAAGTAGGAATTTGTCAGAAATTTTAAACCAGGTCAAACATAGAGAGAAATAAGAGAAGTCGAGAGACAATGCACTGAAAAGGAAACGGCACCAGAAAAGCAACATGTAGAAAATTCAACATTCAATCAAGACAATTTTATAGAATCGTTTTGAGCGCTATCATATTTCAATTTGGCGACAATTCCTCTCTCCTCCCTACTACACAAACAATGATGCACCATGCAGCGTATAATTCTCAAATTAGGCTAAATGCCGAGCGATTTGACAGGATTGACAATAAAGCAATTAAAGCGAGGCAGTGAGCAATTATCCTGAACAGCAATTACTCTAATTGGCGAATATGTGGTGCGTTGCTTCCCTGTTTAAATGACCTGTAGGTTGCTCTGCTATCAAGGTAAGGAAAATAGGAATGAATTAGGATTTCAGTTAGAGAAGCAAGTCAGAAGATATATTTGAAAAGAGAGACACCCTGAGGGCCCAGTGAGGGGATATCTAAGGTCATAACAGGATAGACATATTTGACATTGCAACAAAAAAAGATGAAACAAGGGGATAGATCAAAACATATATCCATAGATAGATTATGTAGATAGAGGTGGACAGATAGATAGATAGAGATAAGTAGAGAAGTGAGTTTGTGTTTTATGCCCCATCAGCACCGGTGTGGGCTATTTAGAGGCAACCAGATAAAAAGAGAAAGAGACAAATAAAGAGATAGAGGGAGAAACAGAAAACTGAACAAACTGAGGGAAAAACCAATTAAAATGTTCAGGCCAGTTTAATTGTCTGTGATTATACATGCTGAGAATTAAACCGAACCTGCAAGGAGGAGATTTAAACTTTCACATTGTGACTTTTGTTGAGGTAATTGTTAGCTTTTGACTAAGTTGAGTTAAAATTCATTTTGGTTTTGCTGAGTTTGTTTCTGCTTAAACATTTTCAGCCAAAGTTGAATGGTGGTGGGTGTTGTATCTTCGGTTAACAGATTGTGCCAAGGGAATTCAGTAGCTGCGCAGCGCTTGTACTCTGATTGTTTGCTAAAAGAAAAATAAACTCCTGAGAGATGAAAATTTCAAAAAAAAAAAAAAAAGCAAAAATTACCAAGAATAGGAACGCTTAAAAGAAAATCGGCCATATTACACAAAAGATTAAGCGCTTGGGGCAGATTGTCTCTTTAACAATTTTTCTCAGGCCGATTAAATCCAGATTGCGTCCCAATGGAAATGTTCTGGAGGTCAGGTCCCCAAGTGGTAGTTAAATGTTAAACGTGAAACAGAAAGCATTCAGGCAATCTGGAACTGCAAAGGTTGAAGTTAGTGTTTTGGAAAAATTAAAGTGCAAGTAACAAAAGGTCTGCTGTTAAATCTCACAGGTCTCACAGGTTTTAAGGGGCTTCATACCATGAGATGTGGTATTTCAGGGGAGGTGAGACAAAAACCACAGTAAAGCAAACTAGAAAAATTTAATCCCATGCATCTAAAATACAACAACAATCATTGAAATTTAAAACCCAGAATTTTATCCAAAAATGACATATCACACAAAATGCAATTTAATGAAATCATGTCCTTTTTATTTACACAACATTTTCTCTTGAAAACACACACAGGGACATTAAACCATTTGTAAAGAACTACCCAAAAACTATTTGAAATATAGCTGAGCAATTTGACCGGAGTAGGTTATAAAAGGGGGTTTCTGATTTCTTCCAAACATAAAGAGGATAGATTTGATTTCATTCAATTTCATTTCTGGATAACATGCCTAATGTTCCAAGAAATTTGATAGCTAAAACAAAAATATTTTTACTCAATGTCAACTAGGCTATATGTCAACAATATTCATTTTAGTGTAGTGGAGAAAATGGAGCTTTAAAACCAGTTGGGAACACTTCATATCTTTCCAATGGAAGCTTTACTGTTGCAGACACTAGCAAAATAATCATAAGAATAAATTATGACCATGAAATGATTATATAAAATTCACTCACTAGTTTTAACAGTATTCACAAAATGAGCACAAAATTGTACGTACAAATTTGGAACTTCACCAAATTCAGCAACATAAGTCCTTACAGGAGAAGCCTAACTACAAGACTAAACCTCTTAGCAGACAAATATCATAATCAAACCAAATTACTGCACAGTGAACATTGCACAAGCATACGTGCATCATCAATATCATCTTATAAGAAGAATCCTTCTATCAGTTTCTACCCCACATTCTACATGGACAAAATAACCGAAAATGAAGTCCCATCCCTCACAGCAATGACAAACAAGTTTTGCTCTGGTGGGTACTCACACACTGTGGAAATTGGCAAGAGACAATGGTCATAGTTAGTCATTGTTTACCATGATTAGCCTGTAGAGTCAAGAGTTTTGTCTAGTTGAATCTCTTAAAAATAAGTACATGACTATACATGACTATACATCTTATAATCAATATATAGAATAAATTTTAATATCTCTTCTATTATATCTATCTTTCTTGCTATCTTATTGATCCATCCATTAATTTATATAATCATCCAAATATCTAGTATTATGTACCCATCTGAAATTCTTCAACTCATAATTTATTATACTTGCGCAATATGTGAAAATTAAATTCTGGTGCTTTTTTGTTGTTGTCTTTATATTCTAGAAAAAGAGACACAACATGCAAATGCACCACCAATGACCAATATCTTCTTATAATTTCTTGACATGCATGCCAGATTTACAAGAGATAATCCATCTATAACCAATCAAAATCATCCCAAGCCTTGATCTTACTGTCACCATACTTTTTCCTTTCATCATTTTCTGGGATCACAAGTTCTTAATCCAAGCAAAGAACATGTGTGCGTGACAGTCTAAGCAAATCTTATCCTGCTGATGCAAACAAGATTGGGACAAATCTCTCTCAAATCATTCCTGGCTCAGCAGGCCTCACAAGAGGCTCAAATGAACATAGTATAAGCCAGATGACTTGTGTGTGGTGTAGTGACAGAATATATACGTACTTTTTTGAAGGCCTGTGTGTCATATGTTTTGACAGTATATGCACCTTTCTTTTTCGAGTAGCTCAAATGAACACTAAAACAGACCAGAATCTGATCACCAGATGTGTTTGGTGACTATTGTACTACATTGTATAATATAAAGATTACACAATTGGCTTATTCATGCACATGATACTAAATATTTTCAAGAGATTATTAATCCTGGTGAAAGCTTGACTAGACATGATTATAATACGAGACATGCTTCTCTTCTGCTGCTGCCTGCTGTGAGACATGAGTTTGCAAGAAATGGCATAAAATACAAATTTACGAAATTGTTTAATGACATGCAGGAAAATTTCAAGACTAAGATTTTTACACATAGTTTTTATGGATACAAAAACTACATCAAAATTAAACTATTAGATAATTATGATCCAAATTGTTTAATTCCTCATTGTTATATATGTAACAGAAATTGATTTATTACAAGATAGTCCCTTCTTCACTGCTGCAGACCCTCTTGTCTCAGCCCGTCAGCTCTAAAACTACGTTTTAGTTTCTCTACTTGTTTTACGATTCTGCCTTTTTTTTTTCTGTCTCTTTCTTACCTGTCATATTGAAATGATAAGTACGCTGCCATCTGCTGTGCCTGGATACTTTTCTCAACATTGGGGATCCTCAGCAGCGGCAATTTTTTTGCCATCGAGGATTCCCTTTGCTCTTTTTTCTTATTTTGTACTGTTAATATATGTTATGTATATTGTATGAGCAAACAATAAACGAGTCTGAGTCTGAGTCTGAGTCATGCACTGTTTGACAGGTGACTAGTTTTCAGTTTTTTTGCCTCTCTTTGGCAAATACTTCTGCATTACTTCCGGCAATGCAGTTCTCTTAATTAAAGTTTTTTTTACTGGTGGTGGGCTTATAAAATTGCAAGAAAACATGTATGCCCATGTCTGCTAAGTTGCAAGATGTTGCGCATACATCAGATTTTTTACAATCATGATGACAAAACTTGAAGCATCATTCCAAAAGGAGCCTGAGGCTACATTTCAGTGAAGTAACAAGCATAAAACATATAAGACACCAGGCTCTATAGACAGCCAGTAGACCGGCCTTCCTGACTTTTCAGCTTTACGCACAGACGACTTACAGCAGGCTTAAGTGCAGGATTAAACAGAGATGATTTTTCCCGAAAGAATCTCGGAGGAAGTTCTTAAGCAAAGCTTAGGCACTGATTGACTGTGTTTCACACTAAGCCTCTCTTATGGTATGACTAATATTCTATCAAATTTTTCCTCTTTTTTTTTCGCCATTCATCAAAAAATTAAAAAAACTCAGTTGTCAGCGTTTCTGATAAACATTTAACCAGAAGAGGTGTTTTTAATCTATATTCGGTATTCATCCTTGGTAAAGATATAAGGTTTAGAAGTAATAAAGACGCTGCTCATCCATATCATGATCATTGATCATTGAGTCAAAGTTCATAAAGGCAGTGGACTAAAGTTGCCAGATTTAGTAAGTATTTTTATTTGGTAACACAAATGTAGGTCACACCATGATGAATAAAATAACATTCTCATCTTTCTAATACCATGGAGCCAAATTGCATCTGCACTAAGATGTCCTAAACACACTAAGAGGATAGACACGTCGCATATGGACAAGACAAATAGGTGAAAGATAAAGAGAGACAGACAGACAGCTTAGCAATAGAGATAAACATTTCCAATTGCAATGTGGCTCAATCTTGAGACACCGTTAATAGGACAGCTTTCTTATGGACATAGGCAGTTTTTCCGAGTGTCACTTGCACCATTGACAAATGTCATGTCTATTATGGGCTATAAAGAATGATATTTAGACTGCCATAAGAAACTGCTTCTTCAAACACTCATTCTCTGTGTGATCGTGTCATATTGGAATATAATAGTGCCATGTTATGTTTGGAGTATATTGCGGTTGGACATTGTGGTCTTGCATAAATAACAGAATACTAATTTCAGAATATCAGTTGCAGTTGCACACTGTGGTTGAATAGTGTGGGTGAATATTGCGATCCCATACTGACACATTATACTTCCATGCAAACAATCTGCAGCGATATCACATGACATTACAGCCAAAACTTAATAATGATTAAGGTTTCAGTCTATTCATCTTCCAAATGTCATTTTAATGGAATTCAATTTGATAGAGAGAGGCAAAAAGCTATAAAATTGTGATCTTTTCAAATAGAAATCAGGTTCAAGGTTACAGAATGAAGCCAAAGTTTCATTTTCAAAGAATTTAAAGAGCGTTTAGCAGCATCCTGGCTTCAAATTCTCAGGATATGTATTACTGTGTGCCAAAAACAATAGTATCTAATCTCATGGAATCTATGAAATAAAATCATATACATCTTGTACAGCATAATATAAAACATACATAAATAAGGAGACTTTATCTAAGATCAGTTCAAGCAATGATGTCACATTGATTTCAAACAATTAAGTAAGCACAAACAAAAGAAAATAAAAAGTTACAATTGTATACAACATTTTTATCAAGCATTAAATAAAAGTGTAAGACATATTTTTCAGTAATTGGAGCAAATAAATAGATCGTACAGACAAAATATAATATATATGAAATTATTACGAATACATGTATATATTATGAACTTTATTATGCCCAAGTACCATCATCTTAACTGAAATGGCTAGGCATTGCAGTATTATTTCCTGGACACCTATTCTGCAATTGGCTTCATATAATACAGCAGTAAAAGCCTGGCTAGTGGACAATCACAAAAAAAACTTAACTGCTGTGAACACAGCGCATGTCGTGAAGGGACCTTTGAAGAAGTAAGATGATAAAAAAGACAGTAAAACCAACGAAAAAAGCAAAGCAGTGCACAGCTTGCTTGGTGCATAGCAGAGAGTTACTGTCACGCATACTACACAACATTCTAGGACGGATAACCGTAAAAGTGCAATTACGAGGGTCGTAAAATAAGTATTTCCCTATAAGCTGCCATTGCCTTTAAATCTTCATGAACCACATTGCAACTGTCTGACAGTTGAACAGCTTTGAGAGACTATCCATCTGTGACACATACCAAGAAGATTGTATCCTGACAAATGGAATAAGAGAGAATAACTGACAAATGTCATTCTCAGTACCAGACATTTTTTATCGCAAAGATCCAAGATACACGTACAAATTGTTTTTTTGAAATTTTGGACACTGTTTATAAAAGTTGAAATTCCATTCTAGTATTAACATTGCAAACCATTAATTACCTTTACCATATATGCATTTCAGATATGGCATGTTGGACTTCGGTCAATAAACTAACCAAACTAACTGTTGGGTGGTCTTTCGTGGGGCCTGACTTTTCCTTTGGTTTCATTTGTTAATCTAGAGCAGAAGAAAGATATCTGACAACAAATATACAGAGACAAAAGAGTTCAAGTTTGATTACTTCCCATTGTAACTGTAATAATTGGAAGTCTTCATTTGGACATAAAGTTATTTTGATCATATTATTTAATAGGGTGAAGCCGCCTAAAAGATAATCACTATGTACACAAAGATGAAATATCGGAATAGATTAGATCTGGGTTCTGATACTTGTTGTTTATGATACAGCGGCCACACTTTTGCCCCATCAATAATAGTATCAAGATGATGGTAAGCAAGTTTAAAGGAAGTGGAATTTTAATTGAAGGTAATGATCTTTCATATAATCCTTTTGCATGATACCGGGCATGCAAAATACTGTTGTGTAACACATGTCTTTTAATTCTCATGTAAAAAATCACTTGCCCAGAAGGTCAAACTGGGCTGCAAAATTCAGCTTTGTACTTTAAGAACTTCACAGTCAGACTGATCAGCAGATTCAACACAGCATATCTTCAGATGAGATGAGTATTGATAAGGTCAAAATGATAAAAGAAAGTATTTGAATTGATGGTTTAAAATCTAAGTGTTAGCTGCTCCAACTAAACCCTATGATACTATTTTCGATACTTTATTGTCTGATATATTTGATATATGTTATAAAACGCTTTACCTTTACCAACAGGCATTGATTATCAAACGGACAGAAAGGATTCACAAACGTCTGGGAAATAAATAAAAAAAGTTCTCCTCCCTATCGAAATAATGTTTAGCTTGTCTGTTCTCCTGTACTGTAGTAGCCTCAGTTCTATGAGTCTGGTTAGTTGGACAGATTGTCCAGCTGAGCTAGTGAGCCTGTCCTCAACCTTTCCTTACTCCTCAGCCTGTATCATTTGCATTGCTGTCAGGCACAGGCAATCTGGAGGACAAGTTCCCAAGTCAAAATGACCTCCTTTTTAATAACTCCTCGTGCCGATATCATTAAACGTGGCAGGCGCCGGCCCCTGAGCCTCTGCAAAGACTTAGCAGGAAGTTTAGTGGAGTGGAAGACAAAGAAAGCAAGATAAAGACAGAGGAAGAAAATCATGAGAGAGAAAGTCAATATACAGAAAATGAACAGAAAGAAAGATGAACATACAAAGAAGGAAACAGAGAAAGAGATAAATGACAGAGACTGACAGGCAGAGAGAGATGGGTGAAGAAATACACAGGGCTAATGTAGAAATATTGGGGAATACAGGGTAGATGTTAAGTTTAAGAAGAAAAAAAAGTACCACAATGCACGAGAAACTGTGCAGTCATTTTTGCTCTGGCTTTTCAACAGACAGATGGACAGCTAGACAGCTAGGCACACTCATATGAAAATGTCAGTTCTATCCTGCGGCGGGACTAATAAAAGACATACTTATCAATCGTGGGTAGAATATAAAACCAACAAGGGCTGATGACAAAATTATCTACAATATCATTATCATCATGCGGGGAGAATACCAGTTTGGCCATGATCAAGCCACTGGTCAGGCATATTAAGCAATCATTATAGACGCATTACAAATCAGTAGGGAACATTAGTAATTGCCTGACACACTACCGATCAGCAGAGACAAATTTGCTGCCTTCTGGCTATAGCAGCAGCACATTACCAATGTGTGGGAACAGATTAACAGTGAATGGCTATGATCAAGACGCTGGTCACATCAGCAATCAGGGAAGACACATTGCAGCCCCAGGTCACCAAGAAGCATTGGATTGTGTTTATATTCTCTAAGCGTAAAACTTACATACCCCAGGATAAATATTCAGGTGGAAATTAACAGAATATGTCAATACTGCACCAGTGCACCCAAATTTGTGCTCAAGTTTTGAACACTGACTTTCATTCATATGAAACAAGTTGCGTGATTCAGTTCACACATTCTTATGTCTCAATACTAATGGCTCTGAAACTATTTCATCTGATATGAGCAGCTGCCAGAAGCAGACATAATGATGAGTGGATATGGCTAGGAGTCCACACCAATGTAATCCAAATTCTGAAGGGTGGAGAATTTTACTTGCCTTATAGAGAACACAAAGTACAAGGTACCATCTGGCTTAATAGCACATGTGATTGATAGAATTGTGTAGTTGCAGTGGATTCAAACCAACAACATGGCAGAGAGTGAACTGAAGACCCTCTTGACTCAAAAACAAAATATAGCTGTCAAAAACCATACACAAACATTTCACTTAAATCCTCTTCCCACAACCGCTACTACAATTTACAGATTTAAAATGCAATTACCACAACTATTACAGGTTTACAATGTCTAGCCGTCACATTCTGCCTGTATATAACCCTACATAACTACCCCTAAGAGGGCCCAACTGGCCAAGGGTAATTACGTGGGCCTGTGATGTGCCCAGGGCAGACTCAAGTGACCGACAAATATCTTGTTATCGGCGCAGACAAGAGGCCCAGTTCCTTTTTGGATTGCCCTCCAAGGACATTGTCTCTGCTGCACACCGATGCATGATGTGGAGGACGGCTGAGCATGATGTCACATGACAGTGACAGAGATGACATCATTTTCAAAATGCTTAACAGCATGGTGAAGATGTTAATTTGAAGAATTCTTCTTAAAAACACTATTGGAAAAAATTAATTCATCATTAAAGTCCCAACTGATGACACCATGTTTCTTCAGCCGTACAGGATGTCATCGCCGAACCAATTTTCCAATTTTGAGTTATAAAAATAACCAAATAAATATCTACCTCTCGGAATAATATAACCTGATACATTTACAAATTTGATTTACTTTACATCTGCATACGATTGAATCCAAACATGTCAATTGCGTCAAACCTTTAACATGATTGAAAAAAAAATACACAAGAGGTTGGTTACCCAATATTGATAAAACACTGACAATTTTCCCATTCCTGGAACTTGGCTGGAACCTAACATAAATATGTCAACATATTGCTTACATCACTGCATTCATCACAGTAGCTCTGCACCTGTATGCTACTCTAATGATCAAAGGCTGGTCTCAAGATACACATATTCTGCTCACAGGACATTAATATCTTGTGCCATGAATGGCGTTTCCTTTGTAAACCTTAGACCTCATTGTGACAGTAAGGGAATTGAGTAACACAGGGACCAATATATCTCCAATTCTTTTGTATAGTAAGATTCAGAAGTAGTTTGCACTGAAGATAAGACATATTCAGTACCATTAATAACTGTATAACTTCGCAAACTAATGGGTAGCACCTCGACAAGTTATTGTATGAAGAGATGCACTCCTTATCATTGCCTCGGTTATACACATATACTTGCTCATCATTGGAATTATTCTAAACCAATAATTATGAACAAAGTGAATCCTACCGTGTGAAGTTAAGAAGATTTCTCCAAATATATCAAGTAGCTTACCTGGAAAATAAGAAGAGAAATATGATTAGTTTAATATACTTACAACTATTTGTATTATGACACAAATACCAGAAAGAATAAAGCAAAAACATGAAAAAGAAGATATATTTGTAAACTTTGATTTTGATCAAACCAATTCTCAAAAACAAAATCATAAAAAATTATGTGGAATTGCATCGACTCGAAGCTAAATCATATTACTTTTCAAATATTTTGTATGATATTGAATTCATGCTATAAAAAAATCCTTTAACATCTTTAAATGCCACAATACACTTCGTGGATCATCTCAGTAGATATTGCAACTTTCAAAACATGGGGCACTATGTATTTTCCAAAAGAAATTAGCCAAATGAAGATCGCTCAAAATAAAAATCAATTACAGACCTATCTATACGTCTATTACATGTACATTGTATGGTAAATGTACCAATCTCACTGTATCTATTAATCAACAAGCTTTATTTGATCTCTTGTTCCAGTCATCATTCTGTATATAAATCTCTCCATATTGAACTTGTCAACATTCAGAAGCATCATGACTGCGGATCAGAACAACAAGACACGTAACGGAAACGGAAATATGTTGAATACAATCTTGAATGCAATCTGAGATGCAATCTTTCCATCTGATCTTACACCACTCTCTTTGAAGCGGTCCTTGCGGAGAGCAAACAATACAACACTGATCAAATCTGACACAACAAAGAGGGACAAACGATTTCTTCCGACCATTTCTTTCAACTTCCTCAAATGAAATTGTTATGTCTCCCAGGAATTTCAAGCCCCATTGGGTGCTCTAACAATTTGCACTTGACGCGCCAAATACCAGACGCTCAATTGACAGAAGAAATATACTAGGGAATCCGTTGCAGACTTGCAAAGAGTAAACAAATCATAAGAGACAAGAGAGAGTAGAATTGTTCTGCATTATATCAATGATGTTTCAGTGGAAAGGTCATGTACTTGATTACCAGACTGCTGAGGGTAACAGCGCATGTTTGTGACTAAGGTGAGCATATATCACATTTCACTTCAAGGTTCTTTGAGTGATCTGTTTCACCCAATTTTTAGTGAGTGAAGAGCCCAGATTATTTCTTTGAGAGACTTGCTAACAGTCAAATAACCTTTAAAGCGAGGCAATGAGCAATTATCGTGAACAGCAATCACTTTAATTGGCGAATATTTGCTGCATTGCTTCCCTGATTAAACAACCTGCAGGTTGCTCTGCTACCAGGACAAGGAAAATGAGAAAATAGCTAGGATTTAGGTTAGAGCGAACTAAGAAAATGTTATATCGAAAAACAGACATCCTGCATAGATATCTAAGGTCATATCAACACAGTCAGAGAAACAAACAACACAAAAGTACCAGAGATTGAAAGCGAAAGAGCAATATTTTGCTAAAATCTACTTAGACAGATAGAGATACAAATAACAAAGGGCATAGATCAATAAATGTATTGACAGATAAATTGATGGACAGATGGATAGATCTATGTAGACAAAAGAGAGAATTAAGACAAATAGACAGATTGAGGGAGAGGCAGGAAACCAAATAAATAGGGAAAAATCAATTAAAATATTTCAGAAAGGTCCTTGTGATGGACTTTAATCCAATTGTCTGTGATTATTATGCATGAAGAGAATTAAACCGAACTTGCAAGGAGGAGATTTAAACTTTCACATTGTGACTATAGTTGAGATAATAGCTGGCTTTTGATTTAGATTAGTTGAGTTTTGAAGTGGTTTTGTGGGCTTTGTTTGAGTTTTAAACATTTTCAGTTTGAAGTTGAATGGCATAACTTGTATCTCAGTTAACAGATTGTGCCAAGGGAATTCAGTAGTTGCGCGGAGCTTCAATTCTGATTGTCTGCCAAACAAAAAATAAACTCCCAAGAGATGAAAATTATTTTAAAAACAACAAAACAAAGCAAAAATTACCAAGAATATGAACGCTTTAAAGAAAATCGGCCATACTACACAAAAGATAAAGCGCTCAGGGTAGATTGTCTCTTTAACAATTTCCCTCGTGCTGATTAAATCCAGATTACGTCCCGATGGAAATGTCCTGGAGGTCAGGTCCCCAAGTGGTAGTTAAATGTTAAACGTAAAACAGAAAGCATTCAGAGAATCCGGAGCAGCAAAGGTTTAAACTGGTGTTTTGGAACAATTAAACTGCAAGTAACAAAAGGTCTGCTGTTAAATCTCACAGGTTTTAAGGTGCTTCATACCATGAGATGTGGTATTTCAGTGGAGGTGAGACAGAAACCATAGTAAAGAAAACTTGAAAAATTTAATCCCATGTATTTAAAATGCAACAACAATCATTGAAATTTAAAACCCAGAATTTTATCCAAAAATGACGAATCACACAAAATGTAATTGAATGAAATCATGTCCTTTTTAATATACGTAACATTTTCACTTGAAAACACAATTAGGGATATCAAACCACTTGTAATGAACTACCCAAAAACTATTTGAAATATATCTGAGCAATTTGACTGAAGTAGGTTATGAAAGGGGGTCTCTGATTTCTTCCCAACATACAGAGGACAGATTTGATTTCATTCAATTTCATTTCTGGATTAACATGCCAAATGTTCTCAGAAATTTGATAGCCAAAACTACAATATTTTGACTCCCGATAGGTCAGCATTCAGCAACATTCATATTAGTGTAGTGGACAAAAAAAGCCTTTTAACGGAAAACAAGTTGGAAACGCATCATATCATTCACATGGATGTGTTACAGAAGGAGAGTAACATATACCATATATATCAAGATGATTAAATGAAACTTCACTAAATTCTGTTATACAAATAATTACTGGAGTAACCTCCCTACGAGGTTCAACCTGTTGGCAGGCAAATCATAATCTTTCAGACTACACTACTGCCACAAGCATACAAGCATCTGCAATAACCATGATATCATCTTGTATCAAAAATCCTTCTTCAGTTTCTACCCCACATTCTAGATGGACAAGATAACACTGGAAGGACAGCCCATCACTCACAGCAATGACAAGCATGTTTTGCTCTGGTGGGTACTCGTCCACTGTGGAAATTGGCAAGAGACAATAGTGTCAGAGTTTGTCATTGTTAACCATAGTTACCCTGCTTTGGTCAAGATTTATTGTTTTTGTACAGTAAAGAGTTTAATCTTGTTGAAATATGAAAAATTTTGCATGACTATAAATCTTATATTCAATAAATATAATAAATTTAAATAGCTCTTCAATTATATCTATCTTTCTTGCTATCTTCAATCCATTAATTTATATAATCATCCATAAATCCACCCATCTGAAAATGCACCTCGGTGACTAATATTGCACTCGGGCTGCGCCCTCGTGCAATATTAGTCACCTCGGTGCCATAAAAACTGATATTGCACTTGGTGCTGTGCGATAACTGTATAATATTAAGATTACACAATTGGCTTATTCATGTCCATGCACTGTTTGACAGATGGAATGTTTTCAATTTTTTGATCCCTCTTTGGCAATATATTTCTGCATTACTTCCGGCAATGTAGCTCTCTTAATCAATAATCAATTGTGCTTTTCACTGATGGCAGGTTTGTACAATTGTATGAAAAATAAGTATGCCCATGTCTGCTTAGTTGCAAGATGTGGCACATATGACAGATTACTTTTAATCATAATGACAAAACTTGAAGCATTATCCCAAAAGGAGCCTGAGGCTACATTTCAGTGAAGTTAAAAGCATAAAAGATACCAGGCTCTATAGACAGCCAGTAAAGCTGCCTTCCTGACTTTTCAGCTTTAGGCGTAAATGACTTACAGCAGGCTTTAGTGCAGGATTAAACAGAGATTAATTTTCCCAAAAGAATCTCCGAGGTAGTTCTTAAGCAAAGCCTAGGTGCTGATTGACCGTGTTTCACTAAGCCTCCCTTATGGTATGACTAATATTCTATCAATTTTTTTCATCTTTTTTTTTGCCCACATCAAAAAATTTTAATATTTTCTTCAAAACTCAGAAGTCAGCGTTTCTGATAAACATTCAACCAAAAATGTTTTGAATGTATAAAGTGGACTGACCACATTCGGTATTCCTACTTGATAAAGCTATAAGGTATAGAAGGTCAACAAAGATGCACCTCATCCATATCATGACCATGGAGTCAAAGTTGCTGTAATAAACAAGAGCATAAAGGCAGTGGATTAAAGTGACTACATTTAGTACCAGTATGTTGTTTTATTTGGCAGTAGGTCACACCATGATGAATAAAAGAACAGTCTCAACTCACCAGTACCATGGAGCCAAATTGCATATGCACTAAGCTGTCCTAGGTGAAAGACAGAGAGAGAAAGCTAAAAAAACAGAAGACATGTTAGTATGAGGGGGGAGATTGGGACAGACAGCTTAGCAATAGAGATGAACAGTTCCAATTGCAAACAGGCTCAGTCTTGAGACACCGTTAATAGGATACAGCCATGGCCGTTAGTAGCAGGTGTTCTGATAAAAAAAAATTTGAATGGAATAATGTTACATAATGATTGTATGGCAAAATACTAAATTAGAGGAAATTTAAGCTTACAATCAGTTCTGATGCCATATGTCACAATAATAGTCACCAAAACGTCTGAATGTGTTAGGTACATACCAAATTAATCATTCATGACAAAATTACAAATAAATACATAGCTTGACTGTTGATTCGTCGGATTTTACAGAAACCATTTTGGCCTTAAATATGGCCAAATTCTAAGTAGGTGTAAAAAGATAGAACTTCACCTTATCTGAACAGAAAATTGTGTTAAACGCTTACCATAGATGTGGAATTTAATAAGACAAATGAAATTTTTAAGAGAAAAAATTTTTCCTACTTTATTCTTACTTGAAAAAAAAAAAATTTTTGTAATCATAAACATTTCCAACAAATCCGATGAGAAAATGTTAAATCTGCAGAATTAATTGTGATTTTGTCATGAATGCTTAATTTGGTGAGTGCCAAACACATCCAGACACTTTCTTGACTATTGCCATCATGTAAATGATATTATACATCAGAATTGATTATATGCTCAAATTTTGCAACTAATTTAGCATTTTGCTTTACAGTTATTATATAACATTCTTTCTTTCAACTAAATTTTATCAGAGCACCTGCTACTGTGTACAGACTATAATTTCTGACGATTTGGTGAAGATTGAGCAAGTATTTGCTTTGTTATGATCGGTCAAAATGATAGCACCATGGTGAAGCATAGCAGCTGAGTGAAAACTAACGGCCATGGCTGTAGATTTCTTATGGACATAAGCAGAATTTCTGAAAGTCACTTGCATAATTGACAAATGTCATGTCTATTATGGGCTATAAAGAATGATATTTAGAATGTCATAAGAAACTGTTTCATCAAATTATTATTCTTTGGAATAATAATAGTGCCATGTTACATTTGGAGAAATTGCGGTTGGGCATTGTGGTCTTGCATTTCAAAATTACAGAAAACTTATTTCAGAATATCAATTGCAGTTGAACAGTGTGCACTGTGGTTGAATATAGTGGGTGGATATTGCGATCCCATACTGTCACCTAGTACTTCCATGCAAAAATATCTGCAGCGATATCACATGGCATAACAGCCAAATCTTAATAATGACTAAAGTTTCAGTATTCTCATTTCCAAATGTCATTTTAATGGAATTCAATTTGATAGAAAGAGGCAAAAAGCTATAAATTTGTGATCCTTTCAAATCGAAATCATTTTCAAGGTTACAGAGTGAAGCCAAAGTTCCATTTTCAAAAAATTTGAAGAACATTTAGAGTCAAGGATGGTAAATCCGTCCACTTTTGGCTAAAACTCACCCAGAGAATCTACCCTAGACGAATCTCTTAGGAACTGAACATTATGATAGATTTGCGTCACGAGCGTCTCGGCCAATCAGCGCTCAGCATTTCTCTCCACTTCAAAAGTTTACTGGCAATTTGCGAAGCAACTATTAACGTCTCAGAGACGTATGAGATATCATTTTAAAGGTCTCAGAGAGACCTATCTACTCATATAAGAATCACACCCGTAACCCTTACGGGAAAGTGCGTAATAGCGAAATCGGCCTCATTTGCATAACCTGCTTGAAAGTCTGTTCATTGGTCAGTTTTGTGGGTGTGTCTGACTTAATCACTGAAGGCTTTGCTGGAGTGCTAAAACTATATTTCCAGAAAAATGATAAAAAGATACAAAAATAAAAATTAGTCCATTGGAAAGGGCATATTCCGTTTTATCATCAGCACTCACTGATTACACTTGTAATAAAATAATTAAATGATAGAGGTTAAGTTAACTTTGAATAATTACAATTGATCGCCTCCATTACAATTAAATAAGCTTTTGATCCAACCAAAGTGGAATAACTGTTCCTATCAAATTTCTGTAATCAGAAGAATGCCATTTATAATTATTTAAAGTCATAAAAGCGCTTTAAAAGTTCGTTTTAAGTGGGTGGACGGATTTTCAAACCTCCAATCAAGCCACTTTTAAAATATTGATCGTAATTCCTTCCACCGTCATTTCCATTGTATTTCATTTCATGGTGTCACAATTTTGCAAATCCTGCAAGAATAGATTAATTTTGCATCGTATTTAACCATTTTTACAGTATAAAAGTTTGTTTGTTGACAGGAACAGGCCTATAATATCATTAAGTCCCACTTCTGTAATTATCAAATATGGGTGTGATGACGTCACGGAATTTGATTGTTTTTTATCCTTTGTTGTTAAATGGACCTGAACTGTAATTAAAATATTTTTTAACATAACAAATACGGCAAAATTGTTTAAAAAGAGTTTATCTTGCTTTTAAAACTCACACAATTGTAATAGACGTATTTATATGCACACAGTAGGGGGTGGACGGATTTTCCCTCCTGGACGGATTTACCATCATTGATTCTAGCAGAATCTTGGCCTCAAATTTCCCTGATATAACCTAATACAAGACATCCTTTAATACATAAATGAGGAGACTTTATCTAATATCATTTCAAGCAATGATGTCATTTGATGTCATACAATTAAGTATGCACAAACAAAAGAAACATTTTACAACATCTTTTGTTATTTTAATACCCTGATTTAACAAAATACAATTGTATACAATATTTTTCAGCTATCGAAGCAGATAAATAGATTTACGGAGAAAATATAATATACATGAATACAAATCAATACATGTATACATTATGAACTTTATTAATGCACCAAATACCATCATCTTACTGAAATGGTTAGGCAATCCAGTATTATTTGCTGGAAACCTCTTGTGCGATTGGCTCAATATAATATAGCAGTAAAAGCTTGGCTACTGTACAATGTCAAAACAACTAAACTACCGCGAAAGCAGTGCATGTCGTGATGTAACCTTTTTAAAGAAGAAGTAAGATGACAAAAACGACAGTAAAAGCAATGAAAAGAGGTAAAGCAGTGTACAGCTTGCTTGGTGCATTTACAGCTCGATGCAGAGCAGACAGTCACTGTCATGCACACTACACCACATTCTAGGATGGATAACCGTAAAAGTGCAATTACGAGGGTCGTAAAATAATAAGAGAGGAAAGCAAGGGCAGTATTTCCCTCTCAACTGTCATTGCCTTTAAATCTTCATGAACCACATTGCAACTGTTTGACAGTTGTACAACCTTGAGAAACTATCCATTCTATAGATAGATTGTCTTCATAAAGTTATAATGACATATTCCTTCAATAATACAGTATTATAAGACAACCGCTCTATGTACGTTAGGTGGTCTTTTGAGGGGCCTGACCATTCCTTGGGGTGCATTGGTGTATCTAGAAAAGAAGCAAGATATCTCATGCCAAGTATACAGAGACAGAAGAGTTCAAGTTTAATTACTTTCCATGGTAACAGTTACAAATGAAAGTCTTCATTTGAACATAAGGTTATTTTGATCATATTCCTTCAAAGACCAAAACGTCTTTAAAGATAATAACTACACAAAGATGTAATATTGGAATAGATTAGATCTTGGTCTGATACTTGTTCTTTACGAGACAGCGGCCACACTTTCGCCCTATCAATATTAGTATCAAGATGATGGAGACCAAGTTTAAAGAAAGTGGCATTCTAACGGAAGTTAATGATCTTTCCCATAATCCTTTTGTATAATCCCAAGCACGCAAAATACTGTTGTGTAACACATGTTTTGTATTAATATAAAGGCCCATGTAAAAATCACTTGCACAAGAGGTTAAAACGGGTTGCAAAAGTAAGCTTTGTACTTTAACTATTTTATAACACTGATTCAACAAGACGTATCATCACAAGACAAGCCTTGAAATGGTCAAACTGACAAAAGCCGGCATCTGAATTCATGGTTTTAAAATCATAGGTCTCAGGTCTTAGCTGCTCCAACTCAAACCGTATAATATTACTTTATTACTAACTATATTGTCCTGATGTATTTGATACAGTTTATAAATGCTTTACCTTTACCATAAACATTGATGATTAATCAAACAGGAAGGATTTGCAAACATCCGAAAAAAAAAAATTCTCTTCCCTGTCCAAACAATTTTTCGGTTGACTGTTCTCCTGTAGCCCCTGTAGTAGCCTCAGTGCAATGCCTGTTGTCAGCTGGAGAGATTCTTCAGCTGAGCAAGTGAGCCAGTCCTCAACCTGTCCTTAGTAGACTCCTTACTCCTCAGCCTGTATCATTTGCATTGCTGTCAGGCACAGGCAATCTGGAGGACAAGTTCCCAAGTCTGAACTACCTCCTTTTTAATAACTCCTCGTGTCGCCATCACTAAACGCGGCAGCCATCGGCCCTAGAGCCTCGGCAATGACTTAGCAGAATGCTTAGTGGAGTAGAAGACAGAGAGAGCAAGATAAAGACAGAGAAAGGAAGAAAATCAAAAGAAAATAAAATATATTGAGAATGAACAGAACGAGAGGAACAAACAGAGAAGAAAAAGGAAAAAGAGAGAAAATGACAGACAAGAGACAGCCAGGCAGACGGATAGAAATAGGCAGATAGGTTGAGTAATACAATGCAGAGGCACAGGGCTAATATAAAATATTGGGAAATACAAGGTAGAAATTCAATTTAAGAAATACATTTTCATGACATTTTCATGAGTAAATTCCACAGCGCATGAGAAACTGGAGTGATTTTTGCTTTACCCCTTTTTCAGACAGATGGACAGCTAGACACACACAAATGAAGGCATTAGTTCACTGTAAATTTTGAATTTTGAGTTAGCTTAAATGATTGAGTGAGATAGTTGCACAACTTCTTTGAGCTATCATAGCTTGTTGTTGTAAGTTAAAACAACGAAAAGATTATCATAACTCACAACATCAAGCTATGTGAGCTCAAACAAATTGTGCAACCATCTCACTCAATCATTTGAGCTAACTCAGAATTTCAAATTTTACAGTGTTCAAGACAACCCTGCAGCAGGACTAATGAAACACATACATCAGGGATGCAATAAAAACCACCAAGGGCCGATGACACAAAATAGTAAACTTCACCTGCATATCATTACCAACAAGTGGGAACTACTTGTGTTTGGTCATGAGCAAGGCACAGGTCAGACATAAGCAATCAGTAAAGACACATTACAAATCAATTAGGAGCATTAGTCACACATTTCCAATCACCAGAGACAAATTTGATACCTTCTAGCTACAGCTGCTATACATTACCAATGTGTGGGGACAGATTACTAGGGAATGGCCACGATCAAGAGGCTGGTCACACATAAGCTATCAGGGAAAACACATAGCAGCCCAGGGCCAGAGAGAAGTACGGAATTGCGTTTATACCATAAGCGTAAGACCTACATATCCTGGGATAAACATGAAGGCGGACATGAACAGAATTCGCTAATACTACACTAGATTAGCTCTGGAGTAAGGAACATGGTTTATCTGATAGATATATGACAAATGGTAAGATTCAGTCCACATCTTCCTGGTATTCAAACAGCTTTGAGATGTGTTCTTTAAACTTCTGAAGATTCTATGCTCAGTTAACCATGGTTTATTCATTAGCTACTTTATTTCAAGATGGGAAAGACTCACGGTGGGAACCTAAAGACCTCTTTAGTGATTCTTGCCACAAGTATCACTGAAATTTACTGGTTTACAATGTAATAGCCTTTTCCACAACTATACAGTATACAACTATTACTGGTTTACAAAGTCTTGCCGTCACATTCTGCCTGTATATAACCCTACATAACTACCCCTAAGAAGGCCCAACCAGCCAAGGGTAATTACGTGGGCCTGTGATGTGCCCAGGGCAGACTCAAGTGACCGACAAATATCTTGTTATCGGCGCAGACATTATCTCTGCAGCTTGGCGATGCGTGATGTGAAGGACGGCAAAGCATGACTTCACATGACTATGACTGAAATGACATCATTTTCAAAATGTTTAACAGCATGGTGAAGATGTCAATTTGAAGATTTTCTTCATAAAAACACTATCCTAAAACATTTCTTATTCTGCCACTGAGGTAAAAGAACAATAACGGTGTAATTCCAAATTTAACACAGTATTGTGAAAGAGATGACTTCATCATTAAAGTCCCAACTGATGACACCAAATTTCATAACAGGATGTTATCGCCGAACCAAATTACAAACTTCGAGCTGTAAAAATAACCAAGGAAATATCTATTTCTCAGAATAATATATAGCATGGCACTTTAAAAAACATTACCAACTGCAAATACTTTCACAAATCTCATTTACATTACAACTGTATACCATTGAATCCAAACTCACAATCTGCCAAATTATTCCAAACACGTCAATTTCGTCAAACCTTCAACATGATTGAAAAAAAAAAACACAATGGGATGGCTACCCAACATTGATAAAACACCCACAAAATTACCATTTTGGAACTTAACATAAATGGGTCAACGTATTGCTTATATCACTGCATTCATCATGGCAGCCCTGCACCTGTATGCTTCTCAGATGATCAAAGGCAGGCATCAAGATACACATATTCCGTTCGCAGGACATTACTATCTTGTGCCATCAATAATGTTTCCTTTGTAAACCTTAGACCTCATTGTGAAAGTAAGGGGATGGAGTGACACAGGGACCAATATATCTCCAATTCTTTTGTATAGTAAGATTCAGAAATAGTTTGCACTGAGAATAAGTTGTTATATGAAGAGAAACACTGCATATCACTGCCAGCGTTATACACATACACTAGCTCATCAGAGGAATTACTCTAAACCAATTTTTATAAACAAAGCCACTCCTACCTTGTGAAGTTAAGAAGATTTCTCCAAATATATCAAGTGGCTTACCTGGAAAAAAAAAGAGAAAAATGATTATACTGAAAAGAATAAAGCAAAAATACAAAAAAAGAAGAAATATATGTAAACTTTCAATTTTAATCAAACCAATTCTCAAAAAAATAAATTACAAAAAAACTACATGGAATTGCTTTGACTCTATATAATGTCAAACATACACATTGCTTTCAAAATGTTGTGTATGACACAGAATTTCATGATATCAAAATATCACTTAACATTTCAGATAAATGTTACAATACACTGTTTGCTATTCCTGTATCATGACAGTAGATAATGCAACTTTTAAGACTTGAGTGATAACATATTTTCCAAAAAAAATCAGCGAAAATAACTATCAAAATAAACAATAAATAACATATCTATCTATCTGTCCATCATTACATGTATGTTGTATTGTCAATGCACCAATCTCACTGCATTAATTAATCAACAAGCTTTATTTGATCTCTCGGTCCATTCACCCTTCTGTACTGTATAAATATCTCTCCATATTGAAGTGACTTGTCGACAATCAGAAGCATCATGACTGCAAAGCAGAACAACAAGACATGTAACAGAAATGTGAATATCTTGAATGCAATCTTGAATGCAATCTGAGATGCAATCTTTCCATCTGATCTCACACCACCATCTTTGAAGTGTTTCTTTCGGCGATAAAACAACAAGACACTGATCAAATGCTCACACAACAAACAACAAAGAGGGACAAACGATTATTTCCCACCATTTCTTTCAACCTTCTCAAATGAAACGGTTGTATCTCCCAGGAATTTCAAGCCCCATTGGGTCCTCTAACGATTTGCATTTGACGCGCCAAATACCAATTGACAGAAGTAATATGCTAGGGAATCCGTTGCAGACTTGCAAAGAGTAAATCAATCATAAGAGACAAAGGAGGGTAGAATTGTTCTGCATTATATCAATGCTGCTTGTGTGGAAAGGTCATGAAATTGATCACCAGCCTGCTGACAGTAACAGTGCATGTCAGGGTTGGGCACGAGTACATGCAAATGTACTCGAGTACGAGTACGAGTACTTACCACATCTATGAGTACGAGTACGAGTACGAGTACAGCTTTTTCTGAATGTACTTGAGTACGAGTACGAGTACTTTCGAAAGTACTCGAGTACGAGTACGAGTACATTAATGCAGTTTCGAACAATATTTTGGCAATGTTTTAAGAATAAAACAATTAGTAGATGAATAGATAAATGATTAGGCTATACGTCCTGTATCTATGCATTTGGTAGGCTAATTAGGACAGGAGGAGGACACGAAAATGAGGCGAAGGATGATTAAAACAGCCGTCCAACTTAGGTCCAGATGATCCGGCTAGAGTTCGATTTGAACTCTGGACCTAGCGATTGGCAGCCCAGCGTGCTACCACTAGATCAACCCTCCTCCAAAAACAATTATTAGATATTGATAATTGAGCAACAATAAAGAATATTAGTGAAGGTTACTACGCCTGGCCCTTTATTAATAAAAAAAGTGAACTTTGTTACTTTAAAATGGCACTTGAAGCTACTTGGGTTGAGATCTCGTTTATTGTACTTCAAATTGGAATTCAAATACCCATGCCAATGAAAAACTGACCACAGTGGAGAAATGAAGGATGCATCGATGTCTATGTGTCAGCTCTTTTATTTTTATATCTTTTTCTTGAATCAAAAATTCGTTAAAAACACATATCAAACCTGGACAGTGGACAAGGCAGATTTAGCGAACATTAAATACAATAACATTTATTTCAACCATAAAAATGGTTATTTCGTTCAGCTACGAACATTTTTCGTCAGATAAAATCATCTGACATATTAGTTTGGTGATAGACAAGTAGGCTATAAGCTTTTCTGAAATGATTTATCAAAGCCATCAAAATTATGATATCAACTTCCTGTTTTTTAATCCATGATGATTCTAAACGTTTTTAGATGTTAATACCTGTAAACAGCAGGACAAATTTTGCATTTAGTGTTATGTTTCATATCTAAACACTATTCTTAGAGAGTACATAATGTACCTGATTTACTACTTAGCAAACTAAAATCAAAATGATGTAGGGATATAGCTATATTGAGAAGTGATGATGATGCTATCTATAAGGTTTTATTTGATTTCAATATATTTTCTTAATGCCAAGAATTCGTTAAATCACATATCACAGCTTGGTAAGGCATATAGGCCTATTTAGTAAGCAATGAAACACAATATAAATTTATTGTCAGCACACAGATGGATATTTCGTTCAGCTGACAACATTTTTCGTTAGATAAAATCAAAACAGAGTACTATTATTAAAATCACACTTTTTAGATTTAAGAAAAGCCAGGGTGAGCCTGTAGATTAAATATTGTATTCCGATTTCCGTAATAGCGTCGATTTAACCAAAAGAAGGTTAAAACGTAAACGGTCCTAGTTATGGTTCAAATTGTGTTAGAAACATAATTTAAAAACGTGTATATATTATTTAAAAGTAGCTCTATTCGATGGTTGAAGTTAAAATACTGTATCTTTGATAATAAGGTCAGTATTAGGCTGTTAGTTACGATGTTTTGATTTGCGCCAAAAGGTGTGAAAAAGCAAATGGCGGCTATGCAGGTGTTTAAATCAAATATTTTAATTTCAAAATGTTGTATCCTTGAATGCTTCAAATATGATCAAATATGTGTTACTGAATGAATAATTACTAATTTTAAGACTTGATAGGGCCCAACGAAAAATGAGGCATTGTAGTTGTATAGATGCATGACAGCAAATATGGTACACCATTCCACAATTTTAGCCAATTTCAAAGCTTGTTATAAATGTGTGAGACACAAAGTGGGACTGCTTACTATATTATTTCCATTTTGTTGAACTACTGGTATTCAAATAACACACTATATGTAACTTTAGTTGAGTTGTAATTTAAAAAGCTTGTTTGAAAGATTTTAAAAGTTTACCTACAGCATTAAATAAACCATTTTGTAATGTTAGACACTAGCTTTTGTGTTCAATTTTGCTCTTTTGAAGCTTCAATTGTACTTGTGATGTACTCACTACGAGTACGAGTACTTTAGCAATGTACTCGAGTACGAGTACGAGTACTGTACTCATGATTTGGCACGAGTACTGAGTACATGCGAGTACTTGGAAAAATGTACTCGAGTACACGAGTACACGAGTACATGTGTACTCGTGCCCAACCCTGGTGCATGTTAGTGACTAAGGTGAGCGTATAGCATATTTCACTTCAAGATTCTTTGAGTGATCTATTTCTCCCCAATCTTAGTGAGTTAAGAACCCAGATCATTTCTTTGAGAGACTTGCTGACAGTCAAACTACCATTCTTTTTTAGATAATGCTGATCTATCGATCTAGTTATCTCAAGTCATCTCCACTGTTGGGGACCGGTTTATTAACTTCTTACTGGAGACCAAGAGGTGGGGTACGGTGGATTGAGTGCACAAGAAAGATATATTTAAAAGCTTTCTCAGTGAGTGGTGCTGTGTGTGGTTTTGAGAATGGAGCTCTAAAATTACAGATCAGGTTGAGTGGTTCATTCAAGCTATCATTTTCTCTTCAGCCCCACAACTCACATGAAATTCTCATTCATAAAGCCACTCTTAAAACAAGAATATAGCACTTAGCATTCTGAACGACGGAAATATTGAAAATATCAGATCAAATATCAAGGATAAAATGAAATCAGGTAAAAAGATACTAGCACAAGCCTGTCTGCCATGTGCCATGCAAAAGGAGAAACGATTCCCTTTTATTTCAGAAGACAGCAAAAACTTACATGCATCTGGTATTTTTGAATTATCCACCCCAATTTTTAATGGAGTCAACTACATTCCCCCTTATCCATTCCCTCAAAAAGACTCAAGACATCAGGCAATGGCTAACCACCACCCCCCTCCTCCGAACCCCCGCTTCAAACCTGTTATCAGTAACAGACTTGTCACAGCCATGCACGCCAGTCGCAGGCAACCTGGCAGTAAGAACAGCCACAGAATTCCATGGTCAAAGCTATCAAGACCTCTTAACACTCTAGGGTAAATGGCACAAAGGGCCAAATGGGCAAAATGCTGCTAAACTCCCTCTGGGGATTGGGTAGCAAGACTGAAAAGGGGAGGTGGAATACAAGACTTGAAAGCTAAGGCTTCATTCAAGAAGCAAACCTTTGCAAGGAATGTTGTATGAATCCATGTAAAATAAAGATTACTTTACTTTACTTTACTTTTACTTTTACTTTACTTTAATGTGCAAAATGTTACCCAAGTCATTGCAAATATGGTTGAGATCTGATGCCTGCTAGATAGTATGAGTAATGGATAGTGGTTGTTTTGCTTTTGACTGTATTAGTTACACAAATTTCTGTACCATCTCTTTCCTTCATCGCATTGGAATTTTGACAGCCCGAACCAGACTGAGTCTTATTTTGACTCTTTCATAAGCAGCTGAAGTTGTATGCAATTTTAAGTCTTATTCAAACAATCACAATAAATCTTCAAAATCGATGAATATAACATTCCCTGAAGAATCAGTGTGAATTATTGATTGATCTGAAGAAGTCTATTTATCTTTGATAGGGTCACGTGTCGTAATGTCGTACAATTTCAGAAATTTTGCATTTAAATGATGATTACATGTCATTTACAAATAGTATTATGCTATATTACATATCACTGGAAGGCCTGACTTCTTCTATATCATATTAGGTTTTAAAAAGTCAACTTTATCACAAAATTAGGCTTCTAACCATCAAAAACCTCAGGAAAACAGGTGATTTTTTTGTGTCCCGCGTTACGTCAGATTTGAAAAAATCATCTAAAAACCGAGTTTTTATGCCAGCGACAAAAGATATTTTAATCTGGTTTTCTTTGCAGGAGTACCTGATCCTACTAAAGCTCTGGAAGCTTAAATTTTCTATCTAACTGTTACAGTGCCTTCTGTAGATCCTTTAATGTGCAGCAACGTGAACCTGTCCCGCTGGCAAAAAAAATTCAACACATTTTCTTAGATTTAGTCTGTAACTATCAATATTAAAGATAGAAAGTTCAAATATATATCAATTAAATGCTCATAAGTTCTATTTTCAAATGCATTTATCGTATTTTGCCTACAGGTAAAATTCTTTGTGTGCTGATTGTCTACTTTAGGCTGAACTTTTCGTAACACTTGCAAAAAATCATAAAATTGGAGAGGGGTTCTAAGTTTAAACCACGAGAACTCCAAGTAGATTAACCACACCTTTTGGATAAGGCTATTGCCTAAATGCTCATGAGCTACATTTTACTATAGTATAACATATTGCTATGTCTTCAATCATTTTCTTACTTCTGTGATGCTCTGAACAAGGCTGAACCAAATGTAACACATACATGCTTGAAGCGTACACGATTTTTTCGCTTAATGTAATGGTCTTCCAAAAGGACAAAAAGGGCAGGCCACATCATCAAATGAATAAATAACAATCACATTTGATAATCTTGCTCTCATATAGCCAAAAAAAGAGATACATATGGGTTAAATTCACAGATAGCTCCAAAATTGTATGCTCACATGAGACGTTGATTTCCCATGCACTGGACAATAACTGATATAAGATATATTTGCAACATTTCATGTCAATATCTTATAATATCTTATTTGCAATATCATAATTTGTTCTCAGATGTCTTACTAACGTTTTTAAACATTTTACTTGAGATTTTGAAAATAATCAGGCTTCTGGCAAAGTCTTCAGCATGATGCCTGAGTAAGGATTTTTCTCTGTCGCAGTAACATAAATTCATTGACATATATAAAGTATTTTCGAGAAGAGGATTTATTTTTTGTTGCTTTGATTAGTAGGACCATCTTCTCAACTAACTTCAGTGAAAATTTCACGGGGATACAAGGAGTTCTTTGTACTTTATACTAACATTACTGAAATATAGTCGTTTTTGAGAAAAATGCCTTGAAAGTTTGAGCTTTACATTGATTTGTATGGTGAATAAAATTAAATAATAAGACAGACAGCTGTAATTTTTGTGAAATTACACTGGTTTTTGGTTTGAATAGGATATTTTAGACCTAATTTAGACATTTTTGATGAAAACAATTTTTGGTCCAAAACCGCCATGTAACACAAATTGTACGACCTTGTGACATGCGACCATAGAGAATCATATGGTCCATTTGTTCATCAATATTTCCATCTATCAAAATCATTATCCCACTCATTCCTTCAAATGTTTTTGTTACAATCTTTCCCAATGATGTTTCTGTCCCAACAATTTCTACAATACTGACAAATAAAGCCGAAGTGCAACGAAAATAAGTTAAATAGTTTTATTGTACAGGAAAGTTTACAACAATTGTGCAATTTGCAAAGAATCCCCCAATTAAACGAACCCCGTGAGGTTTGATGGGGATTCTACAGAGTTAAGAGCTGAGCTAAGGTTTGGTAGTCATTCGGAATGTCGTTGCATAGTGACCGCCGCGAGAGAATCCTTGCCGCCTCAATAGTTTGGTGAATGCCCAAAATTTTAGGTCCCTGCCAAGTCCCATCTTTAGGGGAGGGTGGGATAGGGCGAATGACTACCAAACCTTAACTCAGCTCTTAACTCTGTAGAATCCCCATCAAACCTCACGGGGTTCGTTTAATTGGGGGATTCTACTTCGTAAGCGCTTCGTTAAAGTTCGGCGTCATTCGGGATCTCGTCGCACGTGACCTTGCGCGAGAGTCCCTTGCCGCCTCAGACTTCAAAGCAATTTTGGGCATGAACAGCCCGTAGTCCAAGCCATAATATGTATGCATTACTGAGTCCCAGTTACTGGGGACTGAATAGGTGTTTCTGACTTTGCAGAGATTGACTTGACTGCTTTGGAAATTCGACCAGCCAACTGCATGGTGCCAAGGACACTGGTAGACACCTCGTACAGGGATATGTACCCTAAAGTCTGAAACTGAGGCTGCCCAAGCCACAATTGGCTTCTACGAGTCTTTTATATACAACTGGCTCCATCCGAAGATGGTGACACTGGAAACGGCAAGTTAAAGATAACCAAGATCCAGAACACGTCTGCCTTGCAATTAACCTGAGTGCACCTGACCCATATATATATAGTCAAGGTCAATAAGAGTGCCCCTCATCGGGATATAAGTATATTATCCCCTGGAAGGTTTGCATGAGAGAAACATTTGTGGGAGGCTGTAGATACAGCTAGTGACGCCCCGTGAGGCAATGAACGGCAATGTCCGTTACTGAACAAACCTTTGACGGTTAAAGGTATTGACAAATACTGGGAAAACGACTCGAGTCTTGTCGTAAATCAGCACCCATTTGGGAGTGTGAGAACGTGACCGAATTTGATCGACTCATACCGTAGAGAAGCCTTCCAAGGCTGTCGTCTGCGTCTGAAAAGGGGCAAAAAGCCAGTATAGTATTTGGGCGACATCAGACATTCAGGATGATTTATTACATCTTGCAGCTCCCAACGCAATAAGCCACCACCGTGTTGGGCTGGATCAAGCATTGCATGCTGATTTATAAAATGAAGGAAACCACGTCCTTCAGCTGCACAACTTCACCTATTAAAACTTTGGACTTCACGACAACTGCCTGCAGCTCAGGACGTAAACTAGCGTGTGTGGTACTTGATGCCAACGGTTTGAAGCTGGTCCTTAAATAGCCTAAAGCCTGATAATGCCTCAAGCATTGTAGTGCTATTCGCACGTACTAGTCTGCGCCTCATGAGCTTGCGAGTGGAGGCCAATTAAGTGACTAACAGGATCATCTGACCAATGTGACTTCAGCGCATGGTCAATCATGGCGACCGCTATAAGCATTTCAACGATAAGTGTCCATACTTGGGACAAAGTAAAGCAGACTAAGGAACACTGCATGAGCATTGAGAGCTCCTCCAGCAAACAGGCCATTATTCTTCCTATGGAATTCCCTTGCAAGAATAGACAGTCATAGAGCTGCATTGATCTGGGAACATGTAAGCCACGCTTACAAGACTTATTCAATTTCCCAAATTTTCACCCAGTTATCACCACTTTGCATAAGCTCATGGATCTACATCATGAGTGATGTGGTCTTAAAATTCTGGATAGCATGGAGGATGTACATGGGCAGTTGAACCAGGTGAACCTGTGTACCGAGTGGCGGATCAGGTCTGAGACCGATAAATTTCGTATTGACCTCTGCATGTCATATAGAAGCCTAATGACATCAGGCGACAGAGTGCAGAGCAAGTCGCACTGGTCCTATTATGGACAGGCCCTGAACCTGTTGTAGTCGTAACAAAGACAGATATGTTCCTGAGATCCCAGCACCATCTCCCAGATTAAGCTTATGAGAGAGGCTTCTGAGCAGTGTCTCTGGACCTCTGGTGGAAAGGCACTCGGATGGCTTTAAGTTAAGCCAAAACAAACCTTGTGGTATGCCACTGGGTTGCAACCACTGCCAAAAATATTTGTTATTGAAGATCTCTCAGTCCACGACCCTATATTCAGGTGACACTGGACTTGGTGATGAACGATCACTGCGACCCTTTTGCTCAAGGGAGTCAAAACACTGCTGTGACATTGATGAGATTCATACAGTTGGCACCTATAACCAGGGCGGTAGCTTCAAATGGCCTTCGCATAAAATATCTCCAGGACAACAACCTGAAGCTCATGATAGTTATTGCCGTCACTTCACTGTTTGAAGAACCATGTGCCCAATGGCGATTGAAGACGCTAAAAACAGTGTCTCATCTGACAATATCACACCCTTAATTAAGGATTCCAAGCAGTTTCCGCTTATATAATTCGTGCGAGCTTTAACTGAATCATTTGAATGATCATTGAAGATGTACCAGATGCATGACAGACCACTGACCCCTGTTGTATCCAACAGTCGGGCTGATGAAGTTACATCAAGGTGCAGTGCAAACTCATTAAGCGCACCAGCACAAATTGAACCAATGGTACTGTCAATTGCCCTGTCTTTATGGAGGACGCCCTGTTAAAGGTAAGCGCTTGGATGTATCCCCAGTGTGGCGTATCAGCATCGCTGTAACAAGTAGCCTACTTGCAGTTGGTGCAAGTTCACCGCATTGACTTCCACTCAAAATCTTAATCTGATAAGCTAAAAAAATTAGTCTTAACAGCATTGGTCCAATGAGAGACAATAACAAGTCACTTAGTCGCTGAACATGATCAAAGCAATCCGCTTTGTGCAACAAATAGCACGCATACCAAGTTGCTCTTATGACCACTGCCTTTTGGCAGAAATACTGTGTTGAATACCCTTCTCAATGGGTGATCTATGATGCGTTCAACGATCTGAGGTTTACCCTGAACAGGGTGTGATCACAGATGTCACTGGTCTGCATCACAAAATTACGAGATATATTGGCGGACGATTGAGCTTCACGTCCTGTATTTTTGCACTTCGTAACGCACCCTGCAAGACATATCGACCCAATTCTCAATTATGAGTTATCCTTATACACACAGTGTCCAACGGCTCTTCCAGTAATGTGATGGAGCAGTATCTTGCTTTCACTGGCACTGATCAATTTTATGAATGTCGAACAGTAACTTTCGCTGGCTGTAAATGCGTATGAACATTCCTTACAGTGGTGCTCTGGCCCTGACACTCCATTGGAGCAAGCATGAGCGACTATGAACAATTCCAATGCAGTTTACAGGAACAATGGTAATTGGCAGTCAAACGTATTCTACCAATTGCCTTGGGAATTCCATCCGTAACCAGGACTCATCACGACCCTGTGTATGACATGTCCGTCTCACTGGTCAATATTCATCAAAACAGTACAGAGGCGACAGTACCGGTAGTATGTCTCAGTATGTCATCGCATTGTGACACTCAGCCTGGACTCATCTATGCCAGGGGCCTAGTACTTCCATATAATAGACTGTCCAAACTCGGAAACCCCAAATGTCAACTTGTTGACAGATCTCACTGCACTTCTGGCTTACGGAATCCTCCTTTGTGGCTAATCATCTTGAAGATGCAATGGCAAATAGGACTCACAAAGTCTGCAACAATGACACTCTTGGTAAGTGTACCACTAGAACCTGTTATGGAACAGACACAGTGTGCTTCAGACTAGGTACTTCAAACAATTCCGAATTAAACTAACGACTTGGCCAACATTGGCCTTGTCATGCCAATGGTACAGCAACAGTATGAATATGACATAGGTAGTTAAAAAGAGCCCGAAGCGGCCATAGCTCAGTTTTCTACTGACAACACCCCTGCCTGAACTTATTCAAGGGAGCAAGCATTCCTCATGCAGAGATAAGTGTATATTACGAGCATCTTATTGTAGCTCAGATTCCTGTAACACTTCCAACATAGTTGTATAGGGAATACACATCATAGAACAGACTGGTGAAGCAAGCATTCAGATTTCAGAGGATAAAGGCATTCATGCAGTTGCCATTTTCCGGGTCCAGCTTAGTCCTCCAGGTCAAACCCTTGCCTTTCATGCCTTGCTCTTGACTAGAAAAGGTTTATTGCAACCAAAACATCACTTTTGATGCAAGCAAGGGACCCCGGTGTCAGCACGGGTGATAATACAGCAGCCCAGCCTGTTGCAGCAAACTGATCTTATTTAGGATCAATTTCGCCTCTGCTCGAACTTTTTCGAGGGCAGGAATCAATGGAATGGAATCACACCATAATTCTTTGAATCTATGGCATTTGGAGACGATACCGGGTCATTATGTTCGCTTCCACAGCGTCAGGTTGACAGTACACGTGGTCGCATCGGGCGCCGCCATGTTGGCTGCCCTACTCCGGCAAACAATGTGGACACTTTTGCCCAAGTCCGATGCCATTTTCGACGTCTGCGTCGACTTCACATGCCCATACGACCCAGTAACCGACGTAGTAGATGTCTATCCATCTTTCCAGTAAGTAAGACGAAGTTTTATTAGCCAAACAGGCCATATTTCACTCTCGATAAGCGAGCAGTCCGCTCCATGCGAGCGCAAGCAAACGACTGAGGCGGCAAGGGACTCTCGCGCAAGGTCACGTGCGACGAGATCCCGAATGACGCCGAACTTTAACGAAGCGCTTACGAAGTAGAACCAAGACTTAGCAGCAATGCTAAGCTCAGTTATAAATCATTCAAACATGGACGTGCCATGTGTTTACTCAACTGTTATCAGATAACGATTGTGAGGGAGATCTTGCAAAATGTTAAATGAAGCGAAAAACTTGTGGAGTTGCAGTAAAAACAACAAGAAAGAGGTCAGAATAATCAATGAAAGGAGATAGTGATGTAGTTCCATTTGAAACAAATAGTCTTCGATTATATGTTGTCTTTCAAAGCCGGAATAATTTGATGCAATGTCCATAGCATAGCCATGTATATGGATAAATTTATACAGTTAAAGAAACTAAGCAATTTACTTGACCACATGTCAAGCAGCTGTATTAACTTCACACAGCATGACTCAACCCATTATATGTCAAATGTTTGCTTTTATCACACATATAATGTATACATATTATGCAAAAAGAAAGGACTTTAGCCAGCCAGACAATAACACCAACGGCAGTGAAAAATATCAAGCGAAGCTGTCATAAAATTAACTTTGTAAGTAAGTTAAGAGACGACAAGTTTAGCCCGGGACCTTATTAATACGAAGCTCAAGGAAGATAGACACTTCATTTCATTTGTAGGGGCATAAACTAATGGCGGAGTCTGCAGCGGCACCTTAGGGACCAGGGATGATTTGGGCAGCCAAAATGTTGTCAGCTTGTCAAAACTGCCACAAATGTGCCACAGGAGTCTACACAAGGGACGGTCACAGAAATATGGCAGAATGGAAGAGGAACGTGTTACTGCTTTTAACCTTATCTTAGTCTTTTGTATATTCTATACATGCATGTGTATGATTTTAAAAAATGTCGCTATTGCAACCAAACAAAACATTTTAAGGAATAATATTTTCACAAGTTTTAATACATTGGTACCTAATACTTTGTTAAATATGCAAGTGGGGTAACTTCAGAATTTGTTGGGACGCACTGCACAACAATGCCCCCATTTGCATAAGGCATGATGTCACAGTCTCGTAAAGGAAGTGACCTGAACGTTATGGTCACATGATCGCCACAGTATGCAAGGCTGAGTTGTCTTGTATGCATAATCTGGCAAACTTTCCTTCAGCCAATATTTGTATGTTTGCTTACTAGCCCATTACCTTAGTGTATGCCTAACTTAGCTTCCACAATGCCATCAAACTTGGCCATTTAGATTAATGAAAGCAACAAGGAGGGTCATTTGAAAGATTGCCATCTCAAGTGTCCCTCTAACCGTTCCTAGTTTTGTCAAGGAACACTTCTCTCAGAATATGTGATTTTGTGCTTGCATGCCTACAAATTACTTTGTTTTCTCATCAGATATGGCACTATTCTTGGCCAAATTTCATATTTATAAATGATAATTTAAACTCATAGCAAAATCAAAATCTGACCATAAGCTACAAAAGATCAGTGTCCGGCGTCTACTTAAGAAGTTTTGGACATTCAAGGGAGGCAGCTTGCCAGGAGAGAATCTTGAGCAGCTCTGAGACACTGTTAAGAGCCACTTTGTTCCTGATAGTTCCTGTAAGTTCCTGTGAGTTCCCTCAGTTACACACAAGAGGAGCCTTGCATTTCCGTTGCACTATCCTCATCCCTTTCGTCCTTCCTCAGCTGTCAGCCTTGTCCCTCATGTCACTTCAACTGCATTTGCATTCCAGATAAAATAAGAGATGTCCGAGAGATGCCGGACAGTATCAAGAGAGCAAATGGGTGGTCATGTGTTAAAAATCCTGTGGTTAGTCTGGAATATTTTTTTATAGATCTCCTGATAAATGTTATAAGGGTACAATGTTAAATCGGTTGCATTTTTGAGCACAAGTGAAAGATCCCTTACATGGGAAAGGAGGTAACAACCTGGAATTGAATCTAAAAGCTTTTGAGCAACCAGATTGCCACACTTGAGACAGATCTAGATGTAATCCTGACACAACTTCTGTGATGTATAATGCAGTTGGACACTGCAGCTCTAGGACATAGCAGACGTGGCCTGATTGGCAGACATGGTCAGATTCTAACGTACTTCCCTCCGACAGTGGGAGGAAACCATCACGCCTGGAATCGCATTAAGGAGGAGCTCAGGAAAAGGTTTAAATGCTTGGCAGTAGTTGCTAAAATGTCCGGCAAGCTAAAAGAACTGCTTCAAGTTCATGGCAAAGTGGATCAAACCAGGTTGTGTGTCCTTATTTCAAAACAAGTTGGGCCGAAGCCTTACCGCACATCCACTACCCGCAGTGCTCAACCTCATGTCTGCATTTAGGTTAAACTGTCCTTATAAGGGTTAAGTGCTAGTTAAATGCTCCTTTGATATCAGTCGATTTAATGAAAATGCCATGCTTCTAAGTGCTAATGGTATACTTTGCTGTTAGGGCTAAATATATAGCCACAGCCTACTTTAAAACCGACGTCTACCGGAACGAGTCATATAAAGTGCAAAACCTTCAAATGAAATACTTGGAAAAACAACATTCAGAATGTTTCGAACAAAAACCATTCTCCTGAATTCATTTTCATCTGAAACATGGTGAACGCACGTTCTGACAAACTAACACTAAGGCCTAAAACCAGCCTTTTTTTATAATTAATTGCAAATGCATCTTGTTGCTCCAAGATAACTTTCTCATACTATTTGAGTTATCCTGATGTCTCAGGAAGTTGAGAAGCAGAGGGTAACGTGACCAACAGAGGATATCCCTCGGTCGGTAGCCATTGGAGCAGTGCTAATTTCCGCTCCTAACAAAAACACTTGCTCCCACCTGGGAAGGTCATAATGGATTCTGTGACAGCTAACCCTTCGGCGTGTTCCCACCAATATCCATATATGGCAAAAATGTATGGGGAAATATTCAGGAGAAAAAAGGACAAAACTAGCTTCAAGACAAACATGACACCACATCCCATGCCCATCAATATAAACTGAAGGCCACCATGACCGGTCATATGACAGCCTTCTGGCACCTTATGACGAGAGCTGAATGTCATGGCAAAATGTGTCTGGCAAAACATGTCTGGCACGTATGTGTATAGGATTACAGCTCATTCCTATCTTTCACAAGACTTCTAAGTGAACAGATACATTGATAGATAGACAAACATACAGATAGATGGACAAGGTAAATCAACCGAAGGCACAATACAAAGTGTAGATTTATGAATGGGCAAATTGAAATAATAGAGAATATGTAGAAGGTAATTAATTAAATTACGTGACATGAAATAAATCATTCTTTGCATTCAAGGTCAAAAGCACAAGTAGGAATTTGTCAGAAATTTTAAACCAGGTCAAACATAGAGAGAAATCAGAGAAGTCGAGAGACAATGCACTGAAAAGGAAACAGCACCAGAAAAGCAACAAGTAGAAAATTTGACATTCAATCAAGTCAATTCTATAGAATCTTTTCGAGAGCTATCAAATTTCAATTTGGTGACAATACCTCTCTCCTCCCCACTACACGAACAATGATCCACCATTCAGCGTATATTTCTCAAATTAGGCTAAACGCCGAGCTATTTGACAGGATTGGTCATCAACAATAAGGCAATTAAAGCGAGGCAATGAGCAATTATCGTGAACAGCAATCACTTTAATTGGCGAATATTTGCTGCATTGTTTCCCTGATTAAACAACCTGCAGGTTGCTCTGCTACCAGGACAAGGAAAATGAGAAAATAGCTAGGATTTAGGTTAGAGCGAACTAAGAAAATGTTATATCGAAAAACAGACATCCTGCATAGATATCTAAGGTCATATCAACACAGTCAGAGAAACAAACAACACAAAAGTACCAGAGATTGAAAGCGAAAGAGCAATATTTTGCTAAAATCTACTTAGACAGATAGAGATACAAATAACAAAGGGCATAGATCAATAAATGTATTGACAGACAAATTGATGGACAGATGGATAGATCTATGTACACAAAAGAGAGAATTAAGACAAATAGACCGATTGAGGGAGAGGCAGGAAACCAAATAAATAGGGGAAAATCAATTAACATATTTCAGAAAGGTCCTTGTGATGGACTTTAATCCAATTGTCTGTGATTATTATGCATGCAGAGAATTAAACCGAACTTGCAAGGAGGAGATTTAAACTTTCACATTGTGACTTTAGTTGAGATAATAGCTGGCTTTTGATTTAGATTAGTTGAGTTTTGAAGTGGTTTTGTGGTCTTTGTTTGAGTTTTAAACATTTTCAGTTTGAAGTTGAATGGCATAACTTGTATCTCAGTTAACAGATTGTGCCAAGGGAATTCAGTAGTTGCGCGGAGCTTCAATTCTGATTGTTTGCCAAACAAAAAGTAAACTCCCAAGACATGAAAATTATTTTAAAAATAACAAAGCAAAAATTACTAAAAATAGGCACGCTTTAAAGAAAATCGGCCATACTACATAAAAGATAAAGCGCTCAGGGTAGATTGTCTCTTTAACAATTTCCCTCGGGCCGATTAAATCCAGATTGTGTCCCAATGGAAATGTTCCGAAGGTCAGGTCCCCAAGTGGTACTTAAATGTTAAACGTAAAACAGAAAGCATTCGGACACTCTGGAGCAGCAAAGGTTAAAAGTGGTGTTTTGGAACAATTAAACTGCAAGTAACAAAAGGTCTGCTGTTAAATCTGACAGGTTTTAAGGGGCTTCATACCATGAAATTTAAAACCCAGAATTTTATCCAAAAATGACGTATCACACAAAATATAATTTAATGAAATCCTGTCCTTTTATATACACAAAAGTTTCTCTTGAAAACACACACAGGGATATCAAACCACTTGTAAAGAACTACCCAAAAACTATTTGAAATACAGCTGAGCAATTTGACTGAAGTAGGTTATAAAAGGGGGTCTCTGATTTCTTCCCAACATAAAGAGGACAGATTTGATTTCTTTCAATTTCATTTCTGGATTAACATGCCAAATGTTCCAAGAAATTTGATACCTAAAACCAAAATATTTTTTACTCAATGTCAACTATGTGTCAACAATATTCATTTTAGTGTAGTGGAGAAAGTGGAGCCTTAAAACCAGTAGGGAACGCTTCATATCTTTCCAATGGAAGCTTTACTGTTGGAGTGTTGCAGCCACTGGCAAAATAATCATAAGAATAAATTATGACTATGAAATGATTATATCAAATTCACTCACTATTTTTAACATTATTCACAAAATGAGCACATAATAGTACATTCAGATTGGGAACTTCACCAAATTCAGCAACCTAAGTCCTGACAGGAGTAGCTTAACTACAAGATTAAACCTCTTAGCAGACAAAAATCATAATCAAACCAAATTACTGCACAGTGAACATTGCACAAGCATACATGCATCTGCAATATCAATATCATTTTGTAAGCAGCAGCTTCCTATCAGTTTCTACCCAACATTCTAGATGGACTAGATAACACTTGAAGGACCCCATCAGTCACAGCAATGACAAACATGTTTTGCTCTGGTGGGTACTCGCACACTGTGGAAATTGGCAAGAGACAATAGTGTCAGAGTTCGTCATTGTTAACCATGGTAAGCCTGATTTGCAAAAGATTTATCGTCATTGTATAGTCAAGAGCTTTGTCTAGTTGAATCTCTTAAAAATAAGTACATGACTATACATGACTATACATCTTATAATCAATATATAGAATAAATTCTAATATCTCTTCTATTATATCTATCTTTCTTGCTATCTTATTGATCCATCCATTAATTTATATAATCATCCAAATATCTAGTATTATGTACCCATCTGAAATTCTACAACTCATAATTTATTATACTTGCGCAATATGTGAAAATTAAATTCTGGTGCTTTTTTTTGTAGTCTTTATATTCTAGAAAAAGAGACACAACATGCAAATGCACCACCAATGACCAATATCTTCTTATAATTTCTTGACATGCATGCCAGATTCGCAGGAGATTATCCATCTATAACCAATCAAAATCATCCCAAGCCTTGAGCTTACTGTCACCATACTTTTTCTTTTCATCATTTTCTGGGATCACAAGTTCTTAATCCAAGCAAAGAACATGAGTGCGTGACAGCCTAAGCAAATCTTATCCTGCTGATGCAAACAAGATTGGGACAAATGTCTCTCCAATCATTCCTGGCTCAGCAGGCCTCACAAGAGGCTCAAATGAACATAGTATAAGCCAGATGTGTGTGGTGCAGTGACAGAATATATATGTACTTTTTTGGAGGCCTGTTTGTTATACATTTTGACAGCATATGCACCCTTGTTTTTCGAGTAGCTCAAATGAACACGAAAACAGACCAGAATCTGATCACCAGATGTGTATGGTGACTATTGTACTATAATATAAAGATTACACAATTGGCTTATTCATGCACATGCACTGTTTGACAGGTGACTAGTTTTCAGTTTTTTTGCCTCTCTTTGGCAAATATTTCTGCATTACTTCCGGCAATCCAGTTCTCTTAATTAATGTTTTTTTTTACTGGTGGTGGGCTTGTAAAATTGCAAGAAAATATGTATGCCTATGTCTGCTAAGTTGCAAGATGATGTGCATACGTTAGATTTTTTACAATCATGATGACAAAACTTGAAACATCATTCCAAAAGAAGCCTGAGGCTACATTTCAGTGAAATAACAAGCATAAAACATATAAGATACCAGGCTCTATAGACAGCCAGTAGACCGGCCTTCCTGACTTTTCAGTTTTAGGCGTAGATGACTTACAGCGGCTTAAGTGAAGGATTAAACAGAGATGATTTTTCCCATAAGAATTCAGAGGAAGTTCTCAAGCAAAGCTTGGGCACTGAGTGACTGTTTCACACTAAGCCACTCTTCTTGCATGAGTAATATTCTATCAAATATTTTCTTTCTTTTTTTTCGCCCAAATAAAAAGTTTTAACACTTCCTTCAAAACTCAGTCGTCAGCGTTTCTCATAAAAGTTAAACCGAAAATGTTGTTTTGAATGTATATATTGGACTTTACCACATTCGGTATTCCTACTTGATAAAGCTATAAGGTATAGAAGGTCAACAAAGATGCAACTCATCCATATCATGACCATGGAGTCAAAGTGCGTCTATACAAAGTTGTTGTAATAAACAAGAGCATGTTGGCAGAGGACTAAAGTTACCACATTTAGTAAGTATTTTTATTTGGTAGTAGGTCACACCATGATGAATCACATAACATTCTCATCTTCCTAATACCATGGAGCCAAATTGCATATGCACTAAGCTGTCCTAACAACACTAGGAGGATAGACATACCGCATAAGGACAAGACAAATAGGTGAAAGATAAAGATAGGCAGCTTACAAAACGGAAGACTAAGATATCTTAGCATGCGGGGAAGATAGGGACAGTCCAGTATCCATAAGACTGCTTTATGTGTTAGGCAGTGCAAGCATTGCACTGCAGTCTCCGGATATTGGCCATGAAAATGAGCACAAGCAGCATGCAAATGAGTAAGATATGGCAGAATGAACTTCAAACAAAATTGTTTTCTTTAAAGTGTGGGAATTTTTAAATTATCGGATAACAATGTAATTGTTTATAATTTTAAGTTGTCAGTCCCAACTGCAAGTTGTTATGTGACAATAGGAGAAACCAAACAAAGTGACATAACAAGTACTTTTAATTAATTACACAAGGTGTTTTAGGACATAAAACCCAAAACAATAACTACTGTTTATGAAAAGTTATGTAACCAGTCAGTTAAGATATTTGGAAAATAACCAGTAACAATTAAATGTTATGTAACCAAACAGTAAACATTTTTGGACAATCCAATATCTGGAGTCCCTCTGACACTTCGTGTCATCGGAAAAATAGGGACTCATGGAGTCTGGGGACAGACAGCTTGGCAATAGAGATAAACAGTTCCAATTGCAAACTGGTTCAGTCTCGATACGCCGTTAATAGGATAGCTTTCTTATGGACATAAGCAGAATTTCTGTGTGTCAATATCACCATTGACAAATGTCATGTCTATTATGGGCTATAAAGAATTGTATTTAGAATGTCATAAGAAACTGCTTCTTCAAATTCTCATTCTCTGTGTGATCACATCATATTGGCATATAATATTGCCACGTTATGTTTGGAGTATATTGCAGTTGGATATTGTGGTCTTGCATAAATTACAGAACACTTATTTCAGAATATCTATTGCAGTTGTACAGTGTACACTGTGGCTGAACACATTGGGTGGATATTGGGATCCCATACTGTCACCTTATACTTCCATGCAAACTACTTGCAGCGATATCACATGGCATTACAGACAAAACTTAATAACGACTAAGGCTTCAGTCTTTTCATCTTCCAAATGTAATTCTAATGGAATTCAATTTGATAGAGAAAGGCAAAAAGCCATAAAATTGTGATCTTTTCAAATCGAAATCAGTTTCAAGGTTACGAAGCCAAAGTTTCATTTTCAAAGAATTTTAAGAGCGTTTAGCAGCATCTTGGCTTCAAATTCCTCTGATATGGTATGCCAGAAACAATAGTATATCATCCCATGAAATCTAAGAAATAAAATCATTTACCCTGTGAATAGCATAATACAAGACATCCTTTAATACATAAATAATGTGACTTTATCTAATATCATTTTTAAGCAATGGTGTCACATTGATATCAAACAATTAATTATAGACATAGGCAGGGTTGGCAAAAAGGCAGCCGCAAACTGTTTTAGGCACGGCATGTGCCTTAAACTGCCGTAAACTGCCTTAAAGTGGTAACCAGAACCGCAAGCGGTTTCAACGCTCGTCTGTTAATGTGAAATCTATCAATGTGTGCCAGATTATCACCCACAGGCCAATACCTAATTTCATAACACTAAGCGATATTTTAAGGTTACAATGGGCAGTTCAAGAAGAAAGATGGCTGCGAAAATGGCCACCACAAAATGGCCACCATCTTGGGTTTCTAAAAATTTCCCGATCGATACACATAGGCCCATACCTGTACCGAATTTCATAACTCTTAGCGAAATATTGAGATCACAATGGGAAGGTCAAGAATGAAGAAAGATGGCGGCCAACATAGCCGCCATCTTGGATTTCTCGACATGTTCCTGATCAATACCCACACTAAATTTCATAACTGTAAGTGAAATATTAGGGTCACAATGGGCAGTTCAAGAATGAAGAAAGATGGCTGCCAAAATGGCCGGCACAAAATGGCCGCAATCTTGGATTTCTCAACATTTTCCCAATTGATACCCACAGGCCCATACCTCTACCAAATTTCATAACTATAAGCGAAATATTGAGGACACTATGGGCAGTTCAAGAAATGAAGAAAGATGGCTGCCAAAATGGCTGCCATCTTGGATTTCTCAACATGTTCCTGATCCATACCCACAGGCCAATACCTGTACCAAATCTCATAACTGTAAGTGAAATATTAAGGTCACAATGGGCAGTTCAAGAATGAAGAAAGATGGCTGCCAAAATGGCCACCACAAAATGGCCGCCATCTTGGATTTCTCAACATGTTCCCAATCCATACCCAGAGGTTCATACCTGTACCAAATTTCATAACTATAAGTGAAATATTAAGGTCACAATGGGCAGTTCAAGAATGCAGAAAGATGGCTGCCAAAATGGCTGCCATAAAACGGCAGCCATCTTGGATTTCTCATCATATTCCCGATCTATACCCACAGCCCCATACCTGTACCAAATTTCATAACTCTAAGTGGAAAACTAACGTCACAAATGGACACTTACAAAAACTTTAACCGGGACAACGAGGACGAGGACGACGCCGATCGAGCGACGACAATAGCTCTTCGTTTTCAAAGAAAACAGACGAGCTAAAAACCGCCTTTTACTGCCTTAAATGCCTTTTACTCCAAATCGGCCTTAAGTTGGTCTGTCCAAAAGCCCAAAATTAGGAAAATAGGACTTGTAATGATTAAAATGCAGATTATTTGTCAGTAGAAATATTATCAATCAATACTGCATGTAAGTTTTGCAACTATTAAGAAATAGGAATATCTTCAATTTTTGGTTAAATCTACACAATATCAAGCAAAAATTGGGATTTTGAGCTAAATTTGGTGTTTAAGGCAGTTTACGGCAGAAAAGTGCCTAAAACTAGTTTTCGGCAAGGCGGTTTGCCTGGTAAAAACCACCTTGCCATAAACTTGCCAACCCAGGACATAGGCCTACATGCTATGATGAAGAGCAACTGTAAAGCATGGTTTTAAAAGCAACAATTTAAAAGGAAAGGGTGCAGTCTTACTTCTTATTGTGCTGGTGCATAAATTTGAACAAATTAATGCGGACTTGTTTTATAAAGCTGATCTTGTGTATTAAGTAACCACAACCAGGGTGAATTTATGACATATGGAATTGAATGTGATGTCATGCTGGCAAATATTGCTACTATACTACTTTTACACAATGGAGGCATTATCCCCAATCAATGTAATACAATGAGTGATACTGAGTACATCTGTTGTTGTTAGTCCATACTAATCCTGAATCTTACTACACATACACAAAAGAATGGGAGATTTATGGGCCCCTCAGTTACTTCATCCCCTTACTTTCACAATGACGTCTAAGGTTTACAAAGGAAACGTTATTGATGGAACAAGGTGGTGTCATCCAGTGAACGGAATATGTGTATCTTGAGACCTGCCTTAGATCATTTGAGTAGCATACAGGTGCAGAGCTACTGTGATGAATGCAGTGACGTAAGCAATATCATAGATATATGTTGACCCACTTCTGTTGAGTTGCAATAATTAATCTGAACATATATTTTTAAAACATAATGTAGGCCTACAACACTTTAACTTGCATTAGTATTTGTAAAAATATATAAAAAAATATATAAAAATTTATCACCATTTGATTCATTTCCCAGAAGTTACAGAAGATTAAAGCTAGTAAGTCCACCGATTCTGTGTGAAATCAACTTGTAGTTATAAATCATAAACTGATGGACTTTAAGTATAGTATACACTTCGAATCAGCAGAATTGCCTGTTTTCCAGAATTGAGTTAGTTTAATTGATTTTAGAACTTAAATTAATGTAAAGATAGCCCTGCAATGCTTCATTTGTTCAAAAAACAGGTCTTTCACACCAAAAAAAAAATTTTTTTACATTTTTAAAGTAACTTATCTTGATATATTAGGTTTTGTGGCAATTACAAAAATGTTACTGTTAGAATAGGGTTAAGGTGACTCTAATATCTTTCTCTAAGGGCACTTTAAAATTGGGAGACCGTATAGTTTAAATAGATATGGTGTAATAATGTTTTTAATTCAAGTTTGGTTTGCAAAATACTTCAAATTAAGATTTTCACCCTCCTGAAAATGATGTCATGTCAGTCAAGCCACCATTGTGTGACGTCATGCTCTCCGTCCTTCACATCATGCATCGGTGAGCAGCAGGGACAGCACCCTCTGAGGGCAATCCAGAAAGAGACTGGGCCTCTTGTCTGCGCCGATAACAAGATATTTGTCGGTCACTTGAGTCTGCCCTGGGCACATCACAGGCTCACGTAATTACCCTTGGCTGGTTGGGCCCTCTTAGGGGTAGTTATGTGGGGTTATATACAGGCGGAATGTGACGGCTAGACATTGTAAGCCATTAATAGTTGCGGGAAAAAACTATTACGTTGTAAACCAGTAAATTGTAGATTAAGTGATACTTGTGAATCACTAAAGAGTTCTTTGGGTTTCACTGTGAGTGTTTCCCATCTTGAGGAATAAGGGAACTTATAAATAATCCATAGTTAAACGAGCATAGAATCTTCACGACGTGATCAAACAAATCTCAAAGCTGTTTTAATCATAGGAAGAGACAGAAAGAAATGTACAATTTGTCATATATCTATCAGATGTAACTGTGCTCCATACTCCTGAGCTAATTTGGTGCAGTATTAGACAAGAATCCGCGGATTCAAAACCGGCCTAAAGCAATTTTTGGTGTCATTGCTCTAACCACTGAGCAACTGTTATTTTGAAGCATTGAGAGATTAATTGGTGACCTTGGGCTGTTAGTATTGTTGCACGGAACAGTTACACAATTGAAGGTGCATTACGAATGATGTGACTCAAAGAGAGGACATATTGTTTATAAGAATTTATTGGAAAATGCTATGTCTTGAATGACATGACAGAATTGTTTGAGGGTTTATTGTATTAGACTGGTGTGGTGATAATAGTCAGCAGTATGTGAGCAACTGCTCAGGTTAAGAATAATGTGATGTGTGTTCTTTAAGGATGAAATCATTGTCTGTACTCTATTAGGGCTTGAGGGAATTGGCAGTCGTTTGATGAAGTCATGCGGATTCTTGATATTCCATGTGGTGTTGTATATGTGGTGGGGTTTTGATATGAAGAATTGACCGTTGACTTCGTTGGCAGTGATGAAGATTATTTTTCTGAAATTACAGAATTTGTAAACATGAGCGGCTGTATTGCAAGGGTGAGAAAGACAAAACGTGAGATACAAAAAGCATGTGGGAAACATGAGCTCCAAAAATCACGTGGATATGATGGATTATTGAAATAATGAGCTTTACCATAGGATCAATGAAATTGTGCATTGCATAAGTGTTCAAAACTTACTGGATTCGCGTTTAGTAGAACAGCTTGATTATTGTGACATCCTTATCCGTGAAGGGATATACTGCATTATTACTTGTGTCCCTCACAGCATTTTTGAAGACAACAAGATGACTGTTTGGTGGTACATGATCCTTGCAGTGTAATGTTTATCTGTTCTGGGGACGTCTTTCATGGTTATCTGATGTGATGGATCAATAGCACAGGCAGCTGAATAGAAAGAAAGAAGAAAAAATAAGTTGTAATGTGGCAGATGAGAACTTGAAACATAAGCCGTATGGATGGGGTTCTTGATAGTTACATTACTTTTCCTTGTACAATGGCAAGATATGTTCTGTATTTATTGTCATAGTTATTTCAGGAAAAGTGAGTGCTTGAACTGTTGCTTACCTTGAGAAGTAACCCATGCATGGGCTCTGTTCAGAGCCTGTAAGTGCAGTCCAAGCATGTAGGGTGTCCATTCTTGATAAAAGCATTTATGGAACTGCTTGACGTATCATCCCCTGACAGATGTGTATACCATTTTCCTGTGGAAAGACAAGAAAGATTTCAATAGGCAATTGCGGATTGGCTAAGGAGCTGTTTCACGATTGGAAACTTAGTGAAAAATTGTGCGTACACACTTGCACATATGATGTATTGCTGAAGTGTTGTAAAGATTTCATGTTTTTTACTTTAGTTTAAGTACTAGATTTGTGAGATAAGGTTATGATTATGAACTTCTCATCGCAAAAAATTACGGGGGTGGTCAGCTGAGCATCTCGCACCCAAAATCTGTAATGGAGTGCCGTGAACCCAAAAAGAGGATTCTAAACTAGGGAAAATTCACCCTGAAGACATGAATTGTGCATAAGTTTATTTTAGTGTAATTAGTTCAGTAATTTCTACAAATTGATACGTTTTTGGTGTTATATAGTAGGCAAATAAGATAGTAGTTTGAAAGTGTTACTGTGTCCCATTGAAACTTACTGTATTAATTGGCGTTGTTGACGCTTGGTCGTAGTAAACATGGAATATTGTCACTGTTGTTGGTTATAGTGTGTGGAAACAGTGGCGAGTACAACAGAGTGGCAGGGAGCAGTTGAAAATTCTGATGTCTGAAATTAGAATTGGAATTTTGTGAATATAGTAAGTTATGTGTCACAAGAGTTATTGTTTAATAGACGACTGTTGCAGCAGCTCTGGCAATGTTCCATTGTCTTATGTCGGGGCTGCTGTGCGAAATAAATTGAGAGAGTGTGAAATATATTAGCAAAGTGGGGAATAAATGAACATTGTGGAATAAATTAACAATTTGCGAAAAATGAACAATGTGGATATAAATTAACAACGTGCAATAAATTAACAATGTGTAATGAATTAAAAGTGTGAAATAAATTAACAACGTGGATTAAATTCAATGAATTTACAGTGTGAAATAAATTAACAATGTGGAAAAAATTAACAATGTGGTATAAATTAACAATGTTGAATAAATAAATAATGTTGAATAAATGAACAATGTGAAATGAATTAACAATGTGCAATAAATTAACAATGTGTAATAAATAAACAATGTGCAATACATTAACAATGTGCAATACATTAACAATGTGCAATAAATTAACAAAGTGGAATAAATTAACAAAGTGCAATAAATTTACAATGTGGACTAAATTGACAATTTGGAATAAATTAAGAAAGTGGAATGATTTGAGAAACAAATGATGAAAGAAAGAAAGGAACAAACAATAGCGATAAATTTTCCTGCAATGCAGAACAATGTAGGGCCTTGTTGAGCAAGAGAGATTTGAATGACAGTGTGATTTACAGGCTATGTACATCATGTGTGTAGTTGTACAGATACTGGTTTGTGGTCGGACCATGCGCTTTCAAGGACCGTGACATTGATATTTGGTATATTTGAGTAGACTAAGTCAAGACATGATCCGTGGTCTGTTGTGGCACTAGAAACTAGTTGGGAACATGGGACCTTTGCAGCAAGCCATGAGGAGAAAGTTTCATACTGTGTTGTTCCAACTGGCAGGTTGAAATCACCAATGATTATGAAATGGTCGTCTGACAAGTGATTGAGGATGGCAGTAGTGAAATGCGCTTGGAGGGCTGATAGAGGTATTGATGGTTTTTTGTAGCAAATGTATAATGCAACATTGACTTCATGTAGCCGCATAGACATACTTTCAAATGACATAGTAGAGTAACTTGTGATTGGAGTGGCATGCAAATGGTCTTTCACGTACGTCACAAGGCCATGATGTGGGCGTCCTGACGGAGATTCAGCATCGCACCTTGTGATGTTATATGAAGGCAAATGAAAAGCGTCATTCGGATCTGTTTGCTGGAGACGAGATTCAGCAAGCGCAAGAACTTGAGAGGAAGTTAAATTATGATCATGCTTTACATCCTGAATGTGATTGTGAAGGGAACGTACATTGTGAAAGGTCACACAGAATATGTTTGATGGCAAGTTGAACAAAGGTGCAAATGTAAATTGTACTTGTGCTGATGTACGCATGCGCTCCATTTCCTCTACAACTTTTTCATCTACACTGATTTTGTGTGCATTGAGAGAAAGGATTTGCAGATTATTAATATTTGTAACACGACTTAGTGCAACGTAATGGGAGTGGTTGTTCTTGCGTTCGCTGAATTGTACAACTACGCGCTCCATTGTTGCTCCTTGCGCTTTATGTATGGTTTTCGCTGTTGCAGCTCGTAATGGAAATTGGGTACGGGAAATGCGTTTTGCATCACGGCCATAGGAGAAATGTATTGTGGTTGCAAATATTGGAGTCCAAGTGTGTTGTATGGAGTTTGTGTAATAGTGGCGATACTGATTACGTGTTGATTGGCCAATACATTCTACATCGAAGGCAACCCATATGATGCTTGGTAATGGCGTTGTTGTCAGGTATGTCAAATGTTTGACAATGCATGAAGTTCCATTCACCAGACCATCTTCCAAAAGTATGTTGGATGTGATGTCATATCTAAGGCCAATTGCAATATAGAGATATCTTGGAATGTTCCCTGTGGCTGATGAGCAATCTGGTAAGCGCGCTAATGTGGCTTGTTTGACAGCAATGCTGAAGTCGCCATGTACAACATCTTTGGCTTGGATTATGGCTTTTTCAGTGGTGGCATTTTGGTACACTGTGTGGTTGAAGCTATCGACTAGGGCATTCGTTGGGTAGAGATGTGGAATTGCATGGTCAGTTACTGAATTGGGTGGAAGCACTCTGGATTGTAAGGTTGCTATGTCATGCGGAGTGTGTTTTGCTTCTCGCAGGCGATTCAGGAGTTCTGCAAATGTACGGTTGTCTCTTTGCCGCATAATGGTCACCAGTTCAAACATTGTGAAATTATCACGCCAAATGTTGCTGGCTAGACTTCCATAGGTGGTATTGGCATCTTCGAAGATCCAACGATCCATCACAGGTTGTAATTGGTAGAGGTCGCCTATCATGATAACATGAATGCCACCGAACAAGTCATTGTTGTTTTTGATTTCTTGTAATCGACAATTTACAATATTGAGCATTCTGGAGCCAACCATTGATACTTCATCTATCATTAAGACACGGAGATTACTGTATTTGACACGCAGGGTGTTCAGAGTGTCTGCACTAAGTGATTGGTAGGAGCCATTGCGATTGGGTGGAATACGAAATGCGGAATGCAAGGTGGAACCATTGACCAAAAATGCAGCTTTGCCTGTAGGTGCACATATCAGAACAGTTGTTGCCTCTGGATCTGTACCTGCTTCTCTGCCGTACCATCTAATGAGACCTTGATACAATACTCTAACTGTCACACTTTTTCCAACACCTCCACCACCAGACAAGAAGACACGTAAAGGCTCTGTTCGCGTTTTAATCCAATTAATGACATGATAAAAGAATTGAAATTGTTCCCGATTGAGATTTCGAATTTCTTCATAGAATTCTGAATTTGCAATGCGATTTGGCAACAAAATCTGCTCACTACTCATTGAGGGCAAACCAATGTCTGCACTGATGTCATATTCACTGTGTTGGGAATTTGCATTTGGAACATAGAATGAGTATGTGTCACTTGTTGTGGGTTCAACTTCCATATCTTCAGCATCCATATGTTGAGCATTTGGAGCAATATCATCGCGTTCATATTCACAAGCAGCAGCAATCGCAGCTTCAACAGACTCTGACAGATGTTGGTATTTGTTGGCAATTTCTTGAATGGCATTTTGGTTGTCAAGGTAATGTGCCATGTATGAGGAATATCCTCCCAAGAGATCAGTGTTTTCTTTCCGCCAAGGCATATACAACATGATCTGCTCACGATAGAAATTGTCTGGGTCAACATTGACATTGTATTGCACAAACCTGATAACACGTGGGTTTTTGCGATAGCGGAACACAATTCCATTGGATAGAGTGACACATTTCGGTCCAGCAAGGTCTGAATTTATGGTTTCTTGAATATCATCATCATTCAAACATTGAAAACGGGCTGAAAGTGGCATGTCAGCTGGGAAGGTAACTGCTATCATGGAAGCAAAGTCTGCAAGACACATGTTAGACAGTGCAGCTGGACGCCTGCTGTAACACTTCAGGATGGTGTTTGCTTCAACATCATCTGAACTTGGTGGCATTTGTTCAAGTTGTTCTTTGCTCTTGAGGATGAACACTCGTTCATCAGGTGGTGAAGTGTTTATGAACACAACTTCTCGCGATGCTTTGGTAAATGGCATTTGCAAAAGTAAATATGTTGCCTCTTGAGCAGACACTTCAACTGCATTGATGAATTTATTGCCAATGTGACGGACCTGTTCACGCAAGGTTTTGTTTCCCTGTCGTGCTTCTTTGCAAGCTTCATCCATTAGAGAACTCATTCCCTTGTCCGATTTATTTATGTAACCTACCACATACGAGGCCACAGCCCAGCTATCGAGGCACAGCTGAATGTCCTGATTTCCGTTCCAAGCTGCTGCTGCTTTCACCATGTAGGGATTTACTCTGATTTCTGACAAAGTGCGCTTCAAGAACACTTGTGGACTTTTCAGTGAAGAGCGTATTGCGTCAATGTAGCTGTTTTGTGTCAATTGCAATTCATTCAACATCTCTGACAGTGGCATTTCGGCACCCATACCCAGCTCAACAAGGTAACTTTTGATTTTTTCCAAATTGTTTTTGTGGATTGTCAGATCTTCACATCCGTCATCAAAGGGAGACAGTATAACAGTTTCATTCATTGGGAATTGGGGAAAGCCAAAACGACAGACAGGATGACCATTTTTACGACACGTTCGTGAATGTTGATGTTTTTGCACATTTACTACATCATCGCCTGCTGCCAATGAAACTGATGCATGTTCATCAATGAATTTCACAATGTCTGACTCATCAGCTGTACCATATATTGGTGCATCTTCAATCCATACAAGCATATGACAGTGTGGGCTGCCTCGAAACTGAAATTCAGTTCTGTAGAAAGTGTCACGTATCCTGCCAAGAGCATTACCAGATTTCCCTAGCACTGTCAACATGAATTGCTGCAAGCGATAATCAAAGAATCTTGAACATGTTACAGGATCACTTTGGACAAGGTCGCATTTGTCAGTCCAAGTCAAATTCTTCGCATCTTCATCTGATAACACAATGCCGTGTTTGAACTCATACAGTACCTTCAACAAAGGGAGCCAGTGCATATCTGCGGCAGACAATGAAATGAACCACGTTGGGAGGCCTAATTGTCGTATCATTGCAAAAAGATCTTTCTTGCGGCGCTGCATGTAACTGGGTGAATTTCGTAAGGTGTTGAATATTTTGTAGCCATCATCAAGTCTGGCAAGGTTTTCTCTTACTTCATCATTCAGCAAATCATTTGCAGTGAATGTCTGGCCTTGCGTTTTGCATCTGCGAATAGCAAATCCTGCTCTGTCTATTACATGTTTTATAGATGTTTTCTTCATTTTGAAAAAGATGTTTGGCACACTGTTTGCAACCCTACGATCTGCAGAACGTAACTCCCACTTACAAATGTCACTATAATGCACACGTACTTGTCTGACATCATTACTGACAGGCTTGTCACCACAATAGATAGTAGGAAATGCCAGATATTCTGCATCAGTGTCTAAGAACAAACCAAGTGGTTGCTGATTTTCTCCAGGGGCTACACTCAAAACGCTGTCGGACAAGCCTTCAAGCATTGTATTGTTTGTACCAGGCATGTTACTGAGATCGATTTCGTCAAAAGTATCTGTATTGACATTGTCATCATTTGGATTGTTCGTCTGGGACACAGAAGGGTCATTAACTTCTTCCATATGTGTGCCAACATTTGCAACTTCATTTGAAGGAACATCATCACATGTTTCAGCATCAAAGTTGTTGAGTGACTGTTGCCATTCATTGAGCCAGTTGGGATTTATGTTGATGCCACTAGTTCGCCATAATGCACTATTTTGCATTAACCAATGAAGAGCAGCAATCACAGCAACAGGTCGTACATTTTCTGTGTATACAGCATGTGAATACTGCAAACGTCTCTTCAACTTCACAGCAATTGTGTCAGTTTCATTCATGCAACGTGGTAATGCGCATACAGCTGTTTCAATGACATTGGGAACATTCACAACACTACCACGCAATGAGAACTGTCGACCACGTCCAAGCTCACGAATCTGCATGAATGGCAATCTTGGTGCAATAAGTCTCTCTTCAAGAGGATGAAGATTTAGAACAGCTGGCTTGTCTGGAAAATACATCCCATTTGCAGTTGACAATTTTGGCACTTTGTTGTCCTTCAAGCTGGACTTACAAGTATTACATAACCATGAGTCAGTTGAATTTAACATGTCTTCATTGAAGCAGAACTCCAGCAGGTGTTGTGGAATACAGATTACTTGAGTGTGTAACGGCACCACACTTGTCTTAAACCACATTTGTTGACAACAAGCGCACACATACCGGGGGCCCTCACTGGTATTTCTCAACAAGAATCCATGGATTCAAAACCGGCCTTTGGCGATTGTATATTCGGGATTGAAATCTTGAAGAGGGTGATTTACATATCTATTATTACATGGACTGTTTTGTATTGAGCAGTGATTGCCAGACTGATAGTGTTTGCTGCAGGCATAAAAACTTTGTGGGGAACCTCTTAGCAAATGCCTACACCATATTTCAGAACTGTAAGTCATATTGGAAATTTTCTCATAATTTATGAGGGAACCCCTAAGCAAATCCCCAAACCAACTAGAAGGCAAATTGCAATTTGCATATCTGGACGCTGATAATTGACCTGAACATTGTAACATAATATTGGTCTGGTAGTCTGGTTGGCTGAATTATAATAGCAGTAGTCAGAAGTTATCAGGGCATAGTGGCCAATGGGCCTTAAGAGAGAGAAATAAATGAATTGCTACATAGCGATGCATGAAGTTTTTTGATTGTGTGTGATGGAGTTGTGTGTTTAACAACTTGAAATAGTTGTGTTAAGCTGACAGAGGAGAAACACACCCACAGCTTATCATTGCTTTGGACATCTTAAGCTAAGGTAGATACAGCTCATCTTCATGAAGCAGACCCACTTTTATGATTTCAATAAAACCTGAGATGTTCGAGAAAGAAAGCAATAGCATAATTTAAACGAAGTCAAAGAGCCCTGAGGCTATTGCCCTACTTCATTGCACATTGGCCTAGAAAAATGGACCAAGGGCAGAGTAAATGTATTTACCCCTTTTCACACCTCTTTCAAATTACCCACCAATCTTGCTGTATGTGTATGTGTATATGCATATGCAGCTTACATTTACCATGACAGTTACCCTTGTAACTGTCATGCATTTACTAAAAGTACACTGTATAAAGTTTATAAACTTCAAATTAAAAGTAAAACTTTTATTTGATTATTTATACTACACTTGACTTTATTAAAACATATATGCATCATGGGAGAATTCTTTTTATTTTGTTTCTATACATTGTCACACTAGATGGGAGCATATTTCCATATGCAAGACTAGCAGGGGGTCGATCAGCAGTTTGTTCAGCTCATCACTGACTGACATTACTGGCTGACATCATCGGCTGACATCACCGGCTGACATCATTGGCTAACTTCATCAGCTGACATATCATCCTATAACCGGCTGACATCAGTGGCTGACATCAGTGGCTGACATCAGTGGCTGACATCAGTGGCTGACATCAGTGGCTGACATCAGTGGCTGACATCAGTGGCTGACATCAGTGGCTGACATCACTTGCTCACATCACCGGCTGACATCACCAGCTGACGTCAGTGGCTGACATCAATGGCTGACCACCGGCTGACATCACTGGCTGACATCACCGGCTGACATCAGTGGCTGACATCACCGGCTGACATCAGTGGCTGACCACCGGCTGACATCAGTGGCTGACATCAGTGGCTGACATCACCAGCTGACATCAGTGGCTGACATCAATGGCTGACCACCGGCTGACATCACCGGCTGACATCACAGGCTGACATCAGTGGCTGACATCACCGGCTGACATCAGTGGCTGACCACCGGCTGACATCAGTGGCTGACATAAACGGCTTACATCACCGGCTGACATCAGTGGCTGACATCAGTGGCTGACATCAGTGGCTGACATCACTGGTTGACATCGGTGGCTGACATCACCGGCTGACATCACTGGCTGACATCAGTGGCTACCATCAGTGGCTGACATCACTGGCTGACATCAGTGGCTGACATCACCAGCTGACATCAGTGGCTGACATCAATGGCTGACATCAGTGGCTGATATCACCAGCTGACATCAGTGGCTGACATCACCGGCTGACATCACCAACTGACATCACCAGCTGACATCAGTGGCTGACATCACTGGTTGACATCAGTGGCTGACATCACTGGTTGACATCACTGGTTGACATCAGTGGCTGACATCAGTGGCTGACATCAGTGGCTGCCATCACCGGTTGACATCAGTGGCTGACATCACCGGCTGACATCAGTGGCTGACATCAGTGGCTGACATCAGTGGCTGACATCAGTGGCTGACATCACCGGTTGACATCACCGGCTGACATCACCGGCTGACATCACCGGCTGATATCACCGGCTGACATCAGTGGCTGACAGCAGTGGCTGACATCACCGGCTGACATCAGTGGCTGACATCACCGTCTGACATCACCGTCTGACATCACTGGTTGATATCACTGGTTGATATCCCGGCTGACATCGCTGACTAACATTGATTGACATCATTGACCATATCATAACTATCAATAGGGGAGCTCCAAAACACAGGAGAGAACTCCCAATAAGAAGAAGAAGAAATTGTAGCTACCTTGTGTAAATAGACAGTACTACTACTGTGGTTGCCATGGAGATGGCAGACTCGGAACTGGACGACACCTAGTATCCCTAAAGACTAGCCCTGCTAGTCTAACAAATGGACCAGTGTAGTATGCTTCCTCAAAAAGCCATTCTTTAGGTCAGAAGGAGGTGTGAATGAGGCCATGGTTGTAAAACAGTTCATCCTGTCTGAGCATAAGTCGGTCACAAGTTGGTCAATAGCTTTAGGGCTCTTTAACCCCCTTTTAAATTGTTTATGCATGCCAGTTTCAATCTAATGATCTAGTTGTTGAACACCGGCAAATCTATATAGCTCTCTCAACCAATAGCATTAGTGCGTATTTTGCATGCTAGGTGGCTACCGCGTGTTGATGACGGGTGTGCGCTGAAGCATATCAGATTCTGGTAGACTGGTCCCCCCTCCCTGGTGTGCCATAGGGACAGTATATCAGTTATAATTCTAGTACATTGTCCTATTTAGAATCCAGTCAATTTTCCATGATTGCAACACAGATTTCCAGCTATTCTCGGTGTTAAGGACCAATTCACCAGGTGATATCTGTAGATCTATCCACTATCTGTTTGCTATATCAGTCTGAGTCACTTGGATCACGTGTGTGCAACATAAAGTAAGTTTGATGGGTTTACTGTGTACATCACTATGTCTTATGTTCAGCCAACAGGAAACTGAAAAACACAAGGAAGTAGGCCGTTGTGAGACAGTATCTGGACGCCAGAGGCGTCCAGATAAATACTAAAGTCACAGTGGACAATTCAAAATATGGTGGCCATTTTGGCAGCCTTCTTGGATTTTTCCAAACATTTCTGAGGGGTCCCCTAAGTGAATATGTATACCAAATTGCATAACTCTAGGTGAAATACTAAAGTCACAGTGGACAATTCAAAACATTGGTGGCCATTTTGGCAGCCATCTTGGATTTTTCCAAAAATTTTTGAGGGAACCCCCAAGTGAATCCCTGTACCAAGTTTAATAAATCTAAGTGAAATACTAAAGTCACAGTGGGCAATTCAAAATATGGTGGCCATTTTGGCAGCCATCTTGGATTTTTCCAAAAAATTTTGAGGGGGACCCCAAAGTGAATCCCTACACCAAATTTCATAAATCCAAGTGAAACACTGGTAGCCTTTAAATTAAAACTCACTCTGACCTTTCACAAGGCATGCGGGCTGGTAAAAACTGGTTTACCGGACCGCCAGAATTTTTACAGCTCCGTTTATGTGTGGTGGCAAGCGTCTTTTTGCAACCAGTTCTGCAGACTACTTTAGTTTACAATCTGTGAAACTGATATCCAAACAGAGTGAGCTGTTGCACTGTGAAAATGGCACTTTGTGAATCATCATATTGATAGTTTTACTCTATTAGTTACATGACCTATCAAATAGCCTTCTCTTCGTCATGACTAATCAAACAGCCTCTATGTTTGCCATGGACGTTAAATTTGGGGAGATGACACTTCATCAGTTATTATGACTCACTGTCACAGAGTGCCAAAATCTGTGGGAAGCAAACATTCATTTTATGCATATCAAATTTACAGGCTGTAATGATAAAGTTTGTCAAAATATTATGTCAGAATGAGAAATGCACTGAGAAAGGCTCTGGTCTCTTGGTTTGAGTTTAGTGGATGGGTGTTGACAGACATTGCTTGCAGGAATAAGTTGGCAATGGTACATAACTACATCATAGCACTGTACAGAAAGCTGGTGAAGAAGTAGACAATGCCAAGTGTTATACAAACATAATGATCCACTGAGCAAACATGCCTCATCTAGGCATGAACAATTATTTTAAAACACAAGTACTGAAATGGTTTGACTCTCACAGTGCTTTGGAATTATAAGCAATCCTGACACAGGGGCACCTTCTCCAATGGGGCTCACAGGCCCACTGCTGGTTGCAGCTGTTCATAGCCTGTTCCACTGGCTCATAATCTAGAGCCTGTCGTTAGCCTCTGGTGGCCATTGGCAGCCATGACAGTCCTATGGTCAAAATGCAATGGCTTTAAATAATTGCTTGCACATTTTACAATATTGACAATTAAGATCATCCAAAAACACAACATGATAGTAAATAACATCCCTCACCTTGTGTCAAAATGTGCAAAGATTTTATTTAGGCTAAACAGACATTTTCTTAATTTAAACTTTTTTTAATGAAAATTAGCTATATTTTCATAACTTTCTTAATATTTGACCAATTTTCGTGAAACTTTCAGGGTTTGTCCAATGTACAATGAGTAACATGTAGGTGTTGTTATACATTGATTTATAAAATTGGGGAAAGTTTTTTATATGTCAAAAATAGAGTAAAAGTAATTAAATACTCATTTAGACCCTTAATGAGGGGTGATTAAGCTATCTGATAAGAAGGCAATTAACAAATCTCTTTGAAGTGGAGTGGGCTTCAACCCTTATTTCTCAGACATTTTCCAAAATATCTTCATAAAAACATGATCCTAAATAAGTGCTTGCACATTTTTCAATATTATAGATTTTGATTATCCAAGTGCACAAAATGAAAGTAGACAATATTTCTGACCTGCTGTCAAAATGTGCAAAGAATCACTATGAGGGATCTTGGTGATTTTGAACTTTGAAATTTAATTTTGAAACAGATCATAATTTTGTTAATATTAATCCGATCTTACTGATTTTTTCACACAATCTTTATGATGCAATATCATTACACACTTGATGAGTTTTACATTTCCATCTGCGTTTTTTATACTAGAAAATGCTGGGTCAAATTCCAAAAACCAAACTTTTGTTGCTAATTGCTGCTAATGAAGGGTCATTAAGTTGTTATCTGGGAGTCAGATATCAAGATGACCATTAATTCCTTTGAAGTGGACTGTAACCCTTTTCCTGACCTTCACCTTGGAGAAATTACAAACCAGAGGCTAGCGACAGACCCTATGTATACTGGGCTGTGGAACAGACTAAGCTGTTCATTGCACCTGTAACCATGGTAACCCCTTACAGCTACCTGTATCCCCCATTCATAATGGGCAGGTCCATATTTGACATTGGCCCCCATTGCTCACTGGGTTGCAGCACTGTGTTCAGGGGGGCAAGGCAAGTGAAAAAGTGGACATGGACATGGACAGGACACATTTACACATGGACAAGTGGACAAGAGTCCCATTTCACCAAAAATCCGTTTAAGCCCTCCTCTAATAACTGGCCTTTGGCCGGTTAAAAACTTATTGATTGCAGCAGACAAATCAACAGGATCATTATTGCTAGATTCAATGACATCTTCTGCAAAATATGAGTGACTGTTGTCGGAGTTAGCAACAAATTCAGGAGCACTTCTGCCTTGTGCCTGGACTATTGTAGCAGTTGAATCATCAATGTCCATGATGTTACCATCAATTTCAGTAGTTGTTGTTGGCTGCTGACTAAGCAGTGGCTCTTGACTTACATCCATGTCACAACTATCAATAATTGAATGAGACAGTTCAATTACATTGTCACATGTTTGTTCATTTCCAAACTCAGGAGAATGCAGCACATCGCCTGCTTGTGTGCACTGTAAATTCTTTGGTCCTTTCTTCAATTCACGATACTTCCTTTTGTACTGCCTTTCATACTCTTTGCGCCTTTTTGTCTTTTCCTCTCTCTTGGCAAGTTCAATGTCATGCTTCATTTGCACGTTGTCCGGGTCATTTGCATACTCAGGAGAATGAGGCACACCGGCTGCTTCTGTGGACTGTAACTTCTTTTGTCTTTTCTTCAATTCTCGATACTTTCTTTGGTAGAGCCTTCGGTACTCTTTCTGATGTTTTGTCTTTTCCTCTTTCTTGGAAACCTCAAAATCATGCTTCATTTGCACATTGTCCCTGTTATGAATTGCAGTACTATTCGTTGGTTGGTGACTAAGCAGCAAATTTTCGATCACATCCATTTCGCAATTGTCCAAATTTGATTGAGATGGCTCAACTGAATGGTCACAAGTTTGTTCATTTGCAAACTCAGGAGAATGCAGCACATCGGCAGCTTCCGAAGACTGTAAATTCTTTTGTCTGTTTTTCAATTCTCTATACCCTCTTTTGTACAACCTTTGGTACTCTTTCTGATGTTTTGTCTTCTCCTCTTTCTTGGCAAGTTCAATGTCATGCTTCATTTGCACATTGCCCGGGACGTTTGCAAACTCAGGAGAATGTGGGACATCACCTGCTTCTGAGGACTGTAAATTCTTTTGCCTTTTCTTCAATTCTCGAGACTTTCTTTTGTACTGCCTCTGATACTCTTTCTGATGTTTTTTCTTTTCTACATCAGCCGCTTCTGAGGACTGTAAATTCTTTTGCCCTTTCTTCAATTCTCGACACTTTCTTTTGTACTTCCTCTGATACTCTTTCTGATGCTTTGTCTTTTCTACATCAGCTGCTTCAGAGGACTGTAAATTCTTTTGCCCTTTCTTCAATTCTCGATACTTTCTTTTGTACTGCCTCTGGTACTCTTTCTGACGCTTTGTCTTTTCTACATCCACTGCTTCTGAGGACTGTAAATTGTTTTGCCCTTTCTTCAACTCTCGATACTTTCTTTTGTACTGCCTTTCGTACTCTTTACGCCTTTTTGCCTTTTCCTCTTTCTTGGAAAGTTCAATGTCATGCTTCATTTGCACATTGTCCGAGTCATTCGCATTTTTCCCTGGTTTGGGCTTCCTCTTCAGCCATTTGTTGTAAAGCTTGATCGACTCATTTGTTGTTGCGCTGGCACTGCAAGATGCACTGTGCAGTCTATTCTTTTCATGTTGGTCATTAAAGTAACCCTCAAGCAATTCGGCAGACTTATTTGCAAAATGTGATTGTGCTACATTATGTGCAATGTGCATGTTTCTTCGCAAAATTGATACTGCCACAGTGACACTTTGCAATTCATAAGCTACAACAGATTGAGAAATGCTGCGTGACAATGCACCAAGATATGATGTAAGATGGGTTAATGAAGCAAAATGTAACAAAACACTTGTTCCATTAGGAGTCATGTAGCCAACATTGTCACGACTGTGAGAGTCAAAAACACAGAAACCATCACTTCCATCCCTGAATAAACACATGGCAGAAGAGCCTAACATCAACAAAGCTGTGCGACTTTGCCTAAATGCTGCTAAACAATTTTCTTCCAGACTTTCAAAATTATTTGCTTGCGCAGACTGAGCATCCATAAAACCATAATACGGCTCACCTAAACTGGTGATCTTGTATGTGTTGCCTTGTATATCTAGCTCATTTGGCAAATCATTGAATGACAAGTAGCCATTTTCATCAGCTTTTGGCGACGTTTGCAAGTACACATGATTGCCTTCATATAAAATGTTATCCAAGTCATTTGAACAAATATTGCCTGTATGATATGGCAACACACAAACAGCAACTAGTGCATTACATGTGCATTGTTTGCCTTTACTGACATCTGCAAAGATATCTGCCCCTTGGTGGAATGTACCACAGGTAACATGAGTGCTGTACACTGGCATTACATCAACATTGCTTTCAGCCATGGTACTGATTTAATACCCTCACATAGGAAAATGCCCGATCAACACTACTAGACTTAAAATTATAATATGTTTGTATGATATATCACTTGTTCAAATTTCGAAATTCAAGAAGCAACTAGATATCCCTCATTAAAGTTCACTTTCACTTCCGCAGTTGTTTATTTCAAGTCCCACTTCACAGTTATCTTCAATTTCAACCACCACTAATCACTTGACCAATAAAGACTTCTAAAGCAAGTCTTGCACCTTTCACATCTCAATTACCGTTAATTTGGACACTACCAGGCAGTCCACCACCTTTATTACTATTCAAACTTTTGGACACTATCAGGCAGTCCACAGCCTCTTTACTCCTCAAACTTTTGGACACTACCGAGCAGTCCACCGCCTCTTTACTTTTCAAACTTTTGGACACTACCGGGCAGTCCACCGCCTCTTTACGTTTCAATTAACTGAATTTGGACTTCAAAGGCAAGTCCCCACCTCTTTGGACTTCAAAGGCAAGTCCGCACCTCTTTGGACTTCAAAGGCAAGTCCGCACCTATTTGGACTTCAAAGGCAAGTCCGCACCTATTTGGACTTCAAAGGCAAGTCCGCACCTATTTGGACTTCAAAGGCAAGTCCGCACCTCTTTGGACTTCAAAGGCAAGTCCGCACCTATTTGGACTTCAAAGGCAAGTCCGCACCTATTTGGACTTCAAAGGCAAGTCCGCACCTATTTGGACTTTAAAGGCAAGTCCGCACCTATTTGGACTTCAAAGGCAAGTCCGCACCTATTTGGACTTCAAAGGCAAGTCCGCACCTATATGGACTTCAAAGGCAAGTCCGCACCTATTTGGACTTCAAAGGCAAGTCCGCACCTATTTGGACTTCAAAGGCAAGTCCGCACCTCTTTGGACTTCAAAGGCAAGTCCGCACCTCTTTGGACTTCAAAGGCAAGTCCGCACCTATTTGGACTTCAAAGGCAAGTCCGCACCTCTTTGGACTTCAAAGGCAAGTCCGCACCTTTCAGGAGTTCAAAGGCAACTCCGCACCTTTCAATTAACTCAAATAGGACTTCAAAGGCAAGTCCACACCTTTCAATTAACTTTAATTGCACTTCAAACACAAGTCTGTACTTTTCAATCAATTTAAATTTCAAGATGTGCAAATCGTAACTTCACCATGTACTACAAAATTTACGAAGTGTCCTATACTCAATATAGACATACAGAAAATTACAATAAGGTCAAATTGTCAATTTACAGCAACATCATATGAAAACACACTCAACTAATATTTGCAATTATGCAGCCACAATGTTTCACCCAAATTACAAAAGCTTATCACCATGGGTCCAATACTATGTTTTGCATGTAAGACGACTGACAACAATGTTCTTGCACCAAAGCAGTCACAAATATATACTAAGCAGACAGAATAACCCACAATGTGTTACTTACAATCTGAACAGCCTAATGGAAACAAACTCACCCTAAACCTATTAATCAAAACTAAAAACCAATCTACAGAGGAGCACTACAAACTGTCATATTATCAGTACTTCATGTAAAAACAAATTACAATCACATTTTCTCTGCGTAGGCCTTGGCTATGAAATATCTGTTCAAGAAGACAATATACAACCAACCACATGTACACCACTTATTGCAAGATGTGTTGCACTTCAACTATAGGTTCAATTGCAGTTGTGCTAGCACCTGTCAAAAAACAGAAAAATCACAAGTAACACAAATACATTTACTGAAACAGCAAATACCTTCAGATCATGAAAAAACTAGTAAGACATAAGATGGGCTTGGCATCAAGTCGATTTGAAGACAACTGGCAGCAACTGTCATCAATCGGAGGACAACCTGTGGCAACTGTCAAAAAACAGGAAAATCACAAGTAACACATACCTGCATTTACTACAACAAGTACTATCAACTTCAGTTCATTTTGAATATATTTCGCTAGGTAAACCAAAGCGCTACTTTACCGCGCACATGGACTGAACTGTTTCAAATTATTACGTCCCATACGTCGTATTAAAAGTTTATAAAAAAGAACTGTCAATAATAGACTGTCTCAGCAGTTTACAACTGAACAGCATACAAACGGACAATCTTTGCAGATTCCGCTAACTCAACAAGCACACGGTTATTTCAACAGCATACCTTGATCAAATTAATCAGTAATCGTCGTCTTTCAACATCACAAAACACGTTTTTCACTTTCAATTTCTTCAGATTCTGCAATGGCGTCCTCCTTCTTCAATCGCGTGAATTTCTATGCGCATGCGCACCGCCTTCGGTCACTTCCGGTAAACAAAAAAACGACCGCCGCACTAAAATTACTCATATTTTATCAATTATACCTCCAAAAATTGATAGAATTCTTTTATTACGGTAAATTTGTCAACTGTGTATGCGAAATTGGAAAAAACGATCGTACGGAAAACTTTCTTCGCGCATGCGCACTACCTCCCACTGCTTCCGGTATGGGAGAGTCCAACGATCTCCTCAAAATGACGCTTTGATGCGTTTATTTCGTATTTAAGTTGTCAAAATACATAGACATCTTAATATTCGTTAATTCTGTGTTTCCTATTCGTAATTTCTCGAAATAATTCCTTCCAAAAAAGCTAAAATATCGTCCGTAGCACATATTCTGCGTCAATCAATTTTGACAGGACAAGTGGACATGGACATGGACATGGACACATTTACACATGGACAAGTGGACAAGAGTCCCATTTCACCAAAATTCCGTAATCCTAATAACCGGGCCTTAAGGCCGGTTAAAAATTCCGTTCATGTCCGCCTTCATGTTTATCCCAGGATATGTAGGTCTTACGCTTATGGTATAAATGCAATCCTGTACTTCTCTGGGCTGCAATGTGTCTTCCCTGATTGCTTATGTGTGACCAGCCTCTTGATCCTGGCCATTCCCTAGTAATCTGTCCCAACACATCGGTAATGTGTTGCAGCTATAACTACGAGATAGAAAATTAGTCTCTTATGATGGGTAATGTGTGAGGCTGTCCTGGCTGTGACTAATACTCTCTGCAGATTTGTAATGTGTCTTCCCTGATTGGTTATTGTGTGACCAGCATCTTGATCATGGCCACTGGTAACCTGTCCCTAGACATTGGTAATCTGTAGCAGATATACCCAGAAGCTAGAAAATTAGTCTTTCATGATTTATAATGTGATGAAATGACCAATGCTCCTTGTCTTTTCGATTGTCAATGTGTTACCAGCATCTGGATCATTGCCATTCATTAGTAATTTCCGTCCACATTGGCTATAGCATTGGAACATTACTAATTTACCTAGAGCAGTAAAATGGGATTGTATGTTGCTGTGCTTTGAGTCACTAATCACAGCACCCATCCTCCCGAAATTTTTCAGTGCTTTCAAAATATTTCATAAAAGGCTTAGGATATGCAATATCGCGAGGTTGATCATGAATTTTGGAATTAAAACATTTTCTAAGTGCTCTCTGGAGATTGCGACATGAGTAAAATGAAAATTTATCATCTCCATATTGTAAGTTTACCATCCTCGTATTATGGCAAGGAATTTACACAAAATCTTCTGCTTTTAAACTGTGATTGTTGTCTTCTGAGTTTTGATTCACTCTTCCTCCGTCTCTGAGCCTTTTGTGTCTCTTTTCAGTCTTTCAATAGGACTGCTTGAAAAAGACCCTGCAAGACTTACGCAAACATCTGAATGTAATATCGCAGCAGCTAATTTTCTTTTTTCTTTCATTTGAGATTCAAAATTATTCAATGTCATGAGATTTTGCTTAAATAGTGTTCAACAGATCGCCACTTTCCCAGGCTCTTCCTTGAATGATGAGCAATTGAGCATCTGTGCCCCTGTTGCGTTTCTCCTTGTGAAACAGAAAGGTTAATTTTCGACATTGCTGCTATTGTATGCCTGGAGCAAAACCCTAAGCCAATCTCTTGCTTGGGTCATGCTTAAAATTTTTACAGTATTTAAAGGCAAAAAGCCCTGTTGTTATCCATGGCTGACTTGCAGTACATAGATCATAGATAAGGGACAATTACAGAATTTCCAATCATTTTTTGCCTCTCTGCTATGGACTGATATCCAAATTAGCTTGCCATAGTGCATGGATGCAGGATGACAAATCCCCAACCAATGCAACCATCTGTAAATTCTTTCCATATTTAGAGCCATGGATATCTCATGACATGGAAAGTGCCAGGGGATGCCACTACCAATATACAAACTGGCATTGCACACACATTCTTTAACTTACAGTCTGTTTCATTTCTTGAATGAGTGTCCATTATCAAAAATTTGACAAAAACAGAAGCAAAACATCACAAAAATGTGACCGAAAAATTACAAATTTGCTAATGTACCCATGAGTATGTGTATTTCCGCTGTGTGTCCTGTAGATGAGGAGCAATCAGGCTGAACCCCAGTTTCAATGTTGTAAGACGAACTGTATGTTACATTTTGTGTCAGTATTTTTGCTTTTATTAACTGATGAAAGAAAATAGGGATAAAACAATTGCAAAGGTATCTATCTGAAACAAAAACTAGCTTTGCTTTATGAAATCATAAAACACCATTTCTTTTGAATTCACATCACACAGTGGCCTGAATTGTCGTAATCGATGCAGGTTTTTGACAAACTGCCTTCTGAAAAGCAGCATTCACTTTTGATATATTATGAACCATAATAATTGCTGTTACCTTTCAAATGTTTGATGTTGATCCATTGCCATCAAAATGTGCCTTTCTTTGTTGTTCCTTTTTGTTATTCACCTAATTTTCTCAGGCCTTACTCTCCTGCAATATGGTATAAAACACTTTCAACTACAGCTTTAACCACACAACCTATTATGGTATCTCAATCTTGGTTTGCCATATTTCTTTTGATATAGATTTGTAGTTCTATATTCACAGTATCTGTCTGTCTTTTTGTTATGTTTCATCTTTTTTAATGAAAGATATCAGCTACTATCAATATCTCTGCCCAAAAATCCTTAAATCAATCAACATTCAACAAATCTGTCAATTTCTAGATCTTGTTATTTTTGTCAAGTCATTTGCAACTGGTAGCACCACATTTGCATCTCAACACTGATCAAACACTGACACAGCAAAGCGGAACAAACAATTTCTTCCGACCATTTCTTCCAAGCGTCTCAAATGAAACGGTTATGTCTCCCAGGAATTTCAAGCCCCATGCGGTGCTCTAACAATTTGCACTTGACGCACCAAGTGCAAGAAGCTCAATTGCCGAAAGTAATTTACTACAGAATCCATTGTAGTATTGCAAAAAGTAAATCGATCATAAGATATATGAACAAGAGTCTGAACACAAGAGACACTAGAATTGCATTGCACCGTATTACATCAATGCTGCAGGCCTGGAAGGTTACATCATTGATCACCAGTCTAGATGAAGCGGGCAGTGTGTAGAGGTGAGATTATCTTGCGGTTCACCTCAAGACACTGGCGGTGGCCAGGTTTCAAAAAATGCAGTGTTGAATGTGACACTGTGACAGAGTCCACAATGATTGATAGTAGGGTGATTGCTGTGATACATGTAACATTCAAGAGATCAATGGATGACAAAACTTTATATGAGGTGACACATCATTCCGATGTGATGTTTAATAGGAGGCCATTTTTTCAACACGCTCAACTCTCATCTCATCAATCAACCCCTGTGAGTAAGCAAATCAAACTGTCACAGAATTATGTATCTACTTTTCCTCCATCTCAGACGGAGACCAGATAATTTCTGAGTAAGGCTTGCTGACGGGCAACTTCCCCTATTTTTTCGAGCCATTCATTTATCCATTGGTGTATTTATCTCCAATCATCTGGCACTGTTGGGGACTGTTTTATTAGCTTTTTATTGGAGACCAAGAGTCTTGAGCAAGCAAGATTCTTCAAGAATGATATTTGTCAAAGCTATCCCAGCAAGTGGTGGTGTTAATGGTTTTGAGAATGGAGCCCTTACAGACTTACACTGCAGAGTATTGTATTTCATTTAAAGTTTAGGTTTCCTCTTTAGCATCCTCAGCCAACTAGATATTGGAAGTCTTAAAACAACTCTGTGAACAAGTTGAGCACAGAACAAAGGAAATTTTTTGGAAAGACAAGATTTAATATGAAATGGGATACGATAAGACAATGCCTGTGAATGTACAATCAGAGAAGACAAGAATCACCGAAAAGCGCTGCTTTGCATGTAACGATGATAGAGTCTGGCGTTCTGCTTTGATTGGTACTTGTTGATAATTTTGAGACAATGTTCGAAAATATATATATGAGTGACTAAAAAAAGTATGTGTCTTGAATGACACACGTCCAAACCAGTGCCACCCCACTTTTTCAGTGTCAATAGCATTCTCCCTGTCTTTTTTTTTTTCTTGAAAGACTTCAGCAATCAGTTGGTAACAACAACCCCCCCCTCCAAGCGCTACCCCTTATCAGTAGCAGACTTGTCATAGCCATGCATGCCAGTTGTATGTGACAGCAAGAATAGCTAAAGTTTCCATGGTCAAAGCTATTAAGACCTCCTAACCTCTGGACCAAATGGGGCAAAATGGTGCTAAAACCCCTCTGGGGATAGGGGTGGCAAGACTTAAAGGGGGCACATGAAACAGACCTGAAAACAAGGGCTGCATTCCCATCAATACTTTTGTTTGAAATGTGCAAGGTGTTCCTGATTCTTTATTCCTGAGTCTATCATGGAATAGTTCTTCAATGCCTTTTGGTGTCAGTGCATTTTTGCTGAGCTTACCTTTCTTAATTTTATTAAATATTGCTCAGTCTACTGTTTTAATGAGGTTCAAAATTTGAAATATCAAGCAAGTACAGAATACTGAAATCGAGGAACAATACTTTCAAGGAGAATACTGAAATGAAGGAACTATGCCTTCAATGAGAATGCATGTACTTAAAAATCGAGGAACTATACCTTCAATGGGAATGCCAAAATCGAATAAACTAAACTTGACTGCTACTGCATGTATTGCAGTATTATATTGGTGTATCAGACTACATCACAGCTGACATTATGTCAACTGTTAGACTCCAAGACAGAAGGCATTATGTCAACAAATATTATTGCGTAGTTTGTAGCTACAGTGGCAAAAGTTACAGTTAATACACTTAGCAGACGGCCCCAAAAAATAAGATGTGAGACTGGGAGTACAAAATTCACTACACGTTTGAAATGTGCACAGAACCATGACATCGTATTTATAGTAAGATCAGACATAAATCATTCAAAACATGGATGTGCAATGCTTTTACTCAAGTGTTATCAGATAACAATTGTGATAAAGAGATCTTGGAGAATGTTAAATGAAGCAAAGAACTTGTTGAAGCTGCTGTAAAAGCAACAAGAATGAGGCCAGAATGATCGAAGAAAGTGGAAAGTGATATAGTACTACTTGTAAAAGTTTGAACCAATGCCGTAGAAATGTGATATAATGAGCACAGAGAGGTCTCAATTTAAGAAAAGTTTAATATTGTTTAGCATAGAGTGTGAATTGTGTCAGTAATATATATGTATGTGGGCATGCCACAAAAAAACATTCAGGAGAAATGCATTTATAACGAAGGGAATCAGTCTATGAGTTGGGAAATCATAAATCAAAAGAAGTTTATTCAAGGAACTAATTGAACAATTGATCATATTCAGGCTTCATTATATTTGTTAGTACACCAACATTTCTTAATTGTTGCACATTTTCTCTGGTTACTCTCAGTCTCTGAGATCCACAGGTTTACTGTAAATATTCAGAAAAAGGAAAGGTCACTTCAAGTTTTGTGGACATTATTGGTAACTGCTGCAAAATTTTCCTTGCAGAATGTGTTACAAAATGGGAGAACTTCTTAAACAAGTGAGGAAATAACAAGATTAGCCTAGGACCTTATTAATAGAAACCTCGGGCAGCTAGACACTTCACTTCATTTGTAGGGGCATAAACTGACGGCGGAGTCTGCACGGGCACCTTAGGGAGCGGGGAAATAGATTTGGGCTGCCAAAATGTTGTCAGCTTGTCAAAACTGCCACAAGTGTGCCACAGGAGTCTACTCAGGGGACGGCACGATGGAATCCATAAAGCAGAATTATGGTAGAAAGGTGGAAGGCTTTGTTGCTGTTGGTCATCGTAGTCTGTTCTACACAGTCATATGCAAATGTATGTTTCCTTTTCAGAATATATAGAATAACTTGAATGATGTCATTGGCCTCACAACAAAACCTGATTAATTACCAAACATATTCCGGCATTTGTAATTATTTTCTCTACTCTTTAACTAATTGATTATTTTAATGAAATTGTGCTTACAATCCCATACGAAGGATGAGTTCTGCTTATGATTGTACAATAATTGTTTGTTTCAAACACAACATGTAGTTGTACACTGTTGATAAACCTTTTTATGGATTTTGTAAAGATTGTCTGGTTGTCTTACAATCTTATTATTCTAATAAAAAATTTTTGCAGTATGACGACATATAAACTCTGCACACCTGCCAAATTTCTTGAGTTCAGCTTTTAGAACTATGGTGTAGCATCCCTATTTGCATAATGCATGACGTCACAGTGTCGTAAAGGAAGTGACCTGAACGTAATGGTCACATGATCGCCACAGTATGCAAGGCTGAGCTGTCCTGTATGCATAATCTGGCAAACCTACCTTCAGCCAATATTAGTATGTTTGCCTACTAGCCCATTACCTTAGTCTATGCCAAACTTAGATTCCGCAATGCCAACAAACTCACCAATTTAGATTAATGAAAGCAACAGGGAGGGTCATTTGAAAGATTGCCATCAAGTGTCCTTCTAACCTTACCTTGTTTTGTCAAGGAACATTTGCACAGATTACAAGATATTTGTGCTCTTATAACTTGTGTTCACTCTAACTGATGAGAAGGTGGTCATACTGCCAAAATAAATTATTTTTCCATCCAGGATGTCCCTTTACTGCTAGTAAGATCTTCCCCCCCCATCCCCACCCCACTCCCAATAGGGCACATGGTACTGTACTGGAATAGGCGTGGCATAGCTTGATAAATATATTCAAGCAATGAATATAAACACTATCTATTGTACAGCATTAACACCTTTTAGAGGAAATAAGTGAAATGGCTGATCTTTAAGCAAAACAATGTGCTTCTGCTGCTTGCTTCTCTGATTATTCAAAGAATAAACTGCAATTTTCGAAAGAAATATGTATTTTGCGCTATTGTATAGATTATCTGCAGCATTGCTAACCAACATTGTACCATAAAATGGTCTGCAGTCTTGTCCAAGTAGCAAATATATTTGCATTTCTTAACTAATGTTGGCCTGCCGGCAACTTGCCCTGATTGACCCAGCTCAGTTCTCTCTCATGGGTTTTGCATGTTCAGCCTACTCCAGGGTGTAGGGTGGTATTCTCAAGGTGGCTATCATTAATTATATTACCCATATTTATGAATTATGAATAGGAAGCAAAATAATCGGGGTTAATGGTCAATTATCTGGTACAGAAATTATAGCTCCTGGCAATACTGGCCATCACCGGAAAAGTAGCAGGTTTCTTGGGTATTTGCCCCACATGAAACACTGTACTTGCTCTAAAATACGTTTGATCTGCTTGTATTTCATGTGATCAGTGCTGATGATGAAATGGAATAGATTAATAAATTGCTACTTTTCAATTAATTCTTATCTAAGATATCAGCTGAACTTCCTAATATTGATGCTGGGTTAAATAAAAGAAGTAAATATAAATCGCATACATTACAATCATATGCACTTACACAGACATGCTGGACCTTACTCACAAGAACAATGGAGAACCTCCAGATAAGAGGAGTGGACCAAAGAATGCTTCAGAAACTGGGTAGCATTAGGAAAGACAGCATTTATTTTAACTGAACTACAACGAAAAAGTTAAGACCATTCATACGTGTAGTAATGTAATCAAGATACGACTAATCTAAACGATCAAAGCAGAATCTGATCAGCAACTGCCATACACTAGCCAGTATTCAGTGCCGGGTGTCTATTTAATACTTAAAACAAAATTTATTTTCCTTCTACTGCAAAAAAAGTTCTGAACTTCCATGGAAGATGACCTCCCAGGAGAGAATCTTGAGGAGCTCTGAGACACCGTTAAGAGCCGCTTTGCTTTCCGAGAGTTCCTGGTAGTTCCTGTGTTGCACACCTGAGGAGCCTTGCATTTCCGCTGCACTATCCTCATCCCTTCTTTGGCTGTCGGCCTTGTCCCTCAAGTTGCTTCAACCGTACTTTTGTTCCGGATAAACTCAGAGATGTCTAAGACACGTCAGGTAGCATCAGAGAGCAGAATCTGATGGGTGGCAGCGTGGTTACAGAAGGTTTGCATTTCCGAAATTTGAATGTTGAATCTATTATTTTCAAAAGAACTACAGATAGATGTCTTTAGGCTAAGAGGCCAAATCTATGTCTTGTTTGAGGGGCAATAACTGGACATACCTCTCTGAGAATATCTGATATAATATGGAAGGCACCAGAGTTACCTTGTGTGTTTATTTTTGCAGCAGAAGGAAACATGAGACAAAATCACTGCAGCTTCGATCTGGAAATGAATACAACTAGTACAATGCCTTTGAGCTTCCAGCATGCCACACTGGCCATAGATTTAGGTGTAATCCTGACAGTACTTCTGTGATGCATAATGCAGTTTTATTCCGGAGCCGTTGGACACCACAGACGTGGCCTGATTGGCAGACATGGTCAGATTCCAACGGACTCCACTCCGACAGTGGGCGGAAAGCATTAGGCCTGAAACCGCATTAAGGAGGAGCTCAGGAAAAGGTTTAAATGCTTGGCAGTAGTTGCTAAAATGTCCGGCAAGCTAAAAGAACTGCTTCAGGGTCACTGCAAAGTGGATCAGAGCGAGTTGTGTGTTCATACTTCAAATGGTTCTGCCACAGCTTTACTGCTGGTCCATTGCTCAGAGGACCCAGCCTTATATCTACATTTAGCCTAGACCATTCTTATGAGGGTCAAGTGCTGATTAAATTCCTTTGGTATCATTTGATCAAATGCACATGCTACTCATCTAATAGTATTCTTATGAGACTGACATACAACTGTAAACAATCTGGAAGCAGTGTTGAATTAACATTAAAACCTATTCTCATTTAGAATTGACAGCAACTGCATGTTGTTGCTCAAAGATTGCTTTCTAGGATAATCATAAGAGATAAACTGTGTCCGTACCGGAAGTCAAGAGGGTCGTCTGACTATCGCGAGATTTGTCTCGACCTGTAGCTGCTGGAGCAGTGCTAATTTCTCCTACTAACAAGCACACTTGCTCCCACCTGTGGCACCTAGCCCTGCAGGAATCGGCATGTTCCTTCCAATATCCGAGCGAATGGCAAAAGTGCACATCAAAAACCACTGCAGGGAAAAAAGCAAAAGAAGCCTCGTACAACATGTGACACACATGACACCGCGTCCCATGCCTCAAAGTGACGGCCCCCATGATGCGTCATATGACAGCCTCCTGACACCTTATGACGGACGCTTGATGTCATGGCTAGAACAAGTCTGGCATACATGTGTGGTTGCAGCTCATTCCTATGTCTCTCAAGATTTCCTGCTTGAGATGGATAGATAGACACCATTGAGATATGGATAGACATTTAGATTTTTGCCCGTGTCTAACACTTCAGCAGAGCCTTCAGTGATTAAGTCAGACACGCCCACAAAGCTGACCAATGAACAGGTCTTCAAGATTGTTATGCAAATGAAACCGATTTCGCTATTTTGCATATTTCTGTAAGGGTTAGACGTGTTACTCTTATATGAGTAGATAGGTCTCTCTGAGACCTTTAGAATGATATGCCATACGTCTCTGAGGAGTTAATAGTTGCTTTGCAAATTGCCGGTAAACTCTCGAAATGGATAGAAATACTGCTCGCTGATTGGCTGAGACGTTCTGACGCAAAATCTTATGATGATATACGACCATGAAGGGATTCTTCTAGGGTAGATTCTCTGGGTGATGTCTAATAATTGTCTATGTGCTTGAAGGAATAATTTTTAAGCTGGCGGATTCAAACACATAATATGAGGTTTTCGCAATAGAAATATGCATCTCAGGTGAATAAGCAGAAAGTTGATTTGTTACAAATTAGCAGTCTGGTTTGAGGGATCGGAACATTGCTGAGAGCAATACAGGAGTCAACAGACAAAAGCAACATGTAGAAAACGATTCCAAATCATTCAATGTCAATCCTATGAATTCTTTTTGAGGGCTATCAAATTTCAATTTGGTGGCAATTCCTCTCTCCTCCCTTCCAGACCAGCAATGATGCACCTTGCTGAATAATATCCTCGAATTAGGCTAAACGCCCAGTGATTTGGCAGGATTGGCAAAAAAGCAATTAAAGCTAGGCAATGAGCAATTATCGTGAACAGCAATTACTCTAATTGGCGAATATTTGCTACGTCGCTCTTCTGATTAAATGACCAGCAGGTTGCGCTGCCACCAGGTTAAGGGAAATGGGAACTTGCGAAGTCAGTGCGGATTTTTGTTAGAGAGCAAGCTGAACACTGTAAAATGTGAAATTTTGAGTTAGCTCAAATGATAGCTCTAAGCCCAGTTCTGGGCGCTCATGAGGGTTGATTGACGAGATGAGAGAGAGAGCTGGAGTCCTCAACATGTTACACATTTACCCCAAGTGAGGGATCTTTTACTTGCCCAGCACAGACACTGATACAAGGGGCCACCAATTTAACGTCTCATCCGAACGACATCCAGCAGGCATTTTGCTCATAAAGGTACACTGAAAATTTTGGGATTGAGAGGAAAATAGATAAAATATGAGTTTGAAAGGGAGAGCAATAGATAGCAAGGGCGAGATAGATAGATGGATTCATGAATAGACAGATGTAGATACACGAAAACAAACAGATAGCTGAAAACCACATGAGTCACTGAATCAGGCATATCAAATAAAACAATTAGGGTGGGCTTATCGTGATGGAAATAGCCAATTTTCTGATTCTGTATGCAGAGGTTTAAAATACCCTCGAAGAAGGAGATTTTTAGTCTTCATTGTGGTTTTGTGGTGTTTGTACTTGTTTTAAAGATCTCAATTCTAAGTTGAATGGTTGAACCTGTATCTCGGTTAACAGACTGTGCCCAGGGAATTTGGCAGATGCATGGAGCTCCAGTTCTGATTGTTTGCTCAAAGAAAATAAAATGCCCAGTGACCAAAGTTACTAAAAAAAAGGCCCAATCACTGCTTAAAAAGGGACACATTAAAAAATAAAATTGGCTTTATCACAAAAAAAAACAAAGCGCCCAGGCCGGATTGTCTCTTTAAAAATATCCCTTGGGCAAATTAAATCCAGTTTGTGTCCTATCAGAAATTTTTTCGGGTCAGGTTCCCCAGGTGGCAGTTAACTGTTAAATGTGTTCAGGTAATCTGGAGTGGTAAAGGTTGACGCTGATGTTTTGATAGTGATGATTGCACAAGTAACGATAGCTTAATATATTGGCAAATATAATATCTCAAGTTTCGGGTGTTATTACCAGTAATGTTTGATAAGATGAAATCCTGGTCATTTATATTCTTGAGGTTCACCTCGTGCATTTATTCAATCATTCTGTCTACATTGTATATCATAAAAATGGCTGTTGACAAATCTTTTTGATAGATAGATAGATAGATAGATATATATCATATGGCAAGCTGAAATACTCGCTGCTGATTGGCCGACAGCCGTGCAATATTCTACGATATTGCACTCATGAATCCATGATATTGCATGGTCATTTTAACATGTGAAAGATTGGACGGACCTGAGAGGAAGCACCTTATTTTGAGGCTGCTTCAGCACAGGCAAACAACCAAAGTGTGTTTTTCAATTTTACTAAAAGGTGTACTGGACGGCAATGGAAGCAGATAGGAAGATGATCTTTTCGGCAAATGATGCGTTTATTAAAGGGCTAATCGAATATCAACTTAATTTTACTGATATATTATTTCTTTTATCAGAATAAAGCATTAAGTGGCCGAAAAACGGCATTTTTGCCGATTTTTTGGTGTTTTTTTAGTGGATAGAGGTCTAAAGTCTGCTATAAAGTTTTTCAAAAAAATCGAAAACTGAATCCATCATCAAGTGTATCATTTGTGGATTCGAAAAGTGTGAGAATTTTTTTGTGAATGAAGTAGTTATCGATCTCTGATGAGATACATTTTGAGTGTGTGGTTAAAAAGAAACACAAATTGAGTCAAGATTGCATGTAGCAGCACAACATTGTTTCTTAGTTTTAGAAAAAAAGTCACTGCGCAGCACTGGAAATAGATAGGAAAATTACTGTGGTGGCAAAAAGATGCGTATTTTTTAGGGCTAAGTTGATATCAACTTTTTGTATTATTTATGTTATTTATTTCATCAGGATAAAGCATTAATTGGCCGAAAAACAGCATGTTTCTCCCATTTTCCAGTGACTTTGTTGTGTTTACAGGTCTTTTAAATCTGCTACAAAGTTTAAGAAAAAAATTTTAAGAAGACCCATCATCAAGTGTATTATCTATGGATTCCGAAGGTGTGAAACATTTTTTTGAGGGTGAAATAGTTATTGATTTTCGGCGAGATTCATTTCAAACATGCAGGTCAAAAGAAACACAAAAAGAGTTTGGACGTCAGAATCCTAGTCCTTTCCTTGGCATTTGACACAAAAACCATATGATATAACAGTTATTGCACATCACCTCGTGCAATATCAGTTTTTATGGCACCTCGGTGACTAATATTGCACTCGGGCTGCGCCCTCGTGCAATATTAGTCACCTCGGTGCCATAAAAACTGATATTGCACTCGGTGCTGTGCGATAACTGTATATTATTTCTCACCCAAGCTTGTACATACAACAACTTATATACATAAAACATCCACAGTGTTATCAGTGCAATATGCTTTGGTGAGGGGTTGCACAAGAGTTATTAAAACTATATTTAATTGTGCATCCCCAACAATTACTTACACAGGTATGTAAATCAAAAAAAAAATATATATATATATGCATACTTATATTATGATATGAAGAGCAAGAATATAGGAAAGGAAGTAACCTGCTGCCAGTATCTTAATATGTTTGTATTTTTTGTCTTGTGAATGACTTACTAAATGACTTAATATTTTCTTTCATTTTCAATGAATGGTGCAAGTTCAACCAGAGACCAGGTGCCTTCCCAAGAAAACTAGTGTTGTATGAGTGAGCCGTGTGACGAATCGCTCTTAGATTATTCCTGTTTCTTGTATGATAATCATGATTGCCTAGTTCGAATAAATTTACTATTCGCTCTGAGAAGAGTCCATTCATGTACTTGAAAGATATTTTCACTAAGGATAGTTCAATAAGGTCACTTATTTTTAAAATTTTACCACGTTTGTAGAATTCACTTAATCTAACTCTTGTTCTTATATTAAATATTTGTCTTACAGACTTATTCTGCTGGACCTGAAGTTTTTTAATATCCACATTTTTCATCATTGGCCCCCATGTACTAAGAGCATAAGACAAATGGCTAAGTACATTGTGCATCTGCATTGAAAATGAAATTTCAAACATCACTTTTGTCACAACACCTTTTTTTCTCCAATATATTTATTCCATGTTACAAGTTGTTTTTTAAGGAATCATCTTTTGATATGCTCCCCATCTTCTTGTAGGAAATAATTTGGAGTATCAGATTTCATGAACTGAGACAGAATAACTTTGACTTTAGTGCACCCAAAGAGATAAATATTACGTGAAAATTCCATACCATATAATTATGCAACTTATATCGTTCAGAACATAAACTGTACTGTAGCCTACAGTTTCGTATAAGATCTCCGATAACATTGGCTCAAGCTTAATTTTCATACATAGGAGACCGGCCTTGCATGATTTACTCTAGGAGTGCAGCAAACGATAGCTCAAATATCTACAGTGCCACCTGTAAGTAAGTGAAACGCATGATATTGTGCCATTGCATCAATGTTAAACATCCTTAACCAAATGCTTCTGGAAGGACGAATTCTCATCCGATGAGAGGAAAACATTTTGGGTCATAAAGGCCGATATGTGAGGCATGTGGGATAAAAATAGCAGCCAATTTCCTTTGCTGTAGTTGGATTTAGGTATGGGTCAAAGTCTTTGATAAGTAAGTGAAACGCAGGCCCAATGTTAAAACATAGGGAAGGGTGGTTCAGTCTCTGGTTCACTTACTTACCAAAGACTTTGACCCATACCTAACTCTGACTACAGCGAAGAAAATGGGCTGCTATTTTTATCCCACACGTCGGCCTTTATGACCCATTTTGTTTCCCTTTCATCCGATGAGAATTCATGCCTCCACAAGCAGTTTGGCTGAGGATGTTTAGCATTGATGCAATGGCACAATGTCATGCGTTTCACTTACTTACAGGCGGCACTGTAGAACAGATGAATATATTGAGTTCTGAAAAATTTGTTTACGAAATATCATCCCTGTGAATAACTGCGCAGCAATCATTTAAGGGAATACGTAATGCCCAGCAGATGGATTAGAGAATTAGTCTTTTAAATCATTTTGTTTCAGTCCTACTCCCAAGTTGCTAGATCACAAGATAGTGCTGGAAGGACATCCCATCACTCAGAGCAATGACAAACATGTTTTGCTCTGGTGGGTACTCGCACACTGTGGAAATTGGCAAGCGACAATAGCATCATAGTTGGTCATTGTTAACTATGGTTAGCCTGATTTGCTCAAGATATTCATTGTATAGCCAAGTAAAGGAACTTTCTTGTTAAAAATGTCTGACTTGCCTCTGTCATTCTTGCTATCGTATTGATCCGTCCATATCTATTAATAATAGAAAACTGAGAAAATTACATTTGGGTGTGTCCAGTGTATTTCCTTTTGATTGTTTTTCATATTCTGTAAAAAGAGACACAGCCTGCAAATGCACAACCAGAAACCAATATCTTCTTATAATTTCTTGACTTGCATGCTTAATTCGCCAGAGATTATCCATCTATAACCAATCAAAATGATCCCAAGCCTTGAGGCTGCAAGAGCTTACTGTCACCATACTTTTTCTTTTCATCATTTTCTGGGATCACAAGTTCTTAATCCAAGCAAGAAACATGTGTGCGTGACAGTCTAAGCAAATCTTATCCGTCTGATGCAAACAAGATTGGGACAAATCTCTCTCCAATTATTCCTGGCTCAGCAGGCCTCACAAGCAGCTCAAATGAACACAGTAACAAGCCAGACGTGTATGGTATCGTCAAGAGAACATACGTGACCTTCTCCACAAATTCAAATTGGCCCCTCATCATATTTAGTCATGAGAATGCTTTCTTCTTCTGCTATTAGGCTCTAAAATTTTTTTTTTAAATATCAATTCTATCCTAAATTAGGTGACATTCATGATACTCACCATCATAATTTCAAAAGAGGGCATTTGAAGTTCCTGCTATTGTTGGGAAAAGCGTTGGACAGTGAAAAAATGAACCCTATTTTTAAAAACAAGTTAAAATTAATATCTTGCTGAAGTGATATTACATATTCGAAGAAGAAAATTTCTGCAAAAACATGTACTTTTTGTTAATGATCTCCAAAACCGGCCTGAGGCTTCCTTTTTATGAAACTTCATATAAGATAACAGGCCAGATAAGACTACTGGTTTACAAGCCTTCCTGACTCTTCAGCTTTAGGCAGAGATGACTTACACCAGGCTTAAGTGAAGGATTAAACAGAGATGGTTCTTCCCAAAAGAATTAGAGTAGAAGTTCTTAGGCAAAGCTTAGGCACTGATTAACTGTGCTTCTCACTAATCCTCTCTTATCCTTTTATTAATATACTATCACATATGTTTTAGCTTCACCATTTAAAATATTTTCTGACCCAATCTTCCATGACAAGAAGGTAAGTATTTTTTTGCAAAACTGGAAAAGAATATCTTTTGGGATGTACAAGGGACAATTTCATATTTTCCTATTGCAGAGCTAAGTTGCATCAGTTGGCAATAAATGAGACAGTGGATCATTTCTTCCAATCGTTCACTGAAATGAACATCACTGTCTTAAGTATGTTTAATGGATATTGTATCCTTCAGATAATAGGTCAACAAAAGAATCTTCCTGCTCTTTTCCTAATCTTCATGAAGCCAAATTGCTTTGGTATTAAGCTGTTGTGATAAACAAGAGCATAGGTAGTGGACATGAGTGACCACTGACCACATCTAGTAAATGCTACCTATCAGTAGTGGTCACACTATGATGAATAAAAGAACCTTCTCATCTTTCTTATCATGTCTAAGCTATCATGCATTAGAGGATAAACATGGGCTAGACAAGCTGGTGGTAAATAAAGATGGACAGCTTGCAAATACGGCTTATTAATAGAGGCCACATAGAGAAAACCAGCTTAGAAATAAAGATAAACAGATCCTATTGCAAACTGGCTCAGTCTTGGGGCGCCGTAAATAGGAGCGCTTTCTCATGGACATAAGCGACATTTCTGTGTGTCACTTGTGCCATTGACAAATGTCATGCCTATTACAGGCTATAAAGAATGATATTTAGAATGTCACTAGAAACTGCTTCTTCCATTTTTTCATTCGCTATGTGTCCATATCATATTGCAGCATAATAGTGCCATATTCTGTTTAGAATAGTATGGTTGAACTTTGTAGTCAAATTTCATGAGATAACTCGCTCAATTTGCTTCAGTATAACAGCTATCACTCTCCTTTCCAGAGGCCCTTTGCTGCCAGGCATATTGCAAAATATTTCAAGGTATTAGATGGCATTCAAGTTAAAACATTATAAAGACTAAGGTTTCAGACTTTTCATCATCCAAATGTCATTTTAATGGATTTTCCAAGCACACAGGAGTCAATTTGATGAAAGAGAATGGTTGAAGGCTATAAAAAGTATGTTCTTTTCAAATTGGAATCAGTTTCAAGGTTGAGAAATGAAGCCAAAGGTTTATTTTCAAAGAATACTAAGAGCATTTGGAGGCATCTCAATTTTTCATTCTTCTCTTAGAGTCATTTTCCTACAAACTTTGGTTTATGCATTAAGCACCATCAATGGTTTTCGTCTTGTCTCAAACAGCTCAGCCATTATGTCTTTTTTACCAGACACAGCCACTGTAATTGGGACAATATAACACAGCAGTAAAAGCTTGGTCAAAGGACAAGGACAGAACGTCTAAAATGCCTTAAAGGCAGTGCATCTCGGGATGGGACCTTTAAGCCGTAAGACGACAAAAAAGGTCATAAAACAGCAGACACACTAAAGCTGCAAGTAAAGCAGTGTATGGCTTGCTTGGTTGATGTGAGGCATACAGTCACGCGCACTGAACCACGCTGCACTGCATCCCAGGACAGATAGCGTTAAAAAGCGAAATGAAGAGGGTCGTAAAATAATACGAGAGGAAAGCAAGGGCAGTATTTCCCTCACAGCTGCCATGACATTTAAATCTTCATGAACCACATTGCAACTGTCTGACAGTTGTAAAACCTTGAAAAGATATCCCTCGAGGCCTGGCATCATGTAAATCTGTGTTTCGTGCGCAATCAATAAGATATTCTTGACTACCGGTTTTTGTAAAAGCTTCAAATATACATAGGGTGTGAAGTGTGACAGTTAATCATGGTGGGGATTACTAGAATTATAGACTCTCCTCTGCCATTCTAGACAATAATCGCTCCATTATTGTATATTTAATAACACAATGAAATGCCTTTGGTTAGTTGAACAATTCTTCAGCTGAGCTAGTGAGCCTGTCCTCAATCTGTCCTTACTCTTCAAATTGTATCATTTGCATTGCTGTCAGGCACAGGCAATCTGGAGGACAAGTTCCCAAGTCAGAACGACCTTCTTTTTAATATATCTTCGAGTTGTTATCATTAACACAGAAGGCACTGGCCCCTAGGCCTCGGAAAGACTCAGCCAGATGCTATGCCCAGCCGAATACCAGTGAGAGGGTTAGAATCACAGAGAGAAAACGACTGAGCGAATGATGTTGAGAAATCAAAAAAGGAGCCTGACAGATGACAATGTAAACCCAGCTGCCGGCAGTCACCTGTTAAAGTAACGCAACAGGTTTTACATTGTGCTGTGAATAAATTAATTTCTATTAATCAATTTCTAAGATGCCTCCTATCATCCCATAAGTAAAGTTCTTTGTGACAGACTAATAAAAATTAAATTCCAATATTGAGTCATGACAAAGTTCTCACTCCTGAGACACATCTAATATCAGCTGATCAGTTGACACACCTCGCACATTGATAATAATCCGAGACAAATTCGCAAACTTTAAGCTGTATCTGCCACATATTACCAATGATGGATTACCTTTGAGTGGCCAAAAGCAAGACACTGGTCACACTTAAACAATTAGTAAAAATGCAAAAAAGAAACCAACCGGGGTCATGGTCATCGCCAATCTGCAGAGACGAATCTGCAGCCTTCTAACGATAGCTTCAGCAAATAACCAATGTGAACGGACAGATTAATTGTGAATGGCCATGCTACTGATCAAATATTAACTGAACTGGGCTTAGAGGGCTGCAATTCCAATATCTATCTATCTGTCTATATATCTATCCATCTATCTATCTGTCTATCTATCTATGTATCAATCAAGACACATTAATCCTTGAGTATTCGTCATTGCCTTGCACATAATTACCAATCAGCAGAAACAAAATTGCAACCTTCTATCAATAGCTTCTCCATATAACCGATGTGCAGAGACAGGTCCGCAGTGAATGGCTGTGATCAAGATACTGGTCACACATTAGCAATCAGGGAAGACACCTTACAAATCTGTAGAGAATATTAGTCACAGCCAGGACAGCCTCACACATTACCAATCATAAGAGACTAATTTTCTACCTCATAGCTATACCTGCTGCACATTACCAATGTGTGGGGACAGATAACAGGGGAATGGCCAGGATCAAGAGGCTGGTCACACATAAGCAATCAGGGAAGACACATTGCAGCCAAGGGCCAGAGGGAAGTACAGGATTGCATTTATCCCATAAGCATAAGACCTACATATTCCGGGATAAATATGAAGGCGGACATGAACAGAATTCACCATTTTAGAGAAAATGTTATGTAATACAAGTAAATAGCATAGATAAATGAGAGGGCAAGGCACATTTAAAATCTAAATCAAAAGAACAGAGGGAAACAACAGAGTACCTCTGAATCGCTGTACGAATAGCAACTATGCAGTTAAGGATGTAGGCGGAGAGTATTATTATTTGTGTGTCTCAGTATGATATGCCTTTTCAAAATCTTCACCAACATGACAATATGATTTAACTGAACGTTAAAGGTTTCACTGTTCTAAATCCCTAACATTTGCACCTAATAAGTCACTTGTCAGCTTTTCCAACCTTCTGCATTACTGTTTTTGTCTATTCACTACATTCTTTTAGTCATTGTTTCTACTGTTTATTCAGTCAGGCATCCATAATGTTAAAAAAAACAGCCATTTCAATTCCAGAATGTCTCCACCCACCTTTGCTTTTATGACACAAATAAGAAGACAAAAGGATGATTATTGAAATTTCATCTAAATTGCTGCTGACAGAATGTGTACCTGACAGTTATAAGATTAAGCTGTAGAGAAAATGGTAAGATTAAGCTGTAGAGAAAATGATAAGTTAAAAAAATGATTAGCCAGATAAATGACAGAGCAAGGCACATTTGAAATCTAAATCAAAAGGAGGTCGGGAAACCAATGGAGTACCTCTGAAAAGCAACCTATGCAGTAAAGGATGTAGGCGGACAGTATTATTACACTAAACTGCAAAAGAAGGCCAAAAAGAAAGGTAGAAACTAAGTAGAGAAAAACGAGTGAATAACAAAAACGAACAAAAAAGAAAGGCACATTCGGTGGAGATGGATCAACATCAAACAAGTGAAAAGATAGCGGCAATTATTATGGTTCACATATCAAAAGTAAAGGCTGCTTTTCAGAAGGCAGTTTGTTAAAAACCCGCATCGATTAGGGAATTTCAGGCCACTCTGTGATGTGAATTCAAACAAAATGGTGTTTTGTGATTTCACAGACCATGGCTTTTTTGTGCTTCAGATAAATACATGTACACATGTTCTATTCCATTTTGTTTTAACATGTAAAATAAAAGCAATCATTTTGAAAAGTGTAACAACAGCTAGAGCATACACCTTACAAGTTATATTCCTCTTAGTTTATTTGAATGACCGGCCTCTCTGTCTTGAAACTCTTGTTTGGTGATGAGGTCTATGTTTTTGCAGAGATATAATTATCATGTTCACATGCCCAAGTCAGTCTTTGATTATTTTAATATTTATATTTCCCAACTCGGAAATGTGAGCGATTTCAATGATTCTTTTGTGTGGACATGGGCGTATGCAATTGTGTGATGAGACCTCATCTTGTGAGACTGTCTTGGCTCATGCAATTGTCGCACTAAGTAATATGTTTATGCAATTTGCACCCCAGGAAGGACCACACCCCAACAAAATATCATAGGTGGGAAGGTGATATATTGCAGGGTTAGCATATGGCCATGGCATGTGAGAATTTTGCTTACATTTTGCCAGAGTGCTGCTGAAAGCATAATATGATGACAGAAGCGACATCAAAACATAATCCTTATGTTTCACTAGGAAAAATGCCAAGGGAGCACAGATGCTCATCATTCAAGGAAAAGCCTGGGTAAACCACCATCTGTTGAACACTATTTAAGCAAGATCTCATGACATTGAATAATTTGGAATCTCAAATGAAAGAAAAAAGGAGAGAACCTGCTGCGATATCAAATTCAGATCTTTGCCAGAATCTTTCGGGCTCTTTTTGGAAAGGCTGTCAAAGAGTAAACAGAGAAACAGAGAAATAGAGACAAAAAAAAGGCTCAGAGAAATATGAGAATAAACAAGAACTCAATAGAGACAAAGAAAAGCTGAAGAAACCGATAAATGTTTGGGTGTAATTCCAGGATGGAAATTCTAAAATCCATGATCATCTTCGTGATATTGCATTTCCTAAGCATTTTACAGAATATGTAAAAGTACTGACTTGCTTTTTGGAAGATATGTGGGTTTATGAGTAATTCTTGCTGCACACGATGAGACAGTTTGGAACATGTGGCTGTGATAAAGCATCTCTTATGCGTGGAAAAAGCCACAACCAATCTGTCAGTGAAATAAAGATTCGGCATGACTGTCAGTTGCGTTAGATATCTGTTTGCAGATATGGATCAGTACATACCCAATTTGACATTGTATTAGAATTTTCAAATGATGATCCCTTGTTTCTGAGCTTGCGGTCAACAGGTGACTGATCAAAAAATGGGGAAAACGTACACCATGTTAGAGACTTATGTTATCAATTAACCCTCTTTGTGATTAGCAAATCCTCGAAGGGCAACAAGACCATGCTTAACTACCATGGGCAGCAATAGGTTATGTATCTCATAATATCAGAGAAGCATCACTTAAACAAGACAATCTTGGATGTTATCTTCAGTTGTATTCTTTGATCAGTTTCTTTCTGTGAGCAAACAACGCGACACTGATCAAACGCTCAGACAACAAAGGAGGACAACGGATTTCTTTGGACCATTTCTTTTTTCAACCTTCTCAAATGAAACAGTTGTGCCTCCCAGGAAGTCTCATTGGATGAGTGGACAATTTACACTTAACGCACCTAGTGCTTGTTGCTCAGTTGCACCTTGTATTGAGTTTTTGATAATGTGTGTATCTAATCTTTTGTCTCTGCTCTGCACTGCTCTGCACTGCTTGCCTCTTCTCTGATCTACTCTGCTCTGCTCTCCTCTGCTCTGCTCTCCTGTTTTGTCATGTTCAGTCCCACCCTGGTTAGAATCAAGCTCTTGCCGGGTCAACTGGGCCTATGTTAGATGACTGTCTCAATAATCTTTCACCTCATTGGTGTGTGTTCCTGTCCTATCTTACAGACTCATAATCATCATTGCGAGCTGACACTAAGATATCCAGATATCCATGTATATACAGTATATGGTTGATAATAAACTTCACTTGACTAAATAGCCTACCAAATGCATGAATACAGGACGGAAAGCCCCAATCATCCACCAAGTCCTGTCCTGTCCTCAGGCAATCTGTTCTGTCTCTTTAAGGACCTAAGCCTCCAGGCCAACTGACCAGAAAGACTTAGAAACATCAGAAGCCTCTGTTCTTAGAATTCTTCTTAAATTTCTTTCAATGTCTTTTGATGGAGGCCTGGAGCGCTCCTGACATTTGATGTGGTCATTGCACTTTGCTTCTTCGCTTTCGGGCAGGCACGAGAAAATCTTCGAATTACACTCTGAGAGATGTGTGGGCAGTAAAAAAGAAGCAGTAGGCTATGCTGGTTAAGCAGCTATATGGGCTGGTTATTGAAGGGCTTATCTGCTCTTTTGAAGGTTGCAAGTTGGATTTTCGCTTGTGAAACAGTTCTCGCAGACTGTTAAGTCTCAATCACCTTCAAAATTGGTATGGTTCATATGTGACAGTGAAAAGCAGATTGAACTGTGAATGTCTTTTTGCAAGTGATTTTGACCAGAATTTTTCTTGCTTTTCTTTCATCTGGAAGTTAAGTTTTTCGACCGTCCATTACTCCTGCTAGTAATCTCATCCTTTGTCTTTGAACCTACCCTAATTATTTTCTTGCTTTGCAAACACACCACATCTCTTGATAGATAGATAGATAGATAGATATTTGAAGTGCAGCCATCTTAGCACTGTTCTGGGCACTCACGAGGGTCAGTTGATAAGATGGGAGAGAGTGGGAGTCCTCAACTTGTTACAAATTTTTACTTTCCCCGCACAATGGCTGATAATCTTATATAAAGGATCGCAAATGTTTCATCCAAACTATATCCAGCTGTATTTTTGTTTGTGAAGGCCCGCTGAAAGTAATTTGGGCTCCCTACCCAAAGTTCGAACTCAAGCAGGCAAAGACCTTCAGTGGAGCAGGTGCTGTATCGTAGCCACCCTGCTGTGTGAATAGGTTTACACTTTTGTTTGGTAAATTCCTCACTCTAATCCTCTAAGGGCACATGCATTCCATAATTGGCCCATTGTGGAAGCTGCGCATTCTGTTCAGTAATGCAATTAGGCTTGTGGTTTCCACACAGGGCAGTTAAATGGCAGTAGCAATAGCATTGGGAGAACTTCAAAGAGAATTTATCGATCTCTTAAACAGATTTCTCATTGATTTTTGCATTACTCACGTTTTTCACGAAAGAGTAGTTTGAGTAGATCCCCATAAAAACATTTCTTTGTCGTATTGATATTTCCCAAAATGCCATTCTGCATGATTTCACGAAAACTGTTCTCAGGGTGATTTTGTCAATAGTTCTCTGAAATTCTTTTGCAGTTGGATGTTGAAGTGATGATATCTGTTATCTACTATTGCTAGGGCCTGTGGAATGTGTGGATAGATTGTTTAATTTAGTGTTTTCTTGGATTGTTTTGGTTCATGTCGAGTTCAAGAGGATTATAACAATGGCTGTGTCCATTACCTTTCAAGTATAATGTTGAAATTAATTAGTCAGTGAATCAATCACTATCTATCAATCTCTCTGTCTTGTATATCTGTATATCTATCTGAACACTGTGGCATCACATTTTACCATTTGGCAAACCCGTCAAATGCCCCTTGTCCTTCATTTTTGCCTTTTTAATTTTTTACGTTCTGCCAGACTATTGGACATAGTGAAATGACTGACAGTGATTTGAATAAATCAATCCAAAGAAAGTAAATAAACAGTTCTCTGATCAAAGATTGATGAATCACTGAACAGTATACATGAACAGTTGTCATAGGGATCTGGGGCATGCCTAGAAAATTTTACTTTTTGACTGGTTAGTGTGCCATGATCATCCCATGTCTCAAACCAATGATGTATGCAATACCAGTGATATTATTTAGCCATTACAGTGGGAAACTTTCAATCTGGACATCACTGTTTCTGAGTGCGACTGTATGATATTGCACTATTTAGTGTCCTCTCTAAATTTTAAATTACACAGTTAGTTTTGCAGTTTGTTTTTGCTCATTTATCCAATAGAGTTTTTAATAAGAATTCTTCAAATTAACATCTTCATCTTCTTTTTGTAATGATGCTGGTACGAAGGGAGAAAATTTTCCAATTTAGATTTGCACCATCTTGTTAAGCATTTTGAAAATGATGTCATCTCAGTCATTGTCATGTGACGTCATGCTTTGCCGTCCTACACATCACGCATCATCAAGCAGCAGAGACAGTGTCCTTGGAGAGCAATACTGAGTCATGCTGTGGTGTCGCTGGTTGTTTTGTCTCAGCCACAGTTTTAAAAATGTTTTAGGATAGTGATTTTACAAAGAAAAAAAAAATCTTCAAATTGACATTTTCACTCTCCTGTTAAGCATTTTGAAAATAATGTCATCTTGATCACTGTCATGTGACGTCATGCTTTGCCGTCCTTCACATCTCGCATCGTCAAGCAGCAGAGACAGTGTCCTTGGAGGGCAATCCAGAAAGAGGCTGGGCCTCTTGTCTGCGCCGATAACAAGATATTTGTCGGTCACTTGAGTCTGCCCTGGGCACATCACAGGCCCAGGTTATTACCCTTGGCTGGTTGGGCCCTCTTAGTGGTAGTTATGTTGGGTTATATACAGGCGAAATGTGACGGCTAGATATTGTAAACCAGTAATAGTTGTGGTAATTGCATTGTAAATCAGTGAATTGCAGTTGTGGTTGTAGGAAGAGGTTTTAGTTAAAGTGTTAGCTGGTGACACTTAAAACCATACACTAACTCTCTGTCCAGGGCGAGGATTTGAATCCACTCCAGCAACCTCCTGCTCGATGTTGATGCAAATAAAATACCTCACCCTTTAAAAATTGGGACTACCTTGGTATGAACTCACAGCCAATCATCTTATTATATCCGCCTAAAGCAGCTGGTCATAGATGAAATAGCTTCAGAGCCAGTAGTATTGAGACATGACAAAGTGTGAACTAAATCATGCAACTTGTTTTATATGAATGAAAGTCAGTGCCCCAAATTTGTGCACAAATTTAGGTGCACTGGTACAGCATTGATATATTCTGTTAATGTCCACCTGAATATTCATCCTTGGCATGTAGGTCTTATGTTCAGAGTATAAACACAATCCCATACTTCTTGGTGACCTGGGGCTGCAATGTGTCTTCCCTGATTGCTAATGTGTGACCAGCGTCTTGATGATGGCCATTCACTGGTAATCTGTCCCCAGACATTGGTCATGTGCAACTTGCAGCTGAAGCCAAAAGGCAGCAAATTTGTCTCTACAGATCGGTAGTGTGTCAGGCAATGACTAATACTCCTTACGGATTTGTAATGTGCCTATAATGATTGCTTATGTCTGACCAGTGCCTGGATCACGGCAATAGACCAGTAATTGTCTCTTACCTGCTTGTTGGTAATGATATTGCAGGTGGTTTTTTTATGGATCCATGATGTATGTGTTTCACTAGTCCTGCTGCAGGATTGAACTAATGTTTTCATTTGTGTGTGTCTAGATGTCCGTCTGTGTGTCTAGATGTCCGTCTGTGTGTCAAAAAGCTAGAGCTTAAATGGCTGCAACATTTCGCATGTGTTGTGGAACTAACTCTTCTGCTCTTTCTAAATGATATGAGGAATCATGAAATTTTAATTCTTGAATAGCATCGATTTCTACCTTGTATTTCCCAAAATTTCTAATATTATGAGGTTATACCATGGGTGGAGGCAGTATATCCCTGGTATAGTCACCCAAGATCCAGTATATCCCGAGACCCGAAGGGTCGAGGGATATATGGGGTCGAGGGTGACTATACCAGGGATATACTGCCGCAACCCATGGTATAACCTTTTTATCCCATGTCTTTTTTTTTTTTAATACTTTTATTTTATATCAATGTAAAACAGTTTGAAGCACTCAATGTGAATGCAGCTGTGCTACAAAAAAAATCTATACTCTTAATTGGCAGCACTTCATTGCCTTAAATCACAACAATCAGCAAATATGCTGGTATCTACATGCTAATAAGCATGATATATAGGGGCACTGTTGTCTTTTGATTGGTCAGTTCCAGTATATCCCTGTTGATCTCATTATCTTTCAGTATATCCCCGCTGGCTAATTAGCCAAAGGAATTTGATTGGTTGAACTAAATATATCCCTGTTTCTTTCTGTTGTATTTCCCTCTCTCAATCTGTATTGACCAGGGAAAAGCTCTGTATGAGGGACAAAAGTTGGCTAGACATGGGATAAAGCATTGTATGCGCATGTGCCCTTTGTATTTCTCACCGTATCTCTCTCCGCCTGTCTGTCTCTGTATATCATTTCTCTCTTCCTTCTTTTTCTTATCTGTGTGTTCCTCCTTCTTTCTGTTCATTCTCTATATATTGACTTTCTCGCTTGTGGTTTATTTTGTTCTCTTTCTTGCTTTCTCTGTCCTTCCATTGCACCGAGCATCCTGCTAAGTCTATGCTGAGGCTCAGGGGCCGGTGGCTGCCACGTTTAATGATGGCGACACGAGGAGTTATTAAAAAGGAGGTCGTTCTGACTTGGGAACTTGTCCTCCAGATTGCCTGTGCCTGACAGCAATGCAAATGATACAGGCTGAGGAGTAAGGACAGGTTGAGGACAGGCTCACTAGCTGAACTGAAGAATCTGTCCAGCTGAAAAGAGGCATTGCACTGAGGCTACTACAGGGGCTACAGGAGAACAGTCAAGCTAAACATTGTTTGGATGGGAAGGAGAAAAGATTTAATTTAATTTCCAAGGCATTTGTAAATCCTTCCTGTGTGTTTGATTATGAACGGTTTTTGGTGAAGTTAAGGCATTTTATATAACCTGTATCAAATACATCAGGACAATATATTATTAAAGTAGTACGATGGGGTTTACTTAGAGCAGCTGAGACCTATTATTCTAATCTGTTGTGCAAGTGATTTGTTTTCTACAACAGTATTATGCGTGCTTTGGATTATACAATGGGATTATTGGAAAGATCATTACCTTCCATTAGAATACCACTTCCTTTTAATTTGTCACCATCATCTTGATACTAATATTGACAGGATGAAATTGTGGCCACTGTCTCATAAACAACAGTATCAGACACAGATCTAATCTATTCCAATATTTCATCTGTGTGTAGAGATTATGTTTTAAGATATTTCGGTCCATGAAACTATGATCAAAATGACATTATATACAAATGAAGACTTCCGATTATTACAGTTACACTGTACAATGGAAAGTAATCAAACTTGAACTCTTCTGAGACAGGTATATCTCTGAATACTTGGCATGAGATGTTGTCCTTTCTTTCGGCTCTTGATAAACCAATGCACCCAAAGGAATGGTCAGGTCCCATGAAAGACCACCCAACATACACAGAGGGATTTTCTTATAATACTGTGTAATAGAAGGAATATATAACTTTATGGAGACCATTTATCTATAGAATGGATGGTCTCTCAAGGCTGTACAACTGTCAGACAAATGCAATGTGGTTCATGAAGATTTAAAGGCAATGGCAGCTGTGAGGGAAATACTGCCCTTGCTTTCCTCTCGTATTATTTTACGACCCTCGTAATAGCACTTTTACGGTTATTCATCCTAGAATGTGGTGTAGTGTGCGTGACAGTGACTGTCTGCTCTGCATCGAGCTGTAAATGCACTAAGCAAGCTGTGCACTGCTTTGCCTCTTTTCGTTGGTTTTACTGTCTTTTTTGTCATCTTACTTCTTTTTTAAAAATGTTCCATCACGACATGCACCGCTTTCATGACATTGTAGTGTCTTTGTCATCGTCCACTAGGCAAGCTTTACTGCTGTATTATATGGAGCCAATTGCAGAAGAGGTTTCCAGCAAATAATACTAGATTGCCAATGCCCAGCCATTTCGGTTAAGATGATGGTATTTGATGCATAATGAAGTTCATAATGTATACATCATCATCATCATCATCATCATCATGATACTCCACAACATCATTATTTGATGACTTGGTGGAGGCGCATAGCGTGTGTTAGTAAAGATAAAAGTAAAAGCAAAGGATACATATGGTTTGGCTATTTACATATGTACAGGGAAAAAAAAGAATATGAGCTTATGGTACCGTGGGTGAATATTTGGCCAAGGCCGTCCTGAACTGGTCCAGGGTTGGTGCCTCTGCTAGGCTGACTGGCAGTACATTCCATTGTGGCACAGTCCTGGGGTAAAAGGAGAACTTGTGATAGTTGGTCGATGTTGCGATGTGCTGATACGTTAGACTGTGGTTTTGGCGAGTCGGGAGCCGGATTGGTGTCAGGTATTCCTGGTACATGTATTCATGTATATTCTCCACTCGGATTGTGTCAGCCAATCACAAGCGAGTATTCTTGGATAATATCCTTGCTATATTATGCTGAGAAAAGTTATATTGGATCCTGAAAAGTTATATTGGATCCTAAAAAAGTTATATTGGATCCGAGACAGTTTTTAAATGAAGAACAATCACCTCACTACTTGTTGTTCATTGTGACGTCACCACTGGTGATGTCATAATGGTCAGCTTGTCATTGTGACATCACAACTGATGACGTCATGAGAGCATACTGACAATGGACTTGGTGACGTCACCATTGACTGCTCTTTCATGGTTTGAACACTAAAATTACAGCTGCCTGTAATGTTAGCCTGGGGTGGTATTGAATTGCCTTCCAAATTTTGGCAATTTTTTTCTTTTCAATTAAGAGGGGAAAAATACTCTCTTAGCAGCATATCCTGAAAATTCAAAACATATGAACAAATATTTTTTGACCATTTGGCAGCAAGTCAACTTAAAAGGAAAATATAACTTATATTGGATGGAGAATACCCGGGCGGGGTACTTCGCGGACTTTTGCATACGGATGCGCCACGGCAATTTTGAAAACCAGAACCATTTTAATCCGGAAACTGCGCCTAAACCACAAACCATTTTAATCCTTCACTAAAATTTTTTGCAAACCAATTTAATCTTCATGGTTTTTAAACCATTTTAATCCTCTTTTGAAGCCGATTCTAACGGTACCAAACATGTTGGGGTTGCGAAAACCAGAACCAAATTAATCAGAATTGTCAAAAAACCAAAACCATTTTAATCCAAAAAGGCCAAAAAACCATTACCATCCAGCGGCGCCTCTATATACACCCTTATAGAGTGAGTACCCCCCCCCCCCCCCCGGGGAGAATATAATAGATATCGGATGGTAAGTCGTCCAATATAGAGTATAATTGGATTCAGAAAAGTTATATTGGATTCGGCTGCGCCTCATCCAATATAACTTTTCTTCATCCAATTATACTCTATATTGGACTCCTTCCCATCCAATATTTATATAATATTATATTTTGTCTGTAAGATCTATTTATCTGCTTTGATAGCTGAAAAATATTTTATACAATTGTTTTGCATTAAACTAGTGTATTAATGATCATTGATCAAGAATGTTTCAACATTTTTTCTTTTGTTTGCGCATACTTGTAAATTTATAACGATAACTTGAACCACTCCCAACTGAAGTTAAGAAAATTTCCCAAATTAAATCAAAAGGCTTACCTGGAAGAAATATGATAGATTTTGTTGGTTTAATATGCTTACTATTACTCAAGCTTATTCAAGTTACACTAAAAATATCAAAAAGAGCTCTATTCAGAAATATAAAGAAATGTAAGGATTTTTAAGTGTCCCTTTTAATCAAATTGAAATCCTCACAAGATTAGTAGTTGGGGAAATAACCATCTGGCCAGGACTTTCAATGTCCTCAGCCCCAGGGCTCACATTCCAGCACAGTCCTCACCCTCCCATGACTCTGTCTAGCATCATTGCCCAACCTAGACTTTGGCAGTGCTCAAAATCATCAAAATTTTGAAGAGCATCTTCATTACATAACAAGGAAAAGAACCCCATGATTCAAGGAAGATACAGGAGTCATAAGCTGCTGATGATCTTGCAGTATTTCGCTAAAAGAGATAGAATAAGTCTAGCCACTGTCAAGCTGTTGTATGGTGAGGATGGCTGCACAGAAATCGGACTTTCTTCTGACACCCAGCTAATCAACCCCACACACTCAATCATCCTGTCAGGATCAGGACTCAACTGGAATTGTAGTAGTCCTCATGTGAAGGTTATTTCCAAGACTGATTAGACAAAAACTTAAAAGTGACGGGATTGACTTGAATAATGTCAAAGTTAAACGACATTACATGACATTTCCAAACATTTTGCATGGCATATAATTTAATGATATCAAAATACTTCAAAAATTGGAGAAAAAAAGGTATATTCAAATGTAAACTGTATGCAATGTCATGTTTATAAATACATATGAAAAGCACAAGTTGAGCTTTTTGACATGTAAGGCTCTTTCAAATTGCACTACACTTTTTTTGCAATTGATGCCATTTATATGAAGAACAGCAACTTGATGTAACAATTTTCATGCAACATGTCAATGCTGGAACAGTGGGACCAATACACAAGTAAGATTTGAGGTGAATATCTAAGACGTTGAGGACCTCTCCCAATCTCACTGTTCAACGCCCACAAGTACCAAGAACTGGGCTTCAAGGCTACTGCTTACCATACAGGCATCTCCTTATCAGTCTATCCCAATGTCTACCTCTTGGTCAATTAATATACCATTCTATACCAAAAGTTCTGAGGAATGTGATACACAAGAGTACACTGTGTTCCTACCTAACCTTCCTTTAAGATATCAATCTATCTATCCTGCTACCATATGCTTGGTTTGTCCTTAGGGGCCTGGGTGACACCATTAAGCTTATCCCCAGATGCTGTAAGCTGTTCAGGAACCCAGCGAGATACCCAGCGAGATATGGAGATAGAGAAGTTTCGCTAATGGCCTCCCTCACTTCCGCCAATCACCGCAACTCAGTAGATGGCTTAGGCGAAGCTCAGCTGCTGAGCTTAACAACAGAGGGTGGGATTCATCTCAAGCTCAGATGATGAGGATCGTGAACCCCAAGAATGAGATGCAAGATTTAGGTGCAAGGTTATTACCTTTCGCAGAAATATAACAAAGACAGACAAAAAGGTAGGTAGATGAAAGACCAAGATATATTGTCTTCTACTAAAACATATGAAAGAATGAGTGAAAAAGACAGCTAGACAATATTATACTCATCACTTACTCTTATCTCACACGAATTGTTTATAAGATATAAAATTGAATTTTTTAGACACTTTTGAATATGAATATGTCATGTTTTGTTAAATTCGAAACTAAATCATTGATGAGAAGCTGGTCCCACTTGACCTAGTTTCCTGCTGTCGACCATTGATGTTGAGACCATCACTGCACAGATTTTTGAAACCTTTCTTGTGCTAAATTTCGCTTCGCGAAACGGCCTTTGGCCGTTTCGCTGCGCGAATAATATTACCTTCACTTTGAGATGGATGCATGACAGTTCCTTGAGTTTTCTGGTTGAAGTAGATAGATACACAGAGACTTAGATAGAGATATAGGTTAGATATATCGATAGAGAGAGAGAATAGACAGACTGAAAGGCTGAAATCAAGACAAATGAAAAACCTGTAAACACATAGACAGCAACTGAGTGACTGGGCCGTTAACAATCTGTCCAATCTGAAGCAGCAAAGCCTCCCTAGTGTTACGTTACCCAGACACTCCCCCATCCGGGCCATCCTTTCCTTCCGTTCGGGTATTGCCCATTGGCGAAACCCCCAGCTACCGAAGCACAGAGTGTAACAACCCATGAAATTGTGCACTCTCTCACACACCTGATAGACTAGCCTCCTCTAATTAATTTGCAAGTTGGTTTGTCTGCCAGGGACTCATGAATATAGACAGACCTTCGTCCAATGTATCCTAAGTCTAGGCCATGGTTACCGTTAGAGACCCACTACTATTACATTCATGGTGATTTATAGTATATACATGATATAGGACCTTCGAAAGAGAGGTGCCATGAAAACAAAGCATGTTTTAAAATGGCTATACGTGAAGGAAATTTATTGACGACTCTCTCAAAACATTGAAGGATGAATGATTAGAGCTCAACTGCTTGTATTTTAATGTATGAGAATGGTGCACACCAAAGAGATTCCAGTAGTGGTTGGGAATATTAATAAATGAGATCAGATGCAATGAAAATGCCAAGAGTCCTTTGCAAAGTGTCTACCAATCAATTGTATAAATGATCTCAATGTTATCAGATTGCCCTTTCCATGGTTATGAAACACTCTGCCTTTGTTGATGAGTGCTGACCTCTAGAAAATTGACTGCGAAACAATGTTTTCACAAATCTCAGCTCATGCTTTAGATATTTGATATTTTTAAGATTCCAAACTATTGCATAAAATTTCCGTGGCGTTTATGAAATATTCATAAACAATGTTAAAAGATTATCTTTTGATGTGTAATCAACAACCACAGGCATGTCTTTCACACTCACTCAATAATAACAGACTAATTCATTTGGTAGATCACAGACTCCCATCGTATCTCATTACTGCCTTATTTGGTAGGAAATAACAAAGTTACATTCCACAAATTTCTAAGTGTAGTATTAGAAAAGAAAAACACCTAAATATTCCACTGTCTTCCCCATAGCGCCTAAATGATCAGTGAAACAATCACATTCTTCTTCAATTACTTTGACAATATACTGAGCTGCTATGTACAGGATCTTTGAATACAAAATCCATTTGCTTGATCCAAAAGTGGTGCTATCTCACTATTTGGGCTAGTCAGTCACAGCACATTGACACACCAGAAAGCAATAAGTCTCCCAAAATCATAATAGTATATTTATTACTACAGTACAACCCAAAATAAAGTAAGAAAATTTTCTGTCAGAAGTCCACTGTTTACCTATTTGGCCCTCCTTTCTCCTCTCCACCCAAGATCCCCTTACGACTACCTTTGACTCCCCACCACAACTTTAACCCATATTAAGAACTCTATAAAGGCAGCTGGTCATGTAACTGCAATTAGCAAAGGGGCACAATATCAAAGAAGTTAAACACAATGGAGGTGATGGAATTTGAATTGGTGTTGGATAAATGTACATTTAATGTAATTTTAAAAGGTAGTTTAAAGTAGGAAAAGGTATCCAATTTAGGCATCATTGACCTATTCAGTCTATCACCACAACCCGAAATCACATAAGGCTATCTCATAGAATCTATATCCCACCACTTAGTTAGATGGTTTACTTGTGACACCTAAAAACAATTAAAACCTTGAAACTAGGCACCAGACACCAGCCAACATTTCGGTCTACTCCCATCAACCATCAAACTCAAGAGCAGGGAGAACTTCACCCATCTAAATTTAAGTAGGCTTAATACCCTAACGGATGGTAGTGGATTTTTCCGTGGGATTTACGAAGGGATTATCCGAGGGAATTTAAATGTGCATTCTGACATTTTGAGCATGACGCATTGAGAAAACAAGCCTGGGTGCTAATGCAGCTCCTTGGGGAATTACACCGACCCTGTCTCCGTGAATTGTTTCCTTAAACACTCCATAGCAGAGCCAAATAGCAGGGCCAATTAACAGGGACAGGTGCAAAGTCCTCATATTTCATCTCACCATTCCTGCTCTTTGATTCCTTGATTTTGGGTTCAGGGTGTCTCGTGTTGTGATTTAGAGGTAAGTTCCATGCAGTCTACTTGTATCTTATGGATAGATGTCAGGTCCAATGTCTACCAATAGCGACTATTCAATTACAAAAGTCAGTGAGTCAATCATTCGATCTCTCTGTCAGTCAGTGGATCAATCTATTTGTCAACTATCAGATCGAGTTCTCCTTCTTAACCTTCTGCTGACATTCTTACAGATTAATTTGTTTCTTCAAAAGTGAAACAGCATGGGTAAGTGAACCAAAACCCTTAAAATAGCAACAGAACTGAAGCCTACAGCCAGCTACAAACTCTCATCTGCTTGGCGTGGGATGGGATTGTTGGCAGAGGCTGGTAGATGATTTATTCTTCTGGCAGCTTCAGTGTTAGCACACCACAGCTGTCCACAGGGATATCCTGGTTAGGAGTTTGTGTGAACAGTTGTAGGGCTTGTTAATTGGGCAAATACGGCAACTCTACCGGTGCCCTGGTCCTTTCAACTTACAATGTAATTAGCCTAATACCTACTGTGACTGCTGACACAGAGAAGTAACCAGACCTGAGAATTTGTTTTTGAATTTTTGAAAGAGGGAAGGGTCATACATAAATTACTTTCACACAATAGGTTGATCTTGCGATGATTTCCATCACGTTCAGTTATGAATACACAAAATAGAGGAGACAGATTTTGTAATGTTCCGATTAGGAGAAATAGGAGCTTTACCAGAACAGGGGTTAACCGAATAGAACGCCAGGTGAAATGAGAGGAGAAGGAGACGGGAAGGAGGGCTGTAAAAGCAGGAACCTGAGAACAAATCACAGGGCTCGAATATCTGGTGGAACTTCAGCTAGCCCCTGGTCTGATTCGTGAAATTCAATATTCTCTCCTCAACTGACGCCTCTAGCTGCAGGCTACTCTCTAACTGAATGATGCCCTGGCAGCCACAGGGGAATGTTGCTTGACGTACAATGATGTTGTTAGCAAAGCACATATAGAACAGGCCAACCTGTTCTATGAAGGTCAAGTTTCAAATGCGTGAAAAATGAGCCAATATTTTATACAAAGTTGTGCCGGCAGAGGGGGCAGTAGGGGCAATTTTCCCCACCATATTTTTCAATACAGTACTGTTCTTCGAGACCTATCTGAACCCAGCACAAATCTCCTAATTTTACCTTTTCTTATATTTGTTATGCAAATGCAACTTATAATTTCCTATATTCTTTAGCCATTCAGCACACATAGACATGCTTTCAAAGTGTCATATGTTGATTGATGAATGATGATATTATGAGGTTATCAACCTGCCACGCTCATTCTATATGCTTGTATCTTTTTTCCACCTGGATACACAACTTCTTTGTCCCATGCATACCTCCTTAACCCTTATAGTGAAATGAGAAGATCAAGAATAAGAGAGGCTTGATCAAAGACTAAGTCTTATCCTTTCCTGTCTTCCTCTTAACTTTTCCCAATCTTCTTATCTTTTTCGTCTGATTTACTGATGAAGAGCCTCAGGCAACATCGTGTGGGCTTTCTGTGGTGCCATTAGTTTGATGATTGAAAAAGCCATCTAACATAGGCCCAGGTGACCCGGCAAGAGCTGGATTCGAACCCTGGACCCAGCGATTGGCAGTCCAGCAAGCTACCACTAGACCAACCCTCCCACTGACAGAGGTGCTGAAATTACATCAAGTCAACTAGAAAATGTTTTGAAGTGCGAACAATGTCATGCTATTTCACAATACCACGTCAAATGAATCTTAAAATATTTCAAATATCCTTTACAGACCATATAAATTTCTGCGAAGGCACTACAATTCGCCTTGGTAATTAGTGTGAAGTTATATGTAAGGAAACCATACAACTTACTGAGGCATCGATATTAAGCCTTGTAATATTTCAAAGCCAAAATCCTGGTAAATATCCAAACACATGCAACTTGCAATTCAACACAAGACAGAATTTCTTCTAGCATTTGTTTGGGGTTAAAATTGAAAAATACTAGACAATCTATAAGATAATCCCACTCTGACACAATCCAAATTTGTAGCAATTGATTGAATAGCAAACTTGACGTGATCATATTCCAATTAGGAGACTTTTTGCTCCAGTGCTATTTGAAGCATTTTGAAGCAGAACTTTAGCAGATCAGCAGTAATAAGGATAATTGGATTAAATTGTAAAACAATAAAACAAAGAAAGAAATAATATTGTGATTCCACAAAATTGTTCCATCATTACTTCAGCAGCAGCTAAATGGAGGAGATCATTGAAATGCACACTAACATGGACTACCATATAATCAGGACACATAGACAGTCACACAAAGAGTCATACGGAATTAGACAGATGATAGAGTAAATGTAGTGTAAGACATCATTGGTCTCTTGAGATAAAATGTTTCAAGAATCATAAATTCAAATTGAAATTCAAATAATTTTATCTTTACTCGATAAAATGGCGTACAATGCAATGTACACCGCGTTCCCAATTATTATGCAACCACGATTTTTCGTGATTTCTGAAATAATGATATTTGGATGTCCCACATTTATAATGATAAACGTACCATGTAGCCAATATTGAATATTCTGTCAATTTTGTCAAATTCCATTGGTTCAGTTGGGAGTTATGTTATATAATGAGGTTTTGAGGTGTTCCCAATTATTATACAAATCTTGGAAAAGCATCCATGCCATGACCATGGCCATTCAAAATCTCCCAAACTAAGCTAAAGATGCCATAAACATATACCTCATAAAACAAAAGGAAAAGTATAACCATCATTTCAAACGTGGATGCTTTCATATCCAAGAAATCCATGTTATTCTCTTACATTGAAATAGCACTGAAATTACAGTTTTATCGCAATAAATAGCCTCTGTTAGCCAGACAAAATACAAAATCATTACCATACTCCTTTTCCACTGTCCTTAGGTTTAGAACTCTCCTGTAATTCAATGACAATCAAGTTGCCCCAATGTAATTGAAAAATATCTTGACATGAATTGAGCGCATCCCATTGCCAATGCTATTCCAATGGGTAACAGAAGTGTGAGTTTTTGATTTGATGTCATATTTTGTAGAGACATCAGATTTAGTTTGTCATCACAAAGTATGACCGTACTGTGCTTAAGATATATTCTAAGCTGAAATTTTAATCATATTAAATTTTTTAAGAGCATTGGAGGCCTCTTTATTGAGAAAAAAGCCAATTTCAATGCTTTTCCAATGCAATTGTATTATATTAATTTCTTGGTCATGAAGGCATCTACGTTTGAAATTATGGTTCCATTTTTTATTTTGTATTACGAGGTATATTCTAATGTCAATTCATAATTGACTTTGTTGATTTTGGGTGGCAATACGTGCTTTTCTAAGAAATTGCATAATAGTTTGGAACACCCCAAAACCTGAATATCTGGCATAACCTCTTACTGAACCAACAGAATAGACCAAAAGTGACAGGATACTTGCTTCATGGCACCCAAGTCATTGTGTGTAAAGGATATCTTAATACAGTGGTCCCTGCGTTATAAGACTCCCTTATGTGACCGCCTTCCTCCCGCACTAAGTAGTATTTTTAGTGCATTTTGTACCCCCACAAGAGACCGCACTCCCACGAGAGACCACTTCATGACCGCAGAAGGGTAGGTCTTATAACGCAGGGACCACTGTAGTGTTATTTCTTTTTGAGATATTGAGAAAAAACATAGTTGCATAATAATTTGGAACGCAGTGTAATAACCATGACAGAAAGGCAAGACAAGCATCAAATTGTTTGCTCTGTATAAGCACAAAAAAGGTCTGAATGGAAGATTTTCCTTTGGTATCCATAGGTTTGCAAAGGTCTCCATCAAAAAGCAAGATTCATGTATTCATGCACCACGTCAGAATGATTGAGCGTCTGTTGCGACACAGTGTAACACTGCATGATAAGGTGACAACCGTCTGGTCTCAGACTTTGCATTTGCAAAAGACTGTTGTGCACTGCAGTGTCAGATACAGTACACAAAATAAAACCTGGCGATTTGCAGAGCCTGTAGTGTACGGTGTAGGCAGACATGTATCATGCTAGTGGTCCCACAAGCTACTACTACATGTATAGCATCTCTGTTCAGGTATCATACTTCACATTTGAAAGAAACACTTAATTTCCAGATAAAATTTGCATTGTCACACGATGCTAGACATTATTTTTTGATTTACATGTAGGCCAGACTGGGAAGGCTTTTTAAACTAAAAAAAGTCTAGCTTCAGAATCGTTTTCCTTTTAAGAATGAAACAATGTTTTTTATGTTTATCCATCTGCATTGGACTTAAAATTGCACTTTCGCTTTAGTGGTGTCAACAGCCATGCTGTCACTAGTGTTTATCAACTATCAAAGATCCTTAGTAGCACTCCTCAAGATGCCAGAAGAGGCAACTCCAAAGACGGGCTCCAACATTTGGCAGGACTTCTGGCAGGACACCGACGCCTTCAAGCAGACACCTTCAGGCAATAAATATTGACTCTGATGTCTTCAATGTCTCTCAATGTCTTCCACTGCCTTTCGGTTTTCTTGCCACATTCTTACAGCATATTTTTCTGGCGTCCATGTTGGTTCATGCAAATTCACCCTCTACAAGTTGACAACTCAATTCCATGCAGCCAATTCTTTGTGCTACTCTGGTCTCATCGTTGTTGACAGTGGCAGGCTTGGAGCTAGCTAAGAGTCAGCTGGATTTGTGCGCAATATGCTTAGTGTTTGACACACAGTGTGACACACAATGGGACTATATTTGCTCCTGATTCAACAGTGAGACCCGAGGGTAAAGTAAGCAAACCACCAAATAGTGCGTAGAAGAACTGGTGATTGGCTCCCAAAACAACACAAAACTCTCTTGTTGACCAAACTCAGACTAAGAAAGCAGAAGAACTACACAAAGTTTCCAATTTCTATTCCCTTCAGGAAAATTGCCACACTGTCCTACCAAGTCTGTATATGCACATTATATAAGTCAGATCCATACTTTCATGCCATTAAATTCTTAGGCATTAGTTATTATTTTCAGAAACAGTTCCGAAGCATCAAACCTATTGCTGATTCAAAAATTATTCCTTGAGGAGTATAAGTAACAAGGAATACAATGGTCTCGGTCTTATCACCTCCCCCTGCCCTTTATGTTAAATTGCACACCTGAAAAAAGGGGTTTCCTTATCACAGGTACTATAGTGAAAAAATAATTATAAATTGAGCCACTCCTACCTGACGAAGTTAAGAATATTTCTCCAATTACACCAAGGGGCTTACCTGGAAGAAAGAAGAGAAAAAACGGTAACTTTAATGTGCTAGTAATATTCAATGGGATGACTTGAATAATGTCAAAGTTAAATGGCATTACTTGACATTTATGAATGTTCAGCATTGCATATAATATCATGAAATCAAAATACATTCAAACAATTTTAAAAAATATTTCGAGTCATATATAACAAACCATTGTTAGCTTCTTGATTGGCAAGGGAAAGAGTGAAAGATCCCTCATTCGGATTAAAGTGTAACATTTTGTGGAATCCTGCTCTCTCCCCAATCACAGGGATCCACAGTCGGGCTTCGATAGTTGGGCTTACTATAAAATGCATACATGTACCTCTTGGTCGATATATCAAATGTCTATCTGTATGTCAATTCATAGACCAGCCCAGCTACACACTTATTTTTCTGTATATTTTCCAAGGTATATCCCGCAATTGCAAGTGAACACCATGAAAAAACCATTGAGTTCACACTATTGAGATCATCCTAGTGAACTCAATGAAATAAATTATCTGACGTTGTTATGCAAACAATGGGCAGCGATTGTTTATGTCATGACATCACAATGGCCAGCTGGTGACGTCACAACCAACTGCTGCTCCTAACATGGGAGAATTTGAAGTTATCAGACAAAACTTCTGTAAAAATCACTGATAAAATCATTGCGGGATATAAATAAAACCCCATGACAGTGTAGTTCACAGCTATGAACATCATTCGTGTCAGGTCTGCTTCTGAACTAACAATTGTTAATTCAGAGCAGACCTGCACTCATGATGTTCATAGCTGTGAACTACACTGTCATGGGGTTTTATTATAATACAATAGGCGAGTGAACCTATCTAAACTTCCTTTGAGATATCAATTTATCTATCCTGCAACCATATGCTGGGTTTGTCCTCAGGGGCCAGGGTGACATCATTAAGCTTATCCCCAGATGCCGTAAGCTGCTCAGGAACCTAGCGAGATACCCGGTGAGATACGAAGACAGAGAGGTTTCGCTAATGGCCTCCCTCACTTCCGCCGATCACTGCAACTCAGTCGATGGCTTAGTCAACGCTCAGCTGCCAGGCTTAACAACAGAGGGTGGGATTCGTCCCAAAGCTCATACAATGAGAGTCATGAACCCCAAGAATGAGATGCAAGATTTAGGTGCAAGGTTATTACCTTTCGCAGAAATATAACAAAGACAGACAAAAAGGTAGGTAGATAATTGACCAAGAGATATTATCTTCTGCAAAAACATATGAGAGAGAGATAGCACAAAAGACAGCAAGACATTTTACTCTCATCTTGCAAAAATTGTTTATAAGATATAATACTGCCATCACTTTGAGAGGCAGAGTCCGCGAAAAGTGATTTTGACACACAGGACATTCGGGCAGGTAGATTCTGAATTTTACCTGCCCGAATGAAATCTTACCTGACCAAAATTCCAATTTTAGTAATTTCAATCAGGGATCTTCGAGTTGGTGCGGTGCGCCCAAAAATATGAAGTTACCCAAAACCCAAATAGAGCATATAAAGACCTAATGTTTAGGCTGATCTAACCTGGATAACTAAATCATACAAACAGTTTTTAACATAATTTTGTTGCCATTGCTTGACCAAGTAGATTTAATTATAATCGATCTCAAATAAGGATTTGTGTGTGTACAATTCACTGGTTTCACAGAAAACCCTACAGATCCCCTGCTAACATCACAGACATGGCAGTGCTTTTCCTAGCCATTAGCCACATTAGCATTGGCTAATGCATCCTCCAGGTGGCTAGTGAAAATTCCATTTTTTGCGTGCAGATTAGCCACACATGCATGAATTTCACTCTAAACTGGCCTTTGTGGCTAATTGTATCTAGACATCACCAAGATACTTTTACCATTGGAAAAACCAGGATCTAACTGACATTTGATCCTAGGAAATGCACTTGCATGGCATACTACTGCTACCTTGCAGGGCCCAAAATCTCGTATAGATATACAATGATGCATACTAGCACATGCTGAGTATCACCAATTGCAATTGGCTGAGATATTAGCTCTTTGTTTTGTTTAATTGTAATCCAATTAACACCTTTGGGGCTCTGAGCTGACTCCAATTTGATTCATTAACGTTTGTCAATTGCACTGGAGATTTCAAAGGCCTCCATTGATTGCATTGATAACTTTCTGTTTCTATATTCAAAAGAACAATAAAAACTTACTACATCTGCAAATATTAACTGATACATCAAAAATATTGCTGTCGGACAATGGTTGTAATCTCAAATTTTAAATTTGTCAAATTCCAATTAATTATAATACTACCATATTAATATTTCTATATACCTCTGTACAGGGCTCCAGCCCGATAAGCAATATGCTTCTCTGGAGCCCTTAAGCAGTATGCTTAAATAAACTTACATACATACACATACATACATACATACAACTGTCAGATCACTGACTCACCAACACAACCATCGGACATTTGGGCAGGTAACCACTCTATTCTTGCCGGCCACACGCTGTTTTGACCGGCAAAACAGGCACTTTTCGCGGACTCTGTTGAGAGGGACGTGTGACAGTAGTTTGACAGTTTTCGTATTAAATGGATTAACAGATATATAGATAAACAAGAAGACAGATACATAGATATAAATAGACAAAAGGTACAGAGACAAATGACAATGCATCAACACACAGACATTCAGACAACTACTGAGTGAATGACAGAACCGTCAACAACCAGCCCAAAGTGAAGCAATGAAGCCTCCCTAGTATTGCGTTACCCCAGACACTCCCCCATCCGGGGCCATCCCCTCCTTCCGTTCAGGTACAGCCCATTGGCAAAATTCCCAGATACCGAAGCACAGAGTGCAACAACCAATGAAATTGTCCACTCCCTCACACACCTGATAGATAAGCCTCCTCTAATTAATTTGCAAGTTGGTTTGGCTGCCAGTGGCTCATGAATATAGATAGACCTCCTTCCAATGTATTTCATTTCCAGTACTTGTATGGACTAGCAGTAGCCATGGTTAGTGACCCGCTGCCAGTGTAATCTATGAGATTCATATTTAGGGATCTTCAACAAGATGTGCGTTGAAATAAAGCTTAAACGTTCATAATCAACGTTAAAAGATTATCTTTTGATGTAAAATCAACAACCACAGGCATGTCTTCCACACTAATTCAATAATAACAGACTAATTCATTTAGTAGATCACAGACTCCAATCCAATGGTATCCCATTACTGGCTAATTCAATGGGAATATTGAAGTTACATACTTTTCAATTAAGACATTTCCAACAAAAGCAACAAACGTTAGAGTCTTGTAGTGATATTAAGAGAAAAACACGTCAACATTCTACTTTTTTTTAATCTTTGAAACGGAAATGACAAGTGAAATAAAGAAACCCTTCCTCAGTTTACTTATACATTAATATATAGAGCTGCAAAGGTATCTTTACAATATCCATTTCTTGATCCAAAAGTGGGGCAATCTCACTATTTTGGCTGATCACTCCACTAAGACACGACACAAACCACAAAATAACAAGCCTCCAAAAAAGGAACCTCCAATATTTCTTACTGCTTGCACAATCAATTTTGGGAACTGCAACAGAAACTTAAACTATAAACCAAGAAATCAATTTTAAGTATGTAGCATTCACCATGTCACCATTTTACCATTCACCATCAAAAAGGAAAACAACTTTCAAAATCAGGCATCATCCATCGTTTAGAACCTCCCTCAACAGCCACTCTATTATCACATTCATAATTTAGCTAAATGATTCAATCGTGACGCAAGAAAACATTTAAACCTCTAAACTAGGCAGCCAACATTTCGGTCTACTCCCACCACCCATCAAACTCAACTGCAGGGAGAACTTCACCCATCTGAATTTAAGTAGGCTTAATACCCTAACGGATGGTAGTGGATTTTTTGGGGGATTTAAGGAGGGATTATCCAAGGGAATTTAAATGTGCATTCTGACATTTTGAGCATGATGCATTGAGAAAACTAGCCTGGGTGTTAATGCAGCTCCATGAGGAATTACACCGCCCCTGTCTTCGTGAATTGTTTCCTTAAACACTCCATAGCAGAGCCAAATAGCAGGGCCAATTAACAAGAACAGGTGCAAAGTCCTCATATTTCTTCTCACCATTCCTACTCTCTGATTCCTTGATGCTGAGACTCAGGGTGCTGTGATTTAGAGGCAAGTTCCATGCAGTTTACATGATGTCATATGTATGTATAATGTTTTTATCTGAAAACGAAAATCATAAGATATATTTGTCCAATGGCTTCCGTTAGCAAAAAATTTAATTACAACAGTCAAGGAGTTAATCATTCGATCCCTCTGTCAGTGGATTAATCAATCTATTTGACCCTCCACCTGACAAGAGTATTTCTTTTTAACCTGCTACTTACATTCTTACAGATTAATTGGTTTCTTCGAAAGAGAAACAACCTGGGTAATGTCCTACACACCCTTTAAACAGCAAACCTTTTTTACCAAGGAGACATAAATTCAAAATCTTATGAAAGGTAAGTAAACCAAAACCCTTAAAATAGCATCAGAACTGAAGCCAACAGCCAGCTACAAACTCTTATCTGCTTGGCGTGGGATTGTTTCGCAGAGGCTGGTACAGTAGATGATTTATTCTTCTGGCGGCTTCAGTGTTAGCACACCACAGCTGTCCACTGGGACATCCTGGTTAGGAGTTTGTCTGTTTGAACACTTGCAGGATTAGCTAATTGGGCAAATAAGGCAACTCTACCAGGGCCATGATCATTTTAACTAACAATGTAATAAGCCTAATAACTACTGTGACTGTTGACACAGAGAAGTAACCAGACCTGAGAATTTGTTTTTGAATTTTTGAACAAGGGAAGGGGCACATATAGAGTTTCCAATGAGAGCGAGAGTTCTCGAGAAGTCTCGAGATCAGCAATGACTCAGCATTTTCTCGTCTCGCCGAGCGAGTCTCGAGAATTGAAATGTTGATCATTGTTTAACCTGGTGTTCATGTGTTTAATGTTTATAACAGTTACAAACCATTGGGATGTTCTTTTGTTTTGCTTGATGTTATTGTTATTGTGTAATTTCTCCATTGTTCAATTTAAATATCTGTTGATGATAATCCCCATTGTATACCTGATAAATGTTGAAGTTGAACTTGTACAAATGTTTTAAAATTGTATAATCTCTGGATGTTTAGCTGTGATTTATTGGAAAAAAAAACACACAGATTAACATTAAAACTATAAAGGATATCATAAAAGCCAAAAAATGTGATCCATTGCAAGATTAAATCTTTCTTGTTTTATCATTGTGCCAATGGCAGGACAGTGTCCTAGATTTCTCGAGAAATTCTCGATTCTCGTGCACTAGACCATGTCATTCTCAAGAGGTGTCGATGGAGACTCATTGGAAACACTAGGCACATATAAATAATTTAACACAACAGGTTGATCTTGCGATCATTTCGATCATGTTCAGACCTGAATACCCAAAATAGAGCAGACAGATTTTGTAATGATGCGAAAAGGAGAAACAGGAGCTCTACCAGAACAGGATAACCAAATAGAACGCAGGTAGAATGAGAGGAGAAGGTAAGGAGGGGCTGTAAAAGCAGGAACCTGAGAACAAATGACATGGTTCGAATATCTGGTGGCACGTCAGCTCGGTCCTGTCCTGATTCGTGAAATTCAATTTGCCTCCTCAACTGACGTTTCTAGCTGCCGGCAACTCTCTAACTGATTATGTTAAGCAGCCAACAGAGAACGTTGCTGGATGTACAATGATGTTGCTTGCTGGCCACACAGAACAGGCAAAGCTGGTCAATACTAGACTAGTTTTCAATGTGCTACAAAGCATCCATTCTCATATCAAGCCATCCTACATTCCTCCCATTTTCATCTCTAACACTCATACTTCTTATCTAAGGTTGCTTACCTTGCTCATATCTCTTACCAAAATACACGAAAAATTGCAAATGCTTTTAAATAGCTATGCTACAAAATTTGTATGGTATGGTATGGTATGGTAAAATTTTATTTAACGTCGTTTTAAAATCAAGTGGTAACGCAGTACCCAAGCATAGCTTCTGAACGACATACTCTGAAATACTAGCTTTTTCTTGTGAACTAGTCCGTGCGCAAGAGAATTATTTGCCCTTTACTGCATTAAATATTTCAGATTGAAACTAGAATGGCACCCATGGTGTGCAATGTGCAGCATCTGAGCAACAAAGTGCTTCATTGAGCATGAGTAACAACAGTTGCATAAATTTTGGTTTGATGACACTCGGCCTCAGGATCTTAAGGTGATACCCCACTAAGTTGAATGACAGTATAATGGACTTAAATGAGCATTGACAGACAAAACAGTGGCACTGAAAATGTAGCAGGGGCTTTTCACTTGAAGGTGTTTTAGATTGGTATGAAGTATTTATCACTAGTGAGTGTGATGCTGAAGTCCAATTTAGGAGTTGACACTTTAATTACAATTAACTTGACACTAGCACTGCAATGGCAATCACACACTTGCTGTTCAGTGCCAATCAAGCACAATACAGAAGTGCTAACACCAATTAGACTGTTTATATGGAATTGTACTTTTTGAATTGACTGCATTCAATTTATTATTGCTCTGAACGGAAGACACACAGTGCACTGGAGTACCACATGTCACAATCGAAAACGCCCGAAGACACCAGGCGCACTCGAACCAGTAGAGTTACACAAGTGAAAACGCCCTCAAACATGGCGGCAAGGAGAAAGAATGATCGATATCCATGGCAAAGAAAGCCAATCACTTATTGTATGGATATTTACAAGTACTGGCAAGGTAATCTCCCGAGATTTTGCCTTTCTGATAATAAATGGTGAACTTTTCAAGGGAATGGACACCTGTACAAGGTGAAATCATCGGGCAAAGGTGAGCGATAATACAAGCTCACTAGATACCACCTTTTTGCTCACCCCACAGCTCTTCACAAGATGTGCAGCCAGCGAAGCTGCTGCACATAATTAAAAAAACGTCTAAAGTTTTTTTTGTTTGGCATCAATCAAACCTCATGGGCAGAGTTACAAGGACCTAATTTGGATATACATACAGTCCAAAGTCCATGCATGCCTGTCTACCAGCCTCTTACTAAATTTGATGAAATTTAAGTTTGTAATCTGATGTGCATCCTTCATAACTAATGATATCTATCAGGTTATCAATCTGCCACTCTCATCAACATGCTTGTATCTCTTTTCCACCTGGATACACAACTTCTTTTTTCATCCATAACTCCTTAACCCCTGCTGTGAAATTGGAAGATAAAGGATGATAGAGCCTTGATCAAAGACTTATCTTTTCCTGTCTTCCTATTATCTTTTTGCAATCTTCTTCTTATCTTTTTCGTCTGATTTACTGACGACGAGCCTCAGGCAACACGGTGTGGGCTTTCTGTGTTGCCTTTAGTTTGATGTAGTATTCTCATGATAAGCTGCTTCGCAGACTATTTTCAAATATTGAGGTAAAGGTACAATGCCATCCTCCCCACGCAAGCCCTGCTAAAATGGACAGGGCTTTCTGCTATTTCCAACCTCTTCTGTGATTGGCTGCTTATTTAGGTCATAAGCATTTTGCAGGCAGATTTAGTCCGATTATGGACACTTAGAGGATTACTGGCAACTGAGAAAAACAGTGTAAAACAAGCAAACTTTCAAACAGTTTCATTTCAGAACTGTGAAAATACATAATTCAATGGAATTTTTGGAACTGTGATAGCACCTTTCAACAATACCCAATTTCTCCATTTGTAACAGTGTGAAACAGAAGCAACAATTTCAAACTGTGATATAGCTGAGCCAAAACTGGGTCAGTTAATTAAGTATTCATGAATTAGCAAAGGTTATGGGCCATTTTGTCATGGTATGACTTGGGATGATGGTACAATGCAAGCAGAAAGGTAAGTGCGACAAGTGCAGCCCTCTCAATCTTGGTATTTAACGTGAAGTTATATGAAAGGAAATCCTGCAACTTACTAAGGCAACGATATTAAGCCTTGTAATATTTCAAAGCCAAAATCCTGGTAATTGTCTAAAGTCATGCAAAAAATAATACACTACATAACAGAATTTCTTCTAGCATTTGCCTGAGTTTAAAATTGGAAAAAAATTGACAATCCATAAGAGAATTTCACTTTGACGCAATCCAAATTTGTAACAAACGATTGAATAGCAAACTTGATGTGATTATATTACAATTAGGAGACTTTTTTGCTCCAGGGCTATTTGAAGCATTTTGACGAAGAACCACTAGCAGATCAGCAGTAATAAGGATAATTGGATGAAATTGGAAAACAATAGAGCAAAGAATGAAATAATGTCGTGATTCAACAAAATTGTTCAATCATAACTTCAGCAGCAGCTAAATAGAAATCATTGAAATGCACACTGATATGGATTTCCATATTACCAGGACACATAGACAGACAGACAGTCACATAAAATTTCATATGGAAGTAGACAGATGATTGAGTAAATGAATGCTTAGTATAAGGCATCATTGGTCTCTCAAGATAAAATGTTTCTAGAATCATAAGGCTAAGATTAATTCCCTAAACAGCCATGAAAGTTGTGGGAAATCAGCCTTCAAGCAACAACCCAATAAAAAATGTCCCACAGCTATAAATCATCAAAAGGCTTCCGAGAGACTAGAAGGCTCAGAAGTAAAAAGGTCTTACTGATATTCAACAGCTTAGCTGAGGTAGATAATATAGCATAATAAATTATCAGCATTGACAAATAGCCTGTAATGACGTCCATAGATCATCCAAAGCACTTTATTACAGATTGAGGTTAGGGTATCAGCAGGGGAGGAAGGAAGGTGGTATGCTGATGACCGAATTAAGGGAACGGGGTGGATGGGGCGGCAGGGTTATGGTTTGTACGGTCAAAGGGCTATTGTGGTCAGGTGACTATAGTGTGACAAAAAGTGATTGCATGCTATGACAAAATTCCATTTCTTTTTTCAATATTCACAGCCGCGCACTCCTTTTCCAGAGGTTTTATGAACAACATGCCAGCTTTTATATTGCCTTCTGGCTACATACCCAATATATTTAAGACTTTGTTTTGGACTTCCCTCTCATTGCCATTTTACTAATTAAACCTGAGGAGAAGAAACACTTAACGTTGGGGGAAGGCATAAACAGTTGTAAATGCTTGGTGGTCCTGAGAAATGAAAATACAGCAAAATGACGAAACAATAACCACAAACAGATAACAGATGAGACAGCCTGCTTTTTCATATAAGAACTTATTTACCACAAGTATGAACAATTCATGGTGACAATGCAATGTAATAACCATGACAGAAAGGCAAGACAAGCATCAAATTGTTTGCTCTGTATAAGCACAAAAAAGGTCTGAATGGACGATTTTTCTTTGGTTTCCATAGGTTTGCAAAGGTCTCCATCAAAAAGCAAGATTCATGTATTCAAGCACGACGTCAGAATGATTGAGTGTCTGTTGCGACACAGTGTAACACTGCATGATAAAGTTTCAACGTCTGGTCTCAGGCTTTGCTCTTACAAAAGACTGTACTGCAGTGGCACATACAGCACACAAAATAAAACCCGACGATCTGCAAAGCCTACAGGCTGACACATATCCATATAAAGCATCTCAGTTCACGTAACATACTTCGCATTTGAAGGAAACACTTTACTTCTGGATAGTGCATTGTTACACTATGTAAGACATTATTTTTTAATTTACATGTAGGGCTTGTAGGCCAGACTGGGAAAAGGGCTTTTGAAACTAAAAAAAGGTTGAGGTTTGGAAACGTTTTCCTTTTAAGAATGAAACAATGTTTTATAAGTTTATCCAGCTGCATTGGACTTAAATTTGCACTTTCACTTTAGTGTTGTCAACTGCTCAGCTGTCACTAGTGCTTATCAACTATCAAAGATCCTTGGTGGCTCTCCTCAAGATGCCAGAAGAGGCAACTCCAAAGATGGGCTCCAACATGTGGCAGGACATCAGGTAAAACATCTGGCAGGACACCGACGCCTCCAAACAAACAGCTTCAAGCAATGAATATTGACTCTGATGTCTTCAATGTCTCTGAATGTCTTTCACTGCCTTTCGGTTTTCTTGCCATATTCTTACAGCATATTTTTCTGGCGTTCATGTTGGTTCATGCAAATTCACCCTCTACAAGTTGACAACTCAATTCCATGCAGCCAATTCTTTGTGCTACTCTGGTCTCATCATTGTTGACAGTGGCAGGCTTGGAGCTAGCTAAGAGTCGGCTGGATTTGTGCGCAATATGCTTAGTGTTTGACACACAGTGTGACACACAATGTGACTGTATTTGCTCCTGATTCAACAGTGAGGCCTGAGGGTAAAGCAAGCAACCCGCCAAACAGTTCACATATTGTATAGAAGCATCCATCGAATAGCTCCCAAACAACACACAACTCCCTTATCGACCAAGCTCAGACTAAGAAAGAGAAGGACTACACAAAGTTTCCAATTCAAATTTCCTTCAGGAAAATTGCAACATTGTCCAACCAACTTCGTACATCTACATTACATAATTCAGAAACATGCTTTCACGCCATTAAACTGTTAGGCATTAGATATTAGTCTTAGAAATAGTTCTGAAGCATCAAACCTATTCCTCATTTGAAAACTATTCTTAGAGAGGAGTATTCACCAAGTAACAAAGAATATAATGGTCTCGGTCACAGTTCCTCCCCCTGCCCTGTATGTTAAATTGCACACCTGAAAAAGGGGGGCTCCTTATCCAAAGTACTACAGTACATAAATAATGACAAATTAATCCACTCCTACCTGACGAAGTTAAGAATATTTCTCCAATTACACCAAGTGGCTTACCTGGAAGAAAGAAGAGAAAAATTATTAGTTCAACAAGTTATTACAGTGTCCGCATTGGGCACTCGCCCGGTCGCCAAACACGACCTGGAAAGTGCCTGGGCGAGTAGGGAATTGCCTGCAGTGGTCCAGATTGGCGAGTAGCTTTTTGTATACCTATTATCGCCCATATGCACTTGCGTCATTCGCGTGCATAGGTAGACAGCAATCAGCAAGGCTTTTGAAGTGAAAGTGGTCAGAATGGCAATCAACTTGATCTGATTGCAATTCAGACTGGTCTGCCTTTCTTTTGACACCTTCTGCACATCAATTTTACCCCTGTCAGCCAAGTGCCATTAAGGTGACACTTGCAGCTGAACTCTCTGCTGAAGTGCAATTCAGCAATTACAGTAGGCCTAGGTCCTAGGAGAACCTCACTCAGCTCACAATGGCCCTTGCCTGATTATACTTTATCCAAGTATCATAATTTTTATCATTTATGAATGGTCACACACTAAAAATATGATTTGAAAAAACACTAGTTAATTACAACTACACTGACCTGCTGACTCTCATTGTGTGTGTCAGCTTCTGTACATATAATTAGGTTATATATCTTTTCAATCTCACTTGGTGTTTTTGGTGAGAGAGGCTTCATGTACCCTAGTTATTCTGAAGACCTTACATTATTACTGATTATGAATTTTTGACAAATTTTGAGGAAACGGAATGATATCTTCCGACTCTCTAAAAATATGGCTAAAATAATTTGGACCAGCAAGAATAAGCCCGGACCAGTAGGTCATCAGAGCTACTGGTCCGTTTGGACCACTAGCAAATTCAACGAAGCGCAGACACTGTATTATTCATGTTACAATTTGATTACAAATATATCAAAATGGTTCTAAAAATAAGGCAAACTAGGAAGAAAAGTACTTGAAAAGTTTCTCTATCAATCAAATTGAAATTCTCACAAGTCAAAAACTTACAAGTAATAATCAATTGGATTGACATACTGTAAGAAAGCAACCAGTGAATGGCTCTCAAATAACACACAAGAGTCCATCATAAAATACAACAAGTACCAAGAATACGGCCTTCAGGGTTGTGCTAGCCAAACATGTATCTCTCTATCAATCTATCCAATGTGTTGATTAGTCAACTTATCCACTTATTATCCTGTATACACAAGCAGTTCTAAGGTATATGATACAGTTGATACACATGAGTTCATGCACTGCGTACCTGCGTACCTATCTGACCTTCTTTGTGAAGATATCAATCTATCTATCGTGCTACCATATGCTTGGTTTGTCCTTAGGGGCCTGGGTGACACCATTAAGCTTATCCCCAGATGCCGTAAGCTTCTCAGGAACGCAGCAAGATACCCCGGTGAGATACGGAGATAGAGAGGTTTTGCTAATGGCCTCCCTCACTTCCGCCAATCACCGCAACTCAGTCGATGGCTTAGCCGACGCTCAGCTGCCAGGCTTAACAACAGAGGGTGGGATTCGTCCCAAAGCTGAGACAATGAGAGTCGTGAACCCCAAGAATGAGATGCATGATTTAGATGCAAAGTTATTGCCTTTCACAGAGAACATATAATAAAGACAGAAAAAAAGGTAGGTAGATAAAAGACCAAGAGATATAGTCTTCTGTTACAACATATGAGAGAGTATGTGCAAAAGACTGCACGACTTATTATACTAGCCACTCACTCTCATCTTGCACAATTACTTTATAAGATATAATATTGCCTTCACTTTGAGAGATACGTGAGAGGGTTGCTTCACATTTTCTTCTGGAAATAGATAAATATTTAGATTGCGAGATAGATAGAAAGATAGATATATTATATATGATACATAGATAGACATTAGACAAGACAGATAAATAGATAGATGAAAAGACAGAAAGGTACAGAGACAAATAACAATTCATCAACATACAGACCACTACTGAGTGAGTAACTGAGCCATGAACAACCAGTCCAATCTGAGGCAGTGAAGCCTCCCTAGTACTGCGTTACCCCCGACACCCCTCCATTCGGGGCCATAATTTCCTTCCGTTCGGGTACTACCCATTGGCGAAGCACCCGGCTACCGAAGCACAGAGTGCAACAACCCATGAAATTGTCCACTCCCTCACACACCCGATAGACTAGCCTACTCTAATTAATTTGCAAGTTGGTTTGGCTGCCAGTTGCTCATGAATATAGATAGACCTCCTTCCAATGTATTCCACTTGGAACCAGTACTTGTATGGACTGGCTGTGTCCATGGTTAGTGACCCACTGCTAATATAATCTATGCGATTCATATTTAGGGATCTTCAAAAAGATGTGCCATGGAAATAAAGCTTAGCTTTTGTTAAATATTCATAAACAATGTAAAAAGATTATCTTTTGATGTGAAATCAACGACCTCACTAACTCAACAATAACTAACTAATTCATTTTGTAGATCACAGACTCACGTCGTATCCCATTACTGGATCATTTGATAGGAATAAAATAAAGTTACATGTCACAAATTTCTCAGTGTAATATCAAAAGAAAAACACCTAAATACTAAACTGTTTTTCCCTTTGACACATAAATGATCAGTCAAACAATGACATTTTCCTCATTTTACTTCCACAATACACTAGACCACGATATACTAGACTGCTGTGTGCCTCCTAGGCTAGTCACTGCACATTGACATACCAGACAGCAACAAGACTCCCAAAAGCATCATACTATTAGTATAGTTCTTACTACTTCCACAACCAATTTTGAGAACTGCAACATAAACTTAAAATCCATTGATTGGTGTACCAACTGTGCTTTTTCACTCTTCGGCATCTAATTTAGGCATCATCGACCTTTTCAGTCTGCCACCACTTCCCCAAATCATATTAGGCAAGCTCATAGAATCTATATCCCACCATTTAGCTAGTAGATGGTTTAATTGTTACACCTAAAAACAATAATTATTAAAATGTCCAAATTAGGCACCAGCCAACATTTGGGTCTACTTCCACTACCCATCAAACTCAATAGTAGGTAGAACTTCACCCATCAGATTTTAAGTAGGCTTAATACCCTAACGGATGGCAGTGGATTTTTCGGGGGATTTAAGGAGGGATTATCCAAGGGAATTTAAATGTGCATTCTATAATCTATATCACACCATTTAGCTAGATGGTTTACTTGTGACACCTAAAAACAATTAAAACCTCTAAACAAGGCACCAAACACCAGCCAACATTTCGGTCTACTCCCATCAACCATCAAACTCAAGAGCAGGGAGAACTTCACCCATTTGAATTTAAGTAGGCTTAATACCCTAACGGATGGTAGTGGATTTTTCGGGGGATTTAAGGAGGGATTATCTGAGGGAATTTAAATGTGCATTCTGACATTTTGAGCATGACGCATTGAGAAAACTAGCCTGGGCGTTAATGCAGCTCCATGAGGAATTACACCGCCCCTGTCTCCGTGAATTGTTTCCTTAAACACTCCATAGCAGAGCCAAATAGCAGGGCCAATTAACAGGGACAGGTGCAAAGTCCTCATATTTCATCTCACCATTCCTGCTCTTTGATTCCTTGATTCAGCGTGTTGTGATTTAGAGGCAAGTTCCACCCAGTCTATTTATCTAAGGATACGTCTTCATGAGGATGGATAATGAAAATGGTTAAAATCACAAGATATACATTGTACATGTATCGCATTCAGAATAGGTTGATGTGGCAATCATTTCCAACATGTTCAGTCACAAACACTCAAAATAGAGGAGACAGATTTTGTAATGGTGCGAAAAGGAGAAACAGGAGCTCTACCAGAACAGGATAAGAGAATAGAACACAGGTGAAATGACAGGAGAAGGAGACAGGAAGGAGGGGCTGTAAAAGCAGGAACCTGAGAACAAATAACATGGCTCAAATATCTGGTGGCACGTCAGCTCGCCCCTGGTCTGAATCGTGAAATTCAATTAGCCTCCTCAACTGACACCTCTGGCTTAAGGCCACCCTCTAACTGAATGATGTTGGGCAGGCAACAGAGAAACTTGCAGGTTCTGCAATGACGTCGCTAGCTAAGCACATAGAACAGTCCAAGCTGTTCAACACTGGACTAGTTTTCAATGTGCTACAAAGCATCCATTCTCATATCAAGCCATCTTACATTCCAGTGTTTTCCTCCTATTTTCATTTTCATTCTCCAGCACTCATACTCCTTACTAAAGCTAATATTCTTTGCTCATAATCTCTCAACAAAATACACATGAAGTTCTCATATTCTTCCAAATACTTATACGACAAAAGCTCTGTCACATACACAAATTGTTTTAGAATGAAATAAAATATCTTGAGAGTCCAATTGTCCATGCCTGCCCGGCTACCAGCCAACAACATAATATTGTTTTCAGTCAATATTTGTCAGTGATGAAATCTCTGTAACAATAAGCACATGCTTCATAATTAATGATACAAGGTTATCAACCTGCCACCTCCATCTATATGCCTGTATCTCTTTTCCACCTGGATACACAATTTCTTTGTCCAATGCATACTTCCTTAACCCCAGGGCCCTGCTGTGACATGGTAAGATAAAAGAAGGACAGGATTGATCAAAGTCTTATCTTTTCCTGTCTTCTTCTTATCTTTTCTTCAGATCGACTGATCAAGAATCTCAGGCGAAATTGTGTGGGCTTTCTATGCTGTCGTTGGTTTGATGCTGTTTTCTCATGTGCAGTTTCATGGACTATTTTCAGATTGGTATGTTGTAGAAGTGCAATGTAGGTTCTAAAGTAGGTATGACAAGCACAGCCCTCTTATGCTAGCTCTTGCTGCTGCTAGATGCTTCCTATGATGAGCTGTCATAAGTGATGATGTACCAAAGGTAGATTATTTATTGGAATGAAAGGTAATAGCAGCATAACCCGTTTTTTAATTTGCTTCTTATTATGTTGGTGATTTTCAAAGTTATGATGTTGTGTTCCCGTCTTTGTCTACTTTAAATGGCATTCCAGGTGATGAAATTACATCGTCAAGATATTTACAAAATATTCTAAAATTTACAAAATATTCTAAAATGTCATTTCACCATTCAATTATGAACCGAATATCGAAAGATTTTCAAATATCCTTCACAGAACATCCTTCACATACCATAATCAGATAATAATTAGTTTAAGGCATCATTGTTCTCTCGAGATAAAAAATTTCTAGAATCATAACGCTAAGATTATTTTCCTAAACAGACATGCACTTTGCGGGAAATCAACCTTCAAACAACAGCCCAATCAACAATTTTCCTGTCCTATAAATCAACAAAAGACTTCCGGAAAGACTGAAAGGCTCAGAAGCATGGTAAAAGGTCTTACTGACATTCACCTGGCTCAGCTGCTCAGCTAACGTAGAGAATATAATATAATAAATTATCAGCATTGGCAAACAGCCTGTAATGACGGCCATAGATCATCCAAAGCACTTTATTACAGATTGAGGTTAGGATATCAGCAGGGGAGGAAGGAAGGTGGTAGACTGATGATCCCCTCAAGGGGGACGGGGTGGCCATGGGGTGACGGGGCTATGGATTCTGCAGTCTAAGGGGAAGGGAGTATTGTGGTCAGGTGACTATATTGTGACAAAAAGTTATTGCATCTGACAAAAGTTCTATTTCTTTTTTACTAGTCACAGCTGTGCACTCCTTTTCCAGAGGTTTTATGAACAACATGCAAGCTTTTATCTTGTCTTCTGGGTATATACCTAAATAAATTAAAGACTTTATTTTGGACTCACCACTCACTGCAATGTTACAAATTAAACCCGAAGAATAGAAAAACTAAATGCCAGAGGAAGGCATCAACAGTTGTAAATACTTGCCTGTCTGCAGAAATGAATAGGCACCAAACTGAAAAAACAATAACAACAAACAGAGAAGAAATCAGTCAGCCTGCTTTTTTGTATAATAACTTATTTACCATATGTATGAAAAATTCATGGTGACAATGCAATGCAATAACCGTGACAGAAAGGCAAGACAAGTGTCAAATTGTTTGCTCTTTATAAGCACAAAAAGAGTCTGAATGGAAGGTTTTCTTTGGTTTCCTTAGGTTTTCAAAGGCCTCCATCAAAAAGCAAGATTCATGAATTCATGCACCACGTCAGAATGACTGATTATCCATTGCAACACAGTGTAACATTGCGTGATAAGTTGACAACCGTCTGGTCTCAGACTGTGCTCTTGCAAAAGACTGTCCTGCGCTGCATTGACACATATATCACACAAAATAAAACCTGGAAATTTACAAAGCCTGTAGGCAGAGACTCATCTTGCTAGTGGTCCTACAAGCTACTACTACATGTATAGCATCTCAGTTCAGGTATCATAATTCACATTTGAAAGATACACTTAATTTCTTGATAAAACTTGCATTGTCACACTATGTAAGACATTCTTCTTTAATAGACATGTAGGCCGGACTTGGACGGCTTTTGAAACTAAAAAAAAAGGTTGAGCTTCAGAATCGTTCTCCGTTTAAGAATGAAACAATATTTTATATGTTTATCCAGTAGCATTGGACTTAAATTTGCACATTCTCTTTAGTGTTGTCAATTGCTCAGCGGTCACTAGTGTTTAATCAGCTATCAAAGACGCTTGGTAGCTCTCCTCAAGATGCTAGAAGAGGCAACTCCAAAGACCGGCTCCAACATGTGGCAGGACGTGTGGCAGGACGTCCGGCAGGACACTGACTCCTTCAAGCAAACAGCTTTGAGCAAAGAATATTGACTCTGATGTCTTCAATATCTCGCAAGCATCTTTCACTGCCTTTCGGTTTTCATGCAACATTCTCACAGCATTTTTTTTGGCATTCATGTTGGTTCATGCAAATTCACCCTCTACAAGTTGACATCTCATTCTCCGTGCAGACGATTCTTTGTGCTACTCTGGTCTCATTCTTGTTGACAGTGGCAGGCTTGGAGCCAGGCTAAGAGTGAGCTAGATTTGTGCTCAATATTCTTAGTGTTTGGCACAGTTTGACCCACAATGTGACTGTATTTGCTCCTGCTGCAACAGTAAGGCCCAAGGCCAACGGTAAAATAAGCAACCAGCCAAACAATGCACACATTGCATAGAAGGGACTAGCGAAAGGTTACCAAACAACACATAACTCGCATATCGACCCAGCGCAGACCAAACATGCAGTATACCCCTTGAAACTTTCCTATACATTTTTCTTATCTATACGCATAGGATGTTTGCAAGTCTTTGGAATACTTCTGAAGTATCAAGCACTTACCTCATTCAAAATTGCTTCATGAAAGGACAGTTTCTGTTGTCCTATTTAAATAATTTCAAATCACGACTTCGGAAGTGCAGCCAAGTCAATTGTACTTGTAAAGATGACAAGAGTAGGCACAATTGCACTTGGAAGTTTGATGTACATGCAATAGTCTTGATAGAATGTGTTACTGCTTGTGAAGGTACACACCCCTGCCTTGTACTGTAGAAAAGTACAAGCAAGGCCAGAAAAATGCCTTAGGCCACAATCATGTTCATACTCCCAGGCCTGTTTCAAGGTTTCTTTAAGGATTATCATCAGCAAACATACACCATGCTATAAGAAATTCACCTTCTCAGACTATGTCGAGTGCGACAGACAGATAAAACTCACCTAAACAAGAAATAGCGCTTGTAGCATACAGAAGATTACTCAAGCCAAAACATATTAAATGAAGTGCACGTTCATTATACGTGCATTTACAACTTAAAAGGTAAATGTGAATTCATATGATCTAAATTATTAGAAATTTCGCTCTGAAGACTTTCTCTGCTAAGTTTTTTCATGAGTATTGACACACGATGTTAACTGTGCAAAAGTTTTAATATAAAATGATGTCTTGCATTCGGTCTGCCCACGCTGAGTTCTCATAATAATAAAGCTATTTTTGTACCTCTTGCAATGTAAGAGCGATTGCACACTTTTGCAAAAGGTGTGACATTTTCAATTTAATTCGAAATGTCGATTTACTTTGATAAATCTATTTTAAAATCATGCCCAGGTATGCATTAAATGTGAAGGCACTCAGCACAATCCATAGGACAAACAATCCATACAATTTTGCAAAATATTCCCACAAATACTCAATTTGATTACACATCAACTAACAAATTTCTGAGCAAACATGAATTGTTTATTTGAGTGTACTCAACCCAACATTCTCCATCGATATTACACAATAATTCAGGAGGTTTGATCACTTGAGTAAGCCACACCAAGATGTCTTTATTGGTATAATTCATTGAGTTTGTGACAGAGAGGAACAAACAAGGGTCATCCTTAACTGAATCATGCTGACTCATCAAGCAGGGAATTGGAAAATCAAGCGTTCCATCAGGAGAGTATGTGGTGATATGGGCAAGAATTCTTTCTGCCATAACCCACGGCCTTTCAGATGCTTCCCTTATGCCTTTCAGTCTTGCTCCATCAATCTTTGTTACTCGCACCATTACTGCCTGTTTCCCCCCACATTGGCGTGTTTGCTGATGCGTTTGGGGTGTGTTTGCTGACACTGCTTGCTGCATGTCTGCACATCTGCCCTTCTAGTATCCCACATCAGCTGAAAAAACCTCGATGGTAAGACAATCTCTGTGGTGACAAGTTAACAGGTTTGGTGAATAGTCAGATACAGTGGCCTGGAATTGTAATGAATACGCTCAAAATCTAGCAAACTTAAGTCAGACAATACAAAAGATGCTAATGTAAGATATATTTTGAACAACACTTCATTTAGAGGGAACTTTGACTCACACACGAGACGCTTTTCTGTGATTTTTTCAAAAGCAATGGATTTGCAAATTTTGCATCCTCTAACCATTATTACAATCCTCACTTTGCCACAAATCATGGCTTCATGTCCTGTATTTATGCACTTGGTAGGATGAAAAGGAAAGGAGGACATGGAAATGAGGCGAGTCTATGAGAATTAATAGAATAAGTTATAACAAACAGATTATTCATAAATTGAATATAGAAACATCAACACATTTAACCATAGAATGTAAGGTCATTCATGACGTCTTAATGGGTTAACTTCCTTTTCTACCAATGCTTAAAAATCTTTAACTGCATTAGATTGCAATCATTTTCTTGAGACTCATTTCAGAGTTACACTGTATGAGGCCATACGGTGGAGATATTGGTTGCTAAGATTCACTGGTCTTGTGAATTTTATTTAATGCTCCATCAACACTTAGCGCAATTTGTCATGAGGCTTCAATGGGAAGTTTATGTCACACAAATTATGGTTCTTCTAGAGGGCTATTATTGCAGGTAGTTGAGGCTGGCAGTTTTGAGGCAGTAGTTAAGTCCATTGCCTTAAGTAAGACATAAGTGAAAATAGCACCATCATCCACTGAGATATTACCATCATCCTAGCACTTGATGACATGTAGTCATGCCAAACTTCCATTCTGTCCCATTGCCACAAGCAGAAGGAATTCAGAAAGACAGCAGCTGCAGCCACTGTGTAAGAGGTAGCAATGCTAAAGTTCAACGGCACACTTTGAGAGTATCAGCAATCGCAACAAGTTCAGTTCCTTTACAGGTGATTTCATTAGTACGCGATTCTTAGGTTATAGACCCACCAAATACATGCCATTTTTAGTTAATCTGATTGGTTTAGAAACAATGGAGTGTCACACATTTGATTTATAAAACGTAGTAAGTGATGGTTTAGCATTGATTCCTCACAGCCAAGTGTGAATGACAAGAATCGCATGGAAATGAAATCACCTGTAACAACTCTAGTTGGACTCCAAGCCCTGCAGCAATCATCAGTATGATCGATAAAAGACCTCAAGGCAAGGTTTTGCAGCATCCTACATTCTTAGCCTTAAATCCTAAAAGAAAATGCACTCAGCAATCAAAATTGTAGCTGAGAGGCACAATTATACTTGTCTAAGCTTCATGACCAGGTGGCAATTTTTCCAGTGTGAAGATTATAAGGCAAAGGTTCCTGAGCTGTCAGCACAAACTTAGTTAAGAATAGCATATATATCAGAGAGTGTGAAGATAAAATAGCTGTGACAGTAGGGATGAAGGGTAAAATAGCAGTTGCGAAGAAAAGGTGCGACAAGAAATACTTAAACGGGTTATGTGGTATGTGGCAAGAAAAATATAAGCTGCTTTGTTTGATAACACCAGCTTGGAGTTGGGGGACATTCTGAATATTCTTGATACATATGTTGATAATGTATGTGGGGTGTTTTGGAAGGCGAAGGACCCCCTCGGGAGAGTAGCTTATGGGTCAACCCATATGCTATATAACGTTTCCCTCACTTCCATGATCTTTTGTGGTCTTCAATAGCACATATTTCACCCAGGGCTTCGGCCATAACTCAACTTGCGGCTCCTGATTCAACACATCTTGCACCATCAAATTCTTCTGGGAGCCAGTCACTGCCAGATGAAAAGGCATATTTGTTACCATGGCAATGGGCTCTATCTGGAGTGTGCCACTGGTTGGCCAGGCAAATTGAGGAAAGACCCAATAGGTTTGAATTGAGACCAATAAAGCATCCCATGTATGGTGTGGTGGAGGACAAGGGCTGCGGATGTGAGAAAGAACCACAACATTATATATAATAGAAAACATCAAATACAAGTTAGTCGATAATAATTATCATATATTATTTGTACTCATCCGTATTTTCGGGAGTGGATTTCGAGCGATAATTATGACATTGGGTAAGTAAGGGATATACAGTTCAGTACCTAAAAATGAGACCAAAATTAATTTTTGTGTAAGAATATGAATGTGGACTCAGGAGTCTGGAGCGTGCTTAAGTTAATAGGAAAAGTGAGTATATCGACAAGCTACAAAACAGGAACGTAGTTTTGACAAAAGAGACCCAAACAGTCCCACAGAAGACCATTTTGACCATTTGCTTTTCTGCCAACCGTGCAGGTCTGCAGGAAACTTTAGGAGAGCCTTTCAATGGATCCATTTTTGGCTTTTATAACTATTGGTCTGTTCCTTCAGGACACTTTTCGGCCTCGCCTCAATATGTCAATGGCCATTCCGACCCCACTTATGAAGTTCCGTTGCTAATCATCTCAACAGATTCCAAATCCCAAAAATAATTTTTGCTTGTGATATAAATCACCACATTCGTTGTATTTACACAGGAATTCCTTGTTTCCATTAAAATTGAATTTATTTCTGAGAAATTTAATCTTTTTAATCCAAACTTCAAGGTTTTCTTGCAGAAACTTAAGGTAGTTCCTATATCTTCAAAAATGTTTCAGCTTTCATTTCAGAACACTTATTTGCATCACAACAAAACATCTATGGATTTCTCTTTCAAAAGCAATTTCAAAACCACTTACAAGCGTTCTTCACTGTATTTACATTTTGCTATTGTCATGCTTTTGGTATTTAGTCTTATAGAACTTTCAAATAACTGAAGATTGGCCAGTTTTTATATTCCTGCATATTTTCAATTCAATGTAATTCAATCTAAAACTCTTTGCATCAAAAATCCTTCAACATGTTAGAGAAATATATCAAATTAATCTGTTGCATCGAGGTTTCAAAAATCATTGTAAATAATAGGATAGTGCAGCACAAAATATGGAGCTCTGGTGCAATTATTCCTTTAACTAAATTCAGCAGGCCTCGGAAATGAGGGAGAAAAATGAATTCCTACAACAACATTGTCCTAGAAGTTCATATAGGCCTTTATGACAAAACGTGATGTACTATCGTATAAATGTCAGACATATTTCCTAGCACCTCTTTGTGGGATCATAAAATGTGTTGAAAAGCTATTTGCAAAATGTAATTATACAAGTAAATTCATCCATAATGCTTCAGTAGGGTCTATTCCATCTCAGAGATTGTTTTGGGAACTTCCAAATTGTATTAAATCACAATAGTTTCACATTCCTAAACACACTTCATTTTTCGACCCTCATGAAGGAGACACAGATTGGTCGACGAGACTCATTGGGGAACTTACTTGCATCTAATACTCCATCAACACTTAATGCAATTTGTCATGGAGGACTTAATGGGAAGTTTATGTCTCACAAATTATGAGCCCTTCTAGTTGGCGGTTAAAAAAGGTAGTTGAGACAAATATGAATAGAGTCTATTGCCTTTAGCAAAACACTAGTAAAAACAGCACCATCATCCACTGAGACATAACCATCATCATTATAGCACCTGACGAGAAAGAGTCATGCCATACTTCCATTCTGTCCCATTGCTCTGAGCAGAAAGAATCGTGTTGCAGTAGCAGGAGTGTCACAAGCAACAATGCAGGGTAACAGCAGCAAAGTTCCACAACCAGATTGACAAGTATTTTAGGCATACAAATGCAGTTCATCAGCAGACTGGTATATTTGGAGTTGAAAACGAATTGGCTCTATATTAACTGAATTGCTGCCAATTATGTCCATGGCTAACAGAGTGAGCGAGTTTGTGTGGCAAAATAGCATCGTCTTCAAGAACAAATAATAATATTTCAACAATACTACGAAACTGTTGAATACCACATCCATATATAATCTATTTCATATTGTATCAATCACCAATATCATCATCAATAATACTACTGTATGATCATTAACAGCACCTTCATTAGCCTCTATTTAATCAACAACCACTCACGTAATCATCCTCACAACATCACAGCATCCTGGCATTGCATCTGTCAGATGAAGACAGCGCCTTAATCTCATCAGAAGAGCGCAAACATTGCAATCATTGAGTAAGCTCAAAATCCATTGTCTTTGTCGCCCTCCTCCTCAATGAGTCCTCATGGTCCAATGCACCCAACAATGCCTCGGCTTTGTTCGACCGGATCTTATTTAATCAAACGCAATCAGGGTGAGGAGGAGGAAAGTGGGCAGATTATTCATCAGGATCATAAGATTGATTCTCTCCTCTTTTAGAATACTCAAGATGATTTGGTTCTACTATGAGATTCTCGCAAGATAACAATGTTCAGCAATTGAGTGTGATTCTGATTGATGGGGGAAACAGGGAATGTTGTAAACTAATCAACATGTCTTTGCATCTTATTGATGTGTCACTGCCGTGTCAGGCATGAAAGCATTGGTATAAATTTTGTATATGATTTATTGCATATCTAAATTAGAAAGGAAAATTCATTCTATGTACATTGCATTGATTCGGAAAGTTGAAAGTTATTGATTGGAAGCAGAGCTTGTGATGAAGTGAGTGAGTGAGTGAGTTTGTGTTTTACGCCCCATCAGCACCAGTGTGGGCTATTTAGAGGCAAGAGCTTGTGATGAAACAAGAATACTAAACAAAAAAGTAATTGCAGATAAACAAATATTAATTTAAAATGTCTGGTTGCATAATTTATTTCATTCTTTATAAAAAATCTTTCTTCCCATCATCAAGGACTTCCAGCATTTCTTCTTGAACACTTCTCGCACAGGTAAAATTTGAAAATTCATTAAGAGTGACCACCAAGCATTGCTTAGCTGCTTGAAGCTCTTTTAGCAATTCATCGTCTCAGAAAATTGATCTAGCTGCAATGTACTCAACACTGGACTGTTATCAGTTATCAGCTACTCAGTTGTCGACGGCATTTACCAAATATCAAAGTATCTTGGAAGACATTCTCAAAAGTCGGCTGGAAAGACAGCTTCAAGCTGCAACAGGACGCCTGGCAGGACACTGCACCTTCAAGCAAACAGCTTCCAGCAATGAATATTGACTGTGACGTCTTCACCATCTCTTGCCGTCTTTCACTGTCTTTGGGCCTTCCTGCCTCGCAGCCTCGCTCTTACAGCGTATTTTCTGGGTCTTCATGTTTGCTCATGCAAATCCATCCACTGCAAGTTGACAACTCATTTTCCAGCCCATTCTTTGTGGCCCTCTTGTGTTACTCTTGTTTGGTAGAGGCAAGCTTCGAGCTAGCTTGGAGAGAACGAGATTTGTTCCTACTATTTGACACAGACTGTGACAAACAATGACACACAAAGCCAGTCTGTGCTCCTGATTCAACTGTGAGCCCTGAGGGTAAAATAAGCAACCCTACAAACAGTGCACATATATATAGTATAGGAGCAACCAGTGAATAGCTCCCAAACAATACACAACTCTCCTATCGATCAGGCTCAGATCAAACATGCAGAATAACTCCGTTTCCTCAAGAGGGTGCTCACCTTTTCCACCCTACTCTATGTATTTGAACAGTCACAGTTACTCAGAAACATATCTAGGCTTCTAGCCTTACATACAAATATAATGTAAGGAAGCATGGGCCTAAAAAATTCCTTTAGACGAATACAATAAGCTCCACTTCCAGTTTAACCAGCGGATTAATACAGAGAAACGCATGCTGCTCTCAAAGTTCATCTTTGAAAGACTATACCCTTAATGTCACTATTCCTCAGGGCATTTGTACTCAAGCACCACATGCTGAGAAAATAAACACGAAATAGCACTTGTAGAGTACATCACTTAAACATAAATCGAAATGCACTTTGATTAGGCTTCCACGAGACTTGGCAACAAAGATAATCAACTCACTTTGTCTTTGGGCATTTTAAAACTAGAGCTGATGGATTAAACTATTTCTAATATATTGAAGGTAAAATTGTTACCCTTTCACTTAGCTTTCATATCTATTATTATTTTCAAAGCTTCTTTCCAATTATGATTGTGACACAGTCAAACACATAATGTCTTAAAAGTTAAATGTCAAATTATACAATAATCTAAATTAAAGCCTTTTCATAAGCCTCTTTCAAATGGAGCAAAAATTCTTGGCATTGTTATATTTCAATACACTCGGCAGAATCTGGACACTTAAAATAATGTCTCAAGAATAGGTTCAATTTTGGTGTGCTCAACATGGTTCTCACCACATGCACTAGTCAATATTTTTTAGTGTTGAATGTCATTGCACATGCATAAATGAAATTTCATCTCTCCTCGCAAAATGTAATCAGATGATTTATTGGATTATTTGTTTCACCATGAGTGTACTTCACTTAATTTTCTCCACTAATTATTGGGCAATAATTTCTGGCACTGTTAAATGACCTTGTACTTTTATTAATGCATTTTCTTCAGAGAGAATCCACCAATAAAGGTACATTGTTGGGGTATTTGCCTTAATTGTGACAATGGATCATGTGGATATTGAACAATATTTCTGGGCAGTGCACAGGTTTGATCACTTGAGTAAGTCATACCAAGACATCTTTATTGAGCTAAATTCATTGAGTTTGCTACGGTGAGGAATACACTGGGTTGTCTTTAACAAAATTACGCAAGCAATCAAGCTGAGAATTTGCAAATCAAGCGTTCCCTCAGGAGAGTATGTGGTGATATGAGCAAGAATTCCTTCTGCCATAACCCACTGCCTTTCAGATGCTTCTATGATGCCTTTCAGCCCCGCTCCATCAATCTTTGTAAGCCGCACCATTACTGCCTGTTTCCCATCACATTGGCATGTTTGCTGATGCGTTTGGGGTGTGTTTGCTCACATTGCTTGTTGCATGTTAGCACATCTGCCCTCCTAGTATCCCACATGAGCTGAAAAAAACCTCGATGGTAAGACAATCTCTGTGGTGATGAGTTAACAAGCTTGGTGAACAGTCAGATAAGGTTTGAAATTGCAATGAATTTGCTCAAAATATAACAAACTAAAGTCAGGCAATACAAAAGATGCTAAGGCAAAGTAAAATCCTCTTGATACATATGTTGAGAAAGTTTGTGGGGTGTTTTGGCGAAGGACCCCTTGGGAGAGTAGCTTATGGGTCAACAGATATGCTATATAACGTTTCCCTCATTTCCATGGTCTCTTATGGTCTCCAATGGCTCATAGCTCAGCCAGTGCTCCGGCCATAACTCAACTTGCGGCTCCTGATTCAACACATCTTACACCGTCAAATTCTTCTGGGAGGCATTCACTGCCAGATGAAAGAGCTAATTTGTTACCATGGCAATGGGCTCTATCCGGACTGTGCAAGTGGTCGACCAGGCAAATTGAGGAAAAAACCCAATAGAACAGCTCCAATAGAACGATGCTTTTTCATAAAGGGTCGACCTCAGTATATACTAAATGGACAACAATTATGTTCAAATGGGGTAAGAGTACCAAAAGTGAGGGAAAACCACCAGTAGAACCCTAAGCTAAAGAGGCAATGATTACCAAATCTGCTTGTCCAGTAGCTTTAGCTATTCTTTCGCATATATAACTAAAGAAGTTGAGAAGAGAGGACCTGGACCACTTGCTACAAAAAGCATTTTGATTGGACACAAGAAACCTTGCAAGTCACACCTAACAGATGACCATTTGGACAATTCATTTTATCCCAACAATGCTGGGAAACCATATAAGACCACCATTTTGGCCTTTTACAACTATTGGACTGTTCTGTCAGGCGTGCCCCACTTCAATAATTATGTCAATGATCTTTTGCACCCCACTTCCCTTGGGAATCATTGCAAATGTCAATTTTTGACCATTAACTTCTGACCTAGTGTTAGGCTTTGGATTAGGATAAGTGTGGTACCGAAAGTTTTAGCAATAATCATTATGGACAGAAAAAAAAGGGTTCTTGATTAGATTTAGCCACTTGTTGAGCTGATCTGACCACTTACTTTGCTTCTTGGTATTACATTTAACTTGTAAACATGGTAATTATAGTCAGACGACAACTAAGTTACCATCTGTCCTGTGGCGCTGCTCTTGTGGCGACACACCTTGTACATCACCTAATTACCTGCATGGGTTCAATAAAGTTGACTTGACCTGACTTGATCTTTTAGCCAATTATCTTTTAAAACTGTACCAATAACAATACATTACATTTACATGGTATTTTGACATTTTGTCATGCTTGTGGCACATCAGTTCTTTTCTATAAAGTATAGTTTCAATTATGAAAATACGGGGCAAATGGAACTTGTAGGCAGGATTCAAGTCTGATTATTGTTTAAAGCTTATGGCGACAACACAGGTGTTGTAGAAGGAAATTTATCATAATTTGTTAAAAATTATGTGCCCACTCTTCCAAGGGAGACATGCAAATGCATTTTAACATGTTTAATCTACAGATGTGGTTGAGCTAGACAGACAGACAGACAGCTATATTAGTAAGGATTGAAATGATAGACAGGCAAGCCTTATTGTCAGGTGTATACATCATGATTCCATTTATCTCATATCCTTTCTCCCTCAACCACTATCTATTGTTAGGCCTCCTGAAAGCCATGGAATCATGCACTGATCTGAAAATGAGACACATAATGTGACTTATGTCTTTGTGCATTGTGGAGGCCGTGTGATGATTGATGAAGCTTTTAGCCTTACGCTGTGCAAGATTCTGATTCATGTGAAAATTGAATGATGGTGTATCCCTCCTCCCCCCTCGCCAATGCCTTATTCTCTGAGGACGGAAATTCTCCAAGTACATATATATATTCTTACATTGCATTCCCTTGTGTGATTTCGTCTATGTGGGATTGCTTTCAGTTAACATATTCACAGAATGTTGCTGGTATCAGGAGATTTGACGGTTGTGTGTAATTGTATATTTACATTTAACATGTGTAATATATTATTGAGCACAATTGATATGTTTAAACAACATTCTGAGGTTTTTTGTTTTTTGAATGACAAGACCTGATTGAATTTTTCACAAATATTTGTATAATAAAACAAATGTCTCTTGCTTCTCAAGATGTGATTTTTTTCCTTTCATATTTGTATTTTGCCAATCTGTACCACCAGCAGTTGACTTGTAGAGGGGATTCGTCCACATGTCTGAGAGCATGAAAATACTGCAAGTAGGAGACCCGTTTGTCCTCTACCATTTGTATCTGACAAGCAGATAAGTCTCTTCATCAAGTATGCATTTCTTGCTGATAAACTCCTTAATAATGAATAGCATCATGATCTGTGAGCATCACTGCGCTATATGTTAGACGCAAGGAGATTTTGTATACTAATGCTAAGCCAGTTTTGTGTGCCTGCATTATATGAGTATGGGGATTGAGGGCATGAAGATAACAAAATGTGATGTATGATAATATAAAATATCTTGCATATTTGTTGGCAGGTCTTTGAGATTTAATAGAATAAGTAACAACAAACAGTTCATTTATAAATTGATTATAGAAACATCAACTCATTTAAGTTTTAACCATAGAATTCCAAGGTCATTCATGACATCTAAATGAGCTGACTCCGTTTCCTGAAAATATTTGAAAAAACTTTAACTGCGTGAGATTGCAATCATATTTCTGGGGCTAATTTCAGAGTTATGAGGCCATATGGTGGAGAGATTGTTTGATAAGATTCATTGGTCGTGTGTATTAGTATTTACTGCCCATCATCACTTAATGCAATTTGTCATGGAGCATTTTATGGGCATTTTATGTCTCACAAATTATGAGTCTTCTGGAGGCTGTTATAGCAGGTAGTTGAGACTGGCAATTGAGACAGTTTTGGGGTAGTAGTTGAGTCTTTTGCCTTAAGTAAGACATAAGTGTAAAATAGCACCATCATCCACAGAGACATAACCATCATCATCACAGCACATGATGAGAAGGAGTCATGTCATACTTCCATTCTGTCCCATTGCCCCAAGCAGAAGGAATTCAGAAAGACAGTACCTGCAGCCACTGTGTAAGAAGTAGCAGTGCATGAGTTCAATGGCAAACTGGAGACTTGAGGGCATCAACACCTGCAACAAAATCTGCCACCTTTACCAACTCTTCCTTTGTAACCATTTCAGAGTTAGTTTAACTCTGGAAAAGCTCTTTTGAAATCATCAGTTAGACTGATAAAAGGCCTTAACATTATGCTTAAGCATTTGACCATTCTATGCCTTATATTCTGAAAAGAAAATGCACTCATCGATCACAATTGTAGCTGAGGGGCACAATTATACTTGTCTAAGCTTCATGGCCAGGCGGGAATTTTTCCAATGTAAAGTTTAAAAGGCCAAGGTTTCTGAGCTGTAGGCAAAAACTCATTTTTAAGAGTGTGAAGATAAAATAGCTGTAACAGTAGGAATAGAGGAAAAATAGAAGTTGCGAAGAAAATGTACGGCAAGAAATACATAAGCGAGAAATGGTGCTATACTGTAGGCCTATGTGCAAAGAAAATTATAAGCTGCTTTGTTGGATAACACCAGACTGGAGTCGGGTGACAGTCTGAATATTCTTGATACATATGTTGAGAAAGTATGTGGGGTGTTTTGGAAGGCGAATGACCCTCTCGGGAGAGTAGCTTATGGGTCAGCCGATATGCCATATAACGTTTCCCTCATTTCCATGGTCTCTTATGGTCTCTTATGGTCTCCAATGGCACATAGCTCAGCCAAGGCTCTGGCCATAACTCAACTTGCGGCTCCTGATTCAACACATCTTGCACCGTCAAATTCTTCTGGGAGCCAGTGGCTGCCAGATGAAAGAGCTAATTTGTTACCATGGCAATGGCCTCTATCCGGAGTGTGCCTCTGGTCGGCCTGGCAAATTGAGGAAAGACCCAATAGAACAGCTCCAATAGAACGATGCATAAAGGGTCGACCTGGGTAAATACTAAATGGACAACAGTAATGTTCAAATTTGGGACAGTGCAAAAGTGAGGGAAACCACCAGTCGAAAGCCTCAAATAAAGAGCCAATGGTGCTTACTATATCTGTTTGTCAAGTAACTTTAGCAATTCTTTCCTATGCATAACTTAATCAGTTGAGAAGAGAGGAACAGGACCACTTGCTACAAAAAGAACTTACCAATCTGTACCACCAGCAGTTGACTTGTAGAGGGGATTTGTTCACATGTTGTCTGAGAGCATAAAAAATACTGCAAGTAGACGACTCGGTCGTCCTCTACCATTTGTATCTGACAAGCAGATAAGTCTCTTCATCAAGTATGCATTTCTCGTTGATAAACTCCTTAATAATGAATAGTATCATGACCTGTGAGCATCACTGCGCTATATGTTAGACGCAAGGAGATTTTGTATACTAATGCTAAGCCAGTTTATGTGGCTGCATTATGTGAGTAACTGAGTATGGGGATTACTGGTATGAAGATAACAAAATGTGATGTCATTGCACAATTATATGAAATGTCATGCATATTTGCTGGCAAGTCTATGAGAATTAATAGAATAAGTTATAACAAACAGTTTATTCATAAATTGAATATAGAAACATCAACACATTTAACCATAGAATGTAAGGTCATTCATGACGTCTTAATGGGTTAACTTCCTTTTCTTACAATGCTTAAAATCTATAACTGCATTAGATTGCAATCATTTTCTTGAGACTCATTTCAGAGTTACACTGTATGAGGCCATATGGTGGAGAGATTGGTTGCTAAGATTCACTGGTCTTGTGAATTTTATTTAATGCTCCATCAACACTTAGCGCAATTTGTCATGAGGCTTAAATGGGAAGTTTATGTCACACAAATTATGGTTCTTCTCCTGGGCTGTTATTGCAGGTAGTTGAGGCTGGCAGTTTTGAGGCAGTAGTTAAGTCTATTGCCTTAAGTAAGACATAAGTGAAAATAGCACCATCATCCACGGAGATATAACCATCATCATCACAGCACTTGATGAGGAGGAGTCATGCCATACTTCCATTCTGTCCCATTGCCGCAAGCAGAAGGAATTCAGAAAGACAGCAGCTGCAGCCACTGTGTAAGAGGTAGCAATGCTAGCAATGCTAGAGTTCAACGGCACACTTTGAGAGTATCAACAATCGCAACAAATTCTGTTTCTTAACAGGTGATTTCATTAGTACGCGATTCTTAGGTTATAGACCCACCAAATACATGCCATTTTTAGTTAATCTGATTGGTTTAGAAACAATGGAGCGTCACAGATTTGATTTATAAAACGTAGTAAGTGATGGTTTAGCATTGATTCCTCACAGCCAAAAGTGAATGACAAGAATCGCATGGTAATGAAATCACCTGTAACAACTCTAGTCGGACTCCAAGCCCTGTAGCAATCATCATTATGATCGATAAAAGACCTCAAGGCAAGGTTTTACAGCATCCTACATTCTTAGCCTAAAATCCTAAAAGAAAATGCACTCAGCAATCAAAATTGTAGCTGAGAGGCACAATTATACTTGTCTAAGCTTCATGGCCAGGTGGCAATTTTTCCAGTGTGAAGATTATAAGGCAAAGGTTTCTGAGCTGTCAGCACAAACTTAGTTAAGAATAGCATATATATCAGAGAGTGTGAAGATAAAATAGCTGTGACAGTAGGGATGAAGGGTAAAATAGCAGTTGCGAAGAAAAGGTGCGACAAGAAATAACGGGGCTATGTGGTATGTGGCAAGAAAAATATAAGCTGCTTTGTTTGATAATACCAGCCTGGAGTTGGATGACATTTTGAATATTCTTGATACATATGTTGATAATGTATGTGGGGTGTTTTGGAAGGCAAAGGACCCCCTCGGGAGAGTAGCTTATGGGTCAGCCGATATGCTATATAACGTTTCCCTCATTCCCATGGTCTCTTATGGTCTCCAATGGCTCATAGCTCAGCCAGGGCTTCGGCCATAACTCAACTTGCGGCTCCTGATTCAACACATCTTGCGCCGTCAAATTCTTCTGGGACGCAGTCGCTGCCAGATGAAAGGGCTAATTTGTTACCATGGCAATGGGCTCTATCCGGAGTGTGCAAGTGGTCGACCAGGCAAATTGAGAAAAGACCAAATAGATTTGACTTCGGACCAATAAAGCATCCCATGTATGGTGCCGTGGGGGGTATTGGCTGCAAATGTGAGGAAGAACCACAAAAATACATATAATAGAAAAAATCAAATATAAGTCCATCGATAATATTTACATGATTTATTGCGATAATTATGAAGGTGAGTAAGTAAGGGATATACAGTTCAGTAATTAAAAATGAGACCAAGATTAATTTTGGGGAAGTATAAAACTGTGGACTCTGGAGAGTGCTCAAGTTAATTGGAAAAGAGAGTAACTCAATCAAAAGTTACAAAAAAGCAATTTAGCTTTGACAAAAGAGACCCAACCAGTCCCACAGATGACCATTTCCTTTTTTGCCAACCATGCAGGTCTGCAGGACACTTGAGGGCAGCCTTTCAATAGATCTATTTTTGGCTTTTATAACTATTGGTCTGTTCCTTCATGACACTTCTCGTCTTCAATAAGTCAATGACCATTCCCACCCATCTTATGAGGTTCTGTTACTAATCATCTCAACAGATTCCAAATCCAAAATATACTTTTTTTTTTCGATATAAAGTGTTGCTTTCTTTGTATTTACACAGGCCTGCTTTCATTCCATTTAAATTGAATATATTTCTGAGATATTTAATCTTTTTAATCCAAACTTCAAGGTTTTCTTGCAGAAACTTAAGGTAGTTCTTACATCTTCAAAGATGTTTCAGCTTTCATTTCAGAACTCTTTGCATCACAACAAAACATCTATGGATATCGGTTTCAAAAGCAATTTCAAAACCACTTACAAGCGTTCTTCACTGTATTTACCTAGACATTTTGCTATTGTCATGCTTTTGGTATTTAGTCTTATAGAACTTTCAAATAGAAGAAGATTGGCCAGTTTTTATATTCCTGCATATTTTCAATTCGATGACATTCAATCTCAAACTCTTTGCATCAAAAATCCTTCAACATGTTAGAGAAATATATCAAATTAATCTGTTGCATATAGGTTTCAAAAATCATCGTAAATAATAGGACAGTGTAGTTATTTCTTTAACTAAATCTGGAGAGCATGCTTTGAAAATGCGGGAGAAAAAAGAATTCCTACAACAACATGTCATGTAAGTTCATATCGTCCTATATAACACAACGTGATCTACTATCGTGTACATGTCAAGCATATTTCTAGCACCTCTTTATGGTATCATAAAAATGTGTTGAAAAGCATTTTTTGCAAAATGTAATTACACAAGTAAATTCATCCATAATGCTTCAGTAGGGTCTATTCCATTTCTGAGATTGTTTTTGAAACCTCCAAATTGTATTAAATCACAATATTTTCACATTCCTGAAAACACTTTATTTTTTGGCCCACATGAAGGAGACACAGATTGGTTGACAAACCTCATTGGGGAACTTACTTGCATTTAATGCTCCATCATCACTTAATGCAATTTGTCGGAGCACTTCATGTAAAGTTTATGTCTCACAAATTACAGGTCTTTCTAGTTGGCTGTCAAAACAGGTAGTTGAGACAAATACGAAGCGAGTCTATTGCCTTTAGCGAAACTGTAGTAAAAAAAGCACCATCATCCACTGAGACATAACCATCATCTTTATAGCACCTGACGAGAAAGAGTCATGCCATACTTCAACTAAGTCCCATTGCTGCGAGCAGAAAGAATTATGTTGCAGCAGCAGAAGTGTCACAAGCGACAATGCTCGGTATCAGCAGCAAAGTTACACAACCAGACTGAGAAGCATGCCTGTAGTTACAGGCATACAAATGCAGTTCATCAGCAGACTGGCACATTTGACAAAGAAATGAATTGGCTCCATGTCAATTGCAATACTGCAAATCATGTCCATGACCATTAAAGTGAGTGAGTTTGTGTGGCAAAATGACATTGTCCTCAAGAACAAGTTATACTTCGACAAAACTACCAAACCGTTCAATACTACAGCTATATCCTTATAATATCAATTTCATATTGAATCACTCACCAAGGGTGCAACACATCAAGTGCAACTTGTGATCATGATTAAAAACACTATAATCATCAACAGGGCTATCCTGTCTGCCATTTAATCAACAACCATCTCCACTCATCAATGGCATCCACATAACCCTCCTCACAACCTCACAACATCCAGGCATTGCAACTGTGAGATGAAGACACTGCCTTAATCTCATCAGCAGAGGACAAACATTGCAATCATTGAGCAAGCTCAGAATCCATTGTCTTTGCAGCCCTTCTCCTCAATGGGTGCTCATGGTCCAATGCACCCAACAATGCCATGGCTTTGTTTGTCCGGATCTTATTTAATCAAACGCAATCAGGGTGAGGAGGAGGAAAGTGGGCAGATTATTCATCAGGATCATAAGATTCTCTCCTCTTTAAGAAGACTCGATATGATTCGATTCTGTTATAAGATGCTTGCAAGATACAACAATGTTCAGCAATTGAGTGTACTCAAGATTCTGATACATGAGAGAGACAAGGAATGTTGTAAACTAATCAACACGTCCTTTGCATCTTATGGACTATTGACGTACATGTCAGGCAAGAAAGCAATTGTTATCTACAGTTTGTATGTTATATATTGCACAGCTAAAATTAGAAAAGGAAAAATTAATTCTATGTGCATTTTTTGTAACAAGTAACAGTATTGATTCCAAAAGTTATTAAATGAATACAGAGAATGTGAAGAAACAAGAATACTAAACAAACACAGAATTACAGATAAAAAGATATCAACTTCACTGACAGGTCCTGGCTTATATAATTTACTTCATTCATTATAGAAATCTTTCTTCCCATTATCAAGGCCTTCCAGCATTTCTTCTTGAACACTTCTCGCATGGGCCCTCACTTGAAAATTCATTAAGAGTGACCACCAAGCAGTGTGCACACAGCGAGCTTGAACAAACTTTGGGGTTAAAAAAATTGACCAAGAAAACTCTTAGCGCAATGATGTAGAGGAAGGTCAGATGAACATTTTGATGAATCATACGAAAAAATCTGTTGGGAATTTTTTTGAGATATTTGAGTTTTAGATTTTTTATTTATCACACCCTATTCTTAGCATGCTATCTCCATGAAAAAGTGATCAAAACTGTCCATTTTTCCTGTTAGGTAATATCTAAGATAAAAGTCATTATTCAGAAGTAAAAATATGTTGTTGTTGTCTCTGCAGAAAGTATACAACTTTATCCAGACTGACAGGGTGTGATAAACCTATAACAGCTAACATTTCTGGCTAAAAGCCTGAGAAAATGTTTGCAATAGCAGGTTGTGTTAGTTACATAATTCTGGTAAATAATTTTAGCAAATTTGGTCTCATCATCTCATTGTTACAGGCTTTGTTGATTTTTTTGTTCATTTTATCACAAATTTTGCCACTGTGAAACAAGCATTTTATAACAATGTAAAAGGATGTACAAAGTTGAGTATATTGTCAGACAGTGCATGCATAGAATGTTTGTAAGTATCTGCTTCACTATGAAGTTGAATCAACTGATATTACATGAAAAGTCTTTGCAATTGGACAAAAAGACAAAAATAAGATTAAAAGCTATAAATAAACAGTAATATTCATGCTGAATGTATTTTGAGTACTTAAAATGGATGTTTGGTATTTAATGTTGATTTAGGTTATCTGGCATCCAAAATCAACGAATCTTTAATTGTATAGAACAACAAAAATAGCATAAATTCAGTAAATTATGTGAAAATGTATTTAATGCAAACATGTACAACTATTGCACATTAAGACTGCAATGTCAACGTATTTTACTCCTTACTTAACGAAATGCTTCCAAACATTCTATCTATGCATTTTCTGATGATTCCCTCAACATTGGCTACACTTTACATGGTTGCAAAAGTACCTGTTTCGCAGTTGTGAAATTTCTATAAAAAACACATAAAAATCTCAATGATACACCATAGAGCTCAAAAGTGAGGTAGATTCTACTACAATTATTCACCAGAATGATGAAACTGAGGACAAGCTGGAAAATAACATATTTTATCAATTTTCTGAGAAATGTTTATTGTTATAGGTTTATCACACTCTGTCAGTCTGAATGAAGTGGTATGTACTTGCTCTTGAGGCAATGACTGCATATTTTTACTTCTGAATAATGACTTTTATCTTAGATATTACCTAACAGGAAAAATAGGCAGTTTTGATCATTTTTAGATGGAGATTCCATGCTAACAATAGGGTGTGATAAATAAAAAGTTTAAAACTCAAATATCTCAAAAAATTCCCAACAGATTTTTTCGTTTGATATGTCAAAATGTTCGCCTGACCTTCCTCTACATCACTGCACTAATCGTTTTCTTGGTCAATTTTTTTAACCCCAAAGTTTGTTCAAGCTCGCTGTGTGTAGCTGCAGGAGGCTCTTTTGCAATTGCATTGTACTGCAGATTGAGTCTAATTGAATTTCCTTGACAACGCAAGCAAGTTGCAGGGCAAGTTTAAGCTGATGCTCGCAATTCTGTGAAAGAATGGCCCAAAGCAAAAAGTGGAAAGAGTTTTAAAGATGTTTTGTTGCAGTTTGTCACATTGTGTCTCATTGTGAACTCATGATGTTGTTGCTATTTGTCATCACTTGTTGCATTGTGAGCCGTTAAATGCTTCATTTCATTTGTGTCCACTGTGCAGGATTCACATTACTGTGTGGCAATGTGGTCTTCAGTTCTTATTCATCAATTAAGCTTGGCATCAATGCTCGAAAAATTTATTCATTACACCAAAGAAAATTCTTCAAATTTTCCATTATTCCATAGAATTGATGTGCCTTCATCATGTCAGTGGTGGGGTGCAGCAAATTCAGTGCAGTGCAATGTCCGAAATATATATCAATGGGCACCCAAGATGAGTTTACAATGATCTTTTAAAAGAAATTGATCGATTCACATCCTCTGATTAGTAAGGTCGTCTTTCCCAATTTGCCTAAAATGCATCACAACAGCTTGGTATCATCGTTGAGATCCACTCATAGACAAGGATGATTCTTTTCTGTAATTTTGCATTGCCTTTTCAATTTAAGCAACACGAAATGGATAGGGAGGGGCGGGGTCCTTGAGATTATTTCGGGAACCTCCAAATTGTATTACACCGTAAAGATTTTCTTGAGACTTGCAATAATTTCTCAAGTGAAGGAGAGGCATATTGGTTGACACAACTCTTCGGGGAACTCACTTGCGTTAAATGCTACATCTCCACTTAATGCAATTTGTCATGGAGGACTTTATGGGAAGTTTATGTCACACAAATTATGAGTCTTTCTAGTTGGCTGTCAAAACAGGTAGTTGAGACAAATATGAAGTGAGTCTATTGCCTTTAGCGAAACTGTATTAAAATAGTACCATCATCCACTGAGACATAACCATCATCATTATAGCATTTGCCGAGAAAGAGTCATGCCATACTTCCATTAAGTCCCATTGCTCCGAGCAGAAAGAATCGTGTTGCAGTAGCAGGAGTGTCACAAGCGACAATGTTCAGAAACAGCAGCAAAGTTTCACAACCGAAAAGCATGCCTGTAGTTACAGGCATACGAATTCAGTTCATCAGCAGACTAGCATATTTGGAGTCAAAAGGAATTGGCTCTATATCAATTGAAATGCTGCCAATCAGGCACTTGGCCAGTAGAGTGAGTGCCTTCGTAGGACCAAATAGCATCGTCCTCAAGAACAACTTATAGTTTGACTACACTACCAAACTGTTGAATACATATATACATATTCTTTTATTGACATCACATTAATTATATTTATTGTAGAGCCAGAGGTGGTTTGCAATTGTTATTTTTTTGTGGAAATTATCCATGCCTTTTCTTAATACAACAGCCATATCCAAGTATTCATATAATATCAATTCCATATTCCATCAATCACCAAGAGTGCAGCTCACCAAGAGCAACCATGATAGTCATAAAAAACAGGACTTTAATCAACATCCATCCCCATTCATCAATGGCATCCATGTAACCCTACTCACAACATCATCACACATCTAGCCATTGCATCTCTCAGATAAAGAGCCAACCTTAATCTCATCAGCAGAGCACAAACATTGCAATCATTGAGCCGGCTCAGAATCCATTGTCTTTGCAGCCCTCCTCCTCAATGGGTGCTCATGGTCCAATGCATCAAACAATGCAGCGGCTTTGTTTGGCAGGATCTTATTTAATCAAACACAATCATGGTGAGGAGGAGAAAAGTGGGCAGATTATTCATCAGGATCATAAGATTCTCTTTTCTAAAGAGACTCAAAATGATTCAGTTCAGTATAAGATCCTTGCAAGATACAACAATGTTCAGCAATTGTGTTCAAGATTCTGATTGATGGGGCAGACGGAGTGTTGTAAACTAATAAACATGTCTTTGCATATTTTTGATGTGTCAGGAATGAAGTATTGGTATCTAAAGTTTGTATGTAATTTATTGTATGTCTAAGTTAGAAAGTAAAATTCATTCTATGTACATAGCATTGATTTAGAAATTTGAAAGTTATTGATTGGAAGCAGAGCTTGCGATGAATCAAGAATACTAAACAAATAAAGAATTGCAGATAAACAAATATTAATTTAAAATGTCTGGTCGCATAATTTTATTTCATTCATTATAAAAATCTTTCTTCCCATCATCAAGGATTCCAGCATTACTTCTTGAACACTTCTCGCACAGGTAAAATTTGAAAATTCATTAAGAGTGACCACCAAGCATTGTGTAGCTGTTGGGAAGCTCTTTTGCAAGTCTAATTGAATTTCTTCGACAACGCAAGCAAGTTGCAGGGCAAGTTTAAGCCGATACTCGCAATTCTGTGCAATAATGGCCCAAAGGAAGAAGTGGAAAGAGTTTTAACAAGAATCCGAGGATTCAAACACTGGGTTTAGAAAGCTTTGCATGACTATTATTATTAGAAACATTTTTAAAGATGGGATATGTTTATTGCTGAGTGGCCTGCTTATTAAACTCAATTTACATGAACCTTTTTTTTTTTATTTAACTTTGTACACACAAATCAAAAGCAAATATTTGCAAAGTACTCAATTAACTTCCCATTTTGCTTGTACTGTACTGATTGAAACAGGAAAGCCTTGTCAGGTTTGCAGATATACCACTAAATTTTGTGAACAGAGATACCACTTACATTCAGCGGCGTCACAAGGGGGGGGGCTGAGTCACAGTGAACAAATCAAGAAATGCAGCCATTTTGTAGAAGCCATCTTAGATTCCTCAGGGGTCACTGATCCATACCCTCAAACAAATCTCTACACTTGTACCGAATTCCAAACCTCTAGTTGATATACTAAGCTCACAGTGGGCAACTCGAGAATGATGGCAATTTTTTGGCAGCCATTTTGGCAGCCATCTTGTATTTCCCAAAATATTGATTCACACCATCACACAAATTTCTACACCAAATTTCAATACTCTTAAGTGAAAAACTTAACTCACAATGGCAAAACAAGAATAGCAGCCATTTTGTGGTGGCCATTTTGGCAGCCATCTTGAATTTCTGAAAATGTTCCAGATTCAAACCCTCAAACGAATCCCTATACTAAATTTCATAACTCTGAGTGAAATACTAAGCTCACAACAGACACTTTAAAATGTGGCAATTTGCTGCCAAAAGAGTCTGAAAGAGGAAAAAGACATGTTCTGGAATTTTGCTAAATTATGAATAACACCAGCACATGCAGCACCAAATTATAAAATGCATTTCAGAAACCAAGTATACTAAGGTCCCCAGTTGGTTTTTAAGCCTCTAAAACCTCCCAATTTATCTCCACAAAACTTCAAAGAAAAGCACTTTGACCCATTCTCTCTCCATTACACTGGGGGAACCCAGTGTAAAAATGTTTTGTTGTAGTTTGTCACATTGTGTTTTATGGTGAGCTATTTAATCAAAAGTTGCCTTGTTGCAGATTGTCATATTGTGTTGCATGGTGAGATATTTAATCGATTTGTTCCATTCGTGTTCATTGCCAAGAATTCACACTATTGTATGGCAATGTGCCATTGCTGGTCTTCAGTTCTTATTCATCAATTAATCTTGCCTCATCATGCTTTAAACTATTCAGTATACCATAGAAAGGCTTTAATTCTTCATTGTTCAATCAAATTGGTGTTTCGTTATCATGCAGTTTGACGGATTCCATGAATTCAGTGCTGTGCACTCTCCGAAATATATTTCAATGGGCGCACAAGATGAGTTTACAAGATTCTTTAAAAGAAATTGATTGATTTACAAGTTCACATCCTCTGATGAATAAGGCCGCCTTTCTCAATTTGCCTCAAATGCATCACAACAGCTTCATATCATCGTTTGCATCCACTCATTGAAAAGGATGATGCATATCTACAATTTTGCATTTCCCTTTCAATTAAAGTAGTACAACCAAAGGGTCAGAAAACATCTGGTTCCAGTGGGCACTTTTGTAAAATTTACCTCTGCCTTTCGTCACATAAGTAATCAGCCCATGTCACAGTATCCATAATAACAAACTTCATAGTACTTGCTTCCCAATTAATAACATAAGGTTATCAACCTGCCACTCTCAATATATGCTGTGCTTACATGTCTATTCAACCTGGCTAGACAACTTCTTTCTCCCAAGCATACCTCATTAACCCCTGCCACGAAAAAGGTAGATAAAGGACAAGAGCTGATTGATTAAAGTCTTATCTTTTCCAGTCTTCCTCTTATCTTTTCTTCTGATCGAGTGGCTGATTCTTCCTTCCTGCTAGCGTAGTCATACTTCATTTTGAGTTGTACTGTACATCTCGCCTGCATTATTTTTTGTAAAAGTTCTATGTTATTTGTGAGCAAATCATGCAACTTGCTAAGGCAACAATATTAAGTTGTAATACAAAAATGCAGTAAATTATCCAATGTCATGTAACTTAGAATCTAATATAATAGAATTCAATAAACTTTTCCTGATGACTAAAATTGTGAAACATGAAAAAGTCAATAATTCAAGCTGTTCAAATTCAAAACCATCACAAAATGAAATGGTCCACATTTGTAATGATCTATTTCTAATTGAATAGCTGGGCTAAGAAACCTCATGCGATAATTACAATTAGGACGCTTTTTGTTCCAGGGCCATTCTAAGCATTTTGAAGCTTTAGTTTAGCAGATTCCCAGTAATCAGATTAATTGGGAGAAATCGGAAAACTATCGAGTGAATCAACGAACTGACATTGAGATTCCGCAGAAATTTTATTAAACTAATAAACCAATTTAGTTGTGGCAAAACCAAAAAGATGGAAACCGTGTTTAGAGTGACATTAGCAGTCACATCACTGTTTGCTAATAAATCACTTTTTGACCTCATTCTGAAGAGTTTTCCTAAATGGCTAATGAGCTGATAGACATGAGCAAGGTAAAAGCATTAGGCTCAGAAGATGTCTATTGACACTCCACTTGCAGCATTGGCTTGCTGACAAACTTCAGTATTAGCAACCAAAAATGTTCATGTTGAGACTTCTGTACACCCACAAGAAAAGTCAAAAGGTTCAGATTCAGGTACAATCCACTTATTTGTGGAGTTTCATGGATAAACCACAACTGGATGTCATTCAAAGAAGATCTGGAAAGAGCAGTCCATTCTATCAGCAATAAAACAAACAATTGCTACATAGGGACGAGAGATAACAAAGGACCAATAGTAAAACGCCAGTATGCCATTCTATAGTATAGGCCTACCAGGGAAATCGTTCTTATTAATCATGGACATGAAAAATTCATGGGTAACAATCAAGTGAAATAACCATAAGAAATAATAAGGGAAGACAAGCAGAAAACTGTTTGCTTTGTATCAGCATACTATATATGTGAATCAGAATGGGAACTGTTAGTTTGGGTTTCCATAGGTTCATGCAGGTCTCTATCACAAGCCAGGATTCATATATTCATGCACCACGTCAGAATGATCGAACGTCTTTTGCGACACACTGTCAATGACAGTACTCCCAACATGGTCTTGCCATTTCCCATCCCCCAATTCCTAATACATTAACATCTTAGTTGACGTACCATCATCCAAATGAAATCTAAAAGAAATAAGAAATTGTACACATAATTTATATTGTCAGATTGTACATGATATGTTTTTTTAAGCATTAAACAGCTAAAAGTTTAAGAAGGGATGAGTTTGAAAGATTGTCAGCTTGCATAGCAATCCATCATCTCAGAAAATTGATTGGGCAGCACTGTACTCAACACTGGACTGTTATCAGTTATCAGCATACTCCGTTATTGACAGCATTTACCAAATATGTAAGTATCTCATTCTCAAAAGACGGCTGGAAAGACAGCTTCAACATGTGGCAGGACGTCTGGCACGACACTGATGTCTTCATGCAAATAGCTTTGAGCAATGAATATTGACTGTGATGTCTTCACCATCTCTTGCCGTCTTTCACAATCTTTCGGCTTTCCTGCCTCGTTCTTACAGCGTACTTTCTGGCTTCATGTTTGCTCATGCAAATCCATCCACACCAAGTTGACAACTCATTTTCCAGCATATTCTTCGTGGTCTCCTGTGTTATACTTGTTGGACAGAAGCAAGCTGAGAGCTACCTTGGAGTGAGCGAGATTTGTGCTCCATATTCCTTCTGTTTGACACAGACTGTGACAAACAATGTGACACAAAACCACTATGTGAGCTCCTGACCCAACTATGAGCCCTGAGGGTAAAATAACCAACCTCCCAAACAGTGCATATATTGTATAGAAGCAACCAGTGAATAGCTCCCAAACAACACATAACTTTCATATCGACCAAGCGCAGACCAAACAAGTGGACTGACCTCACAAAGATTCCAATTCCCATTTAACCAAGAGGGCGCACACATTTCCTATTAATAAATTTACAAACAACAAACAAACATTTCCCACACAACACAGTACATCTGAAAGTAGGGTTCAACTTCGTAAAACTACATCTTTGACGTCAATATACCTTCAGACATTTGTACTCAAGTACCACAGACTGAGGAAATAAACACGAAATAGCACTTGTAGAGTAGACTACTTGAACATAAATCGAAACGCACTCTGATTAGGCTCTCATGGGACTTGCCAAGTGAGTGGTTGACTTTGTCTTTATGCATCCTTTTAAAACAAGCATAGTTAACGAACTTCAGCTTTCGGCAGGAGCTGAAGGATTAAACTATTTCCAATAATTGAATGTGTATGCTGTATGTAACCAAGCTAATGCTTGAAGAGAACTTGAAAAGTAAAAAGTTTTTGCTTAGCTTTCATACTTTTTCCAAAGTTTCTTTCCAATTATATGTGCGACACAGTCAAACACATTAATGTCTAAAAGTTAAATGGCAAATTAAAAAGAAAACAAAATTAATCTTTATCATAAGTCTCTATCAACTGGCGAAAAATGCTTGGCAGCGTTCAATTTCAATGTATTTAGATGAATCCATTTAAATAATGTTTCAAGAGTAGATTCAGTAAGTAGGGTTTACTCAACTTGGTTCTCACCATAAGCAGTAAGCACTACACAATATTTTTGACGGCGTTAATTATCATTACACCAACATTTACAAATTGTTTTTTCCTCAGCAATACACAATCAAATTAAGTGGGTTATTCGGTTCACCATAAGTGTACTTCACTTAATTCTCTCCATGAATAATTGGGCAATAATTTCTGGCAGTGTTAAATGACCTTGTGCTTGTATTAATGCATTTTCTTCTTTTTTTTCTCTAAGATAATTCAGCCATAAAGGTTATTGCAATGGTACTTGCCTTAATTGTTCCCATGGATTATGTGGATATTGAACAATATTTCTGGGCAGGGCACAGATTTGATCACTTGAGTAAAACACACTGAGACGTCTTTACTGAGCTCAATTCATTCAGATTGTGATGGTGAGGAACACACTGGATTGTCCCTAACAAAATTACGCAAGCCATCAAGCTGAGAATTGGCAAATCAAGCGTTCCATCAAGAGAGTATGTGCTGATATGGGCAAGAATTCTTTCTGCCATAACCTACTGCTTTCAGACGCCTTTGAGGCCTGCTCCATCAATCTTGGTAAGCTACACCATTACTGCCTGTTTTCCCCCACATTGGTGTCTTTGCTGAGGCGTTTGGGGTGTGTTACAGATATCCAAAAATTTTTAATAATATGTGTACACGATACAAAGAAAAAATTGCTACCCACAGTTTCGATGGCTTCAAATTTTATATCAAACAAAACCTCATAAATTCTTATGAAACTAATTGCTCCATTTCTGATTGTTATATTTGTGGGCATCAGTCTCCTCCTGACCACCAGCCGCAGCCAATCAATTGATTTGAGTGAATAAGTAAGTTTCATTATAATCTTTTTTTTCTTTCTCTTCCTTCTTTTGTTATTTGAAAATGAAAGTTACTTTAATAATTAAATTAATAACCTAAATTGTTGAATTGTCATGGTTTGTTTAAATACCCTAATATACATATATATTATTTTTCAATTTACCAGTCATTTCCACTTCAATGTAATTAAGTAATATATTTATTAATTTTCCTTAAAGGTGGCCCTCTAGTAGCGACAAATACTTTTGTCTTGAGAGGGTCCCCTAGCTCTAAATTGTGTAATTATCTATATGCCATCAATGTAATTTTTCATTTTTAAGAGCAAATAAATTATGTGTCATTGTCATTGTCATTGTCATTGCTGACATTACTTGCTGCATGTTTGCGCATCAGCCCTTCTCATTACCAACATGAGCAGAATAGTACCACAATGGTGAAGGTACAACAACAATCTCAGCCATGATGTATAAATGACCTTAGAGACTGGCGAGACACACCTTTTTATGAACAGTATGCTAAAAATGTAGCACCAGGAGATGACAAAATGCAAGACATGTGGACTTAAATGGGAGTCAGGGTGGCACAACGGAGTCCATTTGTCAGCACAAAGACTACTGTCTTTTGCTTCTTGAAAACTGATTTCCCCTTGTATAAATGTTGGGCATATTTCCTAGTTGTAGTGCTATAAAAGAACAAGTCAAAATTCTATAAATTTGTATTTGCAGGAATATAACCTTATTCACATGTAAATTCATGCGCAATGCATTTAATAGGGTGAATTACTTCCCTGAGATTGTTTCTGGAACCTCCAAGTTGTATTCTATCATAATGATTTTCTGGGGACTCACAATAGTTTCACATTCTCAAACAAATTTCATTTTAGTCCGACCTGAGGAAAGGATAGATTGGTTGATATGATTCATTGGGGGTCTTACTGGAATTTTTGCTTCATAGTCATTTAATGCAATTTTTCATGGAAACATTACGTGAAGTTTATGTCTCACAAATTACGGGTCTTTTTTGATGGCTGTCAAAACAGGTAGTTGAGACAAATATGAAGTGAGTCTATTGCCTTTAGCAAAACTCTAGTAAAAATAGCACCATCATCCACTGAGACATAACCATCATCATTATAGCACCTGATGAGAAAGAGTCATGCCATACTTCCATTCTGTCCCATTGCTCTGAGCAGAAAGAATCGTGTTGCAGTAGCAGGAGTGTCACAAGCGACAATGCAGGGTAACAGCAGCAAAGTTCCACAACCAGATTGACAAGTATTTTAGGCATACAAATGCAGTTCATCAGCAGACTGGTATATTTGGAGTTGAAAACGAATTGGCTCTATATTAACTGAATTGCTGCCAATTATGTCCATGGCCAACAGAGTGAGCGAGTTTGTGTGGCAAAATAGCATCGTCTTCAAGAACAAATAATAATATTTCAACAATACTATGAAACTGTTGAATACCACATCCATATATAATCTATTTCATATTGTATCAATCACCAATATCATCATCAATAATACTACTGTATGATCATTAACAGCACCTTCATCAGCCTCTATTTAATCAACAACCACCCCCATTTGTCAATAGCACTCAAGTAATCATCCTCACAACATCACAGCATCCAGGCAGTGCACCACTGCACCTCTTAGATGAAGACACTGCCTTAATCTCATCAGCAGAGCACAAACATTGCAATCATTGAGCAAGCTCAGAATCCATTGTCTTTGTCGCCCTCCTCCTCAATGAGTCCTCATGGTCCAATGCACCCAACAATGCTGCGGCTTTGTTTGACCGGATCTTATTTAATCAAACGCAATCAGGGTGAGGAGGAGGAAAGTGGGCAGATTATTCATCAGGATCATAAGATTGATTCTCTCCTCTTTTAGAATACTCAAGATGATTTGGTTCTACTATGAGATCCTTGCAAGATAAAACAGTGTTCAGAAATGTGGGTGTGTTGAAGATCAATTCTGATTTTATGTGGTATGCTGCACTATAGATTAGTCAGACAGGAAAACGATTGGTATCTTCGTTTGTAAGTCATATTGTCCCGAGCTATAAACAAATTATTCATTTCTATGCACATTTTTGCATGTAATACTGAGAAATGCTTTTTTTCAATCAATCGGATTTGGTTGTCAGACTGAGGGGTTAATTTGAAGAGCTGTACAGAAACAAGAATGTATGAGCAAACAAAGTGATAAAACAAATACAGAATTGCAGAACTCATTGACAGGACCTCTTCTTCTAATAATTAATTTCACTGTTGACAGAAACAGTTTTTCCATCTCATCAAGGCCTTCAACAATCTGTACAAGAAGGCTTCTTGAAAGGAATCACTTGAAAATTCATTAAGAGTGACCACCAAGCAGTGTTTGCACCATTGGTGAGATTCATGAGCTTAGTGCTGTGCACTTTCCGAAATATATTACAATGGACAAGCAAGACAAGTTTACAAGATTCTTTAAAAGAAATTGATTGATTCACAAGTTCACTCACAAGTTCACATCATCTGATTAATAAGGCCGGCTTTCTCAATTTGCCTCAAATGCATCAAAACATCTGTGTATCATCATTCACATCCGCTCATTGAAAAGGATGATGCTTATCTGCAAATTTGCATTACCCACCCATTTAAAGCAACACCAAGCCTGAGGAGGCATGTGAAGGAAGTGAATTTGATGGAAGGCATCATACATACTGCTGATTGAGGTGTGAGGTCCTTTATTATCCTTTTCTATTAATAACATTGAGTGATTGCGATCAGTCAGCCTCAGGATAAATGTATTGTTCTGATTGCAGCTCTTGTTGGGTCATCTTGAGTTCTGCACCAATGTTGGACGGCTGTTTCATCATCCTTGGCCTCATTGTCATGCCTCGTCCTGTACTAATTATCATATCAAGTGCATAACAGTGCAGGACGTAAGGCCCCAATCATCCATCCTTCCATCAACCACGCTGTCATCAACCTCCATGTAATGAACAACCACACCCCTGTTCTACATGTATAACATCCATAGGATTGATTATCCATCTTCAGTATTTTTCACATTGTCTCACTGTCTCAGCATCCTGGCATTGCATCTCGGATGAAGACACTGCCTTAATCTCATCAGCAGAACACAAACATTGCAATCATTGAGCAAGCTCAAAATCCATTGTCTTTTTGGCCCTCCTCCTCAATGATTCCTCATGGTCCAATGCACCCAACAATGCCTCGGCTTTGTTCGACTGGATCTTATTTAATCAAACCCAATCGGGGTGAGAATGAGGAAAGTTTGCAGATTATTCATCAGGATCATAAGATTCTCTCCTTTTAAGAGACACAAAATGATTCAGTTCAGTATATCTTTGTAAGATACAACAATGTTCAACAATTGAGTGTGATTCTGATTGATGAGAGAAACAGGGAATGTTGTAAACTAATCATATCAACATGTCTTTGCATCTTATTGACGTGTCACTGTGCCATGAAATAGGTAGATAAAGGACAAGAGCGGATTGATTAAAGTCTTATCTTTTCCTGTCTTCTTCTTACCTTTTCTTCTGATCCATCGATGCTCAGCACCAGCCATTTTTCAGAATCGTTCTGCATGGTTGCTATTTTGATCAGCAGTTTTCTTTGAGAAAATATATTTTAGCAGCAACTCTTCTGTGGTCATAAGTAGTCAATAGATAGGAAGGCTTGTTACTGCAGCCCTCTAAAGCAAGCCCCTGTTACTATTTTTCTATTTCACTATACCATAATCAATTAAAATAAGAATACTGTAACGACAACAAATTTCAATATATATTACACTGGCTTTCATAATTTACATCGTTTTACTTCCCGCAAATGCACCACATCTCGCCAGGGTAATTGGTGTTAAAGTTTCATGTTATTTGTAAGGAAAACATGCAACTTGCTAAGGAAACAATTGTAAGTGTTAATATTTTCCAAAGTAAAAATGCAGTAATTATCCAATGTCACATAACTTCAAATTTAAAATATAATAGAATTTCATAAGCTTTTGCTGATGACTCAAATAGTAAAATACGAAAATATTCCATAATTCAAGCTTTTCAGATTCAAAACAATCACAAAATGAAATGGTCCACATTTGTAATGATCTATTTCTAATTGAATAGCTGGGTTCAGAAACCTCATGTGATAATCACAATTAGGACCCTTTTTGCTCCAGGGCCATTTGAAGCATTTTGAAGCTTCAGTTGAGATTAATTGGGAGAAATCGGAAAACAATTGAGTGAATCAATGAAATGATATTGAGATTCAGCAAAAATTTTCTTCGACTAATAAACCAATTTAAATAGTTGAAGCAAAACCAAAAAGATGGGAACCATGTTTAGAGTGACATTAGCAGTCAAATCACTGTTTGCTAATTAATCACTTTTTGACCTCATTCTGAAGAGTTTCCCCATAAGGCTAATGAGCTGATAGACATGAGCAAGGTAAAAGCATTAGGCTCAGAAGATCTCTATTGACACTCCACTTGCGGCATTGCTTATCTGATAAACTTGACCATTAGCAACCAGATATGTTCATGTTGAGACTTCTGTACGCCCATAAGAAATATGAATGCATATTGGGCTTGAAGTCGTCATAATCTATTCTCAACTAAAGGTCAAAGGTTCTGATTCAGGTACAATCCACTCAGTTGTGGAGTTTCATGGATAAACCACAGCTGGATGTCATTCAAAGAAGATCTTGAAAGAGCAGCCCATTCTATCAGTATTTATTAAAACCAAATATCAGGCACAATATACGCATACAGGGCATCATGAACTTAATATTTCTTTCTTGTGCACTACAATTCAAAATATCTCCAAAACCAGCCATCAGGAGAAGGAACTGCAAAGAAATTTCCGAAAGTCCGAAAAAGTTATGAATGGAAAATATAAGCAAAACAATTATTACAAAGAGAAAGAGAAGAGAAAACATAGGACCAGCACTAAAATGCCAGTATGCAATGCTATAGTATGCTAGGAAAATTGTTCGTTATTAATTATTGGCATGAAAAATGCATGGGTGACAACCAAGAGAAATAACCATGAGAAATAAGGGAAGACAAGCAGAAAACCGTTTGCTTTGTGTCAGCACATAAAGAATCAGAATGGGAACTGTTAGTTTTGGTTTCCATAGGTTCACATGGGTCTCCATCAAAAGGTTGGATTCATATATTCATGCACCACGTCAGAATGATTGAACATCTGTTGCGACACAGTGTAACACTGCATGATAAAGTGACAAACGTCTGGTATCAGACTCAGTTCTAAGACTTGGCTCTCACAAAGATTGTTCTGAACCACAGTGTCTATGACAGTACAACCCAACATGTTCTTGCCATTTCCCATCCTCCAATTCCTAATACATCTACATCTAAGTCGACGTACCATCCTTCAAATGAAATCTAAAAGAAATATGAAATTTCACACATAATTTACATTGTCAGATCGTACATCATCCTTTTTTTTAGCATTAAAATGCTAAAAGTTTAAGAAGGGATGAGTTTGAAAGATTGTCAGCTTGCATAGCAATTCATCGTCTCAGAAAATTGATCGGGCTGCATTGTACTCAACACTGGACTGTTGTCATTTATCAGCTACTCAGTTGTTGACAGCATTTACCAAATATCAAAGTATCTTGGAAGACATTCTCAAAAGACGGCTAGAAAGACAGCCTCAACAGTTCAGGATGTCTGGCAGGACACTGACGCCTTCAAGCAAACAGCTTCGAGCATTGACGAGCAATGAATATTGACTGTGATGTCTTCACCATCTCTTGCCGTCTCTCACCGTCTTTGGGTCTTCCTGCCCTGTTCTAACAGCATACTTTCTGGCTCCATGTTTGCTCATGCAAATCCATCCACCCCAAGTTCACAACTCCATTTCCAGCCCATTCTTTGTGGCCCTCTTGTGTTACTCTTGTTTGGTAGAAGCAAGCTTGGAGCCAGCTTGGAGAGAGCAAGATTTGTGTTCCTTATTCCTGCTGTTTGACACACACTGTGACAAACAATGTCACATACAAAGACACAGCATGTGCTCCCGACCCAACTGTGCCCCTGAGGGTATAAACAGTGCACATATTGAATAGAAGCAACCAGTGAATGGCTCCCAAACAACACATAACTTTCATATCGACCAAGCGCAGACCAAACAAGTAGAACTAGAAGGCAAATTGCAATTTGCATATCTGGACGCTGATAATTGACCAGAACATTGTAACATAATATTGGTGTGGTAGTCTGGTAGGTTGAATTATAATAGCAGTAGTCAGAAGTTATCAGGGCATAATGCCCAATGGGCCTCAAGAGAGAGTAATAGTTATAAATGCAGGTACACCCCGAAGTCAGTCAGAGTTAAAACTCTGACTTGCTTGGCAAGAACTCCAACTGACTAGTCAGCTAAGTTGTCAAACTCTGACTTCACTTGACTTCAACTAACTTCAGTTGACTAATGCAAATTCTTAGGGTCCTTCCTTTAAAAATTATCAACAGTACATTATATTAAACTTCAGAAATTTCTGAATTTTTGCTCTTGGAAAAAACTGTGCAGGATACGAATGTGTCAGAAATTTAGGGAGTTTTTATGTTGCATAGATTTTCCAAATGTCCTAAAAGAGTGTGATATACATGTTGTGCTCTTTTTGCCATTGAAAATGGTACCAAAACCATTTCTGTGAGGTAAAAATTGACAAAGTTATGCAACAATGACTTGACTTTAGCTGTCTCAACTCTGATTTGACTAGACTGAACACTGACTTGCTGCTTGGAAAGCTAACTATGACTTCACTAGTCGACTTTATGTAGTCGACTTCGGGGTCTAAATGCAGGCATTGGAAATGGGGGTTTCTGCAGAATGCTTGTGAGGCCTGTGATCTATAAGTTAAACTCAGCGTGAGACATCAAACTGTTGACAGATTTTGTTTTTACTATATATATATATATATAATTATGTGCATTTCACATAGCTCAGAATTCATTCCAGACAAGCCATACTATGGACCTGCAAGCATGCTTGTTTCAATCTAATAATCTAGTTGTTGAACACCTGCAAATCTATATGACTCTCTCAACCAACAGCGCTAGTGCGTATTTTGCATGCTAGGTGGCTACCATGTGGTGACGATGGGTGTGCGCTGAAGCATCTCCAGTTCTGGCAGACTGGTCCCCCCTCCCTGGTGTGCTATAGCAGTCAGGGGAAAAGCTGGATTCCCAGTAATGGCAAAGCATTACCAGTTCTTCGGGAATGGTAGAAATCCAACAATTCCCAGTCAGGGGGTAATGATTGCCAGCATTCTGCTGCAGCTGGTAATGACAGAACCAGTGTTTTTTCCCTTTTTTAACGTTCAAAGTCCATTTTGAACCACTTCTAATTGTCGTATCAAAACGATTTTTTCACTGAAAGATGCGCAAAAATCTCTTCTTTCACCATGAATTTTTTCAACAAAAGCGCTTGTAGGGAAAAAAATGCGCTCGTAAGAGTTTGAAACAACTCTGATTTAATTTGTGTGTGAAATTCCAGCATTACTGTTTGGTCGGGAATTGTAGAATCCTCACCCCATCTGACCTCTTTTTGGCCCCACTATTAGTTCCAAGGAAATCTACCAGAGGACAGAGGGATGCACTCCTCTGTTATCTGATGCCCCCCCTTTAATTCTATACCCCCTCCCAAATCAGTATTTTCAGAAGTGAGTGCAACAGATGCACCCTCCCCCTCTCCTCTTACCAGTGCTAGTCTAGAATGGTCAAAAGAAAACTTTAACCACATACTCCATGAAAAAGGGAATGGGGAACAGCAGAGAAGGAGAATGTATAAATCCCATCATATTTATCATATCCTATATCATTTGTACTTTGGAGAAGACATGAAATCATTATAATTTACTCAATTTTACTGTAAATCTGTTTGTGTGCGGCCATCTCGCTGTGTAAATCAGAAAATTATCACTGAATTAATCAATCGACCAATCAACTTAGTATCGAATTCACCAATCAATCAATCAATCAATCAATCAATCAATCAATCTATCAATCTATCTATCTATCTATCTATCTATCTATCTATCTGTCTGTCTATCTATCTATTATCTATATATCTATATATCTATCTATCTATCTATCTATCAAACTATCTACCTATTCATCTACCTAGGCTATCTGTCAATCTATCTATCTATCTATTGATCGACCAATCAATCAATCAATCATCTATCTATCTATCTATCTATCTGTCTATCTATCTATCTATGTTTATGCTGCTGCTTCTCAGCTGACGACAACATCAACAAGAATTGTTTCCTGAGCACTTAAGACTTCATTCTTTACACATGCAAGTATGCTGGACATCGTTGTTGGCTCAGTGCCAATAGCGAGTCCAAACATACAACTAATAAGGCTACTCTGTCCCCCTTCTATACCTGTCTTTAGACGGGACACTGCTAGTATTGTGACAAATAAATTTAACACTCTAACATTGTTAAGATGTTTAAATGTTAGGATATATATATATACAAATTACAATTACTTTCAAGGCAGATTTTCAAGTGAAACACGAAATTTTACATAGACCTATCAAGGCTATCATCTTGATAGAAATCAAATGCAATTTGAATGAATAAGTGACCTGAAATGGCAACTGAAAATTCACTTTTAAAAGCGAATTTCTAATTTTCTAAGTACATTATTTAATTTTGGCCTTGTGTAATAAGGTGATTATTAATTTGTCATAGATATATGGATGCAGATAATTTTATAATATAACCACATAGATCTACATTTCTCTGTTTTGTTCTAAAGGCAAAATTGTTATGACTAAACACCGCTCTAAGGCTACTTAGGGGAGCTTATTTATTTTTTTATTTTTTTTTCGAAACTATGATTTTGCAATTATGACATTATTATTGCTGGCGGGCAATATCAATCAATCAATCAATCAGTCAATCAATCAATCAATCTATCTATCTATCTACCTATCCATTTATCTATCAAGATCTATCTAATCTATCTATCTATCTGTCTATATCCTTTTTGTTCTTTCTCTTCTTTCTTTTTTTTTTCTTTTCTTCGATTTTTTCATTTTCCTAATCTTCTTTCTTTCTCTTTTTTCTTTCTTTTCCTTCTTTTCTGTTCTTTCTATTTGTTTTCTTTTTCCTCTTTTCTTTTTTTTTCCTTTTTTGTCTTTCTCTATCTTTCCTTTCTTCTCTTTCTCTATCTTTCCTTTCTTCTCCTTCCTTTCTGTTCTTCTTTCCTCTTTTCTTTCTTTATAAAAAATTATTATTTTCTTTAATTGTCTCTTTATTTCTTCATTTATTCTGTTTCAATTTGTTTGATTTTGTATATAGGAACAAGTTTTCCCTATCTAGGATGCTGTGGGCCCACCCTGATATTGTACATAATTAATTAATTTGACAATTTATGTTCCCTGCCATCCAGCTGGGATGAATCAAGTGACCCAAGAAGTTAAAATCTGGGTCAGATAAGGGGCATTTGGTTTTGGTACATTTGTAGAGTGTGGTGCACTAGTCACCATCAGTGTTTCAGAATGAAGTGCACACACCTACATGCATCCTCGTGAGTCAGGGCTCCCTTTTGAGTTAAGTCAAACTCTGCAGTACTTAGGAGAATGCCTACATATATACCTGTTTCAATTGATAAGTCATTAAATAAATCAGTTAATCCAATCAATGAATCAATCATCTAATCAATCAAGCAGTTAGTTCATAATTTTTCCAAAAACTTTAAAAAAAATCCCCTTTTTCTTTCCCCAGACTTTCCTGCTACAATGATTCCAGCAGCATTAGCAACATCAGCAGCAGCCACTCACAGAGAGTGGTTTCACTTTTGATATGAGCTCAAAGCAAAGTAGGAGGAGCAAGGAAGGAATGAAGGAATGCAGCAAATAGATAGATAGATGGATGGATAGATAGATAGATACACTCTTGCTCACAAATATGGACCGAGGCAGATCCAAACAGACTTTCTCACAGTTTTTTTAGGTACACTTCAAAATGGTTAATTCATCGTCACAAATTAATCGAAAAGTTTATGACTTTGGATCAAATCTTAAAAATTGAGGTCAATTATGGAACTACTGAAAAATTTCAAATATTCCGAAATCAAAGAATAGTTTATTGATACGTGAAAATAATGTTACCAAAATTTAATGAACAATTGAGTCAAAATTATTTAGTAACAATGTTTGTATTGGACAAAAATCTTAATTATGATTTGAATGCCCTACCCCCATTCTCTCTTCATTTGAGCATATTTTTCTTTCTAAAAGAAATACAGGAAAACATGGAGACAAAACTGACAAAGTAAATCAAAAAGAAGTAAATGGCAGGACAAGCATATGGAATATTGCACCTTTCATTCTTGCATTTACACACTACCCACCAACACACCAAGGACTAGGGGAGAGCGGGGCCCGTTGGAACACTTTTTTATTTTTTGGCTCTCAATCAAATAATTCTCTAAATATTTGAAAAATCTTTTTGCTGACTGACTTCTGAACATCTACAGTACCTTTATGCCAAAACACGTCGATCTACCTTCTATGGTTGTGGAGAAAAATGAGAAATTTTTTTTTATTTATGGTCAAAAGTGCCCCGGACCAGGGGCACCTTGGACCACCATGTGGGGCACGTTGGACAACGGCATAAAAGTCAAGGAAAGTAAAAGAAAGTAAGCAAACACCACATTTTATTCTCACAGATCACAATACACACTTGTGTGTCATTGCAGAATGATTATATCGGAATATTTACCCAGAATATTTTAAGAAGTCTTGTTTCAGCTGGAAGGGCTGGCAGATTATCCAACTGAATTGATTTTACCGTCATATTGAACAGGAATGCTCTATTAATGTTAAAAATTACACAGCTGGCATTTTGCAAATTTTTTTTTAACCGGCCAAAGGCCGGTTAATAGTGGAGGGATTAAACGGATTTTTGGTGAAATGGGACTCTTGTCCACTTGTCCACTTATCCATGTGTCCACTTGTCCACTTGTCCACTTTCCTTGCCCCTCTGAACACAGTGCTGCAACCCAGTGAGCAATGGGGGCCAATGACAAAGATGGACCTGCCCATTATGAATGGGAGATTCAGTTAGCTGTAAGGGCCGGGTTACCATGGTTACAGGTGCAATGAACAGCTGCAGCCAGCAGTGGGCCTGTGAGCCTCATTGGAGAAGGTGCCCCTGTGTCAGGATTGCTTATAATTCCAAAGCACTGTGAGAGTCAAACCATTTCAGTACTTGTGTTTTAAAATAATTGTTCATGTCCAGATGAGGCATGGTTGCTCAGTGGATCATTATGTTTGTATAACACTTGGCATTGTCTACTTCTTCACCAGCTTTTGTAGTTATATACCCTTGCCAAATTATTCCTGCAAGCAATGTCAATCAACACCCATCAACTAAACTCCACCAAGACACCAGAGCCTTTCTCAGTGCATTTCTCATTCTGACAGTATACTTTGACAAACTTTGTCATTACAGCCTGTAAATTTGATATACATAAAATGAGTGTTGCTTCCCACAGATTTTGGCACTCTGTGACTGTGAGTCATATAACTGATGAAGTGTCATCATCCCAAATTTAGCATCCATGGGAAACATAGAGGCTGTTTGATAAGTCATGATGAAGAGAAGACTATTTGATTTGTCATGTAACTGATCTTAGAGTAAAATTATCGTGACAAATCATCAATATGATGATTCACGAAGTGCCATTTTCGCAGTGCGACAGACCACTCTGTTTGGATATCAGTTTTACAGACTGTAAAGTGGTGTTTTAATTGCAATCTGCAGACTAGATGAGCATATTTCCATATGCAAGACGAGCAGCGGGCATGCAGTGATAGGCAGAATGCGATATAGGGTGGAGCGTGCCGCCCTATAGAGTACGTCCTGTAAGTGAGTAGACTGCTGGGACTGTTAGATGTTTTAGTAAATTCTCTTGTGGTTTCACTATCTATCTATCTATCTATCAATCTATCTATCTATCTATCTATCTATCAGAATCAGAGTAACTTTATTTGGTGTTGAATTTTAGAACTAGAGGTAGTGTGGAGATTGAATGGATCGCTTATGCTGTCCCACAGGGACTAAATGATCGCCTGTGTTACATAATACGCAAGCCAAAACCTTGTTTTACGAATTTGATTGGGCAATACTTCACCAAGTTCACTAATACTAAGGAAATAATCCATCTCTTGCGTGACAAATGGGCTCTTTTTTTTACGAGGGGGGCGGGGGTTGCTGGGTAATCTTGCAACAGAAGTATGCCAGTATTAACTAGAATGGTGTGCATGAGATGCACAAACAGAGCTCTGCTACCAGTACATGACACCATGCTAAGTGGGGCAGCCGAGGAGGTTGGGCACCCCAGGGGGGAGGCACCCTAGCAGCAGCAATGGGGGTCCGCGGGGGTAAGTCCCCATGTCCGTGGGGGTATGTCCCCATGTCCGTGGGGGTATGTCCCCATGTCCGAGGGGGTAAGTCCCCATGTCCGCGGGGGTAAGTCCCCATGTCCGAGGGGGTAAGTCCCCATGTCCGCGGGGGTAAGTCACCATGTCCGCGGGGGTAAGTCCCCATGTCCGCGGGGGTAAGTCCCTATGTCCGCGGGGGTAAGTCCCCATGTCCGCGGGGTAAGTCCCCATGTCCGCGGGGGTAAGTTCCCATGTCCGCGGGGGTAAGTCCCCATGTCCGCCGGGGTAAGTCCCCATGTCCGCGGGGCTAAGTCCCCGTGTCCGCGGGGGTAAGTCCCCGTGTCCGCGGGGGTAAGTCTCCGTGTCCGCGGGGGTAAGTCCCCATGTCAGCGGGGGTAAGTCCCCATGTCCGCGGGGGTAAGTCCCCATGTCCGCGGGGGTAAGTCCCCGTGTCCGCGGGGGTAAGTCCCCGTGTCAGCGGGGGTAAGTCCCCGTGTCAGCGGGGGTAAGTCCCCGTGTCCGCGGGGGTAAGTCCCCGTGTCCGCGGGGGTAAGTCCCCGTGTCCGCGGGGGTAAGTCCCCGTGTCCGCGGGGGTAAGTCCCCGTGTCCGCGGGGGTAAGTCCCCTTGTCCGGGGGGTAAGTCCCCGTGTCCGCGGGGCTAAGTCCCCGTGTCCGCGGGGTAAGTCCCCGTGTCCGCGGGGGTAACTCCCAATGTCCGAGGGGCTATGTCCCCGTGTCCGCGGGGGTAGGTCCCCATGTCTGCGGGGGTAGGTCCCCATGTCCGAGGGGGTAACTCCCCATGTCCGCGGGGGTAAGTCAACATGTCCGCAGGGGTAAGTCCCCATGTCCGAGGGGGCAAGTCCCCATGTCCGCGGGGGTAAGTCCCCATATCCGCGGGGGTAAGTCCCCATGTCCGCGGGGGTAAGTCCCCATGTCCGAGGGGGTAGGTCCCCATATCCGCGGGGGTAAGTCCCCATGTCCGCGGGGGTAAGTCCCCGTGTCCGCGGGGGTAAGTCCCCGTGTCCGCGGGGGTAAGTCCCCATGTCCGCGGGGGTAAGTCCCCGTGTCCGCGGGGGTAAGTCCCCGTGTCCGCGGGGGTAAGTCCCCGTGTCCGCGGGGGTAAGTCCCCGTGTCCGCGGGGGTAAGTCCCCGTGGACACGGGGCTAAGTCCCCGTGTCCGCGGGGGTAGGTCCCCATGTCCGCGGGGGTAGGTCCCCATGTCCGCGAGGGTAACTCCCCATGTCCGAGGGGGTAAGTCCCCATGTCCGCAGGGGTAAGTCAACATGTCCGCGGGGGTAAGTCCCCATGTCCGAGGGGGTAAGTCCCCATGTCCGCGGGGGTAAGTCCCCGTGTCCGCGGGGGTAAGTCCCCGTGTCCGAGGGGGTAGGTCCCCATGTCCGCGGGGGTAAGTCCCCATGTCCGCGGGGGTAAGTCCCCATGTCCGAGGGGGTAAGTCCCCATGTCCGCGGGGGTAGGTCCCCATGTCCGCGGGGGTAGGTCCCCATGTCAGCGGGGGTAAGTCCCCATGTCCGCAGGGGTAAGTCCCCATGTCAGCGGGGGTAAGTCCCCATGTCAGCGGGGGTAAGTCCCCATGTCCGCGGGGGTAGGTCCCCATGTCCGAGGGGGTAAGTCGCCATGTCCGCGGGGGTAAGTCAACATGTCCGCGGGGGTAGGTCCCCATGTCCGAGGGGGTAAGTCCCCATGTCCGCGGGGGTAAGTCCCCATGTCCGCGGGGGTAAGTCCCCATGTCCGAGGGGGTAAGTCCCCATGTCCGAGGGGGTAGGTCCCCATGTCCGCAGGGGTAGGTCCCCATGTCCGCGGGGCTAGGTCCCCATGTCCGAGGGGGTAGGTCCCCATGTCCGCGGGGGTAAGTCCCCATGTCCGCGGGGGTAAGTCCCCATGTCAGAGGGGGTAAGTCCCCATGTCCGCAGGGGTAAGTCCCCATGTCCGCAGGGGTAAGTCCCCATGTCAGCGGGGGTAAGTCCCCATGTCCGCGGGGGTAAGTCCCCATGTCCGCGGGGGTAAGTCCCCATGTCCGCGGGGGTAAGTCCCCATGTCCGCGGGGGTAAGTCCCCATGTCCGCGGGGGTAAGTCCTCATGTCCGCGGGGGTAAGTCCCCATGTCCGAGGGGGTAAGTCCCCATGTCCGCGGGGGTAAGTCCTCGTGTCCGCGGGGCTAAGTCCCCGTGTCCGCGGGGGTAAGTCCCCGTGTCCGCGGGGTAAGTCCCCATGTCCGCGGGGGTAAGTCCCCATCCGAGGGGGGTAAGTCCCCATGTCCGAGGGGGTAACTCCCCATGTCCGAGGGGGTAACTCCCCATGTCCGCGGGGGTAGGTCCCCATGTCTGCGGGGTAGGTCCTCATGTCCGAGGGGGTAAGTCCCCATGTCCGCGGGGGTAAGTCAACATGTCCGCGGGGGTAAGTCCCCATGTCCGCGGGGGTAAGTCCCCATGTCCGCGGGGGTAAGTCCCCATGTCCGAGGGGGTAAGTCCCCATGTCCGCGGGGGTAAGTCCCCATGTCCGCGGGGGTAAGTCCCCATGTCAGCGGGGGTAAGTCCCCATGTCCGCAGGGGTAAGTCCCCATGTCCGCAGGGGTAAGTCCCCATGTCAGCGGGGGTAAGTCCCCATGTCCGCGGGGGTAAGTCCCCATGTCCGCGGGGGTAAGTCCCCATGTCAGCGGGGGTAAGTCCCCATGTCCGCAGGGGTAAGTCCCCATGTCCGCAGGGGTAAGTCCCCATGTCAGCGGGGGTAAGTCCCCATGTCCGCGGGGGTAAGTCCCCATGTCCGCGGGGGTAAGTCCCCATGTCCGCGGGGGTAAGTCCCCATGTCCGCGGGGGTAAGTCCCCATGTCCGCGGGGGTAAGTCCCCATGTCCGAGGGGGTAAGTCCCCATGTCCGCGGGGGTAAGTCCCCATGTCCGCGGGGTAAGTCCCCGTGTCCGCGGGGCTAAGTCCCCGTGTCCGCGGGGGTAAGACCCCGTGTCCGCGGGGTAAGTCCCCATGTCCGCGGGGGTAAGTCCCCATCCGAGGGTGGTAAGTCACCATGTCCGAGGGGGTAACTCCCCATGTCCGAGGGGGTAAGTCCCCATGTCTGCGGGGGTAGGTCCCCATGTCCGAGGGGGTAAGTCCCCATGTCCGCGGGGGTAAGTCAACATGTCCGCGGGGGTAAGTCCCCATGTCCGCGGGGGTAAGTCCCCATGTCCGCGGGGGTAAGTCCCCATGTCCGAGGGGGTAAGTCCCCATGTCCGCGGGGGTAAGTCCCCATGTCCGCGGGGTAAGACCCCGTGACCCCGGGGGTAAGTCCTCGTGTCCGCGGGGGTAAGTCCCCGTGTCCGCGGGGGTAAGTCCCCGTGTCCGGGGGGTAAGTCCCCGTGTCCGCGGGGCTAAGTCCCCATGTCCGCGGGGCTAAGTCCCCATGTCCGCGGGGGTAAGTCCCCATCCGAGGGGGGTAAGTCCCCATGTCCGAGGGGGTAATTCCCCATGTCCGAGGGGGTAACTCCCCATGTCTGCGGGGGTAGGTCCCCATGTCCGAGGGGGTAAGTCCCCATGTCCGCGGGGGTAAGTCAACATGTCCGCGGGGGTAAGTCCCCATGTCCGCGGGGGTAAGTCCCCATATCCGCGGGGGTAAGTCCCCATGTCCGCGGGGGTAAGTCCCCATGTCCGCAGGGGTAAGTCCCCATGTCAGCGGGGGTAAGTCCCCATGTCAGCGGGGGTAAGTCCCCATGTCCGTGGGGGTAAGTCCCCATGTCCGCGGGGGTAAGTCCCCATGTCCGCGGGGGTAAGTCCCCATGTCCGCGGGGGTAAGTCCCCATTTCCGCGGGGGTAAGTCCCCATGTCCGAGGGGGTAAGTCCCCATGTCCGCGGGGGTAAGTCCCCATGTCCGAGGGGGTAAGTCCCCATGTCCGAGGGGTTAAGTCTCCATGTCCGCGGGGGTAAGTCCCCATGTCCGGGGGGGGTAAGTCTCCGTGTCCGCGGGGGTAAGTCCCAGTGTTCGCAGGGGTAAGTCCCCCATGTCCGAGGGGGTAAGTCCCCATGTCCGCGGGGGTAAGTCAACATGTCCGCGGGGGTAAGTCCCCATGTCCGCGGGGGTAAGTCCCCATGTCCGCGGGGGTAAGTCCCCATGTCCGCGGGGGTAAGTCCCCATGTCCGAGGGGGTAAGTCCCCATGTCCGCGGGGGTAAGTCCCCATGTCCGCGGGGTAAGTCCCCGTGTCCGTGGGGCTAAGTCCCCGTGTCCGCGGGGGTAAGACCCCGTGTCCGCGGGGTAAGTCCCCATGTCCGCGGGGGTAAGTCCCCATCCGAGGGTGGTAAGTCACCATGTCCGAGGGGGTAACTCCCCATGTCCGAGGGGGTAAGTCCCCATGTCCGCGGGGGTAAGTCCCCATGTCCGCGGGGTAAGTCCCCGTGTCCGCGGGGCTAAGTCCCCGTGTCCGCGGGGGTAAGACCCCGTGTCCGCGGGGTAAGTCCCCATGTCCGCGGGGGTAAGTCCCCATCCGAGGGTGGTAAGTCACCATGTCCGAGGGGGTAACTCCCCATGTCCGAGGGGGTAAGTCCCCATGTCTGCGGGGGTAGGTCCCCATGTCCATGTCCGCAGGGGTAGGTCCCCATGTCCGCGGGGGTAAGTCCCCATGTCCGCGGAGGTAAGTCCCCATGTCAGCGGGGGTAAGTCTCCATGTCCGCGGGGTAAGTCCCCATGTCAGCGGGGGTAAGTCCCCATGTCAGCGGGGGTAAGTCCCCATGTCCGCGGGGGTAAGTCCCCATGTCAGCGGGGGTAAGTCCCCATGTCCGTGGGGGTAAGTCCCCATGTCCGCGGGGGTAAGTCCCCATGTCCGCGGGGGTAAGTCCCCATGTCCGCGGGGGTAAGTCCCCATTTCCGCGGGGGTAAGTCCCCATGTCCGAGGGGGTAAGTCCCCATGTCCGCGGGGGTAAGTCCCCATGTCCGAGGGGGTAAGTCCCCATGTCCGAGGGGTTAAGTCTCCATGTCCGCGGGGGTAAGTCCCCATGTCCGGGGGGGGTAAGTCTCCGTGTCCGCGGGGGTAAGTCCCAGTGTCCGCAGGGGTAAGTCCCCCATGTCCGAGGGGGTAAGTCCCCATGTCAGCGGGGGTAAGTCCCCATGTCAGCGGGGGTAAGTCCCCATGTCAGCGGGGGTAAGTCCCCATGTCCGTGGGGGTAAGTCCCCATGTCCGAGGGGGTAAGTCCCCATGTCCGAGGGGGTAAGTCCCCATGTCCGAGGGTCAAGTTCCCATGTCCGAGGGTCAAGTTCCCATGTCCGAGGGTCAAGTCCCGAAGTCCGCTGGGGTAAGTCCCCATGTCCGAGGGGGTTAGTCCCCATGTCCGAGGGGGTTAGTCCCCATGTCCGAGGGGGTAAGTCCCCATGTCCGCGGGGGTAAGTCCCCATGTCTAGCACCTTAGTAGATATTAAATGGTTGCCCCCTTATTCTTAGGAGATATTAAATGTTTGCCCCCTTATCTATCTATCTATCTATCTATCTATCTATCTATCTATCATCATTGATTGCCATCATTGACTGCCATCATGAATCTCCGACACATAAATCCTCCGACAATTATTGAAGACCTGCAGAACCCACTCTACCCTGTCAAGGTGGGTCTACCTATCTATAATTGACAGTGCTTTCTTCCTTTTCTTCCTCACCCAGAAGGTCTCAGAAGCTGATCCCATCATTTACCTAACCTGCTATCCACAAATTATCCACTAGGTGGAGCATAGAAGTGTGAAATGCTACTGCAGAGCCCCCTAGCGTATAATATTATGCAGATTAGCTTCGTTGCAACGCTAGGCTTTCTTGGACTCTTTCACGCATATTGCACCATTTGTAATTGTTCAACTTCGTGCGAGAAAATGCATTGTAAACACTCAAAATAAAGCCATTAAATGGGGATCTAAGTATAGGAAATGCTTCAGGATGAGCATGTCGCATCTTCATAGTTCAGATGAGTGTTAGGGCAGGTAAGCAATGAATTATTGTGACGTTTGCAGCCCACGATTGAGAACGAGATGTGCACTCATTGACTCGTGATTTGAAATCGGAAAATGACTGGATCTAGGAATACTATAGACGGCTCTGCTCGTCTAAAAAGGTTGCAAAAAGACGATTGACGCCACAAATAAACGGGCCTGTAAAATTTCTGGCGGTCCTGTAAACCAGTTTTAACCGGCCCGCATGCCTTGTGAAAGGTCAGAGCAAGTTTTAAAGGCTGTTAGTATTTCACTTGGATTTATAAAATTTGGTATAGGGATTCACTTTGTGGTCTCCCTCAAAGTTTTTTTGGAAAAACCCAAGATGGCTGCAAAAATGGCTGCCATAGTTTGAATTGCCCACTGTGACCTTAGTATTTCACTTAGATTTATGAAGTTTGGTACAGGGATTCACTTAGAGGTTCCTCTCAAAAATTTTTGGAAAAATGCAAGATGGCTGCCAAAATGGCCACCATATTTTAAAATACCCACTGTGACTTTGGTATTTCACTTAGATTTATGAAACTTGGTACAGGGATTCACTTAGGGTTTCCCCTCAAAATTTCTTGAAAAATCCAAGATGGTTGCCAAAATTGCCACCAATGTTTTGAATTGCCCACTGTGACTTTAGTATTACACTTAGATTTATGCAATTTGGTATACGGATTCACGTAGGGGTTCCCCTCAGAAATTTTTGGAAAAATCCAAGATGGCTGTCAAAATGACCACCATATTTTGAATTGCCCACTGTGACTTTAGTATTTCACTTAGATTTATTCAATTTGGTATAGGGGTTCACTTAGGAGTTCCCCCAAGAAATTTTTAGGAAAAATCCAAGATGGCTGCGAAAATGACCACTATATTTTGAATTGCCCACTGTGACTTAAGTATTTCACTTAGATTTATGCAATTTGGTATAGGGGTTCACTTAGGAGTTCCCCTAAGAAATTTTTGGAAAAATCCAAGATGGCTGCCAAAATGACCACCATATTTTGAATTGCCCACTGTGACTTTAGTATTGCACTTAGATTTATGCAATTTGGTATAGGGCTTCACTTAGGAGTCCCCCTAAGATATTTTTAGAAAAATCCAAGATGGCTGCCAAAATGGCACAAAGTTTTTATGGCTTGCAGCAAACACTATCGGTCTGGCAATAACTGCTCAATACAAAACAATCCATGTTATAATATATAAATCACCCTCTTCATGATTTCAATCCCGAATATACAATCGCCAAAGGCCGGTTTTGAATCCATGGATTCTTGTTGTCAGTCAATCCAGTTTACAATTGTCCAACGTGCCCCGGCCATGATGGTCCAACGTGCCCCATCCCAACCTTCTATGAAAATGTGCATTCCTTAGTGTCAAGGTTTTATGTGAACTCGAGAAACTTATATCGAACTTTACTTAAGTGGTGATAGTTTCAATTTATGAGACTTATCTGACTGGATCCCCTATACTTTAAGAATAACCTAGCCATCGAGACTTGGAAACAGTCACTTTTTATGCCGAATATCAGGAAACCTGAAATAGAACTCACACTTTTCCTTCAATGCTCATGTCAAAAGGCATACCACTAAAGGTCTCTTCACTGGGGATTTGGATAACTGCGTATGTTTTAGAAAAAAATATTAGGGATGGTCCAACGTGCCCTGAGGTCCAAAGTGCCCTGCTCTCCCCTACACCACAATGAGGCTGATTTGCCACACTGGTAGCATGCTGGCCTCCCACCCGAAAAACCCGTGTTCAATTCCGGCCTAGGCCAAGCATGACATATTATACTTTATATTTATATTTTTATGCACTACTTAATTTGATAGTTTAAATCTAATTACAATAATTTTAAAAGTGTTATGGACTTTGTTTATTCCTTGAATGTCTTTGTTGATGTGGCAACTGAGACAATGTCATTCAACGATATGTCAGTGTCATGGCTTGACTGATATATATATACATATATACAGTGTATTAGTAGTAGACTGTATTCCATGCAAAAAAAAATTTTTTTCTTTGCGTAATCAGAGACTGTAAGTCATTTTTCCATTTCTGCCTAAGTAAATTACGTTATTGTCTTTCATTTGTTAATTCCTCCTCATCTTCACAATAATCTTTTATTTCTTCCAACCTTAAAGCTGTTCTTGTATATATGCCAATCCATTCCCTTCTTTTTCGTTTTTTCCTCCTTTCATTTATTTCTCCCTTCTGTCATTTCCGTGTTCATTAATTTCTCCGTTCAATTGCATTGATCTATTCCTTCCTTCAATTCATGTATCATTTCACTTCCACCTTCCTTCATACCTCCAGAATAAAACTTTAAAGGGATGCATTTGGACACCTTGGTAGCTATGATTGTGACACTGTGGAGATTGTTGCACCTTCTTGACTCTCAAGAAAAGTGAATCTATTAAACCAATTATCTTATCAAATGAGTTTTCTGACACTCATAGGGCACTCTCAGACAACAGTGCATACAGTTACTCAGAGGCAGTGTTATCCATCTAACTCATACTCAGAGATAAAACTGGGGAAATAGACATGGGTCAATCACAAAGGGAGGGGCAGATGATGAGCTCCAGATGTTTTCTTTAAAGACATGAGAATAATATCAGATCTATGTCGCCATGCCCTAATTAGCTTGAAATACTTAGCTACCAGATAATAAATAAAATATGTCATCCAGCCCACAGTATAGTAATAACTTATTCAACAAGGTAATATTGTGCAGATGTAGACTTATGGTAGAAAATGACAGAGCTAAGTAAAATGATACATCATTTTTTTCAAGTAGCTACATTTACTAAATAATGTTACACTTCACAATTTGCCTATGTCATGCAAAAAAAAAAGTTGTCAAGAAGGTTAGTAACAAAAGATTGAAATTGTATCAAACAATTTTTACTCTGTGTCATGAAGATATCTTGATTGGCAGCTAGGAAGGGACTTTGGCTGGCCAATACTTACTATGCATAACTGAATCCTTCCTTAACTTACCTTGTGGCAAAGAATTAACAGCTCTCTAGGGATGTTCATCCATTACAAAATTAGTGCAGGTGCACATAGAGGACTATTTTAACAGATTCAGTGATACCCAGAGGACAGCATTTAGCAACATGAAATTTAATATAACATTTGATTTCAAGATATATGTTAATTGACTGATTGATAGATTTACTTATTACTTTATTTATTGATTGATGGACTAATTGATGATTGACTGAAGGCAGATTAAGGAGTTCAATATGAGGATATTAAAAAATGAAACTTTAGCATGCCTTTTTTCCCACAATACTTAGTAGATATTGATTGACTGTATCGTATTGTGTTTTATATATATATATATACAATCACAGTCATGCACTAAAGTGTAGGCACTAAATTAATTTTATAGTGAACCTTCCACAATGATAATATTGCCCTAAGTTGCCAAGCAATATAATTTTCCAGTATTTGTGAATGCCCTGTCATGAGACCACAACCAAACATGGAATTCCCCAGTTGTTTGGCCAATGACCAGTTGATAAACCCATGTGGTCTTCAAGCTGGAAGGAAACCAGCAGCTGTGGTTAAGAGCTAGTCAATGTATCTGGTCCATTTGAAAAGTGTAGGAGTACCGTATTTACTCGTTTAGAAGCCCGGGCCTTTATTGATTTAAAGGGGATCATTACCCCGGCGTTTATATGAGACAGGCGTCTATTTGAGACCGGCATTTATTGTTTTAAACAAGATACCAATCAAGTTAATATGTCGATATGCGAGGGTAGGCACTGCCACGCACGCAAGTAAACCTTGCATGGAAAAACCTTGGGTAGCATGCAAGGTAGTCAATTTGGCCAGTGTGCAGTTGCCGACCCGGCGTGCATTTTAGACCGGCGTTTATTACTTTAGCGTGTGTCTCTGCCCCGGCCTGTAAACGAGACAGGCTTGTATTTGAGACCAGGTTTCTATTCGAGGAAATACGGTATACTAGCTAAGAGGACAGGATACAACCTACAGCAATTACAGTTCTGTAACAATTGGGCCACAGGAAACTCTCTGATAACAGTCTGATTGATTGATTGCCAGGTTCATCTAGTTAGTCACTGATTGATTGAGCAGGCAGACCAGACCTGAAGAGAGAGAAAGATAGATAGATAGATAGATAGATAGATAGATAGTTAAATATATAGTTAAATAGATAGATAGATAGATAGATAGATAGTTTGATAGCTAAATAGATAGTTAAATAGATAGATAGATAGATAGATAGATAGATAGATAGATAGATAGATAGATAGATAGATAGATAGATAGATAGATAGTGAGGACATGGAAGGATTACAATTTTTTGAAAACTCTGGTATGCCTATCGTCATTTTATTAGCTCTATTGTTTTATTCTTTATGATAAAATGTAAAACTACCAGTTAAAAAAAAAAGTAAATTTAAGTGCTAGCTAACTTTAAAAAGATAATAAATTATCGTTTTCTCTTATTGTTTATCATTAAACATTTAGTTTTTCTAAAAACCCTCCAATTAATAACTTGTTGATAGAAGAACAACCCTTCTATCAGGTTGCAAACATATCAAAGCTGGGTTTTGATTCAGCTACTCCCATTGAGCTATACAGCACCTGAACTTCAACAGCTGCTGCACCTGTTGCTAGTCTGTTAGTGTCTTCACAAAGTACTGAGTGAGAAGTGGGGTGTACAGAAAGTGGGTCATTTTGGGTAAAAGTGGCACTTTCAAGACTACTGCTGCTGCCCTCTCTCATATTTCCCTTGCAACTCAATCATTACCGCTTGACCGGGAACACTGAAAAGTTCCCTTCTGAATGGGAATAGTCCAGTGTACCCAGCCTGCCACTATACATTGCAGCATGTCCTTCTCCTGGTGATTACCCTGACTGTATAGAGACAGTATATCAGTTATAATTCTAGTACATTGTCCTATTTAGAATCCAGTCAATATTCCATTATTGTTACACAGATTTCCAGCTATTCTCTGTGTTAAAGACCAATTCACCAGGCGATATCTGTAGATCTATCCACTATCTGTTTGCTACATCAGTTTGATCCATTGGGATCACGTGTGTGCAACATAAAGTAAGTTTGATGAGTTTACTGTGCACATCACTATGTGTAATGTTGAGCCAACAGGAAACTGAAACACACGGGAAAAGACAGGAAGTAGCACGTTGTGCAACAGTATCTGGACGCGTCCAGATAATGACCTCACAAAGATTCCAATTCCCATTTAACCAAGAGGGCGCACACATTTCCCACCCGACACAGTACATTTGAAAGTAGGGTTCACCTTCGTAAAACTACATCTTTGACGTCAATATTCCTTCAGGCATTTGTACTCAAGTACCACAGACTGAGGAAATAAACACGAAATAGCATTTGTAGAGTAGACTAACTGAACATAAATCGAAATGCACTTTCATTTGGCTTACACGTGCCTTGTCAAGTGAGTGGTCATCCTTGACTTGATGCATCCTTTTAAAACAAGCATAGTTCTAACTTCTGGTTTTGGCATTAGCTAAAGGATTAAACTATTACCAATAATTGAATGTGTATACAGTATGTTCAAGCTAATGCTTGAAGAGAACTGGAAATATAAAAATCTTTACCCTTTCACCTAGCTTTCATACTTTTTTCTAAGTTTCTTTTCAATTATGTGTGCGACACAGTCAAACATATTATGTCTACAAGTTAAAGGTCAAATTTTACAAAAATCATAATAAATCTTAATCATAAATCTCTCTCAACTGGCGAAAAATGCTTGGCAGAGTTCAATGTACTTGGCAGAATCCATTAAAGTAATGTCTCAAGAGTAGATTCAATCAGTAGGGTGTACTCAACTTGAATCTCACCATAAGCACTACACAATATTTTTGGCAGTGTTAAATGTCATTACACCAGCATCAATAAAATTTCAGACAATTCCCCGCAAATGCAATCAAATCAAGTAGGTTATTTGGTTCACCAAGAGTGTACTTCACTTAATTTTCTCCATGCATTATTGGGCAATAATTTTGGGCAGTGTAAAATGACCTTGTACTTGTATTAATGCATTTTCTTCTTTTTATCTCTAAGAGAATTCACCCATAAATGTTTATAGTAATGGTATTGATTTAATTGTTACTATGGATTATGTGGATATTGCACAATATTTCTGGGGACCGCACATGCTCGATCACTTGAGTAAGCCACACTGAGACATCTTTATTGAGCTCAATTCATTCAGATTGTGATGGTGAGGAATACACTGGATTGTCCCTAACAAAATTACGCAAGCCATCACGCTGAGAATTGGCAAATCAAGCGTTCCATCAAGAGAGTATGTGCTGATATGGGCAAGAATTCTTTCTGCCATAACCTACTGCCTTTCAGACGCCTTTGAGGCCTGCTCCATCAATCTTGGTAAGCTGCACCATTACTGCCTGTTATGCCCCACATTGGTGTGTTTGCTGAGGCGTTTGGGGTGTGTTTGCTGACATTACTTGCTGCATGTTTGCGCATCAGCCCTTCTCATTACCAACATAAGCAGAATAGAACCACAATGGTGAAGGTACAACAACAATCTCAGCCATGATGTATAAATGACCTTACAGACTGGCGAGACACACCTTTTTATGAACAGTACGCTAAAAATGTAGCACCAGGAGATGACAAAAGGCAAGACATGTGGACTTAAATGGGAGTCAGGGTGGCACAACGGAGTCCATTTGTCAGCACAAAGACTACTGTCTTTTGCTTCTTGAAAACTGATTCCCCCTTGTATAAATGTCGGGCATATTTCCTCGTTGTAGTGCTATAAAAGAACATGTCAAAATTCTATCTGTACTTGCAGGAATATAACCTTATTCACATGTAAATTCATGCACAATGCATTAATAGGGTGAATTACTTCCCTGAGATTGTTTCTGGAACCTCCAAGTTGTATTCTATCATAACGATTTTCTGGGGACTCGCAATAGTTTCACATTCTCAAACAAATTTCATTTTAGTCTGACCTGAGGAAAGGATAGATTGGTTGATATGATTCATTGGGGGTCTTACTGGAATTTTTGCTTCATAGTCATTTAATGCAATTTTTCATGGAAACATTACGTGAAGTTTATGTCTCACAAATTACGCGTCTTTTTTGATGGCTGTCAAAACAGGTAGTTGAGACAAATATGAAGTGAGTCTATTGCCTTTAGCAAAACTCTAGTAAAAATAGCACCATCATCCACTGAGACATAACCATCATCATTATAGCACCTGACGAGAAAGAGTCATGCCATACTTCCATTCTATCCCATTGCTCTGAGCAGAAAGAATCATGTTGCTGTAGCAGGAGTGTCACAAGCGACAATGCTGGGTAACAGCAGCAAAGTTCCACAACCAGATTGACAAGTATTTTAGGCATACAAATGCAGTTCATCAGCAGACTGGTATATTTGGAGTTGAAAACGAATTGGCTCTATATCAACTGAATTGCTGCAGTTCCCCTCTGGCCTTGTTGGTAAGTGTGCTTGTCAACTGGCTTTGAGGGCGTGGGTTCAAATCTCACCCCGGGAACTCACTTTAGTCCGAGCCCATGGGACTTTAAATGGAGGCGGGTTGTATCCAGTATTCTATGCCGGGGCAACTGAAAGACCCTGGGCATCCCTGAATTAATAGGGTATGTGCCAGACTCTCAGTCTTCTCATCTCATCAACACACGGCGGTCGCCTGCCTCGATATAGCCCACTAATAAGGTGCTGCAGAGGCGTAAAACACAAACGAACTGAATCGCTGCCAATTATGTCCATTGTCAACAGAGTGAGCGAGTTTGTGTGGCAAAATAGCATCGTCTTCAAGAACAACTAATAATATTTCAACAATACTACGAAACTGTTGAATACCACATCCATATATAATCTATTTCATATTGTATCAATCACCAATATCATCATCAGTAATACTACTGTATGATCATTAACAGCACCTTCATTAGCCTCTATTTAATCAACAACCACCCCCATTTGTCAATAGCACTCATGTAATCATCCTCACAACATCACAGCATCCAGGCAGTGCACCTCTTAGATGAAGACACTGCCTTAATCTCATCAGCAGAGCGCAAACATTGCAATCATTGAGCAAGCTCAAAATCCATTGTCTTTGTAGCCCACCTGCTCAATGAGTCCTCATGGTCCAATGCACCCAACAATGCCATGGCTTTGTTCGACTGGATCTTATTTAATCAAACGCAATCAGGGTGAGGAGGAGGAAAGTGGGCAGATTATTCATCAGGATCATAAGATTGATTCTCTCCTCTTTTAGAATACTCAAGATGATTTGGTTCTACTATGAGATCCTTGCAAGATAAAACAGTGTTCAGAAATGTGGGTGTGTTGAAGATCAATTCTGATTTTATGTGGTATGCTGCACTATAGATTAGTCAGACAGGAAAATGATTGGTATCTTCGTTTGTTAGTCATATTGTCCCAAGCTATAAACGAATTATTCACTTCTATGCACATTTTTGCAAGTAATACTGAGAAATGCTTTTTTTCAATCAATCGCATTTGGTTGTCAGACTGAGGGGTTAATTTGAAGAGCTGTACAGAAACAAGGATGTATGAGCAAACAAAGTGATAAAACAAATACAGAATTGCAGAACTTATTGACAGGACCTCTTCTTCTAATGATTCATTTCATTGTTCACAGAAACAGTTTTTCCGTCTCATCAAGGCCTTCAACAATCTGTACATGAAGGCTTCTTGCAAGGAATCACTTGAAAATTCATTAAGAGTGACCACCAAGCAGTGTTTGCACCATTGGTGAGATTCATGAGCTTAGTGCTGTGCACTTTCCGAAATATATTACAATGGACAAGCAAGACGAGTTTACAAGATTCTTTAAAAGAAATTGATTGATTCACAAGTTCACTCACAAGTTCACATCATCTGATTAATAAGGCCGGCTTTCTCAATTTGCCTCAAATGCATCAAAACATCCGTGTATCATCATTCACATCCGCTTATTGAAAAGGATGATGTTTATCTGCAAATTTGCATTACCCACCCATTTAAAGCAACAACAAGCCTGAGGAGGCATGTGAAGGAAGTGAATTTGATGGAAGGCATCCTACATACTGCTGAATGAGGTGTGAGGTCCTTTATTATCCTTTTCTATTAATAACATTGAGTGATTGCAATCAGTCAGCCTCAGGATAAATGTATTGTTCGGATTGCAGCTCTTGTGGGGTCATATTGAGTTCTGTACCCATGTTGGATGGCTGTTTCATCATCCTTGGCCTCATTGTCATGACTCGTCCTGTACTAATTATCATATCAAGTGCATAACAGTGCAGGACGTAAGGCCCCAATCATCCATCCTTCCATCAACCACGCTGTCATCAACCTCCATGTAATGAACAACCACACCCCTGTTCTACATGTATAACATCCATAGGATTGATTATCCATCTTCAGTATTTTTCACATTGTCTCACTGTCTCAGCATCCTGGCATTGCATCTGTCAGATGAAGACAGCGCCTTAATCTCATCAGAAGAGCGCAAACATTGCAATCATTGAGCAGGCTCAGAATCCATTGTCTTTGTAGCCCTCCTCCTTATTGGCTGCTCATGGTCCAATGCACCCAACAATGCTGCGGCTTTGTTCGACCGGATCTTATTTAATCAAACCCAATCGGGGTGAGAATGAGGAAAGTTTGCAGATTATTCATCAGGATCATAAGATTCTCTCCTTTTAAGAGACTCAAAATGATTCAGTTCAGTATAAGATCTTTGTAAGATACAACAACGTTCAACAATTGAGTGTGATTCTGATTGATGAGGGAAACAGGGAATGTTGTAAACTAATCATATCAACATGTCTTTGCATCTTATTGACGTGTCACTGTGCCATGAAATAGGTAGATAAAGGACAAGAGCGGATTGATTAAAGTCCTATCTTTTCCTGTCTTCTTGAAGTTCTTCTTATCTTTTCTTCTGATCCATCGATGCTCAGCACCAGCCATTTTTCAGAATCGTTCTGCATGGTTGCTGTTTTGATCAGCAGTTTTGTTTGAGAATATATATTTCAGCAGCAACTCTTCTGTGGTCATAAGTAGTCAATAGATAGGAAGGCATGTTACTGCAGCCCTCTAAAGCAAGCCCCTGTTACAATTTTTCTATTTCACTATACCATAATCAATTAAAATAAGAATACTGTAACGACAACAAATTTCAATATATATTACACTGGCTTTCATAATTTACATAGTTTTACTTTCCCGCAAATGCACCACATCTCGCCGGGGTAATTGATGTTAAAGTTTCATGTTATTTGTAAGGAAAACATGCAACTTGCTAAGGAAACAATTGTAAGTGTTAATAAAAAGTAAAAATGCAGTAATTATCCAATGTCACATAACTTCAAATTTAAAATATAATAGAATTCCATAAGCTTTTGCTGATGACTCAAATAGTAAAATACGAAAAAATTCCATAATTCAAGCTTTTCAGATTCAAAACAATCACAAAATGAAATGGTCCACATTTGTAATGATCTATTTCTAATTGAATAGCTGGGCTCAGAAACCTCATGTGATAATCACAATTAGGACCCTTTTTGCTCCAGGGCCATTTGAAGCATTTTGAAGCTTCAGTTGAGATTAATCGGGAGAAATCGGAAAACAATTGAGTGAATCAATGAAATGATATTGAGATTCAGCAAAAATTTTCTTCAACTAATAAACCAATTTAAATAGTTGAAGCAAAACCAAAAAGATGGGAGCCATGTTTAGAGTGACATTAGCAGTCAAATCACTGTTTGCTAATTAATCATTTTTGACCTTATTCTGAAGAGTTTCCCCATAAGGCTAATGAGCTGATAGACATGAGCAAGGTAAAAGCATTAGGCTCAGAAGATCTCCATTGACACTCCACTTGCGGCATTGCTTATCTGATAAACTTGACCAGTAGCAACCAGATATGTTCATGTTGAGACTTCTGTACGCCCATAAGAAATATGAATGCATATTGGGCTTGAAGTCGTCATAATCTATTCTCAACTAAAGGTCAAAGGTTCTGATTCAGGTACAATCCAATCAGTTGTGGAGTTTCATGGATAAACCACAGCTGGATGTCATTCAAAGAAGATCTTGAAAGAGCAGCCCATTCTATCAGTATTTATTGAAACCAAATATCAGGCACAATACACGCATACATGGCATCATGAACTTAATATTTCTTTCTTGTGCACTTCAATTCAAAATATCTCCAAAACCATACATCAGGAGAAGGAATTGCAAAGAAATTTAAACATCTACAAGTTATGAATGGAAAATATAAGCAAAACAATTATTACAAAGAGAAAGAGAAGAGAAAACATAGGACCAGCACTAAAATACCAGTATGCAATGCTATAGTATGCTAGGAAAATTGTTCGTTATTAATTATGGGCATGAAAAATGCATGGGTGACAACCAAGAGAAATAACCATGAGAAATAAGGGAAGACAAGCAGAAAACGGTTTGCTTTGTGTCAGCACATAAAGAATCACAATGGAAACTGTTAGTTTTGGTTTCCATAGGTTCACATGGGTCTCCGTCAAAAGGTTGGATTCATATATTCATGCACCACGTCAGAATGATCGAACATCTGTTGCGACACAGTGTAACACTGCATGACAAAGTGACAAATGTCTGGTCTCAGACTCAGTTCTAAGACTTGGCTCTCACAAAGATTGTTCTGAACCACAGTGTCTATGACAGTACAACCCAACATGTTCTTGCCCAGGCTACAGCAGCCTGCTTTAGTTGCGAGCGTGAGCGAGCAGGCTACAACATTTCAGAATTGGTGCTGCCTTTCTGGTCCTCACTCACATGAATTTCTGAAGCAGCCAGCACAGTTCTGCTGAGTTCTGCTGAGCGCGGACGTTAGGGTCAGCAGCGCGGACGTTAGGGGCAGCAGCGCGGACTTTAGAGGGAGCAGTCCTACTGCCCTACATTCCAATTCGATACCCAATTCGACTTGAATTTCATCAGTCTGCAGCCTCGCTTGCTCGCCTGCTTCTCAGCAGACTGTTGTCAGTCAGGTTCTTGCCACTACCACTCCTCAAATTCCTAATATATCAACATCTAAGTCGACGTCCCATCTTTCAAATGAAATCTAAAAGAAATATGAAATTTCACACATAATTTATATTGTCAGATCGTACATCATACATTTTTTTTGCATTAAAATGCTAAAAGTTTAAGAAGGGATGAGTTTGAAAGATTGTCAGCTTGCATAGCAATTCATCGTCTCAGAAAATTGATCGGGCTGCACTGTACTCAACACTGGACTGTTGTCATTTATCAGCTACTCAGTTGTTGACAGCATTTACCAAATATCAAAGTATCTTGGAAGACATTCTCAAAAGACGGCTAGAAAGACAGCCTCAACAGTTCAGGATGTCTGGCAGGACACTGACGCCTTCAAGCAAACAGCTTCGAGCATTGACGAGCAATGAATATTGACTGTGATGTCTTCACCATCTCTCGCCGTCTCTCACCGTCTTTGGGTCTTCCTGCCCTGTTCTTACAGCGTACTTTCTGGCTCCATGTTTGCTCATGCAAATCCATCCACACCAAGTTCACAACTCCTTTTCCAGCCCATTCTTTGTGGCCCTCTTGTGTTACTCTTGTTTGGTAGAAGCAAGCTTGGAGCCAGCTTGGAGAGAGCAAGATATGTGCTCCTTATTCCTGCTGTTTGACACAGACTGTGACAAACAATGTCACATACAAAGACACAGCATGTGCTCCCGACCCAACTGTGACCCCTGAGGGTAAAAACAGTGCACATATTGAATAGAAGCAACCAGTGAATGGCTCCCAAACAACACCCAACTCTCCTATCGACCAAGCACAGACCAAACATGCAGAATGTCCTCACAAAGTTTCCAATTCCTATTTCCCCAAGAGTGTGCTCACATTTTCCACTCGACACAGTACATTTGAACGTAAGGGTTCACCTTCGTAAAACTATCTTTGACGTCAATATTCCTTCAGGCATTTGTATTCAAGTAACAAAGACTGAGGAAATAAACACACATCAACACTTGGGGAGTAGACTACTTTGACTAAAATCTAAATGCACTTTGATTGGGCTTTCACAAGACATACCAAGTCAGTGGTTGTCTTTAACTTTATGAATGCTTTTAAAATATATATTGAAGGTAAAATTGTTACCCTTTCACTTAGCTTTCATATTTATCATTATTTTCAAAGCTTCTTTCTGAAATCTTATGATTGTGAGTGACAGAGTCAAACACATAATGTCTTAAAGTTAAATGTCATTATGTCAAGTAATACAATAATCTAAATCAAATCCTTTTCATAAGTCTCTTTCTACAGGAGCAAAAATTCTTTGCAGTGTTAAATTTCAATATACTTGGAAGAATCCATTTAAAATATTTTCTTAAGAACAGGTTGAATTTTTGGGTGCTCGACATGGTTCTCACTACTGGCACTTCTCAATATTTTTGACAGTGTTGAATGTCATTACACATGCATACATAAAATTTCATATCTCCTCGCAAAAGTAATCAAATTTATTGGATTATTTGTTTCAACATGAGTGTACTTCCCTTAATTTTCTCCCTGAATTATTGGGCAATAATTTGTGGCATTGTTAAATGACCTTGTACTTCTGTTAATGCATTTTCTTCAGAGAGAATCCACCAATAAAGGTTCAATGTTGGGGTATTTGCCTTAATTGTTACAATGGATTATGTGCATATTGCACAATATTTCTGGGCAGCGCACACGCTGGATCACTTGAGTTAGCCACATTGAGACATCTTTATTGAGCTTAATTCATTCAGTTTGTGATGGTGAGGAATACACTGGATTGTCCTTAACAAAATTACACGAGCCATCAAGCTGAGAATTCGCAAACCAAGTGTTCCATCAGGAGAGTATGTGGTGACATGGGCAAGAATTCTTTCTGCCATAACCCACTGCCTTTCAGATGCTTCTCTGCTGCCTTTGAGGCCTGCTCCATCAATCTCTGTAAGCCGCACCATTACTGCCTGTTTTCCCCCACATAGGCGTGTTTGCTGATGCGTTTGGGGTGTGTTTGCTGACATTGCTGGCTGCATGTTTGCGCATCAGCCCTTCTCATTACCTACATTAGCTGAACAGAACCGCAATGGTGAAGCTACTACAACAATCTCAGCCTTGACATATAAATAACCTCAGATACTGGTGAGTCACACTTTTTATGAACAATATGCTGAAAATCTAGCAGCAGAGGAAGAAGAAAGGCAAGACTAAAATGGAGTCATGGCAGCATAATGGGAGTCCATTTGAAAGCACAGAGACGACTGTCTTCTGCTTCCTGAAAACTTACCTAAGATCACAATGACACCTATTGCACACTAAATGTTAATCTTCATCAAAATGCACAAGAACACATTGTCACTTCTGAAGATGACACCATCCATGTACTTCCAAAGACAACATCTTCTAAATAAATGAAGAAGAAAGTAACAAAGATGCCTCAATTAATTTTTTTAAATCATTTAAACTCTCCTAGGATTGAAGGAACATTTCCAGAGCAGCAACCATGTAGTATTTATCTATATTTTCCCAAGGGAAATAAAATAAATGGATTTGCTTTAGGAGTATATTATAGAAGGTTCATTTACAGAATGCATATTTTGCCATTTTCTTGAAAGCCCCAAATACAGGCATCCGCAATGGGCAAACTGGAGATAGGGCAAAGAAACAATAATGTGGAATATGGAATACACTCTATGCTACAAAAAGAGAAGAAATAGGAGAAAAAGGATATAGCAAAAATGTGCAGGAAATTGAAAGAGTGAGGAAATGAGGGTAAAATTAGGAAAGATGAGAAAGCATGATGAAGCAGAGAGGAAGTGGAAATTCACAATTTCTGAAGAAAATTCCTCAGCATGATTAAAGACATTGCAGCATTTGAGAGAATTGTGCCTGTAGCTCAATGCACAGTAGTCCAGTAAATCTAGACCAAAAAATGACCGAACCCACCACAAATAGCAACAAAAATGATATTGGTACCATTTTTTAGCAAATTTTGTCTAGTTTATCATATAAAAAATCAGCCAAAATCAGATGAGTGGAACATGGTCAAATTTGCATAGGACCGAAACAAGAATATTGTCAAAAAACGGTCAAAATTTAGCCAAAAACGTTGTTGTGCCATGTCATACTTTTCCCTTCATGCTCAATATAAGCATGAGGAGGTGTCATAATAATGCAGTATAGTAGTTTTTTGGTGCCCTAATAATGTCCTTTTAACAAAAAACCAATGGTAACAGGACTATCATTGTCCCATGGGGTTTTTATGGTGGCCATTTTGAATTGAAGTTGACGAAAAACATCTCTTAGAAATTGCAAGTTTAAATATCTCAGGAACTATTCAAGGTACATTCACAAATGGCACATCTATTTATATGCTTTTGGACATGCAGAATATGAAAATGACATTAATGTCTTTCTAAATTGTAAATATATCAAAATAATGGCAAAATAATTACACAAAATCATATTTATTACATATTTCAATTTTTTTTCAGTTTATTCCACTAGTCATGTTGCAAGAGGGGGTTCCATTGCATGCACCCTCTGGAAAAGTTAATGCCACCCAGTTTTTTCAATGTCAAATATTGTCAGGAAACATATTTTAGATGTTCCTGTTGTCAATATTCCATGGGGAGGCCATTTTGGATTCACCTCGAAAATTTGTAAAAGTATCCTTTGAGCGTTATTGTTACTTGAAGTGACTCACTTTCTGTGTTAAAGCTGCCATATTACTCTATCATACTTTATGCAAGTGGATACAATGATTCACTCAACTAAACTTTAAAAGCCAGTGAGTTATTCTTTCTATTGGTGTAAATAGTATGCTTGTAAGATGCTTGGGCTGGATATCATAAAAATATTGAAACCTCTTCCTCCGTGGGGTAGTAAATAGCTTCACAAGCATACAGTTATCTCATAACCAACTTCACTTCTTTTCTTTAGCAGAAAAACATCTCAAACCAAAAGCTGGATAGTCCTTGATGTCAACTTTTATTTAGCACTTTCATTTTCTTGTTACTTGAACTGTAAACCCAGTCAAAGCTGAATAAATGTTGCCGTCAGTATCAAAAAACTCCTCGGAAACACAAGATACAACCATTCATTTTCAATTCTACCTATCCTAATCACTAGATGACTCATTCCTAACCTACCAAAATGGATGTCAGCTTTCATTTGGCATCTGCATTGTTACTACAATTGCCTGCCCTCCAAAAGCAAAATAAATGTTGATGTCTGGGTCGAAAATATCCTTGGAAAAAACTATATCCTCCCTTGTATTTTCATTTCCACCCATCCTAAATTCTTAATCACCAGATAACTTATTCTGAACCATCCAAATGAATCTGGATGGATTGCCCTTGATGTCAGCTTTCCTTTGGCACCTTGTTTTGCTGTTACAAGTACTGTCAACCCTACCACAGCTAAATAAATGTTGCCGTCTGTGTCAAAAATCTCCTTGGAAACTCAAAATCCTCCCATTTATTTTCAATTGAATGGTTAATTTGTACTCATCCTTATCACTAGATGACTCATTTCTTTCCAACCAAATGAGTATTGATGGATAGCCCTTGATGTCAGCTTCCATTAAGCACCTTGGTTCCCTTGTTACTACAATTTCCCTCCCTCAAAATGCAATATGAATGTAGCTGTCCGGGTCAAAAATCTCCTCGGAAACACAAAATCCTCCCATTGATTTTCATTTCCGTCCATCCTAATCACCAAACAACTCATTCCTAACCAATCAAATGGATGTGGATGGATAGCACTTGATGTCATGCAGCTTTCATTTGGCACCTTTGATTCTTAGTTACTACAAATGTCAACCCTACCAAAACTAAATAAGCGTTTCTGTCAGTGTCAAAAATCTCCTCGGAAACACAAATTCCTCCCATTTATTTTCAGTTCCACCTATCCTAATCATGAAATGACGCATTCCTTAACAACCAAATGGATGAGGATGGATAGCCCTTGTAAGCTAACATCAAGGGCAATGTGTTTGGTTGGTTAAGGATGAGTTTTCTGGTGATTAGGACAGGTGGAAATGAAAATACACAGGAGGATTTTTTGTTTCCGAGGGGATTTTCGACCAGGACACTAACATTTATTTTGCTTTTGAAGGGTTGACAGTTGTAGTAATAAGGAGACCAAGCTGCCAAATGAAAGCTCACATGAAGGGCAATCAATCCACTTCCATTTGATTGGTTAGCAATACATTATATGGTAATTAGGATAAATAGAAATGATATACAAGGGAGGATTTGTGTTTCAGAGGAGATTTTTGACCTAGACAGCAACATTTATTTTCCTTTTAGGGAAAAGGCAGTTGTAGTAACAAGGAAGCCCAAGGTGCCAAATGAAAACTGACATCAAGGGCAATCCATTTAGCAGGTTAGGAATGAGTCATCTAGTGAATAGGATAGGTAGAATAGAAAATATATGGGAGGATTTTGTGTTTTCAAGGAGATTTTTGACACTGACGGCAACATTTATTTACCTTTGGGAGGAATGATATTCCTTGCAACAAGAAAACTAAAAGTTCCAAGTGAAAGTTGACACAGCCTTTGGTTTGAGATTCTTTTCCTACTCATAGAAAAAGAAAAATGAAAATAATTATGACAAGCAATTTCCGGCTCAAGTTAAGAATCCAACAAGTAGTGGCCTCCCCCAACTGAATAAGTGGCAGGATTGGTTGAAAAGGTCTGAACAACTGTGAATAAGCCAATCCTGCGGCTAATTCAGCATTTTCAGTCTAGGGAGGTCACTAATAGTTGGATACTTTACTTGAGCCGAGTAATGACAGCTTTAACACAGAAAGTGAGTCACTTTAAGTGACAATGACGCTCAAGGGATACTTTTGCAAATTTTAGAGGTTAATCCAAAATGGCCTCCACAAAAACCCCATGGAACAATATTGAGAATGGGAACATCAAAAATATGTTTACTGACAATATTTGACGTTAAAAAAACTGGGTGGCATTAACTATTCCAGAGGATGCATGCCATGGAACCCCTTCTTGCAACATGACCAGTGGTTCTACAGCACCCGTGCTGCTGAAAGGTCACAGAATCACAAATCTAAATCTCTTTAAATAGCACAGCTCATCAAATAATTATCTCTTACGGACATGTTACATATACCTCATTTGAAATCTTATATTCAGTGCTTGTTAAATAAGTTAACTGGCTGATGTGAAATAAACTGAACAAATGTGAAATATGTAATAAATATGATTTTTTGTAATTATTTGGTGATATTTACAATTTGGAAAGACATTAATGTCATTTTCAGATTCTGCATATTCAAAAAAATATAAATAGATGTGCCATTCGTGAATGTAGCTTGAATAGTTCCTGAGATATTTAAACTTCTAAGAGACGTTTTTCTGTTGTCAACTTCATTTCAAAATTGCCACCGGAAAAACTCCATGGGACAATGATAGAAACATTTTGACAATTTTCCACTTTTAGATACTATATTAGTCATATGTGAATAAATTGTGATACACGTTGTTGTGAAAATGTCACCGGATTTACTTGACTTGTCTGAAGTGTCCTTGATGATCATGGTACAGCCTTGGCAAGTTGTTGTTATGTCAGACAATATAGCTTTTGCGTTTGTGACCACTTTATGAGGCAGGAATACCCAGTAAATGCTAAAGTAGGCCCTAACAACATCAAAATGATTCTAAATAGTGAAATTAAGATCAGAAATGAGTTAAGTATGTGTGAAAACCCCAGATTAATGGTGCTGTATGTAAGGATGATTTCAAAAGTACTGAGGTTACAAATAATGAGTGAGGACGGCAGATAATATTACATAATATCAATTTGCATAAACATAAAACAGTAACTCTGTGATATGTAACCTCTAGAAGTATTCTGATTTAATATACAACCACAAGAAAATGAGCCTGCATGATAAATACTGCCCTGTGAGATGTAAAGCAATTTTAACGGTTGAATCACGTTAAAAATTTAGACCAATATTGTTGTTTTACGCCAAGGCTAATTTGCATATGTTCCACTCTGTTGATTTTGGCTGATTTTATATATGTTAATCTAGAGAAAATTTGCTAAAAAATGGTACCAAAATCATTTTTGTTGCTATTTGTGGTGGGTATATCAGTAGATTTACTGGACTACAGGCATGCTCTTTAAAGACCAAAAAATGCATAAAAATTTTACAATCCAGCAGAATTTTGATTTGGTATGCAAAGTCATGTCTCAAGTATTGATTACAAAGGCATTAGCTCCCTAGCATTTTTTGTTCACTATATCAACCAAGGTTGAAAGCACAAAAATGACTTCTTTGATCCTTTGCCACATTTCAATGCATGTTCCCATGGTTGTCTCCACACTTACATCGGCAAGAGTTGTTAGAAAAAGTCTGGACATTGGACTACACTAAAAATATTATTATTTTTTTTAATTGGAAAAATAGACATTTTCTATTGCCTGCTAAGAACGTGATGCTGCAAACATTAGTTGTTGCCCCCCTGGCTTCATTTTCCTCAAGGTCTATGCCATGATTAGGAAAGCCTGTCATGTCAGCCTTAATTGAAGTCATTGCTACCTTGAAGTTAATATTTGAGGACTAAAAAGTTGCTTAAATATGGTTTGAGAAGGGAATGATTAAAGTGATCTAAACCTTGACTTAAAGTAATATATTGGATTAAGATTCTGTCCAGGGATCTTGGTAGACCATTTCATTGAAGAAATGTTGGATTTTAAAACTAAAAGTTCACTTCTACTGCTAGGATTTAGCAATTACCACTTGATGTTGAATGAAGTATATATTTGTAAACAGACAGATAGATAGATAGATAGATAGATAGATAGATAGATAGATATATAGATAGATAGATAGATAGATAGATAGATAGATAGATATTTTGATGGACTGAAGCATAGAACAGACTCAATCTCATTGACAAACGTATCTGCCACCTTTTTTCATATCAATACTACAGATATGGCCCACTTAATTGACAAATATTAAAGTTTTAAAACACAAACCTACTCTTAACAAAAATTCAAACTGAGGGCAATTGACTTTGTTAAATACCAAGTGATTCACCACTAAACATAACCTTCAGGCTAATTATTGCAAATTCAATCATCTAGTGATAACACAACCACTGTCTCTTCCAGGGATGCTTGGCACTGTCATTTGGCAGTGCAAAAAACCACCAGTAACAGGACAAACAAAAGAGGAGAAGGTTGGCCAAGTATGCAGTACATCAGTTCAGGATGGCATGCAGAGGATTTAGAGTGGCAGCCCATAGGACATAGGTATACCGGTGTACTATGTCCGAAGTGAAAAAGTGCTAGAGTTGGACAGAATAGAGACTGTTAATCCAAAAGTATAACAGAAGAAAGTGAATTAGAACAAGGGTGAAATGAGTCAAGAGTTTCTAATTTTATCAGAAGTAAGTAGTTAGAAGTAGAGGAAATGACACTATTCTCAAAAGAACTGCAAATGAAAGTAGTGAATGAAGTCCAGAAGGAAACCCATCATATAAAAATATTCTTAAAAAAGGACACATGTAAGAGGTTGAATTACCAGGAAAACAGTGAAACCTAAGGGAAACACAGAGAAACAAAGGGAATACTACAAGAAGAGCTACAATACTCACATTCAAAGGCCAAACAAAAAGCTCAGAGATTGAAAAGCTTTACAGTGGGGTTAATTAGCCTGTATCTCAGGGCAACATCTCCTGAGAGATGATCACAAACTCTGCATGTGTAAAAATGATCGATGAGGGTGAGTGATCACTTCTGGGATTCACAAAGAGAGCTATAGGGGGTTTAAAATCAAATTACATTTCCACTAAAGTTCATGGAGAGAAAAAATTACAAAGAGCGCTGTTTAGTAAATTATATATATATCATGATTAAAAGGAAAAAAACCGAAAAAAATTCTATACAGTACACGTATCTAATTTTTTAAAAATTATTTATAAAAATACATTACGCTGGATAGTGATGCAGTAGAGTTTTACTAAAAATACAGAGAGACTCGTACCTCATGTAGTCAAGATTCTCCAATTTCAAAAACCAGCTTACCTGAAAGAAAACAGACAAAACGACTATTAGCCATTTATATTTGACTAACTTATCTGTATCATACATATAGAGGTGAAGTAGATACTAAGCCAGTTACTGAATTAGACTATGTCGAAAGGGCCAGGGCCCTGGTAGTCTTATTTGCAGAATAAATTAATCCTGTAAGTGCTCAACAAGCAAATTTCAGTCGGAGTTACCTCTCTATTTCATTATAATACTAGTAAACAATTACAGTACATTTTACAAAGCCAATATTGTACTGAATCAGTCAATAAGTGTAAGAGCTGGGGTCCTATTTGCTGAATTAGTGAATCCTGGAAGTGTTCAACAAGCATATTTCAGTGGGAGTTACTTCCCTGTGTCATTAATAAACAGTTGCAGTAGACATCAGGCTAATTACATTGAAAGTTGAAAGGAACAGGCCCCTGGTAGAGTTGCCATATTTGCCCAATTAGCGAATCCTGCAAGTGTTCAAACAGACAATCTCTTAACCAGGATGTCTCAGTGGACAGCTGTACTGTGCTAACACTGAAGCTGCCACAAAAATAAATCTCCAATTGCTAACATTCCTTCAACCAAACGTGATTGATTAATATTGCTTTGGTATGAGGACTACTGCTATTCACCATCGTGTTGTCACTCGTAAAAAACATTTTCTAATTGCTAATGCTAAGCCAAATTGGTTTGCCGAGTGCAAAATCCTTCACAAAAATTTCTTCCAAAATAAAAACAAATGATTCACTTTCTGATATTTTTTGAAAGATGGCATGCTTACAAAACGTCCTTAGCAACAACGCAATTATAAGTAACAAAATGATATGCTTAAAAGCTTTTGTATTGATGTCGTTTTAGAGTCTTTGCAATTTGACAAATACTATCAGACATATCAGTGCTTGTGAAATGAGACAATGCACGTCTTATGGTGGTTGTCCTGCTTGGGTTTTGTCTCCTTGGTTTTCACTTGCAAAAAATATGGATACACCTTGATTCCAGAGGACGTTTATGATAAAACTGCGATTTTTTGTTCAGCTAAGACTGAAGATATCTCTTCATACACAAAGTTGATTAACCTCCTCAACCAGGATGATGTTGTTGGAATATACAGACAAAGTGACAAAACTGCACAACTTTGCTACTCCAGGAACATGGGAAATGGCCGGGTTTCTCTATCATCGTTGTCTGGTGGGAAAACTTACATGTTAGGTAGGTAATCTGAGAAAATACCAAAACTATTACAAAGTTAAATTGTTCATAGCTTAGCATTTATACATAGCACACTTTTTAATTGACATACAAAGAACTACATTACAAAGCTCAACACTCTCAAAGATAATGTTTATAAATTGAATAGATTCGAATTGAATTTATTAATTTATAAGCACTCTTATTTGAAAAACATTCTAGGGCGCTGTACAATAAATAAGGATTTTAATTTTTTTTAAATTAAAATATAAGGAAATCCAAAGTCAGATCCAAATATTTTATCTCACTTATTGTAACCTTTCCCTCAGGCCAGAACAAAACACTGTTAGAATTTGTAACTTAAAACTATGAAACCAAACTGAAAACCAGTCTGTGGGCAGATGAAAGCAGTGAGGCTGCAGACTGGCGAAATTCAAGTTGAATTGGGTGTCGAATTGGCAAAATTCCACAGAACAGTGCAAAGACTCCTCATCAGCAATTCATGCATGCAAAGATGTGAAAATAGTGCGCCTCTAGTGAAACGTTGCAGTTTACCTTTAATGATCAAACAGCATACCCAATTTGACCAAATAACCATGTACTGGTAGAGGAAAATGTGACAGGATAGCCTAAGAACTAAAGTCAAGACATTTTATTTTGGCAGTAAGTTTTTGGCTGATAATTAAAAACATACCTTAGTCTTGACAAAAATACTTGTCTCCTCCTGCTCCTGACACCTTGACCAAACATTTTCATAAACATTTGGAAGTATTGGCATGTTGTACTCCTGGTTAAGAGGTAGTCCTATTAGAATAACATTGCTGTCAAAACAGCCCAAGAAGCCATTTTCTTCTTCTGCTTCTATTGCTGCTGTTGTGACGTCACCATTGCTTCAGTGATGTCATAGAGTCAACAATGCTGATAATGTCACAACAAAAGGTGAAAAATAGCTCTAAATGTGCTGAAGAGCAGCAGTAATTTAGCATTGTGAGTGCCTACATAATGGAGCTGGGGGGTCAGAGGACATAAATTTAGTTCAAATTATGCTTGGTCATTGTGTACTCACCCTGATAAACCAAAAATTAAACCTCAGACTTAATCATGTATTCTTTTATTGGCTAAAAACCTACTGCCAAAATAAAATGTCTTGACTTTAGATCCATTTGCAAAATGAAAAATAAAATTTTTATTTGCAAATTTCAGCTGACCGCAAACAAAGGGCATGTAAACCTGGATTCACTTCTGCTGGAAATTATTGTTTCAAATATGACAACACAAACGGGAATCATTCAGAAAAAGTGTCATCCTGCATCAGTCTTGGAGGTAACATCATCAAAATTGACTCAGCAGAAAAGACCTCAGCAGTGAAACAATTCATACAAGGTACACAAATAACTTACATTTCTAACTGATGTTTCCATCATAGATTGCACAGTTATTGATGAATAGAGGAACATCACATCCATGCAAGGTATTAGTAGGAGGAATGTTGATTCAGTTTCCTAAATTTGTGTTATACTTATATTTACTGAGTGTTGATAGTACACACTGACTTTGGAAAGATATAATATATATATATATAATATAAAAGATTGAATCTGATAATGCAGTTGTCTTATCCTATCCAAAATTTAAAGGGAGGTCTGACGTATCTATCAACTTTTCTCCCAACACAATATCCAGGACTATTAAGATACAAGGATTTTATTGCCTCAAAAGTAAGATAACTATCACTTTAATCTATCATTTTTTACAGGTATAAATAATGTAGCAACAGCTATTTTCATTGGACTTAAAGACATTATGGGAGACGACCAGATGAGTAGCTACAGATGGGTTATGGACAATTCAACATTAACTTATTCAGACTTTGAACCCGGACATCCTTCAAGATCTGACAAACTGTGTATAAAATTATACCAACCAGCATCTTTCTGTTGGCGCGATGCTCGGTGCAATAAGTCAAATAAAGCAATCTGCGAAGCAGAACATGTGAGTAAAAAATTATTTACTAGCTACGATAGACAGTGTGATCTGTAATATTGTATTTTTCAAAGCTTTTAAAGAAGACACTTCCTGCAATTAAGATAATGTATTAATTTGAGCAATTGCACAGCCAGAAAATCAGGCTGTGCTTATCATCCAAAAGTAACCAAACAATCATGCAAAAAAGTCACTTTCACTGTCTTGCCAAGGGACCACCTCATAACTACAATTATTCAGAAAACAAAAGCTATAGTGCCTTGTGTAACTGATGACAACCTTCGTCAATTGTGATAGAGCAAATCTTGTTCTATTTCTCAAAGTACAGACTGAGAGAAATACTAGCACTACCAAGTCGATACATGTAATAACAAATACTCCAAAAAACCCTCTTGTGGATTATTGCAGCAGGAAACCAAAGGGTGTTCGATACATGTGCCAAGAGTGAAAAATCCCACTGGAAAAATAACGGCATCCTTCAGATCGTCAAAGAATCACAACATGCTCCAGCTGTAAATTGTATAGTGATGACACTTGCTGTGCAAAAACTAATGCTATACAGTATTAAATTATTCTGCAACGGTTTAATATTCTTTTTTTTTTTAATGTTTGCTTTGTCATTTCAGGTCTACATATGGTCTTAAGGAGCTGAATCTTGACTGAAATTCAGAAATCTTAAACTGACTTTCAGTTTTGAAGACAAAAACACACAGTTTCACTACAGAAGGAATAGTTAAGATAACTGATGCTATCAAAGACGATTGGATGATTGGGTCTTTAAGTCCTGTATGGGTAATTCCGTGTCATTTCATCAAATTTCAGAAAATGTTCCCACTCTACCGACTCAGAATTGACCAGGATGAAGGTTTCTTGCCTATAAGCACAAATCCCAAGTAATACAGTGATATCTTTAATAGTTTCTTTGAAAAAAATTCATGAAAAATTCGATATTTTTCCTGAAATTTTCAAGTCCAGAAATTTGAAGGCATGTAACTCAATCAGAGTAAAACCTAGAGACTTGCAATTGGACAACATGTTTTTAATGTAGCCCAGGTGTAATAATCCATTGTTTCAGCCACCTCAATGCATTTCCCTCTATTTCACGGGAAATCGAAAAAATCTGAAAATTGCAGTTTATTCACATTTTTGTCCCCAAATTCCTCAGTCGATATAACAAGTGGAGATTTAATATCATGGTTGAAGAATCTTTGCTATGGCTTCTAAACATGTGTACAGTATCAAACTCACCACACAAATATTCTTGGAGAAATGTGGTGTGAAAAACTGAAAATGTGTAAAATTTGTCAACTTCTGACCAAATTTTACAAGGTATAGTAGCCTATACCAAAAAAATGAATACACTGACCTAAATAACAACATCACATGTGTTAACAGAACAAAATTCTAGTTGGTATCTGTTGGCGCTTTTGTTGCACAAAATTTCAAAATGTTCTTGTCTGTGTATGAAAAGGGCATCATCCGAAGTATAAAAAAAATGTATGAATAAATCTTCTTAGTGAGTAATTTTTTTAATGTATTCTGCTATAATTAACAGTTGTCTTTGTGCATTGTTCTGGTTTGAATTCATTAACATTGTTCATATTTCAGCTTAATTGGTTTATTGTTGTCTAAGTCCATAACGCACTTTCATCCAAATTCTGCCACTTGGGTTCTGGTGGGACCAAGTATTATCATGGCATGATTGGTACCCAGCACGAATAATTTTATTTTGCTTTGCCAGACCATGTGGATTTAGCAATTGTACAAGAATATCATCCTCAGGTTTTGATGCATTCTCGTAATTAAGAAAACCCATAATGATCACAAAAGAATTGGAGATGTTTAATTAATCTATTAACTTTCCTACTCTACACAAAGCAAAACTGTGGTGATTAATGCCGCAGATGATGTGCATTTGATAATGTCAAAAACAAATCGAGATGTTTTCGTAATGCATCAGTGTCTTTGACAATATAACAAAGTTTATTTCAGGTACTGCAAAACTTGTTTTCAGTGTAAGAAATCATATCAATACTTCATTGATAAGATGCAGTGCAATAGTGTGCATAAAAAAGAGCACAAGAATATTTTTGCATGGCGAAAAGTATCAAAATGACAAATTTGTAAACTTGAAACAAGAACATTTTGAAATCTTGTGCAACAAAAGCGCCAACAGATACCAACTAGAAATTTTTTCTGTGAACACATGTGATGTTGTTCTTTAGGTCGGTGCATTCATTTTTTTGGTATAGGCTACTATACCTTGTAAAATTTAGTCAGAAGTTGCCAAATTTTACATATTTTCAGTTTTTCACACCACATTTCTCCAAGAATATTTGTGGGGTGAGCTTGACATTGTACACATGTTTAGAAGCCATAGCAAAGATTCTTCAACCATGATATTAAATCTCCACTTGTTATATCAACTGAGGAATTTGGAGACCAAAATGTGAATAAACTGCAATTTTCAGATTTTTTCGACAACCCGTGAAATAGAGGGAAATGCATTGAGGTGGCTGAAACAATGGATTATTACACCTGGGCTACATTAAAAACATGTTGCCATATTGAAAGTCTCTAGGTTAAACACTGATTGAGTTACATGCCTTCAAAATTCTGGACTCGAATTTTTCATGAATTTTTTTCCGGGAAACTATTAAAGATATCACTGTATTACTTGGGATTTGTGCTTTTAGGCAAGAAACCTTCATTCTGTTAGACATCACCCAGATACTAATACCATTGGAAAAGCTGGTATTTAACTGACAGTTTTGCATGTTAGCGCCCAGCTAAGGATTAACACTATTAATAACAGCAAACAAACAATCAGATTATTGTTTATTTAGCAAAAATTTAAAGTTAAAAGGTATAATAGAAGAAGCATATGATGTCTAAGTCAGTTAGATACCTCATTGTCGGGTTCCAACATGCATTTTGTGTCAGTTAGATCCCTCCCTCCGGTCGGGATCTAACTGACAAAAATGCATGTTAGAACCCTCCAAATCGGTATCTAACTAATACGTAAATTTTCAAGGCATTCTGAATCGGTCGAGTGGGAGCCATTTGTTGAATTGAAACGGAATTACCCGTATTTAAACACTTAGTATGCTAACTAGGACAGGAGGAGGTCATGGCCATGGGGTAAAGGAAGAGTGACACTGCTGTCCAACACAACAATGTTTGCATTTAAAAAAAAGTCTGTACATTTTCTTATATAGACAGCTAACAACTAGACAGCGCATGGCATGCGCACCTCCAGGGCTAGATAGTTGAGTTACAAGATTTCGAATTCAGGGCTAGATAGTTGACAAGGGAATATGTGAGTGGAGTTGAGGAAAGGCCTAACAGGTTTTGAAGTAAGGCAGGTGAGATTGGGGCCTCCTGGTTATGATACATGAATAGGGAATTTATTATGAAGGGGGGTGATAAAAAATTCGACAAAGCGATCAGTGAGGTCTGGTCGGGTGGTAACGGGATAACTTAGGGAGGACCATGGCTGTTTGTTTGGTCGTGCCGCAGTTTGTGGTGAAGTTGAGCCATTTGGGAACATATTGTAAGGTGACTGGCTTTGAATATATAGGAAACATACATGCTATAGTTGGAGGATTTGTTGGTCTCGTACAATAAGTCTTTAGTGCAGTAAGAATCAGGAGCCGCTTGCTTTGTGTTAGATTACTTGTAGGCAAGGGCAGTAGTAAGCCAGAGACATCTGACATGCAATGCACAGCAAGGAGGCGAAAATCATTGAAACTGCAGTTAGTGAACATGCGGCAAGGTGACGGAGCTACGGCTGAAATTGAGGTGAGGACCCAAACGATTTCCAGTCCAGAGGGCTACAAATGGAGTCGACCATCTCCTCAAACTTCAGTCATAGGTAACGGTAACATGAGAAATGTACACTATGCACTACTGTAAATGGACAAAATGCAAAAACGTATTTTATCATCGTTGCACCAAAAAAAGACACATTTTCTGTATACATGCCTCTATAGATTACCGGGTATACAATTATGTTTTTTCCCCAAACACACAAAGCATTAGGCCTAGCAACATCATAAATCAGGAGAGGGTCATATCAAAGTCTAAAGCAAATGAAAAATGTCTTAGGCCTATCTGCACTTCATGATCTACTTTTAAGTCGATCCATGTTGAGAGACCGTGGAAGCAATTAAATGTTCTTCAGATGGAAATAACAGGACTTGAGAAGACAATCATACAGGACAGTTTAGGACGCTCATTTAAAGTCTTAGAAACATGTATGAGAAAACAACAATTATATTGAATACACCAACATCAGAGGCCTCAGGTTGAGATTTCATGAAATTCACATGTATGCTTAATATTGCATTTTCATACAATGTATTTGAGAAATTATCAATGTTAATATCCTTGGATGAGATTCAAATGCTTCAAGATGAGCAATTTAAAGTGTTATTAAATAAACCGTCAGCGATATACAGACAATGTAAAGACTTGCAGGCCAATAAACCTTCAGGCTGTCAGGCTTGTAAATCCATTGCAATCATATTACCCAGAATATCATGGCAATTATTCCTACAAAAGCAAAACCTTTTTATTTAATGACCTTTTATTGAAAGAGCATCAACCCAGCAGTGTTACTGGCAAGTATAAATACATGTATTTTTCATAAATAGATTCACCATTCAAAAGCTATCCTTGTTTGTATTTCAAACGGGAGTGTGAAATTGAGGAATGTCAATATCCAAGGTCAGTCCACCAGCAGACTCTCTGCGACAACCTGAAACAGAAAGGGAAATTAATATCTAATATGTTGTGAATGGCACCTAAAAACAACAGTTTCAAATAAAAACAATGACATACCATGTTTGTGAAGTCAATATATTTGGTTTTGTGAATTGACACCTCTTTATTTATGCAATGAATAACTTAATTAAGTGAGGCATGACAATGCAATGCAAGAAATTGACCAGCCTAAAAATAATCATTCTCTGTTACTAAAGTAGGACTACTATATTATCTGTCATGTGAAGACTCGAGTATACATATAATTATGTTAGAAGTCTTTATCCTTTCATAAGGCATAAAATGTTTGCTAACTTGTTTGGCACCACCTTACAGAATAAAAGACACTATGTTGTCCTACTTTGAACCCCTTCAGCAAAATATAAGTTTACAGGTGCTTGCGTTCAAGCAGAATGGCAATTAAGTCAGTTTACTACAATAAAATAAATAAATGACTGTTTCATTGACACCCACAATATCACTCTGTATTATTGGATTTATACATGAATGACCAATAAAGAAGTCATACATGTAAGTCTTAGGTTTGGTTTACTTAACTGCTGAAGAGATAACAGGTCAATTGTTATTTCAGCTGGTTCAAGTCAGTAAGGTATATGTTTTCCTTGTAGCACTGCAGTTAACAATCTAGTATCAGAGGAGGTCTGATTCTGTGGTAGATGAGTCAACATGATCAAATTAATTCTGTATTTCAAGTAGGTACACTGTAGGCATTGAAATATGTGAGCCTACACAGACAATAAAATTGGTTTGACTCTCAATGAGCTTTGGATATCCATACTCTCTTTGGTGCACTGAAACAGCAGAGCACTCTGCATGCTGCAGCCACACAGCAAGCCATGTGACTAGTGGCCAGTGGCCAGCTGCATGCTGCTGGTGTGCTGCCCCAAAGCTCTGGCCAGTGGTTCACCTTGATCCATCATAGGGTCCAATTAGGCATTGGAAAGGTGTGCTTGGTATCAAAATCACTTTATTTTGCACAATTTTAACTACTTTAATGCTTATGTGTAAGTAATTCTAAGCCTTAAGTATTTAGAACATTGAAACACTTTTAAAATTGGTAAACAATCAGAAATAACTTGCCTGCCATGGTTGACTGCACACATAGCCCAGAGCCTGCATGGCCAATTAAGACATCAAACAATACACGTGTTATTTAGGAAGATAGGGAGCCGGTTCATTTGCAATGACTCTGAGCCTGTTTATCATGGTATACACCAGTAATCCAGCCCTACTAAGCTCTACTACACCAAGTCACCAACTGTGCATGATTGCACTCCTGACTTAACTGATCTGCATTGTAAACATGGGTTGCATTGCCGGTAAAGTGCCATTAATTACGAGCGAGTGGAATCAGCTTGTTTCTAAAGGCAATCAGTGCTTGTATAGGCAAATTTAAGGCCAGAAATGTCCAAATCACCAGCAGGACCAGTTGGAAATGAATTGTAGGATTACTTAAAACACATACCTTGGCAAATGGTGCTGTATAATTCATAATTCTTCAGTAAATGCAGCAACACATCCTCCCTCCATGAAGGCCAGGGGCCAACTGCTGGGTTGCTAGGTAACCTATATTAGGTGTCAGCAATCTCCGGCATGAAAGCCGAGGATGGCCGAAGTCGCCGAATTTTGCACATCAAAAAAAACGTTTTTTAGTGATTTTCTTGACACTTGGATGCAAATTTGCAGTGTCTGCACATGCATCATGAGTGGATCTATCAATAGACCATATTTGAGTGGCTGGGAAGCTATACAGAGAAAGAAAAGTACAAAACCAATTTTTACTTAATTGTCTTTATTGGGCTACCCTACGCAAATCCGGAAATCACGGGCCACGGCGGAAAATGGCTGTCGCAAAACAGACCTCCAGCGCCAGCTGGCCCTGGAGGAATAAAGCTTAATCTGCATACCAACTTTAGTTGTATTTGAATTTTTTTAATATAATATTACACGTTTGATTCATGCCCAATTCTGATGCCATCCCTTTCAATATTGTTCGACCACTGAATATTGATTGCGACGTCTTCACCATCTCTCAGCCACCTTTCGGCTTGACCGCCCTGTTCTTACAGCGTACTTTCTGGCTTCATATTGGTTCATGCAAATCCATCCACTACAAGTTCTCAACTCATTTTCCAGCCCATTCTCTGGCCCTCCTGTGTTAAGCTTGTTTGGTAGAAGCGAGCTTGGAGCTAGCTTGGAGTGAGCAAGATTTGTGCTCCCTCCTTATCCATTCTGTTTGACACAGACTGTGACAATGTCACATACAAAGACACAGCATGTGCTCCCGACCCAACTGTGCCCCTGAGGGTAAAAACAGTGCACATATTGAATAGAAGCAACCAGAGAATGGCTCCCAAACAACACACAACTCTCCTATCGACCAAGCGCAGACCAAACATGTAGAATGACCTCACAAAGATTCCAATTCCTACTTCCCCAAGAGGGCGCTCAAATTTTCCACCCGACACAGTACATTCGAACATAGGGTTCACCTTCGTAAAACTACATCTTTGACTTCAATATATCTTCAGGCATTTGTACTCAAGCACCACAGACTGAGGAAATAAACACGAAATAGCACTTGAAGAGTAGACTACTTGAACATAAATTGAAAAGCTCTTTGATTAGGCTCTCATGAGACTAGCCAAGTGAGTGGATGTCTTCAACTTTATGCATCCTTTTAAAACAAGAACCCAGAGGTTGCAAAACTGAATGATGCCGCCGATATTTGGTAGCACAAGCCACCCAAGTGTACTCAGGTTTTGACAGCCATTTCCACATATTCAGAAAATCGTGGTCCTCTGAATTTCAAACAAAGGACCAATCTATCTGTGCAAACATGCTGGTAGAATGTGAAAAAAGGTACAAACGAGGTTACAGATCTACTATTGCCCAAAAAAGGAATCTGGAGACACATCTTTACTCTGAACATGACTTTGTCCCTTTGTTATCAGAGAAATACCGTTATGGTTTTCTCAATTTTTCTTCGGATAGCATGATGGCCAGTAATTTGGTATTTAAACAAGATCTAATGCAGCTAGAAGCAGCTCTTTTTTGTTGTTGAACAGGGCAACGTCTATACTCAACTCCTTTAAAGTTACAGCTTCCCAGCTTTATCACAACATTTCCAAAGTTGTTTTCCGTCAACTGCACCAAAAATAACCTATACACATACTTCTTTAAATGACATAGGCACAGTCATGGGACTGTAGCAAAACAATGATTCAGTGAGATTATTTTATTTCGAGCCCTTTATTTGAAACTACAACTGTTTAAAAATGATGTACGCACATATCTCAGAATCCATCTTCGTTCTCTTAAGTTAAAGTTTGGTAACTGCCAAAATTGATACATGCTAAAACTGAAATTAATTGTGTAGTGGTACTTTGAAGTGTTACATGAAATATTTTAGCCAAATGGGCAGGTCCCATAGATTAAGTTTGCAAAATTAAACAAGAACCCGCGGGTTGCATAATGCAGGTGGAATTTTCTACTGTAGGGTTGCGTTTGACACAATATTTTCAAAACTTGGATTTTCATATGCATATGAGTTCTGAAACTTCAGGCCTTGGTAAAAAACGACTGTTTCCAGTCTTATTTTTCAGCTGTCAGAAGGGCATCACTTTGTTAAGGGCTATTCCATTTAAAAACCTGGGAGGGGGGTGGTCAGGTTGATTTATTTTTCGTAAGATGGATGTAGGGATCGGCGGAAATTCGCTTCAGCAGCTGTTCAGATGTATGGTGGGATGCAAAAGAAATCGCTTTAGATGTACGGGGATGCATTATCGCTCCATGAAGGCTTACGCATTGTAATAATAACATTTTTATTTGATGCATGTGGGGTGGTTAAAAAATTTGCATTTAATGCATAGGGGGGTCGAAAATAATTCACTTTAGATGCATGAGGGGGGTCAAAAATGTAACCTGACCACCCCACCCCCGGGTTTTAAAATGGAATAGCCCTAATATCAATAAATGAGAAAATCCTGTCTCTTAAGGGGAGGTATGGGTGAGAAATTCCCCAAAAATATGTAAGCTTCACATATTCAGTTTATGGCACATCTTTGACCAACAACAACCCAGGCAGCCAGTCCAAGCTTCAATTATATTAAAATATGTCTCTGTCATCACTTAAAGCCATGTCAAATACCAAATCATCGCCAAATTTTCGTGAGTAAATAGTGGCGTTGTGTCACTTCAAAGATGTCCACACAAAAAAGTAGTTAGCATGGCAACATGGAATTTACTGTGGTGAAACATAACAATGATAACTAAGTCGTTGCAAAATTTTGTTCCTGTAGCTTCATTAGATTTGGAGAAATAGCCACAAATATTTTATCTAGTGGTCAATTGCCTGAAATGACGTTAACGTCACGTTTTTGCCATTTTCCGCAACATGTGAAAATCAACTTTTACCCTGTACGGGAGGTGAAAAATCTTGACAACCATTTGTCGTAGGAACCTGTGGGATACATCATCGGAATCCTCGAAAAATTGTCTTGGAGATTACAGACCAGATTTTTTAAATTTTTTTTCGTTGCAAAATTATATGACATCGTAGTGATAGAAACGAGAAATTTTTCAATAAAAATGACTTTGGACTACTTTACCCTAATTTCTGACACTATGAAAAGAAATATCAAAAATCCGCTCTGTAATTCCCTGCGTCTTGCCTGTCTTCATTTGCAAAATTTTTCTATCATGTCTGTAACTTCAGAAATTTCACATCCCGTGAGCAGTAAAAATCAGCCTTTTTTCGACTTTTAAACTGGTTACCATGGCAACCATTCATCATAACAATGCAAAATCACCTGAAATCATCTAATTTAACTAAAACCTAACTTTTTATACCAAACTTTGCTCACCCATACCTCCCCTTAATACCCTATACACATCCCATAATGCTCATACACGCCATTGCAGATGTTCTCCATCAGTGAAAATCTGAAAATGACATTCAAATGGCAAGATCAATGTGCTCCGTCCAATCCACAAACTCATCTATGAAAACAATCTGCAACCAGATATGGAGCACTGAACACGTTTGTAAGCAAAAACAGGTATATAGAATGTCTGAAGTACATCGGCTATAAATGAGAACATCTGTCTCTTAATACCCTATTTATAATCCAAAATGCTCCTAAACACCACTGTAGATGTTCTCCATATGTGAAAATGTGACTTTCCAATAAGATAATGCTATTTAGATGGCAAGATCATGGAGTTCGTCCCAATCCACAAAACCCATTTTTCTACAGAAACAATCTGTCAACAGGCCTAGAGCAATAACCACTGGATTTTTTAAAGCGAAAATTTGTATATAGATTGCCTGATATATATTCCACATACATTTTTCTTGATTCTTAGATTTGGGGATTAGAAAAAATTATATATAACTTTTTTGATCGGCAGAAATGCATCATTTTACCCCATATTGTCACAAATATGATTTTCTTTATAAAGATAACCCATACATAATCCAAAATGCTTCTGCGCACAAAACTAGGGGTTCTCCACTAACGGAAAATCTGATTTTCGAACACGAAAATTCACTATTTGATAGCAATATTGGGGTGCATGTTCTAATCCACAAAACCCATTATATGGTAAGTGACTGGTATAATGCAGTTGCGCATGCGCACCTGCATTAAAAATATCTAATTGTCAAACTACCACGTCAAGTTCATGCAACTACATTCCTAGTGGCTCCATCTATAATCCAAAGTTGGTACCACCAGCTGTTTATCAGTTTATAAATAGACTTCTGGATCTGGATAATTACTCAGCATTGTCACTTGGATATTTCGCTGAGGGTTGATCGCAGTGTGATAAATGAAATGTTAAGGCCGAGAGTCAGGAACACACCCTATTAAAATTTTTAAGGCTACCCTGCATACCTCCTCACATATTTTGTGTGTATGTATACTATACATTGTACAACTAATCTATCATAAAAAAAGCTCAGATTTTCAGAAGATATAACTTTTTTTTTAAAAGCCTTTATTTTTCAGCATCACTTACCGTTGACCATGTTGACTGGGATGTCTATCATTCACGCAAGTGGATAAATTATATAGTCAAATGGTAAACAAATAGATACATATGCTCGAACCCATGCCCCCTCCTCTTAGTCTAGTTCATGCAACAGTTAATGCAACTATAGTTCTAGTGGCACCATATACAATCCAAGGTTGGTACTACCAGTGACCCAATGGAATAGTAAACTATCTGGCTACTGTAATGATCCGAGACACCTAAAGACTTGATTTTATTGACTTTAAAATGTATATTATAATAAGAAAGATTTCAATTACAATGATTTTAAGACTTTTTTAAGCAAATTCAGGACTCTGAAATGCTGAGTCAAATATACAGACTGAACAGTTTTTAACAAGCAATGAAACTTATTTTATTTCATTTATCAGTTTATGCTGTGATTTACCTTTTACGTTTTTAATTATGTATTTTTTAACATTTACAGACATACATGCACAAACTATGCTTTTTAGAAAATGTATTAATAAATGATACAATAGTATACATAACTCCACATGAGTACAACTAGATAGTATTTATTCAAATGTTATATCTTGCTTACAAAAAATATCAGATGAATGTTTTCCTTCACTCCTAAAAACATTTTCATATTCTCAAAATATACATGATGGAAGAAATTGATATATATGTATAGGCCCAGACTGGAAATATATGGTAAAAGTGATGGCAATCAATACAGACTTGATGGCATTTTGTCTATTTCAAACCTCTGTCAGCTTTGACAGCTTGGCAATGAAAGATATTTGCTATTTGTTCTAAAATTATTGGCAATTCCTTCAACAGACATCAATTGTATTGCCTCAAAGCATGAGCTACTTTGCATCTCTGCTTACAGGTGGCCAGGTGGCTAGTTTGCAACTCTGCCAACAGGTGGCTGATCACTGAAGCATGGGTTGCATTAGGGTTGCATTCCTGGCAAGGTCCCAATATTTACATATGGAGGGTTGCCAGTTCTTGGCTGGCTTGGGGAGAGGCAAGTCAGGGCTGGAATGCATCAGGATAATATCATCAAAAACACCATCAAATGCACTCCAATCTAATTTTTGCTTCCAAATTGTTGTGCCCATTCACTATATGCATCAAAATAGCAACTAAGAAGCCCAAACTCCTTGCCTATCTTGAGATTTTGCGTATAATTTGCCACTGGTCAGAACCAGCCAAGAGTAACCAGGATAACTGAATGAGCCTAAGGCTCATTCAGTTAAAAAGGATATTTAACTCACTTCAGCTTTCGGCATCAGCTGAAGCTAATGGATTAAACAGTTATTTAAACTATTTCCAATAATTGAAGGTGTACACTTTATGTCACCTAACTAATGTTTGAAGAATGCTTGAAATGCAAAAATCCTTTCACTTAGCTTTCAAACTATTTTCAAAGGTTTGAACAACCCATTTAAAAGAATGTTGCAACAACTGATATGTTTTAGAATAGGTTCACTTTGGGTGTACTCAACTTAGTTCAGGTTCAACTTGGGTGTACTCAACGTGGTTATCACCAGAACAACTTGGTTCTCGCCAGAAGCACTACACAATATTTTTGACAGTGTTAAATGTCATTACAACAGCATCAATAAAATTTCAGACAATTCCCCGCAAATGCAATCAAATCAAGTAGGTTATTTGGTTCACCATGAGTGTACTTCACTTAATTTTCTCCATGCATTATTGGGCAATAATTTCTGGCAGTGTTAAATGACCTTGTACTTGTATTAATGCATTTTCTTCTTTTTTTCTAACAAAGAGAATGCAACAATAATGATTCATTCTAATGACCGTATTTGCCTTAATTACAACAATGAATTGTGCGCATATTGCACAATATTTCTGGGGAGTACACATATCGGATCACTTGAGTAAGCCACCCTAAGACATCTTCATTGAGCTAAATTCATTGAGTTAGTGATGGCGAGGCACCCGTAAAGAATGTCCTTAACAGAATCATGCTGACCAATCAAGCTTAGAATTTGCAAATCAAGCGTTCCATCAGAAGAATATGTGGTGACATGGGCAAGAATTCTTTCTTCCATAAACTACTGCCTTTCAGATGCTTTTCTGATGCCTTTCAGCCCTGCTCCATCAATCTTTGTAAGCCGCACCATTACTGCCTATTTTCCCCCACATTTGCGTGTTTGCTGATGCGTTCGGGGTGTGTTTGCTGACATTGCTTGCTACGTGTTTGCACATCAGCCCTCCTCCTTTCCCACGTGAACCTAACAGAATCTCAAAAGGTGAAGCTGCCAAGACAATCACAGTGATGGTGCATAACTAGCCTTAGTTACACGCGAGTCATGCGGGTTATGAACAATATGGCAAATATGGAGCAAGAGGAGATGATAAAAGACAAGATATGAGGACTCACAGGGAGTCATGATGGTTCTTTTTGGAGTCCTTTACCTTGTGAAAACTTGCCAAAGATGAAGACGGTACCAGTGGCACACTGAACACTACACTTCATCAAAGGTACAAGAACATGTCAACATTGTGAGAGTTACTAAGACAACACCACCTACAGAAATGACATTGGAAAATGATGAGAGCAGAAAGTAGACGAAACATGCAAAGATTCCTCATTCTCACATAAAAATATATCCAAAGTTCACTAGTTTTTACTAAGTAGTGTGGACCTCGATTGGAAAGGCGACATTATCTGAGAAGGACACATCTTAAGTTCACAGTTGAATAATGTAATCGTTCCAAGTTCCATTGGTCTGCACCTCCTCTTTAATGCATTCTCAAGACTTTTGGAAACAGTGTTTACCATGTATGCCATAAAACATACACTAATTTAATTTCCTTAACTTTGAAATATCTTTGGCTTTGAGGAGCATATCCAGTGCAGCAGCAATGTTGTTTGAATCTACATATTCCAAGATATTCAAGAAATTAAATGGATTAGTTTTAAAGGCGTATATAGAAGGTTCACAATTATCACATTCGCATTCAGACATTCTCACGAAAGCCTCAAATCCTGAGCAAACAGCAGACATTGCTAGGAAACAATATCATGAATATGGCAAATGGAATATTCTCCGAGTCGAAAAATGAGGGTACAATTGGAGAAAAAGGATACAGCGAAAATGTGCAGGAAATTGAAAGATTGATGAAATTTGGGGGAAATGAGGAAAGATGAGAAAGCATGATGCAGAAGAGAGGTAGTGGAAATCCAAAATTTCTCCGAAAGATTTCACGGCATGATTAAAGACATTGCAGCATTAGAGAGTTTTGTGTAAGTGGCTGTATGCACAGGCATGCTAAAAGGACAGTAAAAATGTAATGAAATTGTGCAATGCAGCAGAATTTTGACTTGGTATGCAGAGTTATGTTTGAATTATTGATTGAGCAAGCATTCATTCCCTTGCCTTTATTTTTCACTACACCATACAAGATTGAAGAAAAAAAAAAGTTCATCCTTTCATCTTTTTCCATCATAGTTGTCCTCATATTGGTGAAAGAAAAAGTAGACAATATTCTAAAATCATTTATTTTAAAATCTTTAAAAAAAAATTCATGCTGAGAACATGATGCTGAAATTATTAGTCATTGTCCCTTTGGCTTAATTTCCTTCAAGGTCTTTGCCATGATTAGGGAAGCTTGACGTGTCAGCCTTAATGAAAATCATTGAAACTGCAAGGTCAATATCTAATATCTCAAAAGGTGCTTAGAGGGCAACCGTTTAATAATCAGGGAGGGGGCTTGGAGCAGGAACGGACGCAGGGGGGGGGGGTGGATGGGGGGATGCATCCCCCCCCCACCAGACCAAAATTTATATATTTTTACATGTTAATTTTATCCAAGTGCAGTCGCATTATGTCGCGAATTATGCATTCCGCGACGCGATAGCCAGACAGACCCCCCCACCGGAATTTTCTGGATCCTCCCCTGGCTTGGAGTAGTACTTGGCAGGAAATTATGTATTTCACGGTAACGTCGGCCTTAGTTATTCTTTTCAAGTGTGCGAAGTCCCCAAATATTAATTCCTAAATCAAGCATCACCTTCTTAAGAAAAACCCCAACCTGAAATGATTTCTTTCAAGACCGCCCAGAAATTATTTATTTATTTCACCAAAACTGAGCAAAAAATTATTTATTTGAGAAGAAATGGTGTCCCCCTTGAAACGTGGTCTGGAAAGGAACCAAATAAAGAGATCTAAACCTTGGCTTTAAGTAAAATATCAGATTAAGATTCCGCTCAGAAAGTCCTGATAAAGAATATCAATGATATCATTGATGCAATTTTTGACAACCAGCAAGTCAGTTTCTACACCTAAGTTCTAGCAGTACCAAATATCGCTATACAGATAGATAGAAAGACAGACATTATGACATATATATATATTTGTAGATACACGGATAAATAGATACATTCTTCATGTAGATAATAAGACCAAGAAACATAATATATTATATTGATACACAGATATACACAGATAGATATATGAGAGGGGGAGACATATTAGTCTGGTATGAAAAAGTTCATTGAATTCAAAATGTGACATGGGACATAAAGCAAACAAAAATATTTGGCAATAAAAAAATTATTGGTTGTCCAAATTAATATTGAGGAAAAGGCCAGAAAGAGACATTAGATGTCATTGAACATTATTCTTTCTGCAAATCATAAGATTCACCATTCATTTTTCTAAGTAATATGTCACATACAATCTTCTAAAAAATAAAGCTATTGATTAAACAAAAGTCTCCGAGTGCTAGCAGTTTTCGTTCCGTTCATTTTGTTTTCACCACTAGTAACAATACAATCACCAGTAACTTAATGATGCACACAAATGCTTTTCTATTGATGTTTTGAATACCATGAATATAACAGAGATAAATGCTTGTGAGTTGCAAACAATAAAAAGTCCTCCGAAATAATATCTTAATTCCTAAGCAACATCATAATTATCAGTACTAACAATGCGCTTAAAAGCTTTAGTATTGATGTCGTTCAGAGTCTTTGCAATGTGACTTGTACTAACTATCTGACATATCAGTGCTTGTGACACAAGAAAATGCACGTCTTATGGTGCCTGTCATTCTTGGGTTTTCTTGCCTTGGTTTTCCCGTGCAAGAAGGATGGATACACCTTGGTTCCAGAGGATGTTTTTGATAAAACTGATGTTTTTGATAAAACTGCCGTTTTTTGTTCAGCTAAGACTGAAGGTATCTCTTCTTACACCAAGTTAATTCACCTCCTCAGCAAAGATGATGTCGTTGGAATATACAGACGAAGTGACAAAACGGCACAACTTTGCTACTCAAAGAACATGGGAAATGGTGAAGTTGCTCTATCAACGTTGTCCGGCGGGAATACCTACATGCTCGGTACGTAATCTAATCAAATTCAGAAACTATTGACATATATAAGTTACATGTAGGACTAATAAAGAACATCATTGTAAAACTGAAAGATCATATTCATAGTATGAAAATGATGTTTTTTATATAGTAGCGAATGAATTTCATACGTATGAATTTCATACGCTACTTTATAAAAAACATCATTTTCTCTGTATATCATACAAACAATATTTGACAAAAGCTTTTTTTTATAATGTGCAAGAAGTGCTACATAATGACTTTAAATTAAACATGAAGTGCAATGAATTTGATAAATCATGACAACAATATCAACAGACCTTTGCCTTTCATGGAGCAGACTTTGTAGTAAAAGGAAGACAGGGCTGAATCAGCAATACAATTTTTTTAATCAATTAATTTATATATCATATGAAACTTTGCGAACAGTGTCAGTCCCAAGCGCATTTAATTGATTTCGCAAAGAAAATAGCATTCCAATTTCCAAATTTCAGCTGACCGCAAACACAGAGCATGTAAACCTGGATTCACCTCTGCTGGAAAATATTGCTTCAAATATGATGACACCACAGGCAATTACTCAGAAAAATTCACATTATGCAACACTTTCGGAGGACACCTCATCAAAATCGATTCAGCAGAAAAGGCGTCAGCTGTGCGACAATTCCTGCAAGGTACACAGTACCGCACAATCAACGTGCTTTTCTATCTGAGACACAGCGCTCCTGAAGAAACATTGGGCTTCATTGTTTTAACTTTATTGAAATTCCCAAAAGAGCTAAACTAATAGGTTTCATCACATTTTCAAGTTTGTTGTTGTCTTAAAATGTTCCTATGGATGATTGTGTAGTTTCAGGCGATATAGGTTCCGTTTTCGGTTAATTTTTTTAACCGCAATGTTTCTTCAGGAGCGCCGTGGAGAAATTTAGGAGTCAATTTATCTGTTTCACCAATTGTCGCCAGTTTGCACCTAAACAGTTTGACAAATTTTAATTAATGAAAATTGAGAATCAGAAAGATGACATTGCACAGATGCCAGATATTCTCTCTGGAAAAAAAAGTTGGGTCTCCCAGTGATACCACTTTGGCAGTGACTGGGAGGACCAAATAATCACCAACTCTTACCTTAATCGTTAATTTTTTCAGGTACAAGTGGTGTGGGACAATCAATATACATTGGACTTAAGGACGTCGTCGGCGACAACAATCTGACTAGCTACAGGTGGGTGGTGGACAACTCTACATTGAGTTATTCCGACTTTGACGACGGAGAGCCTTCAAAACCAATTAAACAGTGCACAAAGTTATACAAACCATCATCTTTCCGTTGGCATGATGCTAGATGCCATTTTAACAACAAAGCACTCTGCGAAGCAGAACATGTGAGTACAAAATGCTTTTTTAGCTGTTGTAATAACTGGATGGAAAAATTAACCGCATTGCCCTTCGTCAACGTATTACTTTTGCCGACTGTAAGAAAGTCGAAGATGATTCTGAGATGGCGGCAGAGGTACCGAATCTACTACAGATGACAATTTATTATATTCGCGCAGCGAAACGGCCGAAGGCCGTTGAGCGAAGCGAATTGAGTGCAAGAGAAGACTCAAAAATCTGTGCAGTGATGGTCTCAACATCAACAGTCCACAGTTTGGAATTAGGTCAAGTGGGTCCAGCTTCTTATCAATGATTTAGTTTCGTATTTAACAAAACATAACATATTCATCTTCAAAAGTGTCTTAAAAATTCAATTTTCTCTAGTAATATGTCCTGTACCAATAGTTTTTATAGAATAGTTAATTATTAGCATTGACAAGCTAAATCAAATTATTAACATTTAATTTCAATCAGACAACAAGAAAACATAACAAAATTAAAGTTAAATAATCTTATAAACTGATGATTATGTAACAGTGAACAGATAATCTACATGCAATGTTTTTGTTTTACTATATATTTATACTATTATGTAATATCAACAATCTAACATAGACTTGACTTTGGCAGCTTTCATTGCTGTCTGCCTTTTTACCATTTATTTAATATATATATCTATCTATCAATTTATCTATCTGTCAGTCATTATATCTATCTATCTATTTGTCTATCTATTTATCTATCTATTTATCGATATATTTATCTATTTATCTATTATATTTTTTGTCTAGTTTATCTTGCTATTCTACATTTATCTGTCTTTCCATGTATCTGTCTTTCTAATTTTCTGAAACAGTTACATAACTCCTTTCATACATTGAATATTAAATAAACATGAAAGTTATGGTAAAACTATAAGTCCTACAAAAACACTTGAAAGTGCTGCGCGAATTTCATGGCAGTGCCATTTACATATTATATATGTAGAGATACTTATTAAAGCGTTATCAAATATATCAGCCAGGCTGCATCCTATACTGGAGTTTTAAGAAAGGCTTCTGCTTGAAAATGACCCTTCATGGATGTAAATCATATGGAGATATGACATATTATGTAATTCAGTATAAAAAATTCTACTGTATTGTCTTCTTTTAATTTGCTTTTTTCCACATGCTTTACATTGCTTGTCTTGTTATTTCAGGTCTACAAATGGTCGTAAGAAGTTGATCAGATCAAAATCAGAAATCTAGAGTGGACATTTTATTGAAGACTGAAGACAAACAGATACCCTAGACCCGATTTCACCGACAGAGTTAAGCCAGGTCTAAGCCTTAGATCTCGACTGAGTAGTTCAAAATTAAAACCAATTTCAGTGATAAAAAAGGTAGCAACTCCGAGTTAGCAAAATACTTTTAAAAAGAACAGGTTTAACCTTAAGCCAGTGCAAAGCTATGTTGGTGAAATTGGCCCTGAGGATTTCACGACATAAGGAATTGTTAAGAGAACTAAATGATAACAATGTTTGTTAAAAATAGCATGCAATGCATGCATCGGGTCCTTGGTCTATTTCAACAAGTTTGGCCTCTTCAATATTCTACCAACAATCTATCAAGTTAGGTATAAGAAAGCAGTATATTGTGACTATGCACAAGAGGGCAGCACAGCACAGTCCAACTTTTGGTGTGTATACAGAAACCAGTTTTTGGGTGAAGTGCTGACAGCTCAGAAGAAATATGTCTAATAGAAGAAAATTTGAGCACTGATAAACACAATATTGTAGCCAGGGGTGCATAAGCACCATCTTGATCACAAGGGCACATCTGTTGGGGTTGTCATTTTGTCTGTGAAATGTTTTAGTGAGTACACCAACTTTGCCTGTTCACAGGAAATGAAGCAGACGACAATGGTCTTGGAATGAATTCCAAGGACCCAAAAAGATTATATAGTATGTAGCTACATTTATAAATATATATTTATTTACTTGTGATGTACATATTCATTTATCTATGATTAGCTAACGACGTCTACTCTGCCTACCAGTTTAAGTTGCAATTTAGTCATGATCAAATATTATACCTTTTCATTTGTGATTGATTAAAATCATGTAACTTAATTCTGAAATAGCCTTAAATGGACGGATGGATGGATGATTGTGGCTCTACGTTCTGTATTTATGCACTTGGTAGGCTAATTAGGACAGGAGGAGGACCTGGCAATGAGGCGACGAATTATTGAAACAGCCGTCCAACATAGGCCCACGTGACCCGGCAACAGCTGGATTCGAACCCTGGACCCAGCGATTGGCAGTCCAGCACGCAACCACTAGACCAACCCTCCCCCCAAAATAGCCTTTGAACTCAACCAAATACTGTCCTTTTACAAAGAGGAATGTGCAGTGATTTTCTATTTCATATGGATGTACTGTACTGAGAATTGGGGGACCGCCAATGAGAAGAAATTACACAAAATTATAAAGGATAACACACACCCATTGCTTAAGGTGTTCTGTGAAGCGGCAACTTATTGATAGAATGCTTTAGTCTAACGCATAAATCAAGCTTTGTCGTAAGGGCCATGAGTGACATTGAGTGTGCACAACAAATTGTATGCATGTCAAAATGTTTCTATGTCATTGCATAAATTTTGAAGTAGCAAGCAATAGCATTTTTTTTTTTGCGAGTTTCCGATTTTTGTCTAATTTTTGTCGAAAGTCATTAAAAAGGTCAGAAAATAAAGGTGTGTAAAACCAAAAACCTTTTTTTCTTATTTCATTTTGTGCTTTAAACTGTTTTGACTGTACTGTCCATTCTATTACGGTACAGACAATCTCTGGGCAGTTTTTTTTTTTTGAATCAAGAGCGGATTTATACTGAAGATGTGATGATGCTGGACCATTCAATTCTTTCTGTGCACCATCCCCTGAATAATATTATTACTAAGGGAGTATTTTGAAGTATCCCAAGGCATATTCCTGCTGAGAACGGGATGCTACAAACATTAGTTGTTGTCCCCATGGCTTAATTTTCCTCGAGGTTTTTGCCATGCATAGGGAAGCCTGTCACATCAGCCTTTAATGAAAGTCATCGCTACCACAAGGTTAATATTTAATGTCTAAAAAGGAGCTTAATTATCATTGTGGAAGGAAAAGAGTAAATGGTTAGGGACGGAAATGAGTAAAGTGATCTGAACCTCGGCTTAAAGTAACGTATTAGACTAGTTGTGAGACAACAGCATAGACAAAATGGTGAATGACCTGAAAATTAACTTCAACAGCCACATTCTGCCATTATTAGGTCGTGTTGAATGAAAGTCGATATTTAGACAATACACAAGGATACAAATACAGACTCAGAAGTTTAACAGACAGGTATCTTCAAGGTATTCTGTAGATACAGGTATGTAGACAGTAAGTCACAATGTCTGACACATAGATACCAACCTAACTCTTATCCAAACCCACACAACAATGCTTTAGATGCGGTTTTCTCAAAAAAAGGCCATTTTAAAATCATAACCAACTCTGAGCAGAAACAATGAACTGTTGCATATTTAAAATCCCCAATGATGCTCCTCTAAAATTACAATTTATGATATTTTATCACAAATGCAACCACCAGTGATATCAAGAACCACTCTTCCAATGATAAACCATATTTAGCTGGTATTTAGCAATACAAAACAACCCGGCAGCAATAGCTGAATAGGACAAAGCCCAACAAACAAAAGAGGAGAAGGTTGGCCAAGTATGCAGTACATCAGCTCAGGGTGACAGGCTGAGGGTTTAGAGTGGCAGCCCATAGGACATAGGTACACTGGTGTACTATTGCGGAAAAAAAGAAGTGCCAGAGATGGGCAGAAAAGTGCTAGGACAAACAGAACAACAGAGGAAAATTAGATTTTTAGAAAAAAGGGGAATAAGCACAAGACTGGTAACCAATATGTAGGAACGGGTGGATGGATGATAGTGTCTTTACGTCCAGGATTTACGCAATTGGCAGGCTACATAGTTCAGGAGGAGGACACACTCATAGAAATGAGGCTAAGGATGATTGAAATTGCTGACAAACATCCATATATAGGCCTATGACCCGGCCAAATCAATCCATGGAAATAGATAAGAGCAGAGATACATAAAATAAGTTGCAAAAACACATAGATTAATAGGCAGAGAAAATAAAGTGTGCCATGTCACACATTTATCTAACTGATACATAGGCAAAAACCAGCAATTTATTTCTAAAAACAAATTGGGCATCTTCAATGAATAAGAACCAGGAGGGCCAAGTAAACCAATGAAGCACACCTGAAAGACTAAGGAAAGATTCCAGGGAAATTGGCTACTTTATTATAGGAAACTCACTTGAGACGTAGAATCCAACCCCTACATCTAAAAGCAAACACAAGCCAGATAGTGTAAGGCTGATGGAAACTTAATTAAAGTCAAGACATTTTATTTTGGCAGTAAGTTTTTAGCCAATAAAACAATTCATGATTAAGTCTGAGGTTTAATTTTTGGTTTATTAGGGTGAGTACACCATGACCAAGCATGATTTGGACTAAATTTATGTCTTCTAATCCCCCAGCTTTATCATACAGGCACTTACAATGCTAAATTGCTGCTGCTCTTCAGCACATTTAGAGCTATTTTTAGCCTTCTGTTGTGACATCATCAGCATTGTTGGCTCTACGACATCACTGAAACAATGGTGACGTCACAACAGCAGCAATAGAAGACGTAGAAGAAAATGGCTTCTTGAGCTGTTTTGACAGCAATGTTATTCTAATGGGACTACCTCAAAACTAGGGCTACAGGGTGCCAATGCTTCCAAATGTTTATGAAACTGTTTGGTCAAGGTGTCAGGAACAGGAGGAGACAAGTATTTTTGTCAAGAGTAAGGTATTTTTTTAATTATCAACCAAAAACTTACTGCCAAAATAAAATGTCTTGACTTTAGCCTGTATCTCAACACAATGTCTCTTGAGAGATGTTCACAAACTCTGCATGTGTAAAAATGATCGATGAAGGTAAGTGATCACTTGTGGGAGTCTCAAACGGAGCTATTGGGAGTTTAAAATCTAATTGCATGTGGAAACATTTCAAACAGGGGGAAAATAACAAAGAACTCTGTTTTGGATGCTTTAAAACGACTTTTAAAAAAATGATAGTTAAATTTTATAATATATAACTACATGTCAAGGATTGATTATAAGTGCTCGTTGAAAAATATGTTGGTCTAAGAAATATTTTCTTCCAAATGAAATATCGGGCAAAAGCCGGAAAACTGTAACAATAATGACATGAAAAATAAGTACCCTGATTTTAATTTGTTTTAACATGAAAAAGGTCATCTTGTTATCTATCAATTGTAAAATTTTATGTTCATCAATTGTAACATGTTATGTAAAGTGAATCTATGGAAACAAATATTTAGTCAATCGTGCAGTTGAAGGAAGCCACATCAGAACTAAGTTAAGAAACTACGTAATTTGAAATTCACTTCACTGAGAAGCCGAAGATATCGAAAGCTTGACAAAGCATCTTTTTACAAAAAGAAAGAAATTTAAGGATTTTAAAGGAAAGCTATTCCAAGAAAAGAAATTTCCTGAAGAAACTAGAGACAGAAACCATTGAAAGCAAGATGTGATCGCCATGCTTAAGTTACATTATGAAAAGCTACATAAAGAAATCTCAAAGAACTAAATTTGGTTGGATTCAAGAGAAAAAGAACTAAATCAACTTCAAAAGACATAGATAAAATACACTTACCATGAATCATATTCAAAGATACTGAAGAACCCAGATTTCAAAACCTCTTATTTAATGATTGACACCCAAGCATTTAGAGCCATTAATGATGGATGGATTATTTGGGCTTCACATCATGTATTTATGCCCTTGGTAGCTGATTAAAACAGCAGGAGCCAAGGAGGAAATGGCGAAGGCAAAAGATAATTGCAACTGCTGTCCAACATTGGCCAAGGTGACCGGCAAGAGCTGGATTTGAACCCCAAACCCAGCAATTGGCAGCCCAGCATCAGCAGATTCAGCACAATACCACTGAGCTAACCCCTCCCCCAGGGGTTACAAAGGAAATACCGAACTTACCTTACATGGTAAATTTTCTCCGATTACACAAACTTAAATGGCTCACCTGAAATAAAACAGATGAAATCAGATAAGTAAAATTTAAATTAAGACTGATCAATACTCATTCACCTTTTTGAGATAAATATAACTGGATTCATTACTGAAATTATGGAGATTGGAAGCAGACTAATTTTGTTTAAAAAAAGTTCATAATTATTTTTAGCTTGTACAATGTAGGAAGATGTCCTGATCTCATGGATATATAATCTGAAAGATTAGTTATATAAGAGCAGCTCTAGCTTTAAATATTGTAATGCCCCAACACTTGCTATGTAATGGAAAATACCACTTAACATGTTTAATGCATTAAAAGTTCTTTTGACAACTCGAAATAACTGCATCATTGCTAATCAGCAATATCATGCCTTTACAGAGTCATTGTACTGTCTTAAATTCAAATAAGCTAATTCAAAGTAAGACTTATTTCTCTGTGATATTACCAAGATTGGTAAACATTTACAGTAGGTATTAGGCTAATTAGACCGTAAGTTGAAAGGGCCAGGCTGCCACAGCCCTGGTAGAGTTGCCTTATTTGCCCAATTAGTGAATCCTGCAAGTGTTCAAACACACAAACTCCCAACCAGGTTGTCCCAGTGGACAGCTGTGGTGTGCTAACACTCAGGCTGCCACAAGAATAAATCTCCAACCAGACTCTACCTCAGTCCTACACTCAATGTAAGAGATTCTGTTGCTGTGTGATAAATTTTGGTTTCCAATCCTCGGAAAAATATTTTTTGTGTTTATTTCACGTTATAGTCAACCAAAAACCATCCAGAGAATCTACCCTAGACGAATACCTTCATCAACGGTCTTTGAGAGATCTATCTATTGCAGTAAGAATCGTATCTGTACGAGTGACGGAAATGTGTGAATAGACATAATCATCCTCATTTGCATAACATGCTTGAATTCATGTTCATTGATCAGCCTTGGGGGCGTGTCTGACTTAATCACTGAAGGCTTTGCTGAAGTGACAAAAACTATAGATGGACTCTAGTACATGTGACATAGTGTGCTTGTTTCATATATAGGTATACAATCGCATCATTTAATAAAGATATTTATCAGGAGCAGTGTTATACTATTTTAGTCGACCTAAGTCTGTTGTATACATCTAAAAGGAGAGTTTGCCCTGTTCTATACACTAACTTGGCTGGCAACTACATCCTACATTCAGCGAAGTTCTCTGTTGCCTGCTAGACAACATTCAGTTAGAGAGTAGCCGGCAGCAAGAGGCGTCGGTTGAGGAGGCAAATTGAATTTCGCGAATCGGACCAGGGGAAAGCTGACATGCCTCTGGACATTTGAGCTGTGTCATTAGTTCTCCTGTTCCCACTTTCACAGCCCCTCAATCCTCCTTTTACTCTTCATATTTTATATGCCTTCTATTCTGGTATCCTTCCCCCCTTGTTATTTCACTGATATTTATATTTCACCTATATTCTATTCTGGTACCCTTTTATTTTTTCTCATCTTCTTATATCACCCATATTCTACATTTTACCCATATTCTATAATAAAACTTAATGGGAGTGTGGTTCACAGCAATGAACCTCATGAATGTCAGGTCGCGGAAGAATACAACACGAGTCCGAAGGACGAGTGTTTATTCTGCAGCAGACCTGACATGAGTGAGGTTCATTGCTGTGAACCCCACTTCCATTAAGTTTTATTTATATCCCACAATAAAAATAGACCTCCAGTAAAAAGAATTAATAATTTCAAGAGGCACAATTTTGTTTTAATGGCCGCAAAAAGATCCCTAGCAACCACACTGACCAATCAGAGCGTCAAAACATTGTGACGTCATCACTTTACTGCCCATTGTTTACATAACAACGACAGATAATGAGATGCATGTGGTTCACAACGATGAACCACATGGTGTGAATCACATGGTTTTTTGCCAGAACTTCACTGCCTATTGTGGGATATTATTCTGGTATCCTATCCTCTTTTTCTACCCTTCCTCCAATGTATTACTTCAGGACCAATTGTCAAACAGATTAGTCAGATATTGTAATCCTGAATAAACATATTTAAAAACAATGTATTTCATCAAAATATTCTGCACTTAACTGATATGCTATTCTGGTACCTTTTTGTTTTTAAATTTATCATTTTCTCTTTCATCTGTATTAAATATTTTATCTATATTCTATTCTGATATCCTACTCGGTTTTCTACCCTTGTTATTTCACCTATATTGAATTTTTCACCTATATACTATATTTCGCCTATACTGCTATATTCTATTCTGATGTCCTATCTCTTCTTTTTTATTAAGGTATTCTCTCTTTTTTGCTATACACTTCTATAAATCAGTCTAGTCTTTCTCATTATTGTTCCAGTCTCATCAACTCGTTTCCATCATCCTCTATCCTAATTAATTTCCCTCCATCTTCTTGGGAATTTGTGCTGTCTAATTTGTGCATCCCTTCTCGCTTCCATGCATACTACACCATAGTCTATCAGTACCTTCAGTATACTTATGGCCCACAGCCCCATGTAGTATGGGCTCCTAGTTTTACTGTCTAAGCCAACGTTGTCTCCCCTCTCCTGCAATACTTGACCAACCAACATACTTTGTGGTCGTCATTGATATTTGTATACGTCAAAAATGCCCTTTTTCTGGTAGCAATAAATCAAATCTGTTTCGATGTCCTGTATGATCATCTAAAGAGGTCAATTTAAAAAGAAGTTTATCACAGTGTCAAAAATTCTCCTGAACCACAGAATTTTATTTGATTTCAGAACCAGAAATCTATCTTCAGACATTTCACAATAATCTACATTACCCTAAGGCACAAAGAATGACTTGGAATAATCACATCCGGCTCCATTGGATTTCCATCATGCATGGCAAGAAAGGTATCAAATGTCCTGCAAGTAACAATATAACTGACAAAGTGCAGTTTTCTATTGGCCGTCTAGATGTTTTACATCAAACTTCATTGGTGCCATCCTCTTTAAGAATCTTAATCAAATAATTATACTACTAAAAGCATGTTAAGCCAAGGTCTATATCACTTTACTTATTTCCTTTCAAGTAAACTGAAGACCATAATTTAAGCAAAGTTTTGTTTTTGAGACATTGAATATTAACCTTGTGGTAGCAATGACTTTAATTAAGGCTGATAAGGCAGACTTCCCTAATCATGGCAAAGACCTTGAGAAAAATTAAACGTGGGGGACAACAACTAATAATCGCCGCATCATGTTCTTAGCAGGAAGTATTTCTAAAGATTCTTAAAATATGATGCTGAAGGAGAATGACATTGCATAATGCATATGAATATTTTGAATAGTTTCATTAAGAGAATAACTGTATTTTAACATAATATAACCAGATCTTCAAGGCCAAGTTATTAGAAACTGACATTGCATACAATCTAAACACAATTGTCAAATATGACATAAAATATCCTTTAATTTCATACTCAAATGAAAATGGAAGAACATCATATGATATGTAAGAATTTCATGTTATATGTAAAGAATCTTTGACAAGGTTATAACATCAAGTAATTACATTTCAGCATAAGTTTTGATGAATTTCCATACAATTTCTTGGATACCTTTGAAATTGAATTCTCTAAGCGCTGTTTTATTATAGTGAGGCTAGATTGTGATCTCCAATAACAAGGGCAACATCCAACATAAAACCATGATGTTAGACGGTAATTTCCCAGACTGCCGAGTCAGTGCCGACCTCAGGTAGAACCAGTTAATCACCAGTGGGCATTCCAAAAAATGTTATTCAGGGAAAAAATATTCATACTCATTTAAATAAAACAAAGTCAAGATCTTGCCACATGTCACGATATGTGTCCCATCAGTCCATTGGCACACAATAAAAGATATTTTAAAGCATTGTCTGGACTTAATTGCCAATGTAAGGACAAAAGCAATGGGAAAATGCACTAAAATGTCCTAAAAAGATGAAAGGACAAATGATGCTTAGTTGCTCTTTCAATCTCAGAGAATCAGACAGTATAGTGACAAACAAATGCAAGAGAATGAATGCTTTGGATGCTTTCACAATCAATACTTGAGACATGGCTATGCATACCTAGTCAAATTCTTGCTGAACTGCAAAATTTATAGGAATTTTTTCTGCCTGTAAGGACTGTAAAGAGCATGCCTGTGCATACAGCTACAAACACAAGATTCTCAAATGTCCCTGTGTCTTTAATCATGCTGAGAAATCTTTTGGAGAAATTGTGGTTTTCCACTTCCTCTCTACCAAATCATCCTTTCTCGTCTTTCCTCATTTTCCCCTAATTTCCTCAATCTTTCAATTTCCTGTACAATTTAGCAGAATTCTTTTTCTCCAATTCCTCATTTCAACACAGAGCATATTCCATATTCGATATTTTCGTTTCCTTGCATGTCTTCAATTTACTTGTTGCATATACATGCAATTGACGCCAACAAGAAAACATCAATATGCAAATGTTGTATTCATGAGACTTCTACATGTTATACTCGACAGACAATTGTAGGATTCCCCTACAAGAAAAGAAAATATTTTATAATCAAAAGATGAAATTCAAAGACTTATATCCACACACTTCTTGTACTCGCGAAATTACATACAGGTTGACAGGCTTTGATAGACTTTACCATCAGGGTCCTTGACTCACTCCTAGCGTAAATTTGCCCCACTTCCTTTTTACATACAGTACAACCCAAAATAAAGTATGATTACCCCAGCAGGAAGGAAGAATCAGCCACTACTTTACCCTTTCACACCTTTTGGCTCCCTCCAAATCCCTTCCTACTTTTTCCTACTTGAAACTACCTTTTAAAATTACATTTAATTCACATTCAGCAAACACCAATTCAAACTTCATCACCCCCATTGTGTTTGATTTCTTTGATATTGTGCCCCTTTGCTAATTGCAATTTCATTCACAGCTGTTTTAATAGAGTTCTTAATGTGGGCTAAGGTTGTGGTGAGGAGTCAAAGGTAGTTGTAAGGAGATTTGGGGTGGAGAGGAGAAAGGAGGGCAAAATAGGAAAACAGAGGAATTCCGACAGGAAATTTTCTTACTTTATTTTGGGTTGTACTGTAGGTCTGTGTATAAAGGTATCAGTGTCACACTTGTAGGTTGCCTGTCTTCTCGTTCAAGTCTTACATCTACACATTGATTGTCCTCATGCAAGCACATATAGGTTGACAGGCTTTGATAGACTTCACGTACCATTAGGGTCCTAGACTCACTCCTAGTGTAACTTTGCCCCAACTACATAGATCTGGGTATAAAGGTATCAGTGCCACACTTTTAGGTTGTCTGTCTTCCTGGTTCATGTCGTCACTATACTTCAAAATTTGTTTTGTGCCAAACCTTCTAGACAGTGGCATGCTTTATATCTTCCTTTTTTATTACCGCTTCTACTGCCACAGACAAATACTAATGTTCCTCTTGCCACCCCAATCCCTCAATAGTGGTAGTAGTATGCCTTTTTGCTGGGCTCCGGAGAGGGAGGGATGCCCCAGTCTCAATGAATGGCCCCTTGCTTTGGATGATCTCATAATAATTCCTTTGATTGCAATCTGTCAGTTGCAAATTGTCAAATGTTGGGGCCATCTAATAGTAGTAAATTGTAATGTTACAGACTGCCTTTGACATTAACAGCATTTGTCGTACACGGGGATTGAAGAAGTCTCCATAAGTATTCTGGGGTCAACATGACTTGTAACAATCCAATTTTATATATTCTTTGCATATTGTCTCAAGCAGTCACAGGTCTTGTGTCATAAAGGCTATTGACAAGCCATAGGTGATATTGTCTTGGCAGCACCAGAATTAAAGTAATGTTTAGCTCATCTGGAAAACTAGGAGGGCTGATGTGCAAACACGCAGCAAGCAATGTCAGAAAACACACCCCAAACACATCAGCAAACACGCCAATGTGGGGGAAAACAGGCAGTAATGGTGCAGCTTACAAAGATTGAAGGAGCGGGGCTGAAAGGCATCGGACAAGCATCTGAAAGGCAGTGGGTTATGGCAGAAAGAATCCTTGCCCATATCGCCAATTCGCCATATACTCTCCTGATGGAACGCTTGATTTGCAAATTCTCTGCTTGATGGGTCAGCATGATTCTGTTAAGGACATTCCTTGTGTGTTCCTCACTGTCACTAACTCAACTAGATGGGAGCATATTTTCATATGCAAGACGAGCAGGTGGTGGGCGGTGATAGGGTGCATCGGCTGGCCGCATGCAGTATCCCCAGTAAGTGGAGTACACCTGTGTGTGTGGTGGTCGTAGAATAATTCAGTAGCGGTATTATAACTGTGAACCGAAGTAAAATTATCGCAATAAATACTAACATCAGCTGGTGTACATTTTGTTATTGAAAGGTAGTCTAAATAGTTAGCAATACTCAGTGTAAATCGAAGTACAAGTGTATAAATTTTCAGGTCGGGTTTTGTAAACAAAAGGAAAGTGTATTGTCATTGATAGCTGGCATAGATATGTTTTGCGATTTTACGGGGCCGCCATTTAAGGAGGGTGAGGGGGGCTTGGGGTTTTGTTGAAATGAATTCTAATTTCATGGTCAGTTTTGGTGAAATAAATAAATTAGTTTTGGGTGGTGCTGAAATAAATGATTTGGGTGGTGGTATTTCTTAACAAGGTGATAGGAATGAATATGTGGGGTCTTAATAATTTGTTACCGCAAATTAAATAATTTTAATTCCTTGTGTAAGAAAAGCCTAAGCCCCCCCCCCCCCCAAGGAAGTAAATAATTGGCCCCTAACTTTGTAACTCTGTATTAATTTCTAAATAAATCAATAAATGGATTATTGGGTTTTGATATCATTGCTTGATATCTGTGCTTGTCATCAATATTGATATCATTGTCTTGTATCATATGCTTGATATCATGGATTTATGTCATTGATTGATATCAGTGGTTACTGGCATAAACTATTTCATAATTGATTACTTAATAACATCCACTAATTGAGGCCTGATAATTTAGGCCCACTCACAATTTTTTCCAGCTAAAGTCAGTGAATGAGTAAAAGAACTCACCAGTGGTGGTAGATGTATCTTCCAATAACAAAATTACCACTAATTTAGGACATGTTAAGCCCCCCCCCCCCAAGGAAGTAAATGATTGGCCCCTAACTGTAACTTTATGAATTTCTAAGTGAATGAAATTGTGTGTAAATAATCTATTAAGTATACTATACATATCTATTTTATCCAAATTTTGTAACTATCATTTCACTTAACAGAGATTTAAAAAGTTTCCTCAGCAATTTTCACATAATAGGCCTTCATGCCTTGAGCTCTGCTATTCAACTTGCTTTGCTGTCCACTTAGACAGTCAATGTCCACCATGATATCCAAAGCACCTGCATCCAACAGACAAGAGCCAATGATGAATATTCCTAAACTTATTCCTGTGTAGGCCTATATATATATGTGTGAAGCAGGCCTTCATTTTGTTCCTCATCCAGAAGCAGATCCATGCCTTGGATCCATGAAGATTGTTGTTGTAGTACCCAAACAAATCACCAGGTGCGCTGATGGCAGCACCGTCCACCCCCTCTGGCGGGCAAGAAACTAAATACACAGGATTCTACTTCCGGTAATTCCCTCGTGAATCGCGAGAGGAATGCCTTGTAAACACTTGAAATAAAGCCATTAAATGAGGATTTAAGTATCGGAAATGCTTCAGGATTAGCATGTCGCATCCTCATAGTTTAGATGCTTGACTAGGCAGGTAAGCAACGCATCAATGTGGCGTTTGCAGGCCGTGCATGAGAACGAGATTTGCAACCGGATCATGACTGGATCTAGTGTTTCAATAGACGGAGCTCTGCTCGTCTAATGAATTAAGCCAAATAAGGACATCTTCGGCAAACTTACTCGGGTGATCTGAATTGTGTAAAACACCAGAAAAATTGTGCAATATCCGAACTTGAAATCAATTGAATTACATTCATAAATGTAATAATCCAATTTTGTTGACTTTTTGCAGGAACATTATGAAAATTGGCAAAACCAAAATTAACCATTTAAAGAATGACAAATTTATTATTCAACATCAATGTTGAGAATAAAGCAAAGTGCACTTCAATCAAATGGATTAACAAACCCACAAATTGTATTTAACACTGTCAAAAATATTTAGCAATTTCAAGATCAACCTTCTATCAGAGGCATTCACTTTCAATTACGCTCACAAAATTCCCATTAATGCTTTCTGAATGTTCTATACCATGTCTATATTTTTCTACACTGTGTCAGTAGATTGGTCAAAAATTATGAAAAGTGAGCATATATTACTTTAGCATATAGGAATTGGAAACTTTCTTGGGTCCTTCTGCATGTCTGGCCTGCACTTGGTCGATAAAAGAGTTATGTGCTGTTTGTTAGGGAGCTATTCACTGGTTGCTTCCATACAGTGTATGCACTGCTTCACGGGGATGCTTATTTTACCCTCGGGGCAGGCTATTGAATCACGAGCACACAGTTGTACTGTGTGTCACATTGTTTGCAACATTGTGTGTCATACGCCAAGAAGATGAAGCACAAATATTGCTCGCTGCTAGCTAGCTACAAAATTCCTCTACCAAACAAGAATAACACAAGAGGGCCACAAAGAATGGGCTGGAAAATTAGTTGAGAACTTGTAGTGGATGGATTTGCATGAGCCAACATGAAGACCAAGCAAGTATGCTGCAAGAACGAGGCAGGAGAACCGAGAGTAGTGACAAAAAACCGAGAGATGGTGAAGTCATCACAGTCAATATTCATAGCTCGAAGCTGTTTGCTGAAGGCGTTGGTGTCCTTCCAGACGTCCTCCTGAATATTGAAGCTGCCTCCTAAGCTGCTCTTGTTGGTGGCTCCTGCAGGACTATCAAGCATCTTCAATTCTTCATATGAGTAGTTGGGAAACACTGCTGACAGCTGAGCAGTTGAGGACACAGCACCAGCAGTTGACTAATAGAGGATGAGGAAAGTTTGATACCTTTTCAAAAGAGACCAAGACACTTTTCAAACTCAAGCACTCCAAAAAAACCATAGCCTCCCAGGCCTACTAATCAAAGCTTGAGCAGTTAAATGACCTATAGTCTGTGTCAACACAAATGATGCACAGTAGAAGACAGTATGTCTTTCGACAGCTAGGGAAATCAAAAAAAATTTCTTTCAGTTGCGCTAAAGGTGACACAATGGCGCAAACTGCAAAACAGTCTTTTGCAAGAGCGCAGTCTGAGACCAGACATTTGTCACTTGATCATGCAGTGTTACACTATGTTGCAACAGACGCTCAATTATTCTGACGTGCTGCATGAATATATGAATCTTAATCCTACCTTTTGATAGAGAGAACTTTTTGAATCATTAGAATCCTGCAGAAACCGTTTGCGGTTTCATTCTGCGTGTATAGAAAAACAGGGCAAACAATTTGTTGCTTCTCTTTCCTTTTTTTCTCATGGTTATTTCACCTGATTGTCACTACGAATTTTTCATGTCTACAATGCAAGAAAACAATTTTCCACATACAGAAAAGCAAGCTGTGGATCATATGCTTTTTCTTCTTCAGACAACCCTTCCATGGCAGCGGCACCCAGCCGGCTTCAAGATTTCTTTGGACACAATAACTAATAATATTTCTTGGGATATTTTGGTTGTTGGTGCTTTAGTTTATCAGCAGGCCAAAGCTACAAGTGGAGTGTCAATAGAGATCTTCTGAGCCTAATGCTTTTGCGAAAACATGAAGACTGCACCACCGCAACAGATAAAGACACTAAATTTTACTTATCAGAATTATTTCTCAAAATAAATTTTTGTATGGCTTGTGCAATGAAAAGTTTTTTAAAAACTTTTTTTCTTTATTTATTTTTTGAAATAATTGTTTTTTTTTTCAGAACTTTTCAATCTTGAAATATTTTTTTTCGAACCTTTTTTTTCTTTGGAATTTTTTTTTTTTCAAACATTTTTGCTGAAAGTTTGTTTTTTTTCAGAACAACCACCTCTAATGAGAAACAATGAACTGCTGCATGGCTAAAATCCCCAATGATGCTCCTCTAAAATTACAATTTATGATATTTTATCACAAATGCAAGCACCAGTGATATCAAGAACCACTCTTCCAATGATAAACCATATTTAGCTGGTATTTAGCAATACAAAACAACCCGGCAGCAATAGCTGAATAGGACAAAGCCCAACAAACAAAAGAGGAGAAGGTTGGCAAAGTATGCAGTACATCAGTTCAGGGTGACAGGCTGAGGGTTTAGAGTGGCAGCCCATAGGACATAGGTACACTGGTGTACTATTGCAGAAAAAAAGTGTTAGAGATGGGCAGAAAAGTGCTAGGACAAACAGAAGAACAGAAGGAAATTAGATTTCTAGAAAAAAGCTGAATAAGCACAAGACTGGTAAGCAATATGTAGGAATGGGTGGATGGATGATGTGGGCCTCTATGTCCTGGATTTATGCAATTGGCAGGCTACATAGTTCAACCGAAGGACACACTGACATATAGCAATGAGGCTAAGGATGATTGAAATTGCTGTCAAAAATACAAATACATATACGACCCGACCAAGTCAATCCATAGAAATAGATAAGAGTAGAGAAATACAAAAAATAAGTTTGAAATTGGCTACTTTGTTTTGAAAAACATACGGGAGACCTGGAATCAACCCTCTACACATAAAAGCAAACAAAAGCCAGATAGTGAAAGGCTGGATGGAAAGTTAATTAGCCTGCATCTCAAAACAATGTCTCTTGAGAGATGTTCGCAAACTCTGTATGTGTAAAAATGATCGATGAAGGTGAGTGATCACTATTGGGAGTCTCAAACGGAGCTATTGGGAGTTTAAAATCTAATTGCATTTGGAAAAATATCAAGCAGGGGAAAAAATGACAAAGAGCTCTGTTTTGAATGCTTTATTATGACTTTAAAAAGTGAGAGTGAAATTATATAATATATAATTAAATATTAAGGATTGATTATAAGTGCTCGAAGAAAAAATATGTAGGTATAACAAATATTGTCTCCCAAATTAAATATCCGGCAAAACTGTAACAATATTGACATGAAAGATAAGTACACTGATTTTAATTGGTTTTAACATGAAAAAGGTCATCTCGTTTTCTATCAATTATAATATTTGATGTTCATCAAAAGTAGCATTTTATGTTAAAGTGAATCTATGAAAAAAAAATTAGTCAATGATGCAGTAGAAAGCTACATCAGAACTGAGTTATTAAGCTAAGTAAATTGAGATGCACTAAAACAGCTAGCTGAGAAGCCAAACATATTGAAAGCCTGACAAAGCATCCTTTTACAAAAATAAGAAAGCTATGAAATTTAAAGAAGAAATGACATTCCTAGAAAATAATTTTGTCTGAAGAAACAAGAGACAGAAATCATTGAAAGTAAGAAGTGATCTCCATGCTTAAGTTACTTTATGAAAAGCTGCATGAAGAAATCTTAAGACAAAATTTTGTTGGTTTCGAGAGAAAAAGATACCAATCAACTTCAAAAGGCATCGATAAAACATATATCACTTAGAAAGAATCATATTATTTAAAGATACTGAAGGACCCAGATTTCAAAACCTCTTATTTCATGATGGACACCGACGCATTTAGAGCCATTAAGGATGGATGGCTGATTGGGGCTTCACATCATGTATTTATGCCCTTGGTAGCTGATTAAAACAGGAGGAGCCAAGGAGGAAATGGCGAAGGCAAAAGATGATTGCAACTGCTGTCCAACATTGGCCAAGGTGACCGGCAAGAGCTGGATTTGAACCCCAAACCCAGCAATTGGCAGCCCAGCATCAGCAGATTCAGCACAATACCACTGAGCTAACCCTCCCCCAGGGGTTACAAAGGAAATACCGAACTTACCTTACATGGTAAATTTTCTCCGATTACACAAACTTAAATGGCTCACCTGAAATAAAACAGATGAAATCAGATAAGTAAAATTTAAATTAAGACTGATCAATACTCATTCACCTTTTTGAGATAAAGATAACTGGATTCATTACTGAAATTATGGAGATTGGAAGCAGACTGATTTTGTTTTAAAAAAAGTTCATAATTATTTTTAGCTTGTACAATGTAGGAAGATGTCCTGATCTCATGGATATATAATCTGAAAGATTAGTTATATAAGAGCAGCTCTAGCTTTAAATATTGTAATGCCCCAACACTTGCTATGTAATGGAAATACCACTTAACATGCTTAATGCATTAAAAGTTCTTTTGACAACTCGAAATAACTGCATCATTGCTAATCAGCAATATCATACCTTTACAGAGTCATTGTACTGTCTTAAATTCAAATAAGCTAATTCAAAGTAAGACTTGTTTCTCTGTGACATTACCAAGATTAGTAAACATTTACAGTAGGTATTAGGCTAATTAGACCGTAAGTTGAAAGGGCCAGGCTGCCACAGCCCTGGTAGAGTTGCCTTATTTGCCCAATTAGTGAATCCTGCAAGTGTTCAAACACACAAACTCCCAACCAGGTTGTCCCAGTGGACAGCTGTGGTGTGATAACACTGAGGCTGCCACAAGAATAAATCTCCAACCAGACTCTACCTCAGTCCTACACTCAATGTAAGAGATTCTGTTGCTGTGTGATATATTTTGGTTTCCAATCCTCGGAAAAATACTTTTTGTGTTTATTTCACGTTATAGTCAACCAAAAACCACCCAGAGAATCTACCCTAGACAAATCCCTTCATCGTCGGTCTTGGAGAGATCTATCTATTGCAGTTAGAATCGTATCTGTACGACTGACGGAAATGTGTGAATAGACATAATCATCCTCATTTGCATAACAAGCTTGAATTCATGTTCATTGATCAGCCTTGGGGGCGTGTCTGACTTAATCACTGAAGGCTGTGCTGAAGTGACAAAAACTATAGATGGACTCTAATACATGTGACATAGTGTGCTTGTTTCATATATAGGTATACAATCTCATCATTTAATAAAGATATTTATCAGGAGCAGTGTTATACTATTTTAGTCGACCTAAGTCTGTTGTATACATCTAAAAGGGGAGTTTGCCCTGTTCTATACACTAACTTGGCTGGCAACTACATCCTACATTCAGCAAAGTTCTCTGTTGCCTGCTAGACAACATTCAGTTAGGGAGTAGCCGGCAGCTAGAGGCGTCGGTTGAGGAGGCAAATTGAATTTCGCGAATCGGACCAGGGGAAAGCTGACATGCCTCTGGACATTTGAGCTGTGTCATTAGTTCTCCTGTTCCCACTTTTACAGCCCCTTGTTCCCTCTTCCCTTTTCTTATGTCACATCGGTTCCATTTTGGAATCCTATTCTCTTATTTTTTATCCTTACTTCACCTATGTTCTGCATTTGACCTATACTCTATACCGGTATCCTTTTCTTTGTCTCTACCCCTACTCATTTTACCTACATTCAATATTTCACTTATATTTCCTACTAATACCATATTTTTTTACTCCCCTTATTATTTCGCCTATATTCTGTATTTCACCCATATTCTATCCTGGCATCGTTTCTTTTTTTTTCTTATACACTTCTATAAATCAGTCTGGTCTTTCTCATTACTGTTCCAGTCTCATCAACCCGTCTCCATCATCCTCTATTCTAATTAATTTCCCTCCATCTTCTTGGGAATTTGTGCTGTCTAATTTGTGTTTCCCTTCTTGCTTCCATGCATACTATACCATAGTATATATCAGCACCTTCAGTATACTTATTGCCTACAGCCCCCTGTGGCATGGGCTGCCGGTCTGCCAGTCTAAGCCAACATTGTCTCCTCCTCTACTGCAACATTTGACCAAATGACTAACTTTTTGGTCGTCTTTGATATTTGTACACGTCAAAAATGCACTTTTTCTGGTAGCAATAAACCAAACCTGTTTCGTTGTCCTGTATGATCATCTAAAGAGGTCAATTTAAAATGAAGTTCATCACGGTGTCAAAAATTCCCCTGAACCACAGAATTTTATTTGATTTCAGAACCAGAAATCTATCTTCAGACATTTCCTAATAATCTATGTTACCCTAAGGCACAAGGAATGTGCTCCATTGGATTTTCTGTCAGGTTTTCCCATGATATGACAAAAAAGGTATCAAATGTCCCGCAAACCATAACGGAACTGACAAAGTGCAAAAAAATGTCTACCAGCTCTCTAGAATTTTAAACTTATAAACGTCAAACTTAATCATTGCCATCCTCTATAAGAATCTTAATCAAATAATCATATTACTTCAAGCATGTTAAACAAAGGTGTAGATCACTTTACTCATTTACTTTCAAGTCAATTCAATACCATAATTTAGGCACATTTTCGCTTTTGAGACATTAAATATTAACCTTGTGGTAACGATGACTTTCATTCATTAAGGCTGACATGACAGGCTTCCCTAATCATGGAAAAGACCTTGAGGAAAATTAAGCCACGGGGACAACAACTCATAATCGTAACATCATGTTCTTAGCAGGAAATATTTCTAAAGATTTTAAAAATATGACGCTGAAGGAGAGTGAAATTGCATAATGCATGTGAATATTTTGAATAGCATCATAAAGAGAAGTGAGTGAGTGAGTGAGTTTGTGTTTTACGCCCCATCAGCACCAGTGTGGGCTATTTAGAGGCAAGCATCATAAAGAGAATAATTGAATTTCGACATAATATAACCAGATCTTCAAGGAAGTGATAAGAAACTGACAATGCATGTAATCCTAACACATTAGTGAAATATCCTGTAAACTATCCCGTACTTTTATACTTACATGAAAATGGAATAATGTAATGTGATATTCAAGAATGTCATGTTATATGTAAAGAATTCTAGACAAGGTGTAATATTATATAATTACATTTCAGCATCCACATTTCATAATACCTGTATATTATAAGTTTTGATGAATTTCCCTACAATTTCTTGAATACCTTTGAAATTGAATTCTTTAAGCACTTCTTTATTACAGTGAGGCTGGATTGTGATCTACCATAACCAGTCAGGGAAATTACCCGCATATGAGGACAATTGCAATTCCAGCCAAGTCCTGGCCCTGACAGGATGATTGAGTGTGTGGGGTTGATCAGTTGGGTCTCAGAAGAAAGTCTGATCTCTTTGCAGTCATCCTCACCACACAGCAGCATGTCAGTTGCGGGACTTAATTCTATCCAATTTCACGAAATACGGCAAAGTCATCAGCAGCTGATGACAATTTCCTAATTTCTCTGGAGCCTTCGGGTTCTTTTCCTCATTATGTAATGGATAGGTCTGCCAAAATTCATAGAGTTAGTTGACACTGTGATACAACTTTATACCAAGTTTGGAAGTGATAGTTGCAGTAGTTCTTTTTAAATAGCCAGTCAAAGATGATTTTGAGCACTGCCAAAGTCATGACTAGGCCATGACACTGTGAGAGTGTCATGGGAGGGTGATGACAGTACTAGGGTGATTGTCATGTGGGGCTGAGGACATTGATTGTCATCAGCTGGTGATAATTTCCCTGACTGATAACAAAGGCAAAATCCAAAAATACAATTATGATGTTTGAGGGTAATTTCTCAGACTGCCGACCTCAGGTAGGACAAGTTAATCACCAGAGAGGCATTCCAAAAAAAGGTTATTTAGGGAAAAATATTCATATCCATTTACATACAAGAATCCGAGGATTCAAACACTGGGTTTAATAATCTTTGCATTGATTATTTTTATTAGTAAGATTTTAAAGGCGGGATATGTTTATTTCTCAATGACCTGCTTATAAAACTCATTTTACACGAACCTTTTTTTTTTAAATTTAATTTTGTACAGACAAATCATAAGCAAATATTTGCAAAGTACTCAATGAACTTCCAATTTTGCTTTTATTGTAGGTACTGATAGAAATAGGAATGCTTTGTCAGGTTTGCAGATATACCACTTACATTCAGTGGCGTCAGTAGAGGGGCTGATTCCCCAAAAATGGAGCATTCAGCCCACCCAAAAAAATTGTTGGGGAAGATACGTGCTTCGAACCTTCGAACCTCTGACAACGCTTCTAAACTTTGGTGCTACAGCCCTCCCAAACTTGCACTTCTAGAGATGCCACTGCCTTACATTATTTGTGCACAGAAATTGCACCTATATTGCAAGCCAGAATTTGAATGATTTCAGCTAATATTTAGTTATGCTGATATAGATGTTCTCATAACTTTTATTAAAACATTAAGGTCACAATGGACAATTCGTGGCGGCCATTTTGGACACTCTCTTGGATTTCTCCAAATTTTCTTGATCCAAACTCTGAAACAAACGCCAAACACACAGCCCATCACTGAATACCAAGCTCACAGTAGACAAATCAAGAAATGCAGCCATTTTGTAGAAGCCATCTTGGATTCCTCAGGGGTCATTGATCCATACCCTCAAACAAATGTCTACACATGTACCGAATTTCAAACCTGTAGTTGATATACTAAGCCCACAGTGGGCAACTCAAGAATGATGGCCATTTTGTGGCAGCCATCTTGGCAGCCATCTTGAATTTCTCCAAATATTGATTCACACCATCAAACAAATTTCTACACCAAATTTCAATACTCATAAGCATGTTAAATGAAAAATTTAACTCACCGTGGGCAAAACAAGAATAGCAGCCATTCAGTGGCGGCCATTTTGGCAGGCATCTTGAATTTCTCAAAATGCTTCCGATTCAAACCCTCAAAAGAATCCCTATACTAAATTTCATAACTCTAAGTGAAATACTAAGCTCACAATAGACACTTTAACAAGTGGCAATTTTTTGCCAAAAGAGTCTGAAAGGGGAAAAAGACATGTTTTGGAATTTTGCTAAATTCTGAATAACCCCAGCACATACAGCACCAAATTACAAAATGCATTTCAGAAACCAAGTATACAAAGGTCCCCAGTTGGTTATTAAGCCTCCCAATTTGCCTCCACAAAACTTCAAAGAAAAGCACTTTGACCCATTCTCTCTCTATTACACTGGGGGAACCCAGTGTAAAAACAAGTCAACATCTTGCCACATGTCACGATATGTGTCCCATTAGTCCATTTGCACACAATAAAAGAGATTTTAAAAGCATTATCCAGATTTTTTCATTGCCAATCTAAGGACAAAAGCAATGGGAAAATGCACTAAAAAGAGAGGAAATATGATCCTTTGTTGCTTATTCAATCTCTAAGACTCAGATGGTATAGTGACAAACAAATGCAAGACAATTTCTTCCACAATCAACACTTGAGACATGGCTATGCAATGTATGCATACCAAGATTTTGCTGAGCTGCAAAATTTATAGACATTTTTCAGCCTCTGAAGACTGTAAAGAGCACGCCTGTGCATACAGCTACAAACACGAAACTCCCAAATGTCCCTGTATCTTTAATCATGCTGAGAAATCTGTCGTAGAAATTGTGGTTTTTCATTTCCTCCCTACCACATCATGGTTTCTCGTCTTTCCTCATTTCCCCTAATTTCCTCAATCTTTCAACTTCTGTAAAATCTTTCAGAATTCCTCTTTTCCAATTCCTTCCCTCACATTGCAACATAGAGCATATTCCATATTCCACATTTTACATTCCACATTATTGTTTCTTCGCAATATCTTGCATTCGCTTGTTGCGTATGTCACGGAATGGAAGCCAGCAGGAAAACATCCATATGCAAATGTTGTATCCGTGAGACTTCAACATGCTATATTACACAGACATTCCTGGAATACCAGTTCTAGACAGGCAGATGGCTATTTAAGACAGGTATTTCAAAATCAAGAGATAGAATTTCAAGTCTTATATCTACATTCTACACATTGCTTGTCTCCATGCAAGTATATACAATAATTATGTAGACTGGCTTTGTAGCCTTTACCACGTAGTAAAAAAAGTAGGCAATTTAGGAAATTTTTAAAGTAAGGTCCAAATAGCGACTTGATTTACGATGATCAGTGGCATGGGAAATTTTGTTATACTTCCATCAAACTGCCTGGAAATTCAAAATTTTCTAGCTCGGCTTCACCATCAGGGTCCTAGTGTAACTTTGCCCCACTTTCATCAAATAAGTCTGTGCACTATGAAAAGTTAGTGGTTCTATCTCGGCCGTTGCAACACTTTGCTCCGCTTTTTGTGTTTATTTCCTTACTGCTTCCTGCCAGAATAACCCCCTCTGAACTGTACTTAAATGTCTGTTTCATGCCTAGCTTGAAACTTCGCATTGAGATTACCTTTCATCATTTTCATCAGCCCAGGAAGTAATCAGGGTCTTGAAAGTGTGTCATTTATCATGCATTTTTGGATACTGTATCACACAACAGGTACATAGAGCACGTCATTAGTAGTTTGACAAACAAAGCACATCCATAGTAGTTTGATGTAACTTTACAGACTGCCCTTAACACTGTTATTTGTCTTACATGGAGATTATAGAAGTTAGCTTGAGATTGAAGATGTTAGCTTGATTACGTCTCCATAACTATTCTGGGGCTAACATTCGGATTTCATATATCCTCAGCATAATGTCTCAAAGCGCCACAGGACACCGGTCACCAAGGCTATTGACAAGTCATTGCCAAGATTGTCTTGGCAGTTCCACCTTCAAGGTTCTGTTCAGCTCATGAGGGTAACTAGGAGGCCTGATGTGCAGACATGCAGCAAGCAATGTCAGCAAACACACCCCAAACGCATCAGCAAACACGCCAATGTGGGGGAAAACAGGCAGTAATGGTGCGGCTTACAAAGATTGATGGAGCAGGGCTGAAAGGCATCAGAGAAGCATCTGAAAGGCAGTGGGTTATGGCAGAAAGAATTCTTGCCCATGTCACCATATACTCTCTTGATGGAACACTTGGTTTGCGAATTCTCAGCTTGATGGGTCAGCATGATTCTATTAAGGACATTCCTTGTGTGTGCCTCACTGTCACTTACTCAATGAATTAAGCCAAATAAGGACATCTTCGGAAAACTTACTCAATCAGAATTGTGTGCACCACCAGAAAAATGTGCAATATCCGAACTGGAAATCAATTGAATAACATTCATAAACGAAATAACCCAATTTTTTTGTCTTTTTACAGGAAAATTATGAAAATTGACAAACCAAAATTAACCATTTAAAGAATGACAAAAATATTATTCAACATCAATGTTGAGAATAAAGCAAAGTGCGCTTCAATCAAATGGATTAACAAACCCACAAATTGTATTTAACACTGTCAAAAATATTTAGCAATTTCAAGATCAACCTTCTATCAGAGGCATTCACTTTCACTTACGCTCACAAAATTCCCATTAATGCTTTCTGAATGCTCTATACCATGTCTATATTTTTCTACACTGTGTCAGTAGATCGGTCAAAAATTATGAAAAGTGAGCATATATTACTTTAGCAAATAGGAATTGGAAACTTTCTTGGGTCCTTCTGCATGTCTGGCCTGCACTTCGTCGATAAAAGAGTTATGTGCTGTTTGGGAACTATTCACTGGTTGCTTCCATACAGTGTATGCACTGCTTCACGGGGATACTTATTTTACCCTCGGGGCAGGCTATTGAATCACGAGCACACAGTTGTACTGTGTGTCACATTGTTTGCAACATTGTGTGTCAAATGCAAAGAAGATGAAGCACAAACATTGCTCGCTGCTAGCTAGCTACAAAATTCCTCTACCAAACAAGAATAACACAAGAGGGCCACAAAGAATGGGCTGGAAAATTAGTTGAGAACTTGTAGTGGATGGATTTGCACGAATCAACATGAAGCCCAGGAAAGTAGACTGTAAGAACAGGGCAGGAGAACAGAGATGGTGACAAAAACTGAGCAGCTGAGAGATGGTGAAGACATCACAGTCAATATTCATTGCTTGAAGCTGTTTGCTTGGAGGCGTTGGTGTCCTTCCAGACATCCTCCTGCATATTGAAGCTGTCTTCTAAGCTGCTCTTGTTTGTTGTTCTGCAGGACTATCAAGCATTTTCAGTTCTTCATACGAGTAGTTGGGAAACACTGCTGACAGTTGAGCAGTTGAGGACACCGCACCATGCATCAGTGGGACTATTGCATGCATTGACGAAGAGGAAAGCTTGACAAATTTTCAAAAGAGGCCAAGACACATTCAACCACTCCAAAAAAACATAACCTACCAGCCTTCCAATCCATGCCTCAGCAATCAACTGACTTATAAAGTCTGTGACAACACAAATGATATACAGTAGAAGAGAATGCGTCTTTCTACAGCCAGGGAAATCAAAACAGTTCTCAGAGTTGCACTAAAGGTGACACTGCGGTGCAAAATGCAAACCAGTCTTTCGCAAGACCACAGTCAGAGACCAGACATTTGTCACTTGATCATGCAGTGTAACACTATGTTGCAACAGACACTCAATCATTCAGACGTGGTGCATGAATATATGAATCTTATTCCTACCTTTTGATAGAGAGACCTATGTGAATCTTTGGAAATCTGCAGAATTCATTTGCAGTCTCATTCTGTGTGCATAGAAAAACTGAGCAAACAGTTTTTAGCTTCCCTTTCATATTTTTTCTCGTAATTATTTCACCTGATTGTCACTATGAATTTTTCATGTCTACAATGCATGAGAACAATTTTCCACATACAGAAAAGTGGGCTATGCATCTGATGCTTTTTCTTCATTGAACAACCCCTCTATGGCAGCGGCACCCAGCGGCTTCATGATTTCTTCAGACACAATAACTACTAATCTTTCTTGGGATATTTTGGTCGTTGGTGCTTTAGTTTATCAGCAAGCCAATGCTACAAGTGGAGGGTCAATAGAGATCTTTTGAGCCTAATGCTTTTACCTTGCTCATGTCTATCAGCTCATTAGCCATATGGGAAAACTCTTCAGAATGAGGTCAAAAGCGATTAATTAGCCGAGTAATGTACTAATGTGATTGCAAATGCAACTTGGTTCTTGCAGCCCAAAGAACCGTTTGACTTATAAATTATATCTATTAATTTTTCCTTCCAAATGTCATTTCAAACCTTTCTTCAACCAATAAATAAATAAAATTACGCACCAGCAGTCCAGCACTACTTAGCAATCTTACTTTCTTTTAATCTTTCCATCTGTTACTGTCAGTCTATGTCAGTCCTGAGGTAGTTTGAAACGTTTAAGCCCCTGGCATTGCACTATTCAGTCATTATACATATCAAGTAAGCATAATATGTAAACAAATTTAAACATTTTGCTGAATCTCAATATCATTAATTCATCAGTTGAATCGTTTTTCAATTTCATCTAATTCACCACACTATTGATGATCTACTAAAACTGATCCTCCAAAATGCTGCAAATTTATTTAATCAAGCTATAGCTGTAATTATCACATTGTTAAGCCTCACTAAGTCACTATTCACTGGACTGCTGCAGCATTGGATGTGGGGTCGTTTCAATTATTTCATCATGCCTTGTTTCACATTTTATTTAGAAATTTAGAATCAGACAAAACCTAGAAGAAATTGTATTATGTTGAATTGAAAGTTGCATGACATTAGATAATTACCAGCATTTTGCTTCAGCAATATTACAAGGCTTAATTCCATTGCTACAGTTCATTGCATGTTTTCATTACATATATAATTCTATTCCGACTGCCAAGGAGAGCTGCAATGTCTTTGAATATGCACTAGGTAGATCACCTCTAGAGAGTAATTTTATGCCTTTTTTAATGGATAATGGTATTATGGAAGAGCATGGCATTAATGCTGCAGTATTCATTTTCTAAAATTTAGTTTGTATAATGTGATTTCATTTCAATAGTCTAATAGGCCCGCTGGTTAATCGAACATTGGCAAGAACATTGGATGTAGAAACTTTTAAAATAAAATTCACATCACAAGCCCAGGAAATATTGATATAAAAAACATAATATTCCAAATCCTCTCCCATAACAATGATCAACCCTTGCTACCTTATTATAAACCTCCCACGGATGACTGGCTGCATATGCAATGCATAAAACGCATCATTGTGAAAATGGCACCGCTTCATCTTCACATGAAAACTGCAAATCAAGCTTAGCTGGCAACACCATTCATCCTTGACAACTCCTACAACGTTGCCTGAGGCTCATCATCAATAGATTAGAAGAAAAGATAAGAAGAAGATAAGGAAAAGATAAGAAGAAGACGGGAAGAGCACTGAATAGACAGGCCTTTGATCAAACTACTCTTGTCCATAATCTTCCCATTCCACAGCAGGGGTTAAGGAGGTATGCATAGGACAAAGAAGTTGTGTATCCAGGTAGAATGGAGATAGGAGCACAGCATATTGAGAGTGGCAGGTAGGTAATCTTATGACATATGTTAGGAGACAGGTACATAATTGGATAAGTAAAGCATATATATGCATGGCTGTATAGGCTGGTCATGCCCTCTGAGACAATCAACAACTGTTCATAGTATCCAATTTACCAAAGGGAGATAACAGCACCCATACATCATGGAAGGGTTATTAACTAATGTACATTCAAATGTCCTTGGGCAGCACTCAAATTATGTGATGGAGTTTATAACAAGCACAGTCCCTTCGGCTATTCTAAGTTTTGACTAAATTCTCTCCCTCCAAAACTTTTTGAATCTAAATTACATTCAAAACTGCTGGTAACTGTTTGTGAATCCCAGAAGTGATCACTTACCCT